>CM023458.1:64634611-65234611 GCA_013339765.2 Haemaphysalis longicornis | reverse complement strand
ATATATATATATATAGCACGGTGAAGGATGAATGAAACAACATATTTCGGAGAGATAAGGGAAGAGAAGTCAGAGCGGTCGTTCTTCACGCTGGGTGAGCGTAATGTAAGGGGCGCTGACGCACTCTCCCTCATGCCCTTAAATCATGGAAAACGCTTCGTAAATCTCACGGGACATTTTATCTTTTATTTTATTTTATTTTATGGTTTGTCAAAAGCAGCCTCACACTTGGCACCTCGCATGGTTGCCGCCAGATTTCCCACTCTGGTGACCTCTTGAGGCACACCTGCGTTCCCGCAGTCTTTCGTTGATACAGCGTCCTGATTTCCCGGTGTAGAAGCGAGCTCAAGGCAAGGGAATCCCGTACACAACTCCCTATGTGCAATTCACAAATTTTGCGCACGTGCCGAACCTTGCACTTTGCCTTGGGTGTTCGCTTTTCTTTTCTTATCTTTAACGCTTTGCAAAGGCCATCCAGCTTTAGAGGTGCGGTGAAAGCAACGGGCAAATTATGCTTGCCCCGATTTTTTTTAACCTATGGGAAACACCATGAATGTATTGCAACACAGCAGATAACCTGCGTTCTTTCCCTACCCCTACTTCGACACCTTTTCCTTTGACAACAGTTCTCAGGACGTTTTCAGCAACAGAAACTAACAACGAGTCTAAATAACCAGGCTTTTTTAGATCGGTTGACTTGGAAGAGAAAGCTTTCCGTGATACGATGCGAAAAGGATTTTGTGACCGCGTTTGAAAGACACGAAAACACAATACCACGCTTGATCAACTTCGTATGGTCAGTCGAAAGGTAGTGAAGCATACTCAACGGAATTCGCAACAGCGTTAACCAGTTGCACAAGATACAACAACCAACCGTCTTGCTGTATTTTTTTGTCCCGTCTGTCCCTTTCTTGTTCCTTTTGAATTCCGTTAAAGACATTTCACCGGTTTACTCCACTGGCTCAATATAATATTTTTACAGGCTCTTAGGGGCGCCAGAAACGATCAGTAAAAGCAGGCGAATGAGGGTTTCGCGCGCTACGGGGTTTGCGCTCTAATTCAAGAAATCTCACCGGCAATACCAACAAATGTATAAAGAAAAAAGGCCCCGTATCTTCTCGCTTAGGGCAAAACGGATTTGAAATGTCAGAACTATATTCAGAATACGGAGTAGCCCTTGGTGTCATCGGACTTCCTGGATATGTTTGTTCTGACATCACAGCAGTACGCTTCAGTTAAACACATGTTTACAGTACTCTTGTTTGTAGTATGCATGACTAGAACTATTTGATCCTTTATCACCATTGTCATAAAAGTCATCGTCGTTTTGGATATCATCATGACCATAATACAACAAACAATCGCAGCGAACGGAGCAACCGGAAAAGAAAAACGCAACACCACCGACAACAATTCAGTGACGCCACTACAGAACAGAGGCTCTCCCAAAAACTTTACACTACTTTTATACTTCACGCGAGTACCCAAAGAAACCGCAGGCCGCTCCCATAAGTGCTGGTGTAGACTTGAGGGTTCAATAAACTGATCTCTCACGATTAATCACTGATTATGAAGGCGGTGTGCATTAGGCACTTCGTGAACATGATCCGGGTGCCATATTACCGCTAATGTGGTGAGCGTCTTGTGTCACTTCTCACTAGGCGCCCCGACACAGTCGAGCAGGGAATAAGCGTCACGTTCCTCTTTGGCATTCTCAACGAAAAGTCTTCTTTTTCGTCCATCATCCTGCTTATTATGCCATAATTAGCGTACTTGGGATGAACACCGCAGTTAATCATTAAACGATGTATGTCCTACGGCTCCCGCACTTACAAATACACTTTGGCTCTCAAGTGCCACTAACTAAAATGCACGGACTAGTTCGCTATGTAGTGGACTTAGAATATTCATACAGTATCATTATAACAAAAATGTGTGTATTTGGGCAAAGTAATAAGTCTATCTCCGTTGAGGTTGAGTTAAATACAATGTCGCTAAGACGACAAAGGTGTCGGAGATGCCGGAAGCGAATGGCGCTCGCTCGCTTCGCTCGCTCACTCACGTCCACTCACTCACCTCACTCACTCACTCACTCACTCACTCACTCACTCACTCACTCACTCACTCACTCCTCACTCACTCACGCTCACCTGACTGACTCACTGACTATGACTGATTAATTCACTGACTGGCTGAATGACTGACGTTGAATTAAATACAATGTTGCTGGGACGACAAAGTTGTCGGAGATGCACAAATCGAATAGTGATAAATGCTGAGCCACTCTCTCATTTTCTCACTCACTCACTCACTCACTCACTCACTCACTCACTCACTCACTCACTCACTCACTCACTCACTCACTCAGTCACTCACTCACTACTGATGACTGCACGACTCACGACTGACATGACTACTCACTCAGACCTCACTCCGACTCACTCACGACTACGACTCACTCACTCACTCACTCACTCACTCACTCACTCACTCACTCACTCACTCACTCACTCACCACTCATCACTCACTCACTCACTCACTTACCAATACCGGTTAAGTTGGGTTGGGTAAGATTTGTTAGCAAATGTCTACCGTTTTTGAAGTCTTCTGCCAAGCCCCTGTAAGGTATTTGTGTTGGCTGGGACCTAAGAATAGTAATTTAGTTCCTGCAAACTCCTCGTCCCCATGACCACCTGCCACGGGCCTCCTGCAAATAAATGAAAATAAATGAAAACGTGCATAAGTCGTTGCACTGGCAATGATAAGCCTCCCGGTCCAGGGAACATTTTTAACCCGAACCTTTGGACACTGACCGTTTGGTATAAAAACACTATCGGCACCGTCCGCGCTTGGACAATGTTCGACTCGAATGTGTGTGTGCTCGCTCACAAGGAAACGAGCAGCTCTCTCTTCAACGAAGAGGTTGGCTCATGGCACGGCACAGGGACGTGTTAGCTTCGCCTGGCCGGCTGTTTGTCCTCTCCGAGTGTTTAAAGAACTGCTAAGTGGGTCCTCTCCCCGACCGTATCACTCTGGTCTCGCCCGAACTCACTTCTCGACTACTTGCACACCCCATTGCACTCCTCACTGCATGCACACCTCACTACACTCACTATATGCATACTTACTCGCGTTTTTGTCAGCTCTCCCGAGCCCGAATTGTCCTTTCGCCTTTCTAATTGCACGCATCGAAAAGAAGGGGTAGTTACATAAGCGAAGCCAAACCATAAATACAATTACAAAATTATTGAGTAGCTCATGAGCCTGATTACCTCTAGTGGGTAAACTTCACTAACAGAACACTAACCAGTTACTTTTCACAGTATCCCACTATGTACGTAGTGTTTTTACTAACTTCCACGCAAACCTAGTAAAAGCTACGCGTGACAATGTGGATCAGCTGAGCACGCAGACACGACGTAGACACATTTAGCAGGCACATAATGAATAATGAATGACTTAGCAATGAAACCTTGAGTGGACCTTTTTAATAGCTTTTTTGTTAGGAGTGTGTGTTCGCTCAGTTATGCTGCGATTTCAAATGCAGACAGAACACGAAGCACAGACAACTCAGACGTAAGGTCTATTTTGTGCTAACAGTACTAAATGTGTTCAGGATTTAAGAGCCGAGGAAGACGCGAAGGAGGAGGACGAACCAGCGCGCAGGTTCCTGCGTCTGGCCTCGCCCAGCGTGCTGATGAGCACGCGACTAGACGGGCCAGCATCGGGGAGCATCCTTCGGGATGCCACGATTCTTCCTCGCAAATCTCTGGTTCCCGACCCGCCTGTCTACGAGCACCCTTCGATGGATGACGGAAGCGACGCACTTCCTGTGCCATCACTTTCGGTGCACGTGGAGAACGAGGTTCGGGAGCGTTCTACTGCAACATGGCAGTCGCACCCATGGGCGCCTTCATCCGTTGTAAGTATACCAGCTTGCCGACGACAGTTGAGTGCCCAGTGCAAGGACAGTCTGTGGCATGTACATAGACAGCCCCTTTATCCTATTTTTGTGCATAACCTATGAAGCTACGTCAATATGAAAGCAAGCATGAATTCTAAAAAACGAGTGGAACAAACTTTAAGCCAAAGTGTGGTTCAGAATATTTCTGAATATGGGTTCATGAAAGGGCTGTCTATTCGCGGGCTTTCTATAAACGCGGAAATTTTGTGTTTCGGAACCTTCAAGGTTTTATAAAGACGGAATGGCTCATGGCTTTGCATCCTCCTTATGATACGGCTGTACAGGGTGCCGTCATAACTAATTGAAACAGGATTGTGAATATCACAAAATATTGTCTCACTGGCGTTATGCAGCCATAAACCGGTTTAGAGGAGATTTTTTTCCTAGTAAGGAGGACTCCTTTAAAACGCACACCGATGCAGCCGGCAGTTTCCGTAAGAAGAATTCCTGAAACTTAGGAGGCCGTGTTCCTATTACTTTTAGCGGGAACCTAAACATGTTAAAAGCACATCACAAGAAAAATCGCTTTCAGGGGCCTTGTGAGGATTCCCTCTGGGAGAAGCACACGAACAAACAAACCAACAAACACGCAGGCGCACTTTCGCATGCAAGTAAAGAATATAAAATTTGGGTTTTCGGGTCAGATAAGGCACAGAGTGCAGGCGAACGCAGCTGTGCCGGCTGCTGAATTTGTAAAGCATGGGATGCCTTGTCCATGGGTTGTACGTTCAGATTTCACCCGTGTCGGGTATTGGCTCTGGTTAATTTCCCAACGTTGAAAAATTCCTTTTTCTACACATAACAGAAACGAACCGTCCTCTTATGCCTTTTTTTTCAGATTTACTTTACGGCTGTATTTCATTTACAAACACACATTCCAAACATATTGGGTTGATTTTCTGTCCACACCCCTCGTTGGAGGCTTAAATCTTAACGCTCCAGTAATGACACTCCGTATTTACAGCAACGTTGCAAATTGTTAATAACTTGCCTGCAAGACGTTGTCAAAAGACGAGAGGTAGTCTCGTCCCTTTCATATCGATTTTAAAGAGAAGCTTTCAATTCCTCACTGATGGCGCCGTCTGTCGTGCGAAATTCACTGCGGGAAAGCCACCTCTACCCAATGGATTTCACAAAACGATAATGATGATGAGCAAGGCCCATCAAGCGCTTCAAGGAAAAACTCTTTCGGTGGTAGGAGTCGAACCTGGGTCCCTCGCGTTATGATACCGACGTCTATCCGAATGTGCCATTATGACATGGTCGAAGCAGTGTGGATTTTTGCTTTAATTTGACTTTAATTTTATGGGAGAAAAGTTCATTTACCCACCTTTCTCTAAAGAAAAGGACTGGGATTTATTTTAGTGTTTTGAGTTTGACGCCATCTGACGCCGTATATTTCAACCATGTACAAATTCCCAAAGCTAGGTTATTATTGGACAGGGTTAAAATATTTATAAAGGTTTTTCTCCGCGAAAGTGAGATCCCGGCCACGGCAGGGTTTTTTTTTTTTGCAGGTGAAATAAGGACTTCGCTTGCGGAAATTTGAGTGCACGTTAAACATGCCCAGGTGATTTGAAGGAATTACCAAGTGCTCCACCGCTGGTGGTCCTGGAATGTCAGTTGTCTCCTTGCCCCGTCACACCCCAAGCCTAAGAAATTTTGCTTCAAACGTCCCCTGCGACCACGGGGATATCGTTTGTACATACCGCATGCTTTAAGGATACTATCAGCACTGCTTATCCCTCTAAAGAGTGGCAACTATTTACCATCGCTCCTTAATATTTGTGGAATGGTCTACAGCATATTGCTGGTTACCGTAGATTGTTTGATACGTGATGATGTATATGAACTGTCCTGAATCGCAAAAATCAAGGGCCCCTCATATGTATAAAGGTGGTTAAAACGCGAATCTTTCTGTGTGCAAACTGAGTCAAATCAGTGTAAAATATCCTTGCTCCCCAAACTCCTAAATACAAACTGCCAGATTGCAAAATCAATTCAAAGCCAAGCCAAGCCAAGTACAAAGACAGCTACACGCGCAACGAACCCAAAAGGAAGGGCTGAGCGACCTGAATGCAATGATAGCACAGAAGTGTAGACGTGGGCTTCTTAAGACGAGGGACCCAGGTTTTATTCCGACCGAAATGTTTTTTTTTTCTTGTTTCATCGTCGCCATCTTCTTTATATTCATGTGCTCCCTCCTATTGTGTGAGGCTGGCTTTCCTGCTGTGCGTTTTGGCTACGACACCGCCATCAATGAGACCAAAAAGGCTTCGTTTCAAAATTTTTCTAATGACTTAGAAGTAGCATTTTTGTTGACTTCGTGCATATTCACCAAGCATTGGTGGTTTTTTAAACTTGTATTTCCAGACACCGAGCGATGGTTTTTCATTGGAACCATGGTCAGCAACGCCATCCAAGTCGGTATCAGAGGCCAGTTTCCGTCCAGTGGGCAGCGGCGTCACCTCAGTGTCTCTGGTTACACAAGACGGCATGTGGACAGCGGACAGTGGCGACTTCGGTCAAGCTGCAACGAGAGTACCCGTGCATAAGCATAGCGGGGAAAACGGCCATCTTCAATAGGCCTAGGAAAATGGCTTGGCTTGCAAATTATTTATTTCAGCACGGTATCCACGAATTCATTATCCCACACTTTTGTTCGCATGTCAGCACTCTGAATGATCTTGCGGGTTGTTTGGTTGGACGTGTTTTTTCTCTAATAAACACTCGTTGAAATGTATCTCAGTTATATTTACAGGTATCAAAAGGCCGTTCCTCTAAAAAATTGTTTTGCAAAGTCTTATAGCCCGTGTGTGTGTGCTTGCGCGTGCGTGTGCGTGTTCTTGTGCGCGTGTGCGTGTGTTGCAGCTGTTAGTGTTACTACGAATAGAGCACGTAATAAGTAAAGCTAGCCAGCATTTTTAAAAGTCGAACATGTTTTGATACATAGGTCGTCTGTGTTTACATTACTTGGCAGTGAAGTTCGAATTGAAAGTTTTTTTTGCCTGCTATTCGACAGTTTCTTTGTTCCCTTACCTGTTACCCTCTGTGCATTGTTTTAACGTAATGAAATTATGTATCAATAGGTGTGATTTCATATCTCTTATAATGCGTGCAGGGCTCATACCCCAGCGGAAGCCCCGTAGAGTAATTGAGGTATGAACATTGCCTCGATTACCTTATGAAAGAATATTGCAACCTGTACGCTGCCCGCATTCCCGCTAGAAGAAAGCCTTGCTGCTGCAGATGTCATGTTCAAAGCAGTGCTGTAGGCGCTATATCCGCTAAAGAAACACGGGAACGGACGAACAAATGATGAATGCTATAAAAAAGTTGAGGCGCGTGTCTGTTTGGTTTTTTCAGAAGTTCAATAACCTGCAGTTCCTGGAATGAATATTCGTCGAATTAGCCAGCATACCAGGATCAACAAAGCTGTATCCGTACGTGTTTGAAATTAAGCAATGTGGCTCAAGCACGTGCGACGTAGTCGTTTCGTCGCTGCGTAGAAAATATCTGCACGACGAAAGCCGATTATTGTTTTACCTACTAAATGCCTACTCGAAGTTTTGTTAGCTGTACATTATGGGATCACGACTGCCACATGCTGAGAATATACGGGAATAAAATATTGACACGCGCAGTCTTGCGTGTAAAAAACGAAGACCGACGGTCACCAGCTGTCGCCGTGTTTGGAGGCGATCTAATAGTTCTACACGCATAATATTCATTTGGGATAATCCAAAGTTGTTGCTTTGAAGCAGGAATAATACATGGACGAGCAGGTTCGTGTGTCATGTCTGCGCACCTGGGTACCCTACTGCCAGACATGACGTTCTAAATACGCTAGTAAAGTTGACATTTTTGGCGACGCCGTTGTTTGAATACGTGTTACGTGTCTATCTGAGCATGGGAGCGGGTCTGTAGCAGCAAACGTACGCAAGGTTTGTGTTGCTATTTTAAGCTGCGGTGATAAACTTATACAAGCCAGGACGATTTTTGCATCCACCTCCTTTTGTGTTCTAAAACTGTACACAAAACACGAATTCAAGCACCGTTTCTCTTATCAGATACAAGCTTACCGGACACACCACGAGAACCCTTCGCCATCACCATCGTTGTCATCGTCGTCATCGTCATCATCATGCTCTTAATATGCACTGCAAGAGAGGAGAGAGAGAGAGAGAGAGAGAGAGAGAGAGAGAGAGACAGGGGAGTGAGAGAAACTTTTTGCAAAAAAGGCTTAATGCAGCTTGATGGACGAAGACCGTAGCGCCTCCGTGACTATGGCTGCGCGATCCGTGAGCTCATTCTGGAGATGCTGGTTTGAGCAATTCCGCGCTGCTTCCCACTGGTCGAAAGAGGGGTGAGGGGGAAGGGTTCAGATGCGCAGGCCCACATGTGAAGTTTTACTACGGCCCGTTTACCGCAGTTCTGGCTAAACAAGAGGGATTCAGTTTGAAGCCGACGCCAAAAACATTCTCTTCCACTAATAGGGATGGGTGTGCGGGAGGATATTTGCGACTGAAGGGGCGGTAATGTCCGTGATGTCTGAGTACGTGAGTTAACCACTGCAGGACGAATGGCTCTCTGATTCACTTACAACTACAGTGTTGTCCACTTATAACAATATCCAAGTGCCAAGGAAATCCCATCGTTATAACCGATCATTGTTATATGCGGGTTGCTAAATAAAAAGACGGAGCAGAGCTCAAAACATTTTATTTGCAGGCAAGCAAGGTTGTACTGCTACCTATTTGTGGAAAAGCAGCCATACACGGTCAGCTTTGTTTCCTGCACATGAATTTGGCGCACATCTTTTCAGAGCATCTATAGGTGCTTTACCTAGCTATAGTATATTCTAGGCACTATAGCTTAGCTGAGCGAAGGGTCCTTGGTGGAAACGAAGTTCCTGAGAGACTATCATGCGTTGGGCCTCCTGCGAATGTGCTATCCAAGTAGGCTGTGCAACCGCGTCGTCAGAGGTGTCATTGCCACCGCTGTCCGCAGCACGTATCCGCGCAACGATCGCATATTCAGTGAGGCAGACAGACGTTTCCAAAACATCGGCCCTGACGTCTGATCCGCGGAAAAACGGACGTAGTTTAAGAGGCACCCAGTCGAATTCAAAGCAGCAGGCACGGGGACGGGGCCAAAGCGGCAGCATCGGGAGAGAGAGAAAGTATTTATTAAACTGAAAATATTTACAAGACGAAGTTGAGGGTGTTTGGAAGGATAACTGTTCCCCTCCTCCTCTCGCTTCCTCGTAAGCGGTGCAGTTGAATCGTTTTCCTAGGGGTAGACGGGATACGAGGCGCATCGCGGCGCATGGCGTCGGCGTGGTTGGCGCAGAAAGCCGGCGGCAGCTCGCATTTTCGGTGCTTGCTGTAACCCGATTCAATCGTTATATCCGATATCGCGGCACTGGCGCATTGTAATAAGCGGTTTATTTTCCCATGGAAAGCAAAAAAAGTCGGACGGTGCCATAGCTGTTATCGTTATATCCGATATATTGTTATAAACGGTATCGTATAAGTGGACTCGACTGTACTCTTATCCCGCTCTCCTGATATCTGTAGTTTGCCACCAAATATCTCGGTTTTCTGCCTGAATCCAGTTATGAGTATTGTCGTACTCGTACAAACGCGAAATACAAGTATACATGGATTAATAAATTATGTACAGCTGTCGCAGTAAAAGGTGTGCAGTAATAGAAATTGTACAAGAAAAGTAAGCGCGGGCTGAATGATACTGCCTTACAGAACGGTGTGATGAGAGCACTTTGTTTTTGTTATTTGTAGGGAAGATTATAGTTGGATTTGTTACGCGAAGAAAGATTAAATTGAAATAACTGGCAGCGTGACGGGGGTTTCTATGTTTGGTGTTTTTAAACTAAAGGCCTGATGCGCGCTTTTGGGGATGAAACGCGATTGTAACCTCCAGAAGCATTCGAAGAAGTGACCAGACTCCCAGATTTCACTTATTTAATTGCTTTTATTTCATATTAGGTCGAGTTTTATGTTACCGAAATTCCTATAATATACCACTCATTAAAACTTCCTTCCCCATATTTAAGTACAGCCATTTCGGTAACCACGGCAGGTAAATGAAAAATGCTTACATTGTGACAAAACGATTACTTGAAAATCGCGAAAAACGAACGCTTCTAGGTAGTGACAAAATATGCCTCGATCATGAAGGAGCACAACAGTATGCCCTTATCTCATAAACCACGTATGGGTATACATTTCGATATTTAGCAGGGGCGTTTACTTGATGGGCGAAACACCGTCGCACCGGTTCATTATTCGTTCGCAATTTGTGTCTTTGAAGGTTTGAAGATCGATTGGATGCACTTTCAGCGAAAGTTGGACGCATTTTTAGCTCTCGCGCTTGTCTCAACTTTTTGTGGGAAGGAAAGGTAAATTTGTAACTACGAACGAAGGTGTTGCCTCATTTCGTGTTTTCTGTGTAGCATATTACTTCTGATTTGGCTTACATTCTGTACTTTCGCAGTGGACACTGTCTAATTTTGTGGGAATACGCCACAGTCGACTTATAAGTCAGTTTCACTATGACTAAAAACCACGCAGGCATTGGTTCACGAAAAGTGGTTGATTTATTAAGGTAGTTCTGTCCATGCCTTCTGCTGTATATACCACGAAAATAAATGCATATAACACATATTTTCTGCCATTTTGCGCTTGAACTCTTTGCTGTGTGCCTGGAAAACTCGCTCTACAAGCTGCACGTTCACTGAAACAGTCAACTCTCCCTGCAAACACGTGGCCTCCCGTGTGCTATAAGCTTGAGAGTGAATTAAAAGTTTCTTAGAGGGCTTCAGAATTTTATCTTGCATAGCATACACGGTCCACGCGCCAACCTATTCCCCCAATTTCGGTTAGCGATAATCTTCTAAATGTTCATTTCTTTTTCTAAACGTCTGCTATCCCAACAACGAATAGACCTCTGTGACGCATTGCCGTGCGTGACCAATTAACCCCCTATGAACTGCCCTCCTACGCATTGCCTTTCGACGAACAGTTTATGCACCCCCTTCAGTACCTTAAAGGCGGCTCCTGCTGCACGTGCGGCCGCAGCATATTGTCGCGTGCTATAAACACGCAGTTGTTGAGCCGGGGTCCTTGAAGGTGATGACCAGATGAGTAGGGGCAGCCGGAGGCTATTCGGGAGTGCTCAAGCACAGGTTTCCAAACGCGAGCGCAGAGCTCTTTAAGACGATGATCCGAAAACACGCGCACCCAACTACTTCTTCGTCGTAACTTCGTCGTAACTTCTTCGTCGTCAACTACAGTCGCCTCGTGGCGCCGGGGTTAGGAAACACGTGACAATTATCTCCTGTCGCCCTTTCTCCGAGCCCTTCTCCAACCCTCCTCCGGTAGAGGGGGCTTCCCTTCCCCGGCTCGCGTTCCTAGTTCTCGTGCCTGGCGATTTTATATACCTCATAACGCAAGTGCTTGTAGCATATATAGTGGTGTAAGACTTCGGGTCAGAATTCTGCTCCAGGTTCGGCATCTGCATAGAAATCCGGAAATAAAGTTTTTGAACACAGTGACTGCTAAAGAGGACCATGTGAAGACGGTCGTTCAACAAAACAGGCACGGGAAGGGTAAGTGTCCCAACCAGCAGAGTCAGAACGTTTTTAAAACTTCACACACTCTTCGAGCGCTTATGTGGAGCACATTAAAGGAGAGGTGACTAGGAAGTGGTCCTAAAGTTTCCCCTTTCGGACAAGTGTTGTTCCGCCCAAAGCGGGGATTACCGCATTTATTGCAAAATGCTTCCTTTAAAGGGACAGCCAGTCGATTTTTATTTTAGTGGAGTATGCGCCCTTTATCCGAAGTGAAATGGCATCATTTGAAACACCTTTAACGGAAACGTTTTTTTTTTTTGTTAGCGCCCTAGAAAGTTTGAAAGCAGGATTTTTACAATTACCAGTCTTACGTAGGCGGTCAAAACAAATGCCGGCAACCCAAACAGTGAGCTGTGCGGCAACATACTAAGTGTAGGTGAAATGAGAAGAGGTATCCAAAATCTTGCCCAGGAAAAGCAGTAATGAAATGGAGTCTTTCCTATTCCTTTTGCGGTTTTTGAAACACTTATTGAAACCGACGCAGTTGTTTGTGTACGTACGGTAGTGTCACGTTCAGACATTGCATGGCACCACGTTTAGGATTGCAGAAAGTTTATTGCCGAATTTATTTAGACATTCCTTGTGGCATTTCCTATGTATAAAACGCTGGTTTTCATATAAGTTAGAAGAGATGTCCTCTACAAAAGTTGGTTGTCTGCCCCATTAACCTTCCTAATCTCGATTGGTATATGGTCTTAGGGCTACCCAGTGAGTATCTCAACCCTGATTTAAGCGATATTTATTCATTTTCAGACAATGATCAATGCATATAATGTCTATTACCGGACAGCTTCGACAACAACATGAAACGTCACGGGTATGCAACAGATCAAACATCGTCAAAAGAAAGTAGTCGCAAGCTAATAGCAAAACGTTCTAGGTGAATGTGCTGAACTGATTTCCTTTCCCTGTTCCCCTCCGTAGGAAGGCTTACCGACAACCCGCTGCAATTCCTTATTGAAAAGGCATTGCAGTGCAAACGCAGGAATTGCCGGTAACCAAACAGCTGAATCGAATGAATCGCGTTGCCATTAAAAGGAATCAAACAGTAAATGCAGTGTTTATCTGGTATTAAAAGGAAGTTCCGCCCGCAGCTTATCCTAAAAACTGCCGACTGTCTAACCCCTTTATGTCACAGATCCTAGCCTTTTTTTCATTTAATAGAGCAATCATTGTGGCTGTGTGCGTGCCATTGCTATATCCGGTGCATACTGATGTCTCGGCATACGTGCAGTGAATAACACTGCCCCGTGCACCTGCGGTGACACAGAAAATAAATTGTGCGTCAGAGAGACATCCTGACGTCGAGTGTTATATATATTTTGTGCTTGGACAAATGACAGCAAACGGAAGCAAGCGGACTGTGCTTCAAACCGAACCACTATAAATGCATTCCCAGCATTACCGTTCCCAGTATACCCACATCTTTCTTCGTAGTGTCACCTTAATCGCTATCAGTCCGAGTACAGTACGCAGTAAAACGCAGTAAAGCAGCGACAAAAATGCCTGTGATAAAAAAGGAAAACAATTGTATCGAAGGCACGTGTTTGGCGAGCGTATTACATACCGACGTGAAAAAGCCTGATTCCTAATGCAGCTCACGTAGCAAAAAAAAAAAAAGAAAGGGCCGCTTCGTTCGGTGCAACCTTGACCGATGGCGGTGCGAAAGGTATTGCACTCTCGAGTACGGAGGCGCGCCTGAGTCTCGCCGCAGCATAAGTGGCTCTTACCTTGCCGGGCGCACCCACGTGCCTATAGCGATACCTTGTTGTGAAGGGCAGCGTGATCAGAGCGTCAGCTATGCTCGACTTCAGCTTTTGGGTCTCGGTGGCGGCCCTCGTCGTTTCCCTGGTATACGGCGTGTTCCAGTGGTTGCTCAGGTAAGGCGGTTCCTTTTTTTTCGTGGGGATCTGTTGTTTCCGTAAACCAACGTTGTGTTTTGGGTGAAGTCTAGACCATGGCCGTCATCTGTCATTTTTACCCCCTGAGCCATGCCATTCCGCTGAACCTTGCAATATTTTCAGCCTTTTTGAACGGTTTCTAATCATAAAAAAATACAGCATGAGCAGAAACAGACGGTCAACGAAGAAGACAGCGACAACACCACCGCTTTGTGCACAGGTCATTTTTCATGATCCTCTGCCAACTGGCCTAACACCCACTTTTGTTTTGATTTCTGACATTTCGGATAAGTGCTGTCTTCCGGCGGGTCCTCAGATAAGGCAGAGTATTAATTTCGTAAGGAAATGTCACATTCAGGTACCAATGCATCCAGTGTCTATTCACCTGGGTTTGCTTCACGACTTCTTAAAAGCACCGTGTGTGCAACTTAGGGAGGCATGTAGAGCCTCTTAAAATGGAAACTGACAGTGTTTCCTGGTTTGAAATATTGAAGCTATTGACATAACGGCAATGTAAAATCAGCTTTCTTGGTGTACCTGAAGGCACGTTTCAGCTTCCTTCCAAAAAGAAAGAAAAACGAAACAAAGATGCTGGACGTTAGACGCAGGAATGTCTATACCTTCCAGGGATTAATTGCTATGGCTTGCGTGGAGCCAAGCAAACGCCGCAAACTTTAGGGCGTCATTGTTTTCTTAACGGTACCTTTTTAAGGTAGCCGAAAAAATAATTTCAATAGTAACTAAAGACGTGCTGGTTTTTGAACACCGTGCCATAGTACTAAAACTACGGACGTAACGCACTGATGGTAGTTACTGCAGAAAGGTTTGTCCAATCGCGGGAAAAGTTTTTGTATGTATTGCATCTGAGAAACGGCGTCTTTGAAAGCTGTCACCAAATATCTCCTAAAAGTTTTCTAATGTTGTCGAAGGTCGAATAACCGTGCCAGCGTTGGACGCGCATTCATATGTTCTTTTCTGTTGTTTTTAACACGCCGTAGTGGAGGGCTCCGGATTAATTTTGACCAGCTGTGGATATGTAACGTGCGCCGAAATGTGGAACACACGGGCGTTTTTGTTTTTCGTCTTCATCAGAAAAACGGTCGCCGCGGTCGGAATCCAGCAAGCATTCATCCATTTAAGAAGTGCGGAAACATAGACACGTTTGTCCCGAATCATGTGTAATGTTGCAATTAAATTGCATGCTGTATCATCAAAGAAGTTTTACAGAGATCCGCAAAATGTATGATCTCGATACAAAAAAGGAAAGATAACGTTAAGTTCAGCAAAACTACCCGTCGAACTCATTATAACCCCGTGCTCCTACAGCTCAGCCTTGTCCGCACTTTCCGACGCTGACCTCGTTTCTGACCATTGCACCTCTCGGATGTTACTATTCGTTGTTATCATCTGATGCAAAGTTCAGCATACATTTTTATGGCACAGCGTTCTTGGAAGAATGCACACACAGTGTTCGACTTTTTCTGATATATAGATAGATTCTTTTCTCGAGAAACCAAAAAAGCAAACCTCTTCTACAAGTACCTCTTAGATAAGCAGTCTGCCTGTCTAGCGAGCTGACAAAGAAGGACTGGTCGCAGGATACGCTTCTTTCAGGTACGCCTAGGGAACACTCAAGATAAAAAACTTGCAGATAAGGTCAGCCAAATGAAAATGTTCAGCCCGCAACTTCAAAACAACTCCCCCGAGCGTTGGCGCATTCTCAGTTGAGGGTCTCAGGAAACACATTTTTTAAGAGGGGAATCAGTGGCACCATGTTCATCGCTCTAAATTCGGACAAAATGTGCCAAACAACGCTAAGCCAATTTCTTTGATGCCCGATACCTTAGCACAACACTTAAAAAGTCCTTGGGCTTATTTCAAACTTTGCGATGCAGTATGTCAACGTTTACTTGGAAATGTAAGACAGCAAGTCGCCTGTATTTTTTGAATTCATGTGGATATACATTAAGAGGCAAACTTTTATTGAAATTATCACTAAGAAAGGCTCCGACAATATTGGTGGAAATGAGCAGTGCAATATTCAGCGTGCGATGCTCTTTTACCCCTGCGGATGACATACCTTCATGACATACGGGTGTACAGTCGACGACAGACTGCTCTGTCTTTAAGGAGACGGGGTTTATATCTATGAATTATCGAGGAGCACCGTAAATACGGTCCGAAAACCCAGTCCAAATTGATAGGAAATTGCAGCAGTACTCCCTAATGGTCGGGTATTCCAAACAGCATGTCAGGAACCAATCTACACGGTTTAAATAAAGATTACAGTTCTACTGTTTTGCAACCACGCGATCACCGAAAATACCTGTCACAAAAGACGGCCTCGATACACTCTTTTCCTTTTCCGTCTTATAACTCACCCCTAGCACATACTAATTCCAGTGCATTAAACAGTATACGCACTGATGATAGCATAAACTGTCCATTCTGTAACGAGAAGGAAGATTTGAACGTGCTTTTGATTGCTGGCCATATTTAAATACATCACCCAGGGTACGAGAAAGATGAAAAATTAAGCACAGCGCTGAGCTCATGATTTTGTGATAAACAAAACTGCACCCCGCATAAAAAGACAGAGTTTTCTTGGTTTGGGTTCGGTGTTCGTGATGCTATTGTTACGCGGAAGATCGTGGGTGTCCTGGAATGGACTTGTGCATCGCATGTTCAATAGGTGAAGCTTAAAGTTCAATGGTATACTGCTCCGAAGTTTTGTCTATTTGAAGCTTCTTCACCGTTACGGCCTGCCCTAAGGTAAAATGAGTGGCAATGGCAAGGTTTGTTTTAGTTGGCGTTTGGCATTTCGCATGCAGGCAACGCCGCAAATGCTTCGAAGATTTCAAAGACACAGGCATACCTGCACCGCCGATCCAAAGTCTCATAAATGGAAACGCCGATGGCTTCTGGAAACCGGTACGTACTAGGGTAATGTTGTGCTTTAAGTGTGTCTTCCTTAGGTAGGGAGAGCATCGCTTGAACACCAGGTTATTTTTTTTTGCAGCAGCAGCAGCAGCGGCAAAGCACCGGGATGTATGCGGCGTTTAGCCAGAAAAAATTCATTTCAACCAGTAGACTTGCGGGTTTCAAAGAATTCAGCTGCAAATACTTATTGCAGTACAGGAAGGGACTCTATGTTTGTACTCAAGAATAAGTAAGAAATATTTTACATGAACTGCCCTTTTATGCGATAGAAAGCAGATGTCGAGCGAGTTCACGAAACACGAAGGTATATCCCGTGAGGAACGTACAAAACAGAAATATCTTGTCAGCAATTCTTTTTTGCTACTTGTAAGCACATTCAACCTGATATGCCTGATAGAAGGATTAACGCATAACAACGCTGCCAGATCAGGTGGTACTTTATGGAGAGCAGTGGGTGTTTTAAATTTAAATTTCCCACCCTAAGCACCAACACTTAACGGAATTTTTTCTAAGCGTTGTTTTCTTAACACAATGGAATTCTTGTGCGTGGACGGGTATTGAAAAAGTTGGTCGTGCAGATGTGAGTATTTTTAGAACCGACTGTACTGACACAGCGTTCCGAGGCAATGCGTGGGCAATTAAAAATATCCTCGCACTTTTCAATGCTAAAGCCCTAAGTGGCCCTGCGAGAGAGAAGTGGAGTTGCATTGTCTCGAGCCTGCAGCGGGCTTCTAAATTCTTAGTGGCTTTGCCGCGTTCCATAGCGCATTCCTCAGTAATGAAACAACATAAGAAGCGCGTGGATCAAAGAGGAGGGCACGCAGGTAACGCCTGGGAAAGCGCAGAGCCACGTGAAAAGATGAGAGGGCGACGGCTCTCGCCTCACGCCGCTGCAGTCACTAGGTGTTCCGGCCCTCAGGGCGAGGGCCGGGGCACCTCACCGGCAAAATTCACTTAGTGATGATTTCGCTCATAAACGCTGCACCGGCGTTAGGTTTTTATCGGACACGCCGGGCACTGGCCAAAAATTTCCACATAAAGGGTACAAGGCTGTATTACAAATAACGTTAGTTCGTGTTTGCATTCTATGCCATTTACTAATAGTGAATTGTGCTTGTATACAATAGCTGACAATGGTACGTTGATGTGTTTTTGCTCCGCTTATGTTCTCGATTTTTTTTTAGTACTGACAATCGTAGGGTTAATTAAAGTGGAGAGTTGGGTGAGTTGGTTACTTACTAATGAAGTCATACTTCTAGCGAACTTTAACACAGGACGAAGAAAGAAAAGACGATACACACGCTGTGTTTCGTCTTTTCTTTCTTCGTCCTGGGTTAAAGTTCGCTAGAAGTATGAGTTCATTAATCGTAGGGTTCCACCACTTTTCAAGCTCCCAAAAATAAATGAAACAACTGTTATAAATAAAATTATCGCATGCCCCATGTGAATTATTGATTTCAAGAAAGACAGACTGAATCAAAAACGTATAAGCATAACTATCGCTATATATACAGCCTTTTCCCCGAAGGTGCATGATAGGTAAAGACAATTTTACTGGTAGCATACGGTACCAGTGACAGCTGCTTTCACTGTTAAAAGAGTACTGACACCAAATTTTGACACCTAAAAAATGATATAATTGGCTTCAGTAGTTTGTACAGATGCCTCACAGAACTTTTTGCAGCGATCGGAGGCCGGAATCACATCTAAAATCGATTTTGATTGTCCCGACCGCGAGCTTCCACAAATCGGCAGCACTAGCGAAATCGCTTTCGGCGTGACGAAACATCGGCCTGCGTGTCTGGCCGGTTCAGGGTGACGTCATATAGTCGTTTTCGGAACCGGAAACGATATCCTGTGCTGCGCGCTGCTGTTGTCGGTGGTATTCGTTTGGGCAGGAGACGTACGGGTGTAGCTGTGTGAGCAATGCTTGTAAACTTTGCGCACTTTGCGTGTTCGACGTCTTTGCTCTTCAGTTCGTGGCCGGCGCATGGTGTTCCCTTGCACTGGTGCTGAAAACTGCGCGGTGCCGGCACCGCGGCGACGCGGCGGTGCGCGTCGCCGAGCTCGACCAAGTTGTGCTTTGGCAAGCTCGCGGAATGCGAAGTACTGCTCGTGGAAGCCTGTCCGAGCAAATCGACGACGACGCCAAGATGCATTATTTTCCACGCGACGACATGCAGCGCTAAACGTGGACTGAGTTCGTGCGCGGCGGCGGCCGCAAGAACTGTCGCCCAAGCCAGCGGGCTCGGCGTTGCTCGCGTCAGCTTGGCGAATATTTGATCGCCGCTATCTGTACAACTGCGAATGACCATCCCTTACACAACTTTTCACCACACTATCATCCCCTTTTTCGCATACTGAGCTTTATTTTGGCGATAATTTCCGTTTCAGCAATCGGTGGCCAAGACATCTGCCGTGGCCTGTTTTGATTCTAGCGCGCAGGTGGCACCAACTTTCGGCCGCTCGCCGCACCGCGGGGCCGGCAGTGCTGGGTCGGAGCGCCGAACCTCCGGTGCCGGTCAGCGTAGGCCATCGCGGCGAATATCTGAACGCCGCTTTAAAATTCAGCGCTGATAACAACCCCTAGCACAATTTTTCAACACACTAACATCTACTTTCTTCCATGTGGAACTTCTTTTTCGCGATCAGATTGATTAGAAGAGTGGCGACAAGCTGTTGCTGTCGCGGTCTGCGCCGGTTCGAGCCGCAGTGATATTAAAAAACGGACGACGGCGAAGGCATCGCGGGCCTAATCGCCTGGCCAAATAAAGTTGTTCTGTCTGTCGGGTGGCAGCGACTCATCCGAGTCTGACGATTCAGACGACGTGTCGACTGCGCGGATGAGTGCGGACCATGTGCAATCGTAGCAGACGATGCGGCGAACGTCCCTGATGTCACGGGTGAGACCGTGAGGTAAGGCTGGCCCGCTTGCAGGCTGGCCTTCGAACGGCCATTTTCCCGCGCGGCGACCAAATTTGAAACTGGTTGCAATAAACGTGCTATAATTAATTCTGTGTTGGCGGCTGACGGCTTTCGGTTCGATTTTCGTAATTACTGGGCCAATAGGTATTCTTTACAGCATAAAAACTGAAAGCCAGAAATTTCGTGTCAGTACTCCTTTAAGGTAAGAGCTATTTGCAAACGAGGGCAGGCTCTAATAATAACCATTACGTGAAATACGACGAAAATGTTCTGCGTGGTTATTCCGCTATTTCTTCTTTGCGAATACCCTGAGAGAATACGAGCTATTATTTATTTCACAGGGTAGTCCCACAATAATTTGGCGAGCTAAAAAAAGCCACAAAATGTTTGTACTATAGCTCTGCTCAAAATAAAAAACAAAAATGAAGGAATAATAAATAAACTAAACAAATGATACTGAAAGGGCTTCGCCATTATTATTAAAATGTTTCAAACTTTTGTTAATGCCTTCTTTACATGTTGTTATTCTATTGCGGCCGTCGTTCAAACCTTTAAATTCAGGCTACTTGGTCCATTTCCCTAAAAGTTCACACCCCATTCGCAAGGGGAACAGGACAAGAGCAGAAAGCATTCTGTCTGCCTCAGAGCGGATCTTATTGCATTCGTTGATGATTGTAATACTTATGTTGGTGGTATTGTTGTGGTGGCTGCTGCTGTTGTTGATGGTGATAACATTTTATTGATGGTGATGATAACCAGCGAACTCCACAGATGGCGCAGTTCTCAGAATACGGATAGCGTTTTTTGCCTCATTGAAATACAACGCACACCAGATGGGGAGTGTTCAAGGGCACTAGAAAATTTCATTTTCATACTTCCTGCTTTTTATTTTTTTTGTTTTCTTATTATCACTGTTTCTACCACGCCCCACCTAACGAGAAAGTACAACTTACCGGAACGCCGTGCTATGCCGTCGCTTACCTGCAATTCGTGTTGCAAGTTTAACTTTACGTGAATAGAAGGATGCACTGCAATGAGTTATTGTTGCGTGAGCTACACTGGCGAGGTTCAGCAGTTTCGCGTGGCTCCTGGAAAGCCGTGCTGCGCATACGCGAGGAGCAGTGACGTCACACGGCGCACAGAACGTTGCTCGTTGCAAGGTGTCTCTTACACACCCCACGCGCCGAGCGTCTTCGCCGACCTCCGTTCCGCACGTGGCGGCCCGGTCCACTTGATGATCATGCGAGGGTGGCCGGGTGTGCAACCGATGGCTCGTGCGTCGCAGCAAACACCGGCGTGCGCCTGTGGAACCAGCTCACCTCTGGGGCGTTTGGTGGCGCTACGCCGGAGCCGCTTGATAAATATACATGTGTCACATAATGCGTGTACCGTGAGTGTGTCATTGAAGCAGCAGTAAGCAAGATAATCAAGCTAATCCTCGTAAACCAGGAAAGCTCAGAATAACCAGCTGAACCTGAGCTCACGCTACGTATATCTTGGCATAGCCGAGCTAAGTCACTGCTATTTTTTTGTAGGCTGCAGAAAAATGAAGGGAGCTCCCACTAACGCGTAACACTTGAAGGTAGCGAAACTGTACTCAACCTTTACGACCATCACACAGGTTTAACTCCACGATTGCAGCCGATTTGGTTCTTCTTCGCTGCCGCAACGACCTTTACTCAATTATGTTTGCTTTAAGTGTGAGGTTCTTTCATTTTTTTTAATTGATAATTATTGGAAATCACGTGTATTTCTCGTTACGAGCAAGTGTTGCCACAGCTACGGCGAACGCTGGTGTCTCTCGTTCCGGGCCCTGTATTGCCACGATTACGGCGAACTCTGAAGTATTTTTTGGACAAGCTTGGCCAATCTCCCAAAGTGGGTATGCTTGGTTTGACAAACGTGCGCTGGGGACAGTGGGAGGTCGGCGCTAGGCACGCACACACGAGAGCTAGGCATTTTCTTGGTTTTGTTAACTGTCTGGCGGTCGCCGTAAAGCCCGCGCTTACGTGCACGCGCTGGGCAATTTCTTTGTATTTTTAACTGCGGACATGAAAACTTGCGATTTGCTAAACAGCTTCGTTTGTAAAATAGCAATGGCTTCTTGTCGGATTAAATACCTAATAGTGTTTCTGTGTTGTCGAGATTTACAAAGAGCCTAAGTGAACAAGAAAAAGAAGGATGGGCACTGGTATATGTATACTTATGCTACGAGTGCGCCTATACACGGCACCTGTCTCTGCGTTAACCTATTGTAACCGCCGTTTGATTTCAGAACCAGATTGAAAGTCTGGCAAAATGGCTCGACGAATACGGAGACGTTTTTGGGTGAGGAAATACTTTGGTTTTTGTAGTTTGAAAATATTGCTGGATTTCATGCCAGTACGGAAACATATTTCTATAGGTGAACTAACCTCGTGGTGTACTTTCATTGTGAATGAATGAATGCATTAATAAATTAATTAATGAATAAATTCACTTTCTTCAATGTGCATACAAATCTGTATTGAAGAGGGCATAACAACGTGTATACATATAAAAATGTGCACATAATGTGCATATGTAAGTGTGTTTTAGAAGCGTTCTAATGATACGTTATTGTTTTTTTCCGAAGAATAGAAAATATAAAATTATTTCGCACTTGCATGTCTGCCACCTATTTGGGATAAATGTTTTTTATGCCATTTATGTGGTCGCTACACTGAAGCTATACAGCCGGTCGCAGGTATTCTCATTTCAGAAAAGTTGCTTGATGTCCGTATAGAGTACTAGCGGTAGTACCAGCCAGTGCCCGGGTGGGCCATTATATTATGGACAGCAATTGCTATTTGTTAGTCGCCATATTAGGCTACTTCATTGGGAAGCGGTACACACTCGGGAGCGTCAGCCTGCTGTCAATACATAGGCTCCTACTGCAGGCGCGTTGTGGTAATGTGAAACGACTGGTACTCGGGTTTTACTCCAACTCTCGCTAAACAAATTGCACCAAGATGGCGCGTTTGAGCGAATGAGTCAGTGAGTGAAAAAGGATTTATTGAGCCGGCGAAGTGGGAGTGGTTCCCAATTTCAGAAAGCCATGTGATGAGTGGGCAACCTTCGCTCTGGAGGAAGTATTGTCTGGACATCCAGATCGCTGTTAGTCACCAGGTTCTCCCACAGCTCAAGGTTTGGAAAAGTGGATGGAAGAAGGAGCTTGGTTTGCTTGCACTCTTAATATCATATGAGGAAGAGTGCCATGTTGCAAACACAACTAGAATTCTGCAGGAGATTGCGCTGGGAACACATGATGGAGGCCGGTTGGGTGAGAGCTATTCTTCCTCGTAGTAAGTGCTATCTCAGAAGATATGAACGATGCTCATCGGTACAGTTTATCATAAGTAACATGGGCTTCCCTACGGGAGGCGCGAGACTGCAGGAAGTCCCAGCAGATGCCGACGGCTAACCTTTGCGCTTTTTACTGGTACATTTTCTCTTTTACATTTATGATATATGACACCTGCTCCAACGGGAGACGCGTAGTTGCCGAAGGTGTCAACAGATGGCGACCGCTAAGCGAACGCGGGAAAACTCAACTGAATCTTACGTCCAAAGGAATGCAGATTAAAAAATTTCTCGCTGGCCTTGTTATCCGCATGTTAGGACCAAATCCTGAAAGTAGTTTTTGGGCAATTAAATGGGTAGCATTTTCAAAAAAAAGCGAATGGGAGATATCAACTGGCTGGGTGGTTATTTACGAAAGTGTAAAAACAGTGTTTTCCCGAAATCCCACTTGCCTCTGTTGGGAAGGTGTCATTGAAAAATCTTGTATAACAGTGTTGAGATACGTGAGTAAGTTGCCTATCCCAACAAAAATCAGTTCGATATCTCAGATGGCGGGCGGTACAAAAATTAATATCTGAAAAACTATTTTACCGCTTTTCACTATCTCCATGGTAGAATTTTTAAAATTTTAAGAAATATTGACCTAGCTCCAACAGCGTAATCTGAATGTGCCCTTGCAATCTGTAGCGGTTTGAAAGAGCAGTTTGGCTAGACGTGTACATAACCTGTCGGGCCTTTTTGGCTCATCAGCCGTGCCATTTGTAAAAACAATTTGACCCTTTTAGCGGCGTCGCAGAGAGAAATCCTTAAAAACTGTTCTGTGCATTTGTATGAGTAACATATTCTAGCAAAAATCAGTTCGATTACTGAATCGGTGAGATTTATTTGAGAATCTTTAGGAACACCGTTATAGTTCCGGAATGCGGAATCACCTCGCTGTTGTAGGTTAGGGTGAAATCCAAAAACTACTTTTTAGGTATTCTTAAGGGCTACTTATATCAGCAAAAAGCGCTTCGATATGTGAATGGGTGTCCGAGAAAATCACGAATTCGCGAAACCACAATTTCTCCCTTTTCTTCGGTTAGGAGGGCAATTTCTGAAAAACCCGCCTTAGTGAGCACCTACTCAATGACGCAAATACACTCGTGAAATTTCAGGTCTCTAGGTCTAACAGTTTAGGCTGGGCGTTGATGAGTCGGTCAGTCAGTCAGTCGGGAACTTCTTTTTATAGGTATAGATGACACCTGCTCCAACGGGAGACGCGTAGTTGCCGTAGTGTCAACAGATGTAGACCGCTAAGCGACGCGGGAAAACTCAACTGAATTTTACGTCCAAAAGAATGCAGATTAAAAATCTCGCTGGCCTCCTTATCCGCAACGTTAGGACAAAATCCTGAAAGTGGTTCTTGGGCAATTAAATGGGCAGCATTTTCAAGAAAAAACGAATGGGAGATATCAACTGGCTGGGTGGTTATTTACGAAAGTGAAAAAACACAGTATTTTCCCGAAATCCCACTTGCCTCTATTGGGAAGGTGTCATTAAAATATCTTGTATAACAGTGTTGAGATACGTGAGTAAGCTGCCTATCCCAACGAAAATCAGTTCGATATCTCAGATGGCGGACGGTAAAAAATTATATCTGAAAAACTATTTTACCGCCTTTTCACTCTCTCCATGATGGAATTTTAAAATTTTAAGAAATATTGACCTCGCAACAGCGTAATCAGAATGTGCCCTTGTAATCTGTAGCCGTTTGAAAGAGCAGTTTGGCTAGACGTGTACATAACCTGTCGGGCCTTTTGGGCTCATCAGCCGTGTCATTTGTAAAAACAATTTGACCCTTTAGGCGGCGTCGCAGAGCGAAATCCTTAAAAACGGTTCTGTGCATTTGTATGAGTAACATATTCTAGCAAAAAATCAGTTGGATTACTGAATCGGTGAGATTATTTGAGAATCTTTAGGAACACCGTTTAGTTCCGGAATGCGGAATCACCTCGCTATTGTAGGTTAGGCGTAAATCCAAAACTACTTTTTAGGTATTATTAAGGGCTACTTATATCAGCAAAAAGCGCTTATATGTGAATGGGTGACCGAGAAAATCACGAATTCGCAAAACCACAATTTCTCCCTTTTCTTCAGTTAGGAGGGCAATTTCGGAAAAACCCGCCTTAGTGAGCACCTACTCAATGACGCAAATACACTCGTGAAATTCCAGGTCTCTAGGTCTAGCAGTTTAGGCTGGGCGTTGATGAGTCACTCAGTCAGTCAGTCGGGCACTTCTTTTTATAGATATAGATTACAAGCAGACTGTAAATAAATTAAAAATATTACCCAAGTTATTGCTGAGGCTGGTTATTGGCTTCTTGTTCAAAAATTTGGCAACATAATAAAGACTGTATAAAAACCTGAAACGGGAAACAAATTTATTCGTGGTTAACAAATCTTATACAGTAAACAACCGTTAATACGAACTGGAAGAAACAGCGAAAATGTGCTCCCGAGAAATTCTTCTTATGCCGGCGTTTTTTTTTTTTTGCATTGTGCACACAAAATAGAGAAAAGGGTGTTGCTCGTCTTAATAATAAAAATCATCATAACCGAGTTTTTTTAATGAGAGTAGACTCGATACAAAAAGGCGAAGAAGTAGCAAGATAATCAGCGCGGCGTCTTTTGGAATCACAATTAAAATTTTGAAATGATGGGAAAAGTAAGTTTAAGAAACATGCGTACCGGGTAGGATTATAACAATCAACCTTCCCGTTACGCGCCCCATGTTTTTCCAATTCATCGACAGGCGTTAATGTATTCCTTTGTACTTTTCAGCGCTCTTGCGAGTGTTTGTGTGTGCTATATGCTTCACGGTGTGTATACCGTGTAGACTGTAACAACTCGATGTAAAGCGCACTGTCTTTTCTTTGGGGCTTGTAACTGCGGCATCCACGACCTTTCAAGCGCGGTAGACTGGCGAGAAACACTTTTAATATACACGTGGCCCCAAGACTGCCACAACCGAGGCCCTTGATGCGCGTGCATAGCTTGTTATCAAGGTCATTAAGGAACCTTATGAATACATCGAAAAAAGCGAATTGGGTAAAACGCCAAAGGGTACAGATTGGCTGAAGTTGACTACTTTATGACGATAGCACTAGATGTTCCGTTACTGAAGAAGCCGTGCTTCCGAAATTTCTGAAGGCTACTTAACAAAGAACATGGTAATACTCAGTCATTTATTGTTTTCGTTACCTTTTTCTCAGCTTCTATCTCGGTGATACTCCTTTTGTCGTCGTCAAAGATCCACTCATGATAGAGGACATCTTCGCTAAAGAATTCGTCAAGTTCACCGGGCGTGGGGTAAGTGTACATGCTCCGTTGTGAACATTTCTAGCAAAGAGATATTTCGTAGCAGCTAATTATTTGTATCTGAAGCAGGGTATAATAACCAGCCGCTTACGTTACAATAATGCACCAGTGAGTACAGAACAAAAAAAAACATGGTCTTCTATTGCTTACTCACGCTCCGAATAGTATTCTTTACAGCGTGTACAATGCAAAAATAGAGGGAATATGGTTTTATCGACTCTAGACATTTTTACTAAAGTACGCAATTTTTCAAAGCGAAGCTTTCCATTTTTCGCTTGTACCGTAGTGTCGCCAATCGCACTGCAGAAAAGCCAAGCTTGCGGAATGGGGTTCGCGAAACTATGATGACGATAGGCCAAGGCCCATCAAGCGGCTGAAGGAAAAATACTTCGTGTCATGGGAGTCCAACCTGGGCCTTTCGCGTTAAGAAGCCGATGTCTAACCGATTGCGGCATTCCGAAACGGTTGAAGAACGTTAGATTTTGAACTTGTACTTTAACTGAGGTTGTAAGGGAGAAAGCGTCGCGTTTTAGCCATATTTCTTTTAATAAAGGGGCTCTGATTTTGTTCTCTTTGGCCAGACTCACATGCACATCCACGAGCTCAATCCCGCCCTCGCCGGTAACCTGGTTTTCAGCAAAAGCCGCGAGTGGAAGGCTACACGAAACTGCATGGCCCAGTTCTTCACACCAGTAAAGCTGAAGCAGGTAAGCTGTGATTCCCGCCGCTTACCGTGAAGGCGCTATTGCCCGCACTAATGAGTGTCACAGATTTATCTGAAATCGAAAAGTAAACAAATCTTGCCACACGTGAGTGTGCGGCCAGTTTCATGAAATCATTAAAGTGTCATGAAAACAACCTACGAATTTGTGGAATTTGAAAGAACAAAGCCCTTGGTAAAGTTACGAAAGGCTGTGACTGTAACAGAGCTGAGTTGAGCTCTCTATCATTGCAGTCACGAAAGACGTTTGGTAAAGTTACCAAAGGCTGCGTCTGTAATGACGCTTAGTGAGTTCTCACTCATTATATCCACAAAAGACGTTTTTTAACTGGAAAAACGCGGTGGGGCAGGTATAGTCATTTTCAGTTTTAGGCATTTCCTGCGTTGGTGAGAACCTTATGCTTCCCCGAGTTCAATAAATGTTGTTATGGCCCTGTACTAGACTTAAATTGGCATTCCTTACTTACACTCTAGTTTCCCTTTCATCACAATCATGGCCATCATCGTCATCCTGGTTGTGCCCACAACAGGGCGAAGACCTCTCCCTAAGATCTCTCGCCACGTCTATTCAGTCTAGCTGAGGCCACCATTTGCCACCCAATTTCCGTAGTTCATACCACCATAGATTCCCTGGCCGACCCCTTACATTGGCACCGTGCACGTGTCACGGTGCACCCAGCAGGCTGATTGCTGCCCCATCCTGGCAGTATTCTAGCTTTGCGCTGCGGTTAGCGCACCAGACTGCTGCTCTGGCTACCATGCTTCAAATCCCGCCCGAGCCCATCTTACTTTCTCTTCACAGAAATGGTTCCACTCGGACTCATCAGCCTCTTCGTACTGTCCCAATTGTCAGCAAAATGTTTTCACAGACCTCAAGCACCTAACTTGGCGCTGTGCAGCTTTCTTATATTCTCGTGATTTTTTGCTCCGTGCTCTGCCCCCTAACTCGTCTCCTGACGTCCCCCTTACTCCCTCCCCTATGCCATACTCTCCAAGACCGAACAGGAAAAGGTGGAAGCGATGATACGCAAGGCGTACAAAGTAGCATTAGGACTACCTGTTACCACCTCAACGCAGAAACTCTTGCTGTTGGAGTCCACAATACCGTAGCTGAGCTATTGGAAGCCCACCATTTGAGCCAACTCTTACGCTCAGCTCTACCCCTACCGGTAGAGCCATTCTGTCTCAACTGCACCTGCGCTCTCCTCTGCACACCCGCAGGCCGATGCGACTCAGCTTCCCCACGAGGTTCGCAAGTTCATTCGATGTGGCCCACTGCCCCGCAACTGCATCGACACAGCACGAGGCTCGTAGGGAAGCTCGAGCGAAAGCGATTGTTAATCATACGGCCGAAACTCTGCCACAGTCTATACAGACGCCGCTAACTATCCAGGCGAAAAGCTATGACCGCTGTCGTTTTCTACAACCGAAAACCTCGTTACAATGCGCATGAATTCCCCCCCATCCCCACTCTCTGCAGGCGAGGAAGCGGCCATTCTCCCTAGCCACGTGCACAAACCTCTGCAGAAATAATATCACAGATAGCCAACAGTATGTAGAACCTTCTCCAGTGGTTTGCATTTCACGACCTGCCAGAACAATTCTACTCCAGGCATCCTCCTCCTCGACATCCCGTAGGGAGATTATTGGGCCTCCAGCCCACTCCGCCGTGTCTGGCAATGAAGCTGCCCATCAGCGTGCCTGAGAGTGACCACCGTGCAAGCCAGGAGTTTGGCGACGCAGTGCAGGTCTGCCCCCTCTTGTCGTTCACGAAATCACCAGCATTACCGCCTGGAACGAATGTTATATCCCCCTGCGCACAAAGCCTCACTAAAAACAAGAGCGCCACCTCCGAGGCATCCAAACAAACACTTTTCCCCACCCCACTAGAGCTCACATTCTGGCCCCCACCCTGTACTCCTCGCAATGCCGCTTCTGCGAGGCTCCGGGCACCCTCTACCATATCATGTGGGGCTGTGATAAGAACCCCCACCTACCCCCCCTGCCCTTCCCCTCCCCTGAGCACTGGGAGAGAGTTCTGTCCAGCTCGGACCCTGACGACCAGCTTTGGCTGGTGCAGAGAGCCCAAGAAGTCGGACGGACTCAAGGGGTCCTGGAATGAGGACTCTTCCCCAGGGCGACTGCTTTTGAGACACGTTTATTCCTCCTCCTCCTCTTCCCCCTTTACGCAAACCCTAATTTACGCAAACCCTAACACCTTTAACTGTAACATGCTCTGACGGCACCGGCGCGCTGCGAGATTAGGGCGGAGTAGCACGTGCCGCTGTGCGTTGCCTGATCACGCGATCAGGCACTTCCGGAGACACAGCAGATATGCGCCGTGACCGAGAAGACTGCAGTTCACGCTGTGCCCAAAACAAATTTTGCATTAGGTATTATCGGAATCGTTTACCATTTTTTAAGCTTTACTTATATAATGAACGCGAACCACGAGCTTACACCGCTTCCCTCTTCTGCACAGGTGATGCCTCATCTCAATGACGCCGAGAAGCAGTTCATTGAGATACTAGGTGAATTCGCCGACAACGGCAAAGAGATCGACGCCATGAGCCAGTCCGAGAGGTTCACGTTCGACGTCATATGCAAGACGGCCTTCGGAATCGAGACCGACGTGCAGCGCAATCCAGACAACGCCCTCTTCAAGAAGGCACTCGCGGTGCTGCCCAACATTATGGATGGCCCTTTCTACAATCTCGCTCGTGAGTGACGATCGCCGCAGCTCATTGACTGAACAAATGCTCATCACAGTAGCATGACATTAAGTACGCAGTGCCTTGAGTGCATTCCGATGGCACTCCAGGTCAGTGCTAGAGCCATGGATGGAGTGCCATCCAACAACATTGGAATATTTAAGCAAGGGGGGCACTGTCCAGAGCGTCTGCCGTTGTGGTGCAGACGTTCCGTCTTAGCTTCCTCTTAGTAAGGGCGGTGGTTTTACTCCGGCTCTTGCCTCCTTTGTTTTTTTTTACACATAAGTTTTAATTATAATTTTAATGAATATGGAAGTTTTGGGTGTTTTAAATATTTTTTCTTTTTGATAAGTTACATTAGGTTGGTGTACGTTAGATTACTTTAAGGAGGAGGAAGTAGTGCCAGACGCGGCATTTGTTTAATTGAAACACCGATGGACGTCCCTTTAGTGAAGTGGTTATAATACCGTCGTACGACACTCTGGACAGCTTATTAGGTATCATTGGTGAAGATAACAAAATGACATCGAAGCTATGGTGATAACCTGGCGAAAGCGGGACAAACTGAGCGCTTGCTAAGGCGTATTTCTTGGACGAACCACACGACAACACGCTGTAAACCCATGCTGTGCCCAGCGCCTATTACGACTCCTCTGCAGCGGCAGGGAGGAGGGAGCTGGCGTCAGACTTCGCTTGATAATTCAGTCGGGTGAACTGTGCTCTTTTCTAAGACGCTATTTCGCATTTCCCACATACGTGATATTTCAGGCGCAAAATGGCGAGAAAAACTCTCTTTGGTCCATCTAAAACGAGCTGATATTGGTTTATCCGTTACACATAGCTTACAATGACGTCACTGCCGCTGCCTTGATGAAGCACTGCTTTCACTGTGGAGGGCTGTGAACTTTACGTACCGCTCGTATCTCGAGCAGAACTGGGAAATCTGAAAGCAGTACTCCAGAAGGAGTTGTGGTGATGTCACGTCAAAGCTATGTATAAAGGGGGTTTCGCCGCAAAGCATTTTCTCGCAGGAGAAAACCCCGCCGCTGCGGTGCATTGTAAAAGAGTAAGTTGAAGGGTGAGGCGCCTTGAGCCTTTATCAAGAGGACACCGGTAACAATAGTTACCGTAAAGTAAAAGTCCAGGTTTCCGACCGAACCTCGAAATTTTTTATAGCAACATAGTGCCGCCCCCACGTTCATACGGCACTGGCGTGTCGAACTCCCTGCGTCCAGCGGAGTGCCGCATGGTTGAAAGTCGCTTTACGCATGACTGTTGTCGACCAGGCCACCCCCGCCTACGCATTGTTTAGGTGTTTTGCTGTAAGGCTAGCCATACGAGTGCGTTCTCTGTATCCGAGTACAGTCTCCCCGACAGGGCATTAGCGGTTGAAGACATCTTAATCGGCGAGATGCTCGCTATGAGCCGGCAAATTGCCTGGTTCAGAAAGAAAGGCCCAAATTCTCGAGCGATGCAAGCTACTGCGCGTTTACGCTTTGATGCCAAACGTTTGTTGTACTAATCGTGACCTTACGTGACTTTTGGTTTTTTTCATACCCATGGTATGAATCCAGTCAACGCAAACTGCCAATACCACTTTGTGATACTTTCGGACAATTGCGATAAGTGGAAGACTAAGTGGGTAAAACTACGAGTAGAAGTTTTCCAACATTGAGAAAGGTTGCGAATGCACACAATGAACTAACAACATATTTCCGCGGATATGCGGTATAACTACTCAAAGAGCATATTATAGTGGGTTTTAGGGGAAACCTTCATGTACCATAATAGTGCGTCGATAAAGTGGCCTAAACATCAAACAGGTTGTCTTGAATTGGGGGAAATATCCTTCCATCAGTTCAGGCTCACGAAAAAAAATTGAGGTACTTGACTGTAGTTCAATTCAGAGCACTTTGTCATGTTTTTCAGAGAACCTCTACCACTGGAACTGGCTACTTCGTGCCTCGGGGAAGCTGATTGACCTCCTCTTCGACAATGCGCTCGCCGAATTCAGCAACAAGGCAAAAGAAATAATAGAGTTCCGGCGTCAAAACCCGCAGGTATACTGGCATGCGCACGCCATAATAGCGCGAATATCCTCACAACTGATGCAAAAACTACGCTGCTGTCTTTGTTAAAGCGAAGATTTTCATGTCTCACTGATTGCGCCGTTCGTCTTAGCAGAACACACTGCAGAAAAGCCAACTTTAGGCAATGGGTTTCACAATACAACGACGACGATGCTACGCGAAGGAACAGAAATCTCCTAAAGAAATAAAAAAAAAAAGCTTGCCGTGGTCAGAATCAAACCCGGGTCCCTGCCGTTATGAATTCTACGTCTATTAGATTTCGCCATTCCGACGCGGTAGAAGCTGTTTTGATTTTGGAGTTTGCTTTTACTGAGGTTCATTGGGAGAAAGGTTACCGTTTCAGCCACATTCCTTTAAAGGAATGGGCTTCGACTTGTCAAAAACAAGTTGTGTGAGAATACAAAAAAATGGCCGCGTATCTGCTCCTTTCTTCGCAAATGCCGACAAAAGACGCTCGTCTTTGTCGACATTTGCTAAGTAAATGCTTCCCTTTGCTTTCCCGCTCACCTCTCAAGTTGTCTCTCTTGCGTCGCACTCCTCCCAAGGTGAACACGCTAAAGGTTTGCTCAAGTAAATTTAAATTTACCACGTTCCGCTGCTCCAGGTCGGCTTCCTCGATGCCAGCGCTGCCGTACGGCGGAGACGCGCGTGAATCGATGCGCCCTACTTCAATGTTTATAGAACCGCTTCGCCCTAGTCTACGTGAGTTCCAAGCAGAACGTGGAACCTACCTAGTGGAACTTTTCGTAAATGTTGCCGCTTGAATACTTTAAATGCCGCCAGAAGCTACAGTGGCGCGGGCGACAGCGGCATTTTTTTCTGCAGTAGATGTAGTATTTCCTTTCGCAGAAATCAAGCATCTATAAATTTTTTTATAAAGGAACACTTAAAATATCCCTAGTGTATTATTTTCTGTCTTCTATTTGCGTAATGTATTGTTCTTGTTCAACAATGTTGACAAGTATGAACATATAAACCGGATTAGACGTTTAGATTTGGCTGTGACTATATAAGACTATTGCGCAGATTTCGTTTCACTTTGTCCGAGAGGCCGAATCGAGTCGCACACAGACAGACAGGCAGACAGACAGGCAGGCCAAACTTTCTGGGTTTAAGTAGCCCAAGAAAGACTATCGTCTTTAAAAACGGAGCGTCATGTTGCTGTTGCATAGCACTAAGGTCTAAGCAGTGTTAGAGTCACGTACCTCACAAAGGGCTTTTGAAAGTTCCCCAAGCGGGTGTTCTGCATGTTCTGCAACTAGTTCTCGGCGGGGAATTGTCCTTTGTGAAATCAAAGGGACCGATCACACAGCAATGCTGGAGCGATGGAAAGTTAGCATGTGCGTGGCAATGAGCGGGTTGGCGGTGTTTCGATTTGCAGGTCAACCTGCCCGATGTTGCACAACTCCTTCTGGATGACGCACTTGGCAAGCGGGAGTCACCCGGAGGCAAAAGTGGGGCGGCGGAGGGAAACAGAGGTATTTCCAAATACTGTGCATCATTCATTTGGAAGTTCGTTATATGGGCGCAAGCGAAATGTTAGTGGCGGATGTAGTTGAGCTTCGATTTCGAGGGGCGGGGTGGGGGAGTTCACGTCTCTTTCTCTTCTAAAATTATGCCCTATATAGTTAGGCATAATGGCAATTTAAAAAAAAAACACTTAAGACGCTTTAGGTGTCCCGATTACTTTTCTGTTGTTGTGTCTCGCGCTGTAGCGGCTCGTCTTGGCATGCTTCGCACCTATGAGGTCGCAAGCGGCATATACAAATAATGCCTCTAGAGGCTCTTTTCGTTCTATGAATGGCTTCTTATAATAGAACTGTGTTTTAATGTCCGTGAAAAGTGAATGGTTACGAGATTGAAGGCTCAAATTTTTATGCGAGTCATCTTCTCTTTTTTTAAACAGCGCCGTTATCAGAAGAGACTATGGACAAAATGGCCACGAACTGCGTCAGCGTGTTCCTTGGAGGGTAAACCTCTTTCTCTTCTCGAAACGATAACGCTGTGGTCTGAAAAAAAAATTACGTGCTCTTCCTAAAGAAAGTTGAGAGAGCGCGAAAGCTTTCCAACATCAAAAGTACGTCAAACGTGCGTCAAAACCAAGGCGGCAAGTGCTTCCAAACCTTCTTGAAAGTTAGTCAAATCGATCATCAAACTTGCTAGGACCAAAATCGATATAAACGAAGAAGGAACCCATGCGACAATATTTCGCGCGCTAAGTAAACGCATCTGCGAATGATCTAAACGTATACCGATACGTTTTTTTATGAGATAAAGGTGTACTACTGTAGTCAGTCTTCATGATAGGTACTGGAACCGCTCTTTTCTAGCGAATTTCACGTAACCGTTTTGACACAATGGTAGCCCGGCTTCACGCATGCGCAGTGTGTCCAGAGATCTTATCAGAGCTTTTCGGCCGACCAACCGGTCTATGGAGAAATGCAATAACTTGTTTAAAGAACGACGTCTGCAATACTACTTAGATGATTACGCTTTAAAACAAGACCTCGTGAATCTGTTCTGGGCGCAGGTACGACACCGTAAGACTGGCCCTGGCCTTCTTGTTCTACATCCTGGGCCGACATCAGGACGTGCAGGAAAAAGTGAGGCAGGAGGCGCTGGAAGCGTTTAAAAAAGAAGTAAGTGTTTCATTGAAACCTGTACCTGAAGAAGTCAGATTCTGTGACCCAAGTTAGACACCGAAATCACTAAGAATTCACGTAGAAACACGACCTATTTCGTATTTCTGAGATTCCCATCTACTGTTAAACCTGCAACTGTTGCTTACATTTCAATACTACAGTTCAAATTGGGACCATTATTTAATGTTACGTAGCATGTTTTATATAACTTCTGGCTTTTTTCAGCGCAATAGACTAAAGTTTTTATAAATGAATCTCGCAATGTCTTGTTCGCCAACACTTAATGAATTAGTTGGCTGTCTCCAAAATTATACAATAAGGCTAGTAGTTCGCGAATGCAAGGAGGGACACTTTGAATGGCTGTAACACGTGTACGCTGGTACATAACTGGTTAAGAGCAGTTTGAACCTTAAAGTGAGTGGTTTGTGTGGCGTTTTTATGTGCATTTGCCGAAGTTCCAGCAGAACCAGTGAAGCGGCTACGCGATTTTAAACAAAGTTTAAGTTTTTGCAGCAGGAAAAAAAAATGTAAAAATGTATGAGGGAATATGCTTTGTTTGCAGATGGCATCAACACTATGTTGAAGAAAATGGAAGGAATATTTTCGGACGTCCGAAATACATCTATGGGTCTCGTGTCGGAAGCCCGAACTAGAATATTACCAGATGTGAAACTTCATCACAAGTGGGAACCAAAATAACGTGAACAAAATAGGGTTGGAACGTTATTTTATGTAACGTATGCAGTCTTCTCGCTTCATTGCACAGCAACCCTGATAAGGCTGTGTATAGTTGCCTCTGTCAGCTCGAAAGCGTTCGTAGAAGACGTTACGCGGCAGTTATTCAAGTGCGTTTTCTATAAAGTGTCGCCAAAGCAAGTGATTCAGAAAGTAAAGTGAATACCATTATGAATCCATGAATTTGCTTTTACCACTAAACCGTATGAGTGCTAGTACATATTACATATTTTAAGTTGAGCTATCCTCAAGGCATTTGTGGAGACTGCATTGGAAAAAAATTGAGTGTATGTGTGTGTGTGGAGGGGGGTTGTACGAAGAGATTGAAAAGAATTCTTAAAGGAAATCATCAAATTTGTTAAAGGAAATCAGGCTTCGCCTATTCTTCAGCTTTAACACCGCTTTCATTCCACCTAAAAAAACAACTCCATATTCTGTTTCAGGGAGACCAACTGTCCTACCAAACCCTGGCCACGCTTCCCTACATAAATCAAGTGGTTTCGGAAACACTGAGGTTATATCCTGCCGTCAACACGTAAGCTCCCACAGCAAGTTCGTTGTGTTTAATTGAAGTAGAATGTTTACACATGACTCGTGTTTGTCAGAATTTTGATTTGTTTTTGAATAATTACATTTGTTTTACTCCCTAGTCTTCGAGAAAATTGGCACTGAAAGTAGCCTACATTTAAGCAGGTGTAAATTGGAATGTTCTTGGGCATGGTTGCAAGCAATCTCGCAGACCCTATAGATAGTTCTTTCGCGCCGTTATGTTTTCGACCCCCTAGTGCTTCCCGCACCCATAATAAAGAGGACGCCGTAGTTCATGTGTTTGGCGCACGTAGACACCATTGCACTATTTTATTTGCTTCCGTTCGACGGAGGATTTCAGCTGTCAGAACCACCTGAAGGGCTAACTTTCAACAGAAAGACATGTGTGACGTGTTTGTTGACCGTTGCGCGTACGTTTACTGCTACCCTAGTCAACGTTGCACCTCGTCCGCAAATGCACGAACATGACGTTGTGCGTTGCCCCATAAATGGTCTCTATTGGCTAATAAATGACACGTGCCACAATGATAACGAGATTATGTGTGCAGGAAAGGAGGAAAAACTTGTTTCCGAACGTTTAAAATTACCTGCGAGCCGGCACAGCCCTTGAACTTGTATGTCATTGAATATGTAAGGAGTTCCACCGATCTACACTATAATTTTCAGCAGCAGTCGAAGCCTCCAGTGTTCCCCCACCATGTTTTGGTGCCGCTACTGCTGCCAAGTTTCGTCCTCGTAACTTAGCAAGAAAACTTCCAATAAACATTAACATAAATATAAAATTTCAAATGTACCCTAAAAATTTGGCATTATGGCTACCGTACGTCAAACTTCCTTTTTCCTTTACGCAATGCTAGTATAACAGAGTAAACCGAACTGGACTGGCTTCCCGTGCAATCGCAAATTGGTGGCGAAAAGAAAACTAAACACAAGCAGGCAAATCACAAAATTTCCCCGCATTTCCCCGAGTGGAAGAATGTGAAAGTGCGAATGCAGGAGTTGAAATTTGCCGGTTCGGTAATGTTCGCGAAAGAGAGATCACTCACCACACACACAACTACCAGAAAAGAAGATGCATTTATTCAACAGACACCGATTTGTGTTGTCCGATTTGTACTTGATTGCCTAAGAGCGGATCTCAGCTTGAAATTTCGTGTCAGTAAGCTCCTTTAAGCGGGTGCATTAGCCCTTCTCACGCCCGATTCCTGGCCAATCCCCCACGTGGGTATGTGCCATGTCAGCGGCCAGGCAGCGCGCGCCCATCTCCCCCGTTGCCAAGGAAGACGAGGAGATTCCTGGCCAATCCCCCACGTGGGTATGTGCCAGCCCCCTCCCCCCGTTGCCAAGGAAGACGAGGAGCGCGCGCACCCGCAGCTGTTGCTATGTGGACGGACGGCGGTCACCGGAATTCAGGGTCGCTTATAAAGTGCATTCGCACTTAAAACATGCTGTTCGAAGGGCAAGTATACGTGAAAATAATTGTATTCAAAGAGGATAGTTTTTTTTTCTTGGGGTACAGAAACTCGAAAATTTGGGTTTGCTAGTATCTTTGTTTCTGTACGCCCCTCGGTTCAGCCGCCTGGCCGAAATTTTTCTTGAACCAAGCCAAACGTGCATCCAGCATTATCCAACTGTTTTAGCCGTCCCAATATGCAGACACGCACTGATGTTACCCATTCAGTTCGTCATATTCTGAATAATGCAATATTTTTCACAGTTATAGGGGAATGTTATGGGCGAGCCAGGTTCAGCAAAATGGTTATAATTCACCGCCGCGTTGTTATAAATACGGTGGTGCTGATAACGATGAGGATGATGATTACACCGTGATGTATTGTTCTTCCTTTGTCCTCGCGAGACTCCGCTGTAAATATCTGGCATAAACCAACAAGCCTAAGAGGTTTTTAATAATGAGAACGAACAGGTTTAATACGAGTATGCGAGATTATACGACGAATTCAATTAGTGTCATTATTTGAAACTCTTCGCAGGTTCACAACGCGAAAGGCAGAAGAGGATTACAGGTACGGGAAGTTCCTTATCAAAAAGGGCATGTCCCTCGTGGTGCCCGTTTACCATCTGCACCGTGATCCTCAGTACTGGACAGATCCAGACAAATTCGACCCTGAAAGGTAAGCGTTCCGTTCCCCAGTGCCTTCCGCAAGAAATAATTACAGGAACTTCAGTGAGAGAGAAATATCAGTCATTTTATCAGTTATTGCCGACGTAACTCAGCTACTAGTAACAGCAATATTTTTTACAATTCAAAGGAATTTGTCGTAGTTGAAGCTGATAAGGGACTGTATTATTTAGCTTTAGTTGTCGACGATTGTTTATCAGTTATTGCCAACATATTTAAACTAGTAGTGAGTGAAATATGCCAGACACCCCAAATTAACCTGTTTAGTTAAAACTGATGAGAACTAGTTTTATTTACCCTTTGCTTTCACCGATAGTAAGGCGGTCATAAATTAACCGCAACAGAACACCGCAGATATTGCTGTGTGTTGGGACTGGTTTTCTCACACATTGCAGCCATAGTTCAAGTACTAGTATCCAGAACATACTCGACAACAAAAGTAAAGGGCCGTAAAGAGTACTCTGGAGCGGTAGTTTGTTTGCATTTACCTGCTCCGAAAAATTAAAATTACCCACATTAGGTAATAACAGATTTGTTGTTTTCTTGTGAAGGCCTCTTTATCTGAAGTATTTTCTTCAAACATACTAGCTACAATGTTTTTTCTGCGCATAGAACATTATGACACATGTTCAACTTTGATACAAAACTTTGATACAGATACAGAGCAGAACTTTGATGTTCTTCTTTCTCAATACGGCTGGTTTTAAGTCAACTATTGTCTACAGACAGCTCTTCGTGCTTTTGACAGTTTGGACTCAAAATGCTGACTAGGAAGAAGTTTAATAAAAACGGCACGTACAACAGTGACGTACCGTCAAACTCACGTCTTTTCCTCCGGTTAGAGCGTACTCGTTCGGTTTCTTTTTCGAGGATGTGATTTGCTTTGTGCGGTTATCTTTATCTTTTGTAGGTTTTTGAATTCATGCATAACTAGAACACCACCGCCAGCAATGGTTCGATATATTTGTTTTATTGTCAAAGCTTGCATTCAGATAGAATTCTAAGCAATCAAGCAGTTTTTTTTTTTTTGCGCACGTTAATTGTTAGACATGAAGCTTCCAAGGCTATACTTTGTGCACGGTGCAACAGTTATTTTAAAACAAAGCTTTGTATGCCTTACTTCTGGCGTTGTCAAAAAACGTAGTGCAGGAAAGCCACTATATACCATGGGTTTCCGCGAAGGGCACATCAACCACACAACGCATATTCAACGGGATGCCTTTACATACGTAGCGGGTTTTATTGTGAATGCATCCGGAATATACGAATGTAGTTCAGGTGCTACGGTTCAGCGATGATGATGATGATGAAAGCGTTCTCTAACAGGCGCACAGACGGAACATTGATCATGCCACACGCTCAACCAATGGGAAGCCCAAATAACGACAGCAATGAGCTAACCAAATAAGCACATTCCAATGATCCAATCACCAATCAAAACATTACATTCGGCTAGCTCAGCGTTGTCGTTGATTTGGACTTTGGCTGATTCGATCGTTTATTGATTGATTGTAGAGTTTAACGCGCCGACGCAACGCAGGTGATGAGGCGTGCCGTAGCAAAGGGTGTACTTGGCGTTTGTATCAGAGAAAGCATCGAGTTTCAATGATCTTTCTTTCAGAAATGGGTATTTGGTTTTAACAATGTGTCTGATTTTCTTGCCACAGATTCAGCCCCGAAAGAGTGGACGAGATTAACCCAGCCGTGTACCAACCTTTTGGCCTGGGCGTCCGTCAGTGCCTGGGCATGCGCCTAGCACTCGTCGAACTAGTCTCCGTCACCGCTCAGGTGTTGCGTCACTTCCGGATTACGCTGGGCCCGAGTCAAGAGGTAATACCTGTGTTCCACCACGTTCTCAGTCTGTCGATGCAAATAGTTGCGCTGCCAGCTCATTTATATGCTTTCTTAAGATATTTCTTGACCGTCGGAAAAGAATGACAGTCGGAGAAGAAGGAACAGTGAGAGCAGCGTGCTCTATTGCAAGGGCTTTTTTGGCGAAATTTTCAGCAAAGTGAGCAGACACGCGGTCATTTTTTTAGCATTCGAATATTGTATGTCATTGCTGTAGCCTCGACTCGTGCCATTGTTAGCGTTAATACGAAAGTTAATACCGGCTCTGCCGCAAGCGACTCTAGACGGTCAGAGGGCCGGAAGGCTGATGCCAAATTCTCAGGTACGCGTTGGAGGTCGTCCTGTATGAATTAGCTGCAAGGACGTTCATTACGCGCTCACTCAAGTTTAGAGAGCGAAGGCGCATCGGGGGATTTTCAGGTTGTTGCCTTAAACCTTTCGCAATATCAGCTGCGTGGCTTCATACGCTCCGACACCAGTGCGCAATCTAGCATCCCACACAACCTAGCAATACTTTTCCAAGTTTGGACTGCTTCTGCACGCTACGCGCGTGTGCGGAGTGCGACGACAGTGTGTGCAACAGTTGCTTTGGCATGTCTTCGAATGCTGAAATCATGTTACTCGCCTCCAACTTCTCATACATTGTTGCTTCGCTCGAAGTCATTGACCAGCTTCATCCACGAGGACGCATAGGGTTTATGACACTAGGGCCAGCGATCAGCTATTTTGGTTGCGGTGATGTTGTTTCAAGAACTACCGTGGCTGCTCAACACGGTTGCGTAGGTCCGTCCTGAAGGCCGATACAACTGGATTAAAAATGCAGCCCATTCCTTCCGGGAAAAGACGCCTAATTGCATTTCCACTGCATTCATCCAACGCCACTGGTATTCTATACTTATTCCATTCCAGGTTAGTGGCGGGACGGTAGGAGTGCGGAGTCATTCAAATTCCAGAATGGTACTGCCACAACACTGCTACGAAATTCTGCAATACATATTTATGATGACGTACGGGCTCACAAAGTTTTTTTTTAATTACACACATTCTTACACCTGTAAGGATGTAGAGACTATAGCGAAGAAAACATGCACACAAAAGGACAGGAAAAGGACATTGGCAGTGCTGCGTTTCTCTTTTTTGCCCGGCATGTGTTTTTTCCTGCGCTGTAGTGTGGGTCACATTAAACTAACTGATGCAATCCTTCAACCCTAAAAAGACTCTAAATAGTATTTTTTTGAGAATTGCAGAATATTTCGCGGGTTCTTTGTTAGTTCTAGCTTGCTTTTCCTGATTATATTTAAGCCATAAAATGCCTGAGAATTAGTTTCAGAGTATCGCCCTAAAAACACCTCCCATTCTTATCACTGGCGAAGGAGTTAAATAAAAGTCCTTTTTTTTAATTTTGAGACATTTTACGGGTTAGCTTCATATGGGGCAGGCTTGTTAATGTAAATTAACGAACTCGGGAATCGCTACGCACTCTCAATAGTGGGCTATATTGAGCGACGCTGAGTATGAACACTTTTACAGAATTGATTTTCGATGCTCATTTTGGTGTAAACTGAAATCGTCCGAGAGTAATTTAATATCTCGGTGGCAGTAGCAATGGTTGCAAGCGAAATACGTTTGTTAAAGGAAGCCTCGTGCCTTCCACTCATAGATTGGAAGCGTTCAGCGCTTGCATGCTGTTGAATTGTGAAATTGTGTTTTAGAGTTTTATCAAAGCCCTGTTATCCATAGCTGCCACTCCCCCCCCCCTCCCAGACTCCTCTCCTCCCTCCAGACTCCTCTACCCCCTACCAGAAAACTCAATCAAAAGGGTAAATCTCAACTGTAGTAGCATGGAGGCAAGAAACCACGAACCACACAAACGACGTTAGGCATTTCCTATGAGGATGTACTACGTTTGAGCCTATTCAGCCCGCTTTCTGAAAACTGCAAGAAAAAACTACTGCCCATTAAGGTGTGATAGTGACGTCGGCTTGTAGCTGCCTCAATTTCTTAAAGAGCAAAGCAAAATATTCAACGCTACCGCGAGTTTGTTTTTACATTCGTTCGAAACAATCAATGTTACAGTTCAATGGAGCTAGAAAGAGTGTAGGTGGTTCGGTCTCTAGCACTGTCGCTGCTTGTTGCTTTTGTGAATAATAATTGTGTGCGTGTTTTGGGCCTCGCGCGAGAAGCTGGAGATGCCTACTGTAAGCCTGTCGACATTGCGACACCTAGACCTTGCTGTTGGTGCTGCAAAAAAAAAAAAAAAAAACCCGAAAAACAATCGGTGTTCACTCAACTTGTTAGCCTCCGTTCAGGAACACAGCTCGTCTCGATTTCGCACACCCCTTGAGATGATCTGATTTCAGACAGCAATGTTATTTGAATAAAAAAAACACAGTGCAATTTTTCATTCCAGCGGGACTTGGAGTTGGACACCTACGCCTTCCTCCTGGTGCCAAAAGACACCGTGTGGGTCCAAGTGCACAGGCTTGAAAGCAACAAATAAAGTTTTTTTTTTTTTTTTTTTACTTTTACCATTTGATGTCGTTCACGAATGCGTTGACGACGACAGAAGCGTACTTCGGGACAAAATATTTAAAATAATTTTAACAGTGTGTGCTTATTATTGTGTGTTAAAAATAAAGACTGTGTGTTAAAAATAAAAAACGGATCGGTGTTAAAAAATACACAAATATTTTCACCATGTGTGGGTGCGTGCGTTCGTGTGTGTGTCTGGGTGCGCATGCACTTTCGTCCTCTTATTGCATAACATAAATGAGAAAGCTTAACTTCAGTAAACAAACCAGTCAAATTATTCCCCTCTGCATTTATCGGCGTTCTAGGCGGTTTGCTGTTCTTTCTGCATTCAGGTAAATTTCCCTTCATTACTAATCATTTTAGACTGCACGCATGGTGAGAGCATCGGTTCTGGCAGCCGTGGTGACGAAAGGTGGCATCAGGAGGTTTTCCGCTAGTTGACTGCTCATTACAGGTCGTAAATGCTGGAGACACTGGTCCATGCGTTAGAAAGAAGGTGCGTTGTCGGAACAGCGATGGGTAGGATCGTCAATATTATGTTGTACTAAACATAAAAATTAAGAAAGTGGCGGAGAAAAAAGTTGTCCAGACTGCAGAATTGAGAAGGCACCCGTGATTTAATCGGAAGGGCGCGAGTTCGGTGCTTAATCTAGACGCTTGTTTTAGATGCGAAGCATCTCATGCTCGGGGCTGTGTCCCTCCCTCCCTCGTTGATGTCCACCGTCCGCACTCTACTGCGCATGCGCGTCTCTTCAGCCCTGTCAGCGTTTGGGCTGACGTCAGCGCAGTTCACTATAAAAAGAAATACATAGGCGCGCCCGGTTTCGACCCCACGACTCTCTGGCTGCAACGGGAGGTACGTGGCGCTCTTTCCACTGCGCTACGAACCGAAAAGGGAGCCTGTGCTACGAACGCGCCTTATGTCCTTCACTCATTCAAACTACGTCAACAAGCTACTGATACAACGAAGGCACGCGAAGCTGAACTTCAACGGAAACGACGAACTGAAAACTTTAGAGGAGGATGTTGAATTTCCTGCGGGAAAGCTGCGGCGGGAAGCGCCACGCGCCTTGCAGCTCAACCAGAGAAAAGGACGAAGAGGGCGGGCAGAGGGGTAGGAGCGTGAGCACGCAATAAAGAAAGACGAGAACCAGGAGGTCTTCGATCAGGTAACGCGGGTATCGGTCTCTTTGCTGTCTCTACATTTCTCTACATTTCTCTGTCTCTACATGGGGGTTCACACTACGTTCCCATTCGTGCTCCGATAAATGAAACAACATAACGGCAACACAATGGAACCTACACGGAACCCCCATGATGCTTCGCATCCTCCTCATGGTTCCCCACGGGAAGATGGTGTATTTTTTCTTCACTTTCTTTCCCAGCCGAACATGGAAAGGTTAATTTCACAAAACAATAAATTTCCAAGCTATTTCCCTGTGGTTTCCTTGGTGTCTCAGGGTGTGTACAACGCGTGATTAACCGGAACCCGTCAGTCAATCGTGATTTCACCATAGATGTTTTTGGTGCAAACTGCTCTCCAAACAGCCACGCCCCTTTCTTGCACGAAATTAACAGCGGATTCATAGACAAAAGGGAGTTCGGTTTGTGATTTTTAAAATTTTGTCACGGTTAGACACAAGGGAAGCTGCGGAAATGAACGTCAAGCAATGTATTTATTCGTTCTACATATTACCCAACTAAATTTATCCAACTAAATAAATTAAATCCAAATTAATTTATTTCAGTCGACCTCTTGAAATATACTGTGCATTGACCGACTCGTTACGCGAGTTTTCTTGCATTAAGAGAAAGAATTATTTGATGTTCTCTTTACCGCACAGTCAGCCATCAGTGGCCACGCGCCGTATTTCAAAGGGACCCTGCAACACTTTCGATAAACGCTTTAACTCTTTCTTTCGCGTCTGCAAGCACTGCGAAAGCTATAGTTATGGCCAGCACGGAGCGGCACTGCGTGATTTGCTCGTCGCACCAGACACGCCTTACGTTATGTGCTTTGTTTTTCTTTAGCGTCCTTTTTAAAGTTTCTATCGGAAAGCGTTCATTGCTGCAACTGAAGGAAACCCGACCAACAGCCACTGCATGGCGTTAGTGGCGTAATTCGGGCGGTCGAAGAACGTCAAGCCCAGGGAAGAGAAGAAATTTTTGAGCGACTTTCCAAGTTATTTGATGGGCATAGAGCATTAATTTTTGCTGAGGTACTTTGCGACCCCCTAATCTAAGTACTGCTTGTGTTGGGTGACTACGTTCTGCAAGCATTTCAGATTTCAAGAACAGTTAAAAAAAGTGTTTCCGGGTCCCTTTAAACTAAACGATCTAGTATTACTTGCCGCCTCTTTCACATAGTACCCACTTCAGAATGGACCAATATTCAGTGACATTTTCGCCAGCATGCTTCAGCGCAAAATTATTCGCCCATCTACCTATCCTCGGTTGTCTCCGGTTATTCCAATACAGATAAAGGAATAACTGAGGAGATTTAAGCGCGGAGCGGTTAGGGCCCCCGAGCGCAGAAAGGCCGGCGTCGTCGGCGGCATTGACCGGGGGCAAAAAATAGCTGCGGCTTAGCACGGCTAACTCTGGATACGAAGCCAAAGCTTTGCTTAGAATGATTTAGTCTTGGTTTCACTTGGTTAACCTTTTGGTACAGCGGAAATTAATATACTATTCGTCCGAAGCCTGCCTTTGTCTATGGTAGGGGTCTCGCTTCCAGCGTTTTCCAAGGCTAACGGCTCGTCGGGCGATATCGGCTGGGTGATCAGGCGGCGCTTGTCGATGACGGCTCAAAGCCTCCAGCTCTCCGCCCAACGCTCAGAGGAGACGGCCTGACGTCGCTCACATTCACGGCCAGGATCGCATTCCCGCGCCGTGTCACGTGGTGCAGGTGCGCATCAGCTTCGGAGAGCGCATGCGCCAAGCTGGCATCGGCTGGCGAACGCGGCCGTCGGCGGATCTTGGCCCGGCAAGTAACGTGATGCCTTGCCAAGGGTACGGCGTAGCTACGTTCAAATTAAGGTCAACTTCCGCGATAGCAAAACCTCTGGACAGGATTAGTAAAGCTTTGCTTCAAAATCCCGTAACGCCACTTGCGGCGCCCACTGAAAGCCAGAATTGTATGGAGCCGCCCCAACAGAAGGCGCCGAAGACTGCAGCTTCGTCACCCTCAATACACGGTGTCTGGTGCAGGAACTCGCTGTTCCGTGGAATGCATGAAAACGTAACTAGGTATAATGTGCGCATGCGTCATGGCAGTGTGGTACAGCGCTACATCAGAGCGCGTTGGAGTACACAGAAATGAGTTTTTGTGCCAACGTGACAATACCGACCTTGCGTCGTCGACCTCGACCGCCGCGGCCTAGCGTACGCCCTGCGCCGGACTATAAATGGGTCTTATCAGAGAGATTTAGCATAGCAGCTAGCTAACGCTACGCTAGCGGTTTCGGGTACCATTATCTGACTGCGCATGCGCGCGCGGGCACGGTGCGGGGACCACCCTTCCTCGAAACGAATGCGCTCGTAGGCATTCGTTTTGGAACGGGCAGGAAATACCCGGAACGGATGCGCAGTCGGGATCTGGTACCTGCCGCTGTTAGCGTAGCGAACGCTAGCCGCTATGCTAGAACTCTCCAATATGCCGTGCGCGCGCTTGCTTTTGGTACGCGTGTGAGGGATGCGCTGCCGTGTGTTTGTGCCGGGCGATTACAAGAGTCTTGCTCGTGCCAGAATACCATAACGCTGTCGTATTCGATGCCTAAAAGCTAGTGCACCCGCCTGTAATTTTAAAGCAAAGCTTTCTACCTCTACCAGCTAACGGTTCCTTCGTGGCGTGCGGGACTAGAAACGCCCAACATGGATGAGGAGGGGGAGAGTGTTTTTCTCCCGGAGCAGAGTGTAGATGGCGCCGCAAATGATTACCCAGCGGTCCCCGCGCGCTGCTCGACCAGCGGGCGCGTCGGCGGGACGTCGTCTGCTTTAGCGACGGTAGATTTGGGCTTGTTTTGGCGCCGCTTCGCGTCTATTGCGCGCTTTCTTCGCACGGCTTGATTAAATTTTTCCACAGCACCTCCTGGGTAACCCGGACCCGACAGAATTAAGTGGTCGTACGGCAAAGATACGTTAAGGATTGTTTGCAGGGTGGGAAAACAAAATGTAGAGACAACATCAGACATCTGGCCGCTAGAGGAACACTACCTTTTGCGCACTGCTTGCCACGAATGGGACTCCGTTTTCTAAATTGGTGAATACTAATTCAGTTGTGTTTTGAGAGGTATTACAAAAGGCAAAATGAGCAACTGGTTCTGAAAAATAGCGATTATAAAAGTTCCCTCAGCTTTCTCGCCATTCTCAAACATACTAAACTAGTTTAAATCGGCATAAATGGGAATCACTAAGCTCACGTGCCAATTGTTTCGGTGTCTTCGCTTGTGTCGCGCGGTGGTGTAGCCCCTAGCTAGCACATCAGGATGGCTAGGTTCCGCTGTATCACCCTTCGAAAGACGTCCCTCTCCGTTTTCTTTCTGCTGACGCACGCCCGTGCTACAGCGGCGGCGTCCGCCGCCCGAGCCCGGCCATGGCCGACGCTGCTGCGTTCGGGACGCCGCTCCCGCGAATTTCAGGTAACGGCTAGCGGAATCACTGGTTTCACTCTTTGTAGAGCACGTGTGTGAATTGAAGTGACATCGTATGGGCAATTGTTGTGGGTGTCGTTTAAAGCTTAGCTTTCCAACCACCTTCACAGCGTGGATTGGAGCCATTTTTTTTGTGTCGATTATATCCCTCAGGAAAACACCCCCAAAGAAACGCTTATCTGCTGCCAGGGATTGACGATACCCTAGACTGCTTACAAGGGGCTGAATATTTTGAAGATTTAAACTTCGTTTCGTCTATTGGCAGATGTCCATGCACGAAGCCGATAATGAAAAGCCCGTGCAACACAGCTTGCTTTTAGTTTAGACCATAAGCCATCCAGTCACGGTGCGGAATTGGGGCACTGAAACTTGCAATACGAGCGTAATGTATTTAACCAGGGGGCTGGACGTTTATTCCCTATTTCCGACGCTATAGGTCACAGCGCCGGTTCTAGTGCATTCTCTCCAGCGGCATTAAACACAGGCGTCAGTTTTCTAAAACGGAGCTTTGTGTGCCTGACTGATGGTGTCGATGTTGAAGCAAAACGCACTGCAGGAAAGCTAACTCTGCACAATGGGTTTCACAAAACGATGATGATTATCGGCGAAGGCACATCAAGCAGCTCGAGAAAAAAAACGCTTCCCGCGGTCGCAATCGATCCTGGGTCCCTAGTGTCATCAAGCAGACGTCTCTCCGACTGCGCCATTTTGACACGGTCGAATCAGTTTCGGTTTTTGATTTTGACTTTGACTCAGGTTTCAAGGAAGAAATCTTGACTTTTTAAGCATATTTTTCTTCAGAAAGGGGCTTTGAGTTTTTTTTTCTTTTACAATTTCGCAAACCTCCAATAAACCGATGACTTACCAGCAGACAAACTGCATATATAAGAAGCTATTGTTTTTAATATTTGATAAAATGTACCTTTCAAATATTTTAACGACTATCTATGCACTCCATAGAGGTGAAGTTGAACGGCCTCCACAGCTGATAGCAGTACTCGCCTTCTATAGTGCTCCGTGAGATAGCCGGACTTCTTTTTATGTGGGCGGAAATGGACAGGACAGCCATATCGCCGCTTAGGAGGCCCTTATGATGTCGCCGTTCGATACGTCTCATACAATGCTTGTGCTGCCACTCTACGCTTGTTATTTTCCGCTGACCTCTTCCAGCAGGAGTGGACAGGCAGACACGAGGTCAAAGAAACCAAGCTCTTTATGCCCGTTGGCCAAAGACTCTTGTGGGAAGTTAATTTTTATCGCTACACTTGATTCCCCGCCGCGCTCTATTCTGAGAGTCAAGTGGTCATGATTATGGCCGCGGCGATGTGTCCTCAGGAACCCTACGCACGTGTGCTCATGCGAACAGTTATTCGGTTGCAAACACGCACACCCTCCAAAACTATGCACATATGAAGGTTCCTACGTCGAGCCATAATTTGAGAGCATTTGCACACAAAACTTGTTCTGACGCCGAATTTATTTCCAAGATGACGCAATTACCGTTGCTCATTAGTTGCATTACCAACCAGCAGAATCAGCGCTGAAAGGCAGCCACGGAAACCGTCTAGAAAGCGTCGGAAATTCTCGTTGTTGTCATATTTCTCCCTTTCGCGTCCAATGGTGTGTCCCTTACTGCTGCAATTTCCACTAGGAAGTGACATCACTGAAAGCCGGAAATTAAAAGCTACTGGGAACACTGCGTCGTACCGTGGACGCCTGTCACCATTTCACCATACGCATGTCCGCAGAGGTAACAACCCTCACGTGACTGCCTGATTTCCACGCTGACTTCCACCCTTTCCTGACTTCCACGCGATTGCCTAACACGCATGACTTTTACCCTTCACGGCTGTGGTGAAAATTAGCAATCAAAGAAAAGCTTGAAAACGTTCACCCAACTCTTCACCCCTCCCTCGTACTTCGCTTGCAGCGACACCCATTGGAGACGTCGTTGCATACCGGTAGCAGCTAATTAATAAAAATGACGTTTCGTAGTGTTATACCAACGAAACGTAACGCTCAATTGACCCTTTGAAATGGTTCAGTGCCGCCGTATAAAAGGGTATTGCGAAGGATGACGAGCCTGCTGGAGCCAGTGCTTTCCGTGAAAAATATTGGCCGCGTATCTGCTTGCTTCGCTGCAAATTTTTCATAAGACGATATAGTCTCCTGCCGCCCCTGCTGCATCAGTCCTCGTCTCTCCACCGCCCACCTGTGGTGCTCTTCCCCTACCACGTCCTGGCATAAGTGTAATTGCGGTTTCTTTAAGGAGATTTCATTTTTACCGCGTTGTCGCCGAAGGGTACGGAAATGGACGATTCGAGCGTCGCGCGCCAGGAGTGCGTCATGCTGCTCCGAGTGGGCATCGCCTCACGGTCTTTCGCATGCCACTCGGCACGTTGGTAGGACGTTTCCTGGGCACGCTTGAGACGATGGGCGTCGGCACGCCGGCACTCCTCCGCCGCAATGTCGTGTACTCGGTGTTTACCTTGGATTTTGTGGGCATGTCTTCGCGTCTAGGCTTGGCACTTCGTCCCCACTATATGGTCACTGAAGGATGGAAAATCGCGTCCTTTTCAAAGCTATGTGCTCTCCGCAAACAAAAAAATTAGACGCCGTTTAATGGCGACAAGAAGAAGCATAGACTGTGCAACGTACCGGCCGAGATATTTATTTTGGTAACAGCGGCACAGCCTGGCACTGGCCCTGAGAAACGCACAAGATTGTTCTGCCAGGGCCACCGCCAGATGGCGCCTTTTTGTACAGCGAAGTTTTTACTACTGGGGCTGTAATAATATTTCCTTTGCTATCGCAAGCATTCATGTAATTTTCGTAAAGAAACATTGCAAAAGTCACTTACATGTTGATCTTTTGCCTCACATATGCGGAATGATTTGTTCTTGCTCAAAAATGTTGAGAAGCATGAACATTCCAAGCAGATTTATATGCTTAGAAATGGTTGTTGGTATATAAATGTCTTGCTCGGAATCTACTCTAACTTGGCCGGGAGGCAGAATCGAGTGAAACCAAATAGTCAGGCCAAAATTTTTGCGCTGCAGTAGCCCAGAAAGACTATCATCGTTAAAAGTATAAGGAACTCTATAGCAGCAAGGGCTATCTTTGCGAATCGTTTCACTAATCGGCGTGGTAACCACGTTGCAGATGTAATATCACTGAACTCACTGATACGACAAGTTATACACCTTTTTGTAATACTGTAGACCAATGTCTAGCCGTATGGTACCTTTTTTTAAAGAATGTCTCCTCATTTCCTTTTAAAGCGAAGCTTTTTACCTATACCTTTCAAGGGTTCTGTCGCGACGGTTGGTGTCAACAGAACACTCCCGCGAACAAATAAAAAAAGTAACTGGCACCGCCATGAAACGAACCTGATCGATTAGAGAAACGGAGCGAGTGCCCATTGTCTTACTGATTGAGCTACGACCCCACGCGTAGACAGGGGAGATAGACGGTGCACTCACAGAGCACGTCCGCGAGTTTACACCCTGTGTTCTCGCTGAATGCCGCGTGATAGGGTCACGCGACCTCTCGCGCCTCTGTGCGCTCTGCCCACGGCACGTCTAGCGGCCGTGTGCGCGTCTTGGGTATGCGTTTGGCGTTATAAAATTTAACGAAAGCTCACACCAACGCAAGCTCAGACCAACGCATAGCATCTCAGTTCTTTTCCGTCTCTGCCGCCGATCCCGTCGCCTCCGTCGTCTGTGGCAGAAACGGAGTAAAAGTGAGATCGCCTACCGTGTTTGAGCTTCCTTTAATTTTACATAAAAAAGTTTGCACTTGTGCTTCACCAATACAACTCAACCAGCCACCATTCATTAATCATGCATTGATTTACCCTTAGCAAAGAATATCTCTTTGAAGTAACAAAGGGTGTGGGCCAGTGCATTTCACTTGTATCTGATTTCACTCTTTCTAGAGCCATGTGTGTGAATTAAAATGACGTGGCATGGGTAATCATTTTGAGTGTCATTTTGCAGCTTTGCTTTCCAACCCTGTCGCAAGGTGGATTGGCGCACATTTTTTTTATCGTGATGGGAAACAGAAATAGATTTATAGAAGTGCGGAGGACCAGTCCTGCTGTGGCGCCTGGTACACGGTCAATGCAACTGCGAAGATCCCGTTTGGTCCCCTCCACGGGCGGGTAGCGGCGCCGGCCGGTTGCCGGGTACGGTACCTCGTAGCAGCCTAGAGTACCGTAACTTGTAATTACAATACGCCCCTGTGACCATGTTGTGCAGGAAAATATGGTCACATGGGCGTCGTGTGATTAGAGGTTACGGTATTCTATGGTACTACCGGGTACCGTACCGAAACCGCTATGGTACTCCTACCGTACGCACTAGTACCGTAGAGTTCCGTAACTTCTAATCGCACTACGCCCCTTTGACCACGTTTGCGGGCACCGTTGTATGCGCGGAACGCCGTTCTAAGCTCAAATATCAATACGGTTGAGTGCGAAATAAATAAGGTTAGAATTGTTTTACGAGTCACATGCAGTAACGTAGCTGAGACAGGGCAGGCAAAGCCTCCACAAACATAAAGATAATATAAACTTTTCTTATACTGTAGGCCAACATCTGGCCACGCAGCCTGTGGTACAATGTCACAGAAGGGGCGGACGATGTCACCCACCGTTAGACTAGATTACACACCTGTTTTCAGAATGCGGTCTCAATTTCGCTTTGTCATCGTTGGAACCACAATTAACACTACGCCCCTGAAATCAGTTTCGTACAAGTTGTAGGTGCGCAGCTCCGTTGTAACCTACAATTACAAAACTATTCCCCCAATACCAACGAAGTCACAATTGTTAGACCAATTGTATTAGGTAAACTAGTTTGAAGGGAGGCAGGTAATTCCTCCACTGATAACAAGATTTTACACGTTGTCTTAAACTGTCCGTTCGTCCAGCCTGGGCACAGTATCTGAAAAAAGGACGACCAATGGCACCCACTGATAGTGTATAGGTTGCACAAATGTTTTGAGAATGTGGCCCAAATTTGTTGGTATTTTCATGATAATCACGGATAATACAACAGCGCTGTAACTATGTTTATTATAGAGGAAAAAGCTATTGCGTAGCGCCGTTATAAGCGGACGTCAGTACCGTTCTTCCAAAAGAAATTGCGTTAAAATTGTTTACTAATCGTACGTGCTAGGGCAGCTTGACGAGTGGCAGACAATGCCTTCAACGATACAACAGGTTATGCACCCTTTTGTTCGAATGGCGGCCGATGTCTAGCCACCGAGTACAGCACAGCAGATAGAGTACAGCCAAACAATGTCACCCACCGATTGACTAGATTACACGTCTGTTTTCAGAATGCGCCCTCAATTGCGCTTTATCGTCGGGTGAAACACCGATAGTAGCTCACCGCGGTAAACACGTTTAAGTGTTCTGCGATCTTCTGGCCTACATTGAGAATATAATCCCTTGGAAAAGAACATCCAACAAAATTTTACAGTTTTCTTTACAATGAGAGTTGGTACCCAAGGTTTTCACTAGATATGAATGCATTACCGAAAAGAAGTGGTGGCTTTGGTTGTTTTTCAGCACTTGGCGAGGAGATCGCGATAGTGTGCTTAGAACTTTAAAAGAATGGGATTGGAAAGGCCTAGCTAGACGCGATTCATGATCTTCTGTTGAATTTTCTGCTGAACTTTTTGTTGAACTTTGTGGCCGTGCCTGTCACCACTTGACCATCCCCTAGGACAGCCCCCTCCGTAGCTCCTTGCGGGAATTCTTTCTCGACACATCCGAGGCATATGTCGCATTCAGTGCAAATCCCGAGTTCCTTCCATGAGGAAACGAATGTCCGGTTTGTGCTAGCCTGTAACTGCGGGGTCACAATTATAATCATAGGCCATTTGAAGCGTGGTACGGGCCCCGAAGCTCCCTGCAGTTCCGAGGAATCCATGGGATTCCAAGGCTGGCGCCTTTGTCGTCACAGAGAGGGAGAGTGTGTTTCGGTTGACGGACCTGCACAATGCACGGAATCCAGCCTTATGCACCTTACTGTATATGACTAGGTTAAAAAAAAAATCAAAAAAATCAAGCGTCCCTTCATCTAACAACGGCGGTGGAAATGCTCGGCTTTTTTTTTTTTTAGGCAGTCGTTCGCTCTCGCTTGGCTTATGGGGGAGGGGGTGTTCAAAGTGTTTTTGTGACGGGACGGCCGCCATCAGTGCGACCAAGAAGGCTTTATATGCCTTACATCGAGAACAGCTCTGACCGTGCCGGTACGCCGCAATAGGATAGACGTTGCTTCGTATTTCGAGGGACCCATGTCTGATTCCGACCACGGAAAGCGTTTTTCCTTGAGGCGCTTGATGTGCCTTCGCTTATCATCATCATCATCATCATCATCATCATCGTTTTGTGAGAACCCATTTTGTAAAGTTGGCTTTCCTTCAGTGCGTTTGGGGACCGGGTGGTCACCATCAGTGACGCATAGCAAGCTTCGCATTAAACGTCATGGAACATGCGCAGTGCATAGAAATATACCACGAAAAAAGGGGCGGGTGCTTTTTTTAACAGGTGTGCACCACCTCGGCCTTTCGTGTAGTGAACGGAGCGGGCTGGCGACCTCAGCGAAATAGCGCTGTTATGCTTCAGCTGTTCTCGTTAAAGGAGCCATGAAGACAAAATACAAGTTGGTTTATTAGAAAGACTGCTTAGTCCCGATTACAATGATACGAATATCATCGCAATCTTCGAACAAATAACGGGGATATGAAAGAAAACGGGTGAAGCAGCCGCGACCCCATGGCCAATTTCCCGCAACTTTTCTATGACGTTACGGAACCTTGTTTGTGCGATTGGCGGCCGCCTAACTGACCTGCTGCGACAACACATGACTGGACGTCTGTAATGGGGCCTCTAGTTCCATTTGACCGCATTACTTGAATGCTAACGTGCAGTTAACGCACTGAAAATTATGTTTTATTGTTGGCCCGTATAACGTCTTTCTTGCTCATAACACGTCACTGTGGGGCAAAATTTGAAAGTTTTTAATTCTTGCTTTTTTTTCGTTAAAAAACACATTTTGTGGCTGTAATGGAGCTGAGTGAGATACTGAATCCTAGTTCTTTCAAATTAAACGAAGTTGTATTTTACCTTCATGGCTCCTTTAATAAATTCCTGGGAACCGGCTTGTTCCGGTAAGGTTTGCTTGAGTGATAGAACACGTGCAGCGCCGCAGAGTAGGTTACGAATTATCGCGCTAGGACAAGGTGACTACCTGCCGCACCCATCGACACTACAAATAGCTCCTCGTAGAGGAACTACGCTATAGACATTAATCGAAAATAGCTCCCACGTGGATCATATATGCTTTCGCATTCCCACAGGTAGGCAGCCCTAGGTTTCCGACTTTTTTTCCTTGCTGTCTTTGCTGATTGTCGCCCGCTCCGAGACGCGTATCGCGAATGTTGCCGTCGGCTGCCGTTACTACGACGGCGACAGTTGGAAGTGCTTAGCGATTACTTGCAGCGATCGCTGCCAGCTGAGCTGCCCTTCCCCGTACCTCTCCTACACCTGTGAGAAGGTGAGGAGAGAATTCAGAAAAAAACACAAACGGCTCCCCTCACTTCGTTGCATTTCCTCATTCGACCTTGTCTGCTACTCGAGCACTGACGGGTTTTTCTGCCGGCGCTCGCTTGGGAATTTTTAACGGCCGTTGCCCCCTCCGGCGCGACTCTGGCCGCCTCAATCTCCGCCCCTGCTTTGCTGTTGTTAAACATTATTTTCCCAGTTGCGCTGTTTTTTATCAAGTGCTAGCGGTATCGCTCGCGGCCTTTCAGAAGGGGAAAGTCTTTTTTTGGGCTACTTAAACGCGAAAAGTTAGGTCTGTCTGTCTGTCTGTCTGTCTGTCTGTCTGTCTGTCTGTCTGTCTGTCTTCTGTCTGTCTGTCTGTCTCTGTTCCTCGATTCAGCCTCCCGGCCGAAAGTTGTGGGAATCAATAAACAAGACTTTTACATAAGCAAGACATTTCCAAACTATTAATCCTTGTAGCCTACTGGATACTTCTCAACATTGTTGAGCAAAAAGAAGTCGTTAGGATATTTTCAGGTCAAGCATAAATACACAACTGATACTAGCACTGCTCTTTTAATTAAAAAGTAGACGTGGGAGTACCCGCTAAAAACCCATTTTAACCACAAAATACAGATAAGCGCTCCCGCTCCTCGCCTGGAGCTTGTGGTTAGAGTGCCAAGCCAAACGATCAACGAAAGATCCCCACAGATGGCACGGCAGCAGTGCAAACACAGGAACATTGAGTTGACTTCAACAAACCTTCCGCCGTGTTTAACTGTGGGCGAGCGAGACAGAGGGAAACAGGGTAAGTTGGGCAATACAGGAGAGGCAGTTACGTGACAGGGGCGACAGAAGACTATCGTCTTTCGGCGCCTTTTGCAGGGAAGGCAGCAGATACGCGGCCAGTTTTCTTGTCGTCGTAGTGATGATGCCTCCCGTTCAATGCACTCTTGTAATAGCATTCAATATCGTTCTGCCAGGTTTGGACTTTATGTTATACCTTGGTGCTAGGTTGCTGCGGCCCGAAGGTTATAAAATCGAGCTTTTTCGACACACGGGGTAAGTTTCAGCGAAGATGTGAGATGTCACGACCTCAACGAGCATAAAACGCAAGAGATGTTATAATGCCTTCGAGCTATTGGCAAATATTTCGTGACAAAATAAATACGGCGAATATAAACACACAGAAAGCGCAATTTAAGGCTCACACAATCCGATGGTTTCCGGGTAAGCCCGAAAGGAAAAGTATCTGAGAAGAGGCATCAACGGGACGCTAAACGCCGTGTGCAATAACAAACATGCCGCAAATCTTCACTAAAATTTTTTTTTCGCTTTCACTTGCTTTATCATTGACTATTTCCATAGCCAATAACATATGTGAGACATATTCCTCGTTTTCCTCTCAGAATCGGCGCTAATAATGTGCACCGAAACAACACTGTTCACTGTTCCAGAGCATACTTTACATGTCGTCGTTGTAGGCGTTCGACACACTTGTATCGTTTGAAATTGGCGCCAACTGACTGCCTTTCGATCGGGCGCACTAGGGATACCCACCATTGGCTTAAAAGTGAACAAAACGCCTGCGATACCAGCACCACATTCCTCCTCGCGTACGTATAGTTTCAGTCGCTCTAAACAAACATTTGCCTACCTCCAAATAAACAACATGTTACAACGTTTTTCCTTTTTTTTGAGTGCGCATATGTTTAAAGCGGCGTACCCACTCGGGAGAGTGTAATGTAAGCGACCGCATAGCTCACAGAAATGAATTATGCATGTCGTAAAGCGTTTGCAAAACGGGCTACGGTTTTGCGCTATTAGAGTCGCGCGTAATACAACGGCAAACTCGCAAGTGCTTGCAACGGATTCGGAGGAGGCGCAGAAAAAAAAAAGTGTTTGCATCTGCGTTTGCGCTATCAAAGCATTCGTTGACCTCTTGGCAGAGAACTGGCGCTAAAGAAAAACAAATCGCGAAGCGAGATACGTTGCTCTCGCAACAAGCCGCGCGGAACAACAAAGAAAAGAGGTAAGCGACGTGAGTATATTAGCGCTTCAGATTGGTGGAGCAGCGGCGAATGCTGTAGCGGTGTTTTCTGTTTTATTTTTTCCCTCAGGGACACAGCCCACTGCCGCCAACACAAGCGATACGGCGCGCACGCGCGTTGCACTGCCGTGTAGTCGCAGCGAGCGCAAGCAAAGCGCTCGGCGGCGTCCGCCTCTCCCATTCAAGAGGAAAACCAAACGCTCGTGCCGTCGAGCGCTGCAAAACCGCTAGCGATGCAGGACGTCGGCCACTGGCCATGGGTCGTAGCCCTGGTTGTCTGCGCTCTCTACGGCTTCGCTCGTTTTCTACTCAGGTAAGAGTCTGCATATCTTTTCCTCAAAGTGGGTGGTGTAGTTAGGTCGAAATCGTTCCCGTTAGCTGTACAGTCAAATCTCGTTATATCGAAGTACTATCGGGGCAGAAAATTAGTTCGTTATATCCGATATTCGTTTTAACAGTAGAGGAAAAAATCGGCTTCAAAAAATATTGACAACCTCGCTCGTCCAAATATACCTGATATAAAAAATACCTTTTTTAGGCTTCCAACCCACATAAGCAAGGTTAACCTCACCGTGCTCCTTGTTGCATTCAAGCTCCTGAACCGGAACATGAGTAGCGTGAAATTACAACGGAACAAGTTCACTTGAAAAACAGGCCTGCGTCTTTATTTTTTTGATGAAGGACGTTGATCTTCGTCTAGTGCTACTACCAGCACGGAGCAGGATGAAGTTGCTCACAGGGTCCACGAACCAGAGGGCCTTTTTACTTCTGCAGTTTCGGATACCGGAAAGTTTTTCCAAGTAGCTTCTCAGCCTCCTCGCCAAACATTTCTTCGTTATATTCGATGCACGGCTGCTGTCGCGGTTTCAGTTTCGTTAGAAAAGAAGAAGGGTCATTGAAATAAAGTGTGACCAACAAAAGGTCGTATTTAGTTCGCTATAGCTGATATTCGCTCATATCAGTGTTCGTTATACGAGGTTCAACTGGCAAACTAATCGCACAGAAGCTTGTACCATTGAGATCAGTTTTCATTCATTAGACGATGCCTCTAGCAAAAACATAATTATATTCCTACATACAGGATAGCTAGAGTCACGAAATAAGGGCTCAGTTACTTAGGATCGCTCAATGTGTGTTAGGCCAGCCTAACGTAAACATCAAGTTCACTGTTTACCTCTACGTTCTACCAAATCAACGAGCTGGCATAAAATTGTAGGAGAAACGACTGTCGTCATACTTCACTCGGACGTATGACGCCGCTCCTACTGACATTGTGGTTACGGTGCCTTGGCTGCGGCCCACAATGTGCAGTACGGGCGTCGATTACAGGACACTGAGAGTGTACTGTGCTCAAAACGAAATCTCAAAACGCGACCACGTGCAAAAATTCCGCGCGCGTTAAAATATTTGCAGGATGAAATCATTCTGTAACCCTGTACTCGAGCGTGTACAGAAGTGTGTTAAACACCAGCTGGAAATAGGAACGATCACCATCGTGAAATTTCGTTCACGACGGTTGTGAGGATAAGAATACAAAATTGCCGTCCACTTTTGTATTGTGTATTTTGTTTTTTATAATTATCATGTATTTTATTTGTAGATTTGAATTGTATTGTGGTTTTATGTTTTTCAAAAGTCATCTAGTAGTAAGCTTTCATTCCCTGCGCGGTTAATGCGAGAAGGCAAGGAAAACATTGATGTGCCGACGCTACGACTCGCGGCATTAGAAAAAAAATCCCCATGCCTGACCCTTCAGGCATCCAAAAGTACTTTTAATTTGGCACCTATTTGAAGATAGTGCCACATAAGGCAGTAAATATTTGTTGTAAAGAGTAAATTTACGCCCACTAATGTTAACACAAATGGATTTGAAGAACATGAACAGCATTCTGATGGATTTCGGGGTTTAACGCGCTAAAGTGCTAACACGGGCTATGAGGCGCGCCGTAGTGGAGGAGGGCTCCGGATTAGCTTCGACCACCTGGGATTCTTTGACGTGCGTCGGCATGTCGACACACGGGCGCTTTCGCGTTTCACCTGCATCAGAAAATAAGCCACCGCGACCACCGGGGTCGAACCCCCGTCCTTAGCGGCACAAACTCCTCGTTCCGCTAAGCCACCGCGGCGGGTTGGAACTAAATTCTGTAGTTGAAAAATGTGATTATATTACATCTGATCTTAATTGAATAATATTTGTGGGTTAATGTTGCCAAAGGGTGATACGACTATTTTGCTGTTAGACTGCGTAGTATAGAATGGTGCCGAGGGCATCAAAAACAGAATGCTGCCGGCGCTATCTCGCTGGGAGCGATCGGGAGTCAAACCGGAACAAGGACTCTTGTTAAAAAGGCACTTGTGTCGGAGCGAACGATCTTTTACTGATATGAATAAATGCTTTATGGAAATTGGATTTCGGTATAAAAAGGCGACAAAATTTTGATCCTGATGTTTGAAGACGATTTTTGGGAGGGTGCCACGCAGCATTAAGCTGAAAATTACACAGCGGGTTGTCTGCAAATATAGATTAGCCTGACGCTGCACGCATCTGTCAAAGCAGTGAAGCTAATTATAGTACCCTACCGTAACAAAAGCCTTTGCATCAAAGTCGCCCCCTGTATTGAAGATCTCTCTACAGGTTTCTGTATAGCGCACAGCGGTGTTTAACACAAAAGACATTTCCTCGCCACGGGAATGCTGTATTTTCCCTTCATCAAAAGGGTCCTGAGGTGAATAATCAAAATTTAAGAGCAAATTTTAAGGCGGCACCAAATGAAAACAAGCTCGTATGCGGATTTTATTTTACTTTTTTTTGGAAAACGTTAATTTCCCTGGACATTCTCCCTGTGAAAGGGTTTCGTGTATTTTCAGGGGCAAGTTTGTTGTTCGCTTTTGACATCTTACATCGCGAAGGCACGCCAAGGGAAAAGTGATAGCAGGGGAAAACTAAAAACAGGGGAAACTAATCTTGTTCACGGCGCCCGTGAACGGGATTTTGATAGTTATTTATACTCGGTAGCGCCCAACAGGTCACGTTTCCGAGCGCACGTTAGTTCCTTGAACTCAATAGCTACGTGTTAGACCGCCGCTGACGACTGTGCGCGGAAATGTAACCAGGGTCATTAAATAGCCTAGCGCGGCCCTTTGGGAACTGTTACATCCAGTATGACCAGCCAACGAACCGAATCGTCAGATACAGGTGCGGGGGCAGTGAGGAGCTCACACTATAATGCCCCCCCCCATTTCGATTTCTGTCGTCTCGAAGGCGGCGTAGCGATGAATTTGGTCACCGTTGTCGTGCTCCGTTTACTTCTGATCTAAGTGTGCCTGTTTTGTCGAAACTACTTTCCACGATGCAGGGTACGTCGGAATGCTTCTATGTTTCAAGGGACATCCGGGATACCGGGGCCACCAGTTAAAAGCCTCATCAATGGAAACTCAGACGAGTACTGGAATCCGGTACGTCGAAAATGATCCTCCCATGTCCAGCACAGTTTGCTCAGCACTGCTAGAAAGAAAAAAAAAGTAAAATTACGATAAATAAGGATATAAGCCGTCTTCGCTGTACGCTTTGGGCGTTTTATACCGGCCTTGCCACGTTAGAAAAGGCTTAGAGATTGAGCATTTAAAATACAACGAAAACCGGTTTCTTTTCAAGCGACATAAACTTCTCCAAGCTGGGCATGGAGATAGCCGGGTTGTCCCAGAAGTACTGAAGCTTATGGAAGCCCACAGTAGAATTGACCTAAACATTTTAAGTTTCAGTTAGTCATTGCTCCAACATCGAGCGCACTAGCAACTGCTGTAAGCCTCATGAATTTCTTCTGATTTCAGACGACGTTTGAGCGCATAGGTCAATGGCTGAAAGAGTATGGGGACGTTTTCGGGTAGTCAGATGTGTTTTCCGTTCGTTTTTTCTGATGTATAGGCCCAACTCATTCACGCGGGTTCTCCACACCGAGCCTGCATCCTGCTCGGGCACTTTGATGTTACGTATAGGAAAACTATCTTCGTCGGTCTAACAAACCGAGGACATAAGGGCGGTCAAAGCAGGAGCAGCAAAGAAAATTGCCTGCCCAATTGAAGCTGCCGGCATGACGCCGAATCTATCAAACTCACTTTCTAACCACTCCGCCTTTCCTGTGCTGCTTCTTCCTGCCGTCCTTGTTTCAGTAAAAACCTCTCAGGCATGATCATCTTTCACGTTTTTGATACGACAGAGGTAAAAAATGATTGAACTTGCTCGGTCACCTTCGTGCCAGAGATGTAATACCGTAGTAAAATAAACGTTAACTGACTGCGACGAAGTAAGTCTGGAACAAGAAAGAGGACTGCATCTGTGACAAGCGCCACTCAGGTTCAGATGGTAACCTCTGTCTAAACACTTGGTTTTTGGAATTTCCACAACGGTCGGTCTCTGACCAGAGGTTGGGCAACAAGGACAATAACTTTAGTGGATGCCTCCGCATTTTCAAAGGACCTGAAGTGACGGTAAAGGGTGAAAGCAAGTTGACCTGTATCGGTAGATAGAGTGTACGAGTACAATTATACCACTCGTAGCAGCAGCAGCACGTGTTCATGAACCTTGAAAATGCCGAAAGCGTGAAAGGAGGTGCAGCCACAGCATACACTTTTCCGGAGCACGTTTCTTGTCATCACGTATTTTTTTGTGACTGTCATTGAGGAACTACAGTCTGTGACATCATGGTTATTATGCGAAGCGATAAATACTTAAAATTTTAAAATAAAGCCTTTTCCAATCCAATCCAATCATCCAATGAAATGACGCCGCACAAATAACAAGAGACACGCGAACGACCACTGGTTTCTTTTCTTGAGCGCACTTTCTCAATGGTTTTATATTTACCGAGCTTATATCTAACTAGCCTTGCAGTCAACCATAACATTCTACTACAAGCAGTCGTGAGACTTGTTTTATTTTCTATTCGTTTCAGTGTTTAGAGCAGTAGTAAGTAGCATTAGCAGAATTATGTCGAGAGCTATGGCCGATTCTACTGCGTGTATTCATTTGTACACACACAACAGCGGCGGAAATCGAGATTAAGGTGCTCACTCAGCCGCCATGATGGGAATTTGCGTGAAGTAGATCACTGCAACCACTACAGGGGGACACCTCCTTTGCGTTAAACTGTCTAGTGCAAACTGTCTTCAGGGGTTTCTGTTGACGATATGTGACGTGATCTTTTGTATCACGTTAAAACGAAGGGAAACAAAACAAAGAAATTACAACTTTGTTTGTTTAGTAAAAAAAAAAAACGCCTCGAAGAAACGCCAGAACACCTTTGAATAGTGTGATCTTGTAGTTAAAACAAAAGTCGCTGAGCTTCTTTTCTCCAGTTAATTAGACAGAACTGGTCGGCCCACAAATGAAAGCTACAGAAAGACGAGACAAGGTGAAGACGAAAGAGCTCGCTCAAGCAAGGCGTTTTCTTTGTGCTTCTTTGTGTTTACAATGCATCGTTTTTAGCGTTATTTTGCGCTAAGATTGTATATTTGTTTACGCACGTGTGAACTGCGCTTTGGAGAAAAAAATATACTCAGCTTTCTTTCCTTCATTATTTTGCGCAGATTCTACCTAGGTGCCGCACCTATCGTTGTTATCAAGGATCTTGACATAATAAAGCAAATTTTTACCAAAGACTTCAGCAACTTCAACGCCCGTGCGGTGAGTGATGCTTTTAGTGCGTTTACCACTTGCCTCATTTCAAACAGGGAGCGAGAAAATCTTTGTTGATGAACAAGAGGAAAATTAGGTTACCAAGGCTGTCACAGGTGTGGAACGTAATTCTGAATACTAACCACGTTTGCCTAGGCAGGCAAGACAAGACCATCTGCGAACAAAAAAATTGTCAAGAGTCCTAATCGCAATTGTTTGCGTCAACTACGCCGTTACCCAGAGTAACCCATAAGGCTAACTGTAATCTGTAGCATGTGTGTTGATGTCACGGAGTAAGAAACATGTATTGTTGCTCCGTGTTTGAAGTTGGCCTTTTTTTCTGCTTGAAAGGAGAAATGAATACCGGCGTGTACATTATATTAAATACAGGTGGAATAATGTGAAAATATAGGCCAAAAACATGGTGTCGCAAAACAAGTCGCAAAACAAGTCGCAAAAAAGTGGTTGCTTGTAAGCTGTCGGGATTACGGCAAGGTTTCCCTAAGGTTGAGTGAGTGAGTGAGTGGGTGAGTGAGTGAGTGGGTGGGTGAGTGAGTGAGTGAGTGATGGTGAGTGAGTGAGTGAGTGAGTGAGTGCGTGAGTGAGTGAGGTGAGTGAGGTGAGTGAGTGAGTGAGTGAGTGAGTGAGTGAAACACTTATTAAATACGAGGAGGTACATGAGGCCCCGCGGGGAAGCGACGATGGGGGAAGGCGGATGAGAAAGAGAAATGTCACAATTCACCCGCTGTACACAGTTATAGTCTTGGGGTCATATTCACAAAATGCACAGCTCACTCAGTAAGTGGCACCAATGCACAGCTTGCACTGTTTGAAATTTATCCTGTAATGGGTATGGGGCATTCCCGGAAAGTCTGTCAGATCGCTACAACCAATTTGTAGAGACCGTTTCAAGGGTGTACTGGGTCATTATTTCTAGAGTAGCGTGGTCTTCACGGACACAATAACGGGTTCCAGATTAGTCGCGGCCTGCGGGACCTACAGTTAGCATGTGGACGGTGGTTCCGGGCGAAATACAGGACAGAGCCTAATTAACTGGAAGAGATTCGGTATGTCATCACGAATACATTGGGGGCATCAGCTAAATTGAGAGCCTGTTGGGGCTGACAACATATGTGTAATGTTGGGGCCCTGCACAATTATTCACCAGCGTCAAGCGCTTCCATGGCAGAGAATTTTTATCTCGCGAGCCTATCTCCCACAAGCGAATTTCCGTGTAGAAAGGGTCAAACTTGGAAAAAATTCTCATTACGTTTTTCCAGCTGATGTTATTCTAGAATAGGCAGAATCTGACTTAACTGGATCATAAACAAAAGACGAAGCACAGCGCTGACACTACCAGCTGAATTTTTATTACGCCTCGTCTTGTACATTTATAGCCTCCTCTAGCCACGTGGTCCAGGAGTAAGAGTGTGCAGAAATAGTTTTTCTTTATCGGTTAGCGCAACCGACGCAGTACTGACACAATCGGCGACGCTCTCTTCAATTTCCATAGCTTCGATGATTCCGCGCGCAAGCCTATCGTTGTTTTTATGCATGGCAATGACGCCATGGAAGTCCACTTCGCACTTGGGGCAGTCTCGGAGGTGCATGGCCAAATGTCCTGACGGAATGTTTTTTGTTGAGGCCTTGTGGCCCCCGGGATGACAGTTGTAGTGATCAGCCCCAACAAAGGGGTATGCCACGTTGCGCCGCGTCAACCAGCCAATGATAGCGATCCATTGCACAACCAAACACCGTACCAAGTACGCGATATGTGTGCAGGGGGGTTGTGTACAAGCTAACCAGTATCGTGCGGAAAAAGCTACATTGGCCGGACCGGCCGCTGTTTCAATTGACCGAGTTCGAGAGCAGGGCCGCACAAGGCGTTCCGCCAGGAAATTGGGCCATGCACCTCCGAGATTGCCCCAAGTGTGAAGTGGGACTTCCATGGCGTCATTACCATGCATAAAACAACGATAGGCTTGCGCGCGAATCATCGAAGCTATAGGGAAGGGGCAGCTGGAACGGGTGGCGCCACCACTCGGCGCTACCCTCGTTAGTGGAATGAGGCACGCGCATTGGATTATACGCAGCGTTTCCGTTGGTTTTTTCGTGGTTGCTTGGCTTCGGGCTTTGAATGTTTAGGTGGTGTTGTGACGAATATGTGAACAGAAACGAAGTCCAGCCAGATGTGTTGGGCTCTTAGATGGACTAACGGCTAAGTAAAACTCGTTGGACGCTTCTAAGGTTGAATATCGGCTACATTGACTTGAGCGCTTTTTGCAGCGCTCGGCGCCTGGTTACACCCGATATCAGTACAAATAAAACTACATTATTAGTATTAATTTCTAACCGCTTTAAATTATTTCACTGGTTCACTTACTACGGTTTCCCACGCCAGCCTTAACCGTGGTACACCTCGATACTTGGCTTTGAAGAGAAGACACTTTCGAACGGGTTCGATTACTCTGTGGCAGTGGAAACGTCGAGGCAGTTTAAACTTTCTTTCTGTACCCGTGAGCTTTGTGCCTTCGGTTTTCATGAGGGACAGCATGGGAACCTGAACGCCGAAGCGGGATTCCGCTTTTGTAGTCGCTATTTTATCAAGAGCCAAAGCAATTTAATCACCCAAGAGCACTAGCTACAAATCCTCCTTCCTCCCCTCCCCATTTTACCACCTGTGTAGAATAAAGCTGGCATCGATAGTTAAAAATGTGGCAGAGTGTTAAGGTCAGCCTGTCCTTTTAGTGGCAAAGCCCCTTATGGGGGCTTCGCCACTAATGGGGGCTTCGTAATAAAAGTTCAGTTGGTAGTGTCAGCGCTTGTGCTTCGCCTTTCGTCTTTGTCTGCATCCTCAGTTAAATTAAGGCTGACCAGTATTTCATTGATTTTATTCTTACTGGATGTGCTCGTGAGTTCTATCAACACACTCAAATGATGTCGGGCGTTCTTCCTGGGGGTGTTTTATTTTGTATCAGCACATCATGTTCATCTACGAGCTGCAGCCCTTCTTGAGTAATAACGTTGCCTTCGGAAGAGGACGTGCCTGGAAGGAGGCAAGATCTTGTGTGGGGCAGTTCTTCACTCCGGCCAAGCTTAAAATGGTATGGCAACGCATCTGTTTTGACGTAAGCTGTAAGTGCATGAGGATGGTTTTGCCTTGTATCCTCAAAGGTATTGGAGAAAAACGTAAATGTAGCATTCAACATTGAAGTATATTTTTAAATTATCCCGTTTTTAAAGTCTGCTAATCGTTCTCATCAAGCTTCTGACTGTCAACAGAGGTCATGTTTTTCAGTGCAAAATACCTGGCATGCTACAAAAGTACTTTGTATTTATTTATTATTTATTTATTTATTTGTAGATACTGCGATTTCGTAACGAGACCTTAGCCGGGTGGGTTACATCTTTGTAACGAGTACATAACATGACACAAAGTTATACAGAAACATAGTCGATGGCAGGTAATAGAAACGAAAGACAACAACAACAATCAAAGCAAGTGCGACTCGAATAAGATAATGAACTTAGTGAAACAACATCATTCGCCAGGTCATTCCAATCTTACAATGGTCCGTGTGAAAAAAAAAATAATTTAAAACAGTTGTTTCGCGGAACAAGTGGTGTATGCATAAGGGAGTGCGTTTTCTGGTAGCCTAACCTGAAGAAAAGGATAAAATGTGCGACGTATCTACACGGTAGTGCCCTTTGACTAACTGAAAAAGTAATTTCAAGTGACAGATGCGATTTCTCTCGTAAACTGATTGGAAACCACTTCTGTTGAGGAGTTCAGTAATGGAGGAGCAACCATATGAGTTTTATATAAATCGAACTGCTTTCTTTTGTATTCTTTCTAATTTTTCTATATTATTCCTAGTGAAGGGTCCAAATGACGACTGCGTACTCCATTATCGGGCGAATTATTGAAATTGTAGGCAAGAAGGCGTAGATCGGGTGTGGCGGACTTTAACGAACGCCTTAAGAAAAAAGTTTCCGAAGACATTTTGCGGTTACAACATCAATATTCTTCGCCCAAGAGAGTCCATTTGAAATCCAAACACCGAGATATTTGTACGCCTGTACTTCTGAAAGGAAAACGTTGTTTGCTGTGTAACAAAACAAAAGCGGTCGCTTTTTATGTGTTATTCTCATAAATACCGTTTTTTCAAAGTTTATTGACATTTGCCACTTATCGCACCAACAAATTACTTTCGCAGTTTTCGTTTAGCCTGGCCTGATCTTCAACGCAACTAATTTTCTCATATAATACACTAATCAGTCAGCGTACAGTATAGATTATCTAAATCTGTGTAACATTACGGTCTTTTGAAAGGGCTATTTCCGTAGTACATCACGCTGATAAACTAATAAAATAAATTATTCTGATAAATAAATAAGCCTTAATAAATAAAAGTGTAACCTCAATAAATAAAAAGCCTAACTAACTGGAGATTTTTTCTGCCACGACAGCTTACTGAGAAATGAATTGTACGATTTCCGACAGCAATGAAATAGATTGGTAGTGTGACTTTAATCAACCCAGTGGACGGCGCTTCGCTGCAATAACCACGGTATCCGAGTAATGGTTTGAAGCTTCTAGGTAAAAACTGCCGCACTCCATTTGTAGAAAGAAAACAAATAATATTTAACAAGTTCGGTGGTCAGCTTTTCTAGGCCTTAATCGAAAGAATCAGCAAGTAACATAAATCAGAAAACTAAGCGTAATACTTATACTGAATGTGTTCAAAATATTACAAAGCTGTACGGATGGCCCCTCGTGGAACCATTCGAATCCAATGTTCAGCCTTTACTGTAGAGTTCCTAGGTTCACTTTTGGTGAAATTAGGTAACTTCAGTTGGAAGCGATAATACTAATATGGGGCAAATTCGCTTACTCTAACATCCAATATGTACCCACGTATGAAGCAATGTAATTTCATCGTGGTGTAGCCCCAGTTTACCCTGGAATTGTTGTATGCCGCAAATTTAGCTCATGTGCTATGTTTAATTCCATTGTTGCAGTAAAAATAATACAGTATATCACATTGTATATTTAGTTAAGATTTCCGCGAATGTATTCACCTATGCAGATGGGTACGCTGATTGTCGTCTAACCTTGTTGAAACTTTTTGAACCAGGAACAAGTAAAGAATTTTACAGGGCAACTTCTTAGATAAATTTTCAGGCGGCATTGTTCCAGGAGCCAAAAAAACTAAGGTCAACTACAGCCCTGTGACAGCTAGTTGAAGACCTAAGCACAATCAGCTTGCCATGAAGCATGACATTATCCCTGTCGCAGGTCATGCCCTCGCTGGTGGATGGCCAACGGCAGTTCATTGAGGTCCTCGGGAACTGTGCTGACACAGGATGCGGAGGTGAACATTACCAAATACCTGGAACGCCTGACGTTCGACGTTATTTCGAAGATGGCATTCGGCATCGAGACGGACGTACAGCGCAAACCGGAGAATCCAATATTCCAGACGGCGCTTACAGTCCTACCAAACATTGCCAAGGGTTTTGTGTACAACACGGGCCGTAAGTTACACCTCCCCTGACTTGAGCATAATCGATGCTTATTGGATATGCCACAGGCGGAAGTCGGCACAAACGCAGCTGTTGATATCAAAGATTAGCTCTGCATGCTGATTTTCACTCTCAGGCGTTGCAGAAGATTATATTTACCTATCACTTGTCTGTTCGCATTTTCTGTCTTTAAAGTACGTACTTTGTAGGAGGAATTAGGCCTGAAACTTTTTGTAAACAATATTTTTGCAAGGAATGCACATCATAAGGACCGAGGAATTGTGATGCCACACGGTCGCGAAGAGTAGAAGCCGTCATTTTTTCGTTCCTAGGAAGAAGTGTTACCGGTGACTTAGACCATAAGTTGACAACGGCATGCGGTGTGGGCCGCTTTTTCAGAGAACCTGTTTCCGTGGCCATGGCTACTTAGGCGTCCATTGCAACTGCTAAGCCTTTGTTTTGCCAATCCCCTCGCTGCAATGACTGACAAAGCCAAAGCCGTCATCGAGTTTCGTCGCCAGAATCCAGAGGTAACCCGCCATTCGCCCAAAATCACCTCAAATCTGCCGAAATACACTTGCAATCATGACCAATGATACAGCAGCCTTTTCTAATCGGCTACGTGTAGGAAGATACTGCATGTGTGTTTTTGGTCCTTCTCACTATTTTTACTTTATAGCTTGCCTCGCAAGTTTAGTAGAATAATATATTCAAGAATTGCTTAAAGCACTGCGAAAATCTTCTTGTTCGAGTAAATTTTTAACGCTGAGCACGATGTCCGCGGGTTCGACTCCGGCCGCAGCGGCCGCTTTTCTGATCGAGGCGAAAGGCAAAAACGCCCGTGTGTACGAGATTTCGGCGCACGTTAAAGATCCCCAGGTGGTCAAAATTAATCCGGAGCCCTTCACTATGGCACGCCTCATCGCCTGCGTTGCTCGGCGCGTTAAACCCTACAACCAATGAATCAATTCTTTAACGGGGCAGTACTCGTTATATGAATTTCTCAGGCGGGTGATGTACAGCTGACCGTGTCTAATCGAACTCATGGACGTTCTTTACGGTGACCTTAGACGAAGAAGCATACCCAATAGCATTATGATCTTTAGGAACAGCCCTTGCAGTTCCCAATAAAAGGTAGTGAAAATGTTAACGCACCAATGGGTGCATACGAAAGATCCGCTAATCACAGCAGTCGTGTCGTAATGAACATTATGCTACCTCACGTGACAGTTTCGTCCGCTGACAGTTCCTTGTCTGACAGTTGCTTGTCTAGTAATTGATTCTCCGTTGCCTTTCAATCAAATAAATTATTTTGTATTCTCAAAAGTGGTTCCCTCAAAAACAAAGTTGTGTACTTCAATGGACTTATATTTTTTGGTTGGGGGAGCTTTCTTTGTAGACAATTATTTATTGTGTTCAATAAAACGCAAAAGCTTTCCACAAGAACACTCTTTATCACCATAGGGTAAATGGATACAGTCCGTTTTTTGCTTGCGAACCAGGCGTAAACCTCTTTAATGTCATCATTTGTGCTGAGAAACAACTGCTTGTTATGTTGCAGGTGAATAGACCAGATCTGGCCCAAATTCTTATAGATTATGTGCTGGGGCGTCGGCGATGAAGCTGGCGAAAACAGTGCCAAAGTAGACCCGAAAGGTTGGTCATTCGCATTTACTTTTTCATTTTACACAGGTTTTATTGCGCATAAAATGGGAATGATAGCCTCGGGTTTTTGCACTGGGGCCATATATTCATGTTCCCGTCAGCTGGGTAGAAAGTTGAAGTAGAAATATGTGGACCACAGGAGTTGCAGCATGGATACCGCTATGGAGGACACCTTTAACACAGGGAGCAGGACAATAGGTCTTTGGGGGAGGTCAGGGCCGCAGACAAGAACGCAAAATTACGTCAGGCTGGATAAAAACTGCGAAAGTCAGTGGGAGAGGAGGTTGTTTTTCTGTGAACGATAACAGCGCCTTAATGTTGCTGCTGTTGATGACGATGCTGGTGAAGGCCTTGCTTCCGCACGCCCTCTATTTTTGGAGGCGCCGCTGTCGTACCTCTCTCTCTTACCTCCTGCCACGCCCCAATACTTTCTCTGATCTTTCCTTGCTTGCATGTCGGCGTACTCGCTTTTAGTAGGTATTCCCCAGATTCAAATGTAGCTGGTGCCTTTTGACTCGGCGGACATAACGCTCGGAATATGTAGTCATCTGTTGTGGGCTATTTGCAAGGTTGCTCCCACCTTCTACATTTCGCAATAATATCGCAAGATAGCGTATTTTTTCATGGCGCACTTGAAATGTCTGCAAATATTTATGGAGTAAATATTGGCAGCCTGGGTACGTTTTGAATTGCGAAATAAGAGGTAGCACATGGAGAGGGCTCACCGAATAGAGTACGGAACTGGGCTCTGCTTGCATACAAATTCCAACGCCTTAGGCTGGAGCTTGATTCGCATGGTAGACTTGTGTATCAATTTTATGACATTATTCCGGTGGAGGAACACGTGCAACAGACCAGACAGGACAGACGACGACAGACAGACAGACAAAGACATACAGACAGACGACGACAGACAGACAGACAGACAGACAGACAGACAGACAGACAGACAGACAGACAGACAGACAGACAGACAGACGATCTTTAGTAGGGAACGGATCAAAAGGTTTGCTAAAGACAAGTATTGGGTACGATAAACTCATTATCCTTCTCCAAATGGCTTATTTCACAGGAAGCGGCTCTGTTGTGGTTCTTCTTCATTAGTAAAAATATTCCTTGTCTTTTCTGTTTTGTTTTTAGTGCCGATTCCCAATGCAACAATGGATATGCTGGCCTCCAACTCCATGGCCATATTTCTCGGAGGGTAAGTTGCTTCTACCTCCTCTGCCACTACACGCCCTTGACAAAGAAGGAACTCAAAAGAGTTGAAAAGCTTGTTAGTACGTAACTTTGTAAGAAAGCGTCAGGGCAACAAACCGCACGGAACAAAATGAGGACAAACACTTGCTGTTACTACCAACGAAATGATTTAATAGGATCGAGACGCCAACTTTATATTGCTGGTCGAACCAAAACAACACGGCAAAAAACGGGGGGAGTGGGGTGAAGAAACAGAGAACGGCATCAATTTATTCCTAAAATTTCACAGCACAGTGACAGGACGCACGCCCTAGCTCCCTCCTTCACGTGGCCGTTACACTTGCCCTTCACCTCTCTCAACCCACCTTCCCTCACTCACTCTCTTACCTTCACACCGCGGGGGCGTGAAGGAGAGAGGAGGAACGTCACCCTAGGGGCGGCGTCACTCGCCCCTCGGAAACGAGTCACGTGGTACTGCTTCAAGCTCAAACTCTCACGCACCGCGAAACTCACTGGACTGGGACAATAATTATCGGATACTTATTTGGGTATTTTAATCTTTTATGCTGATTTCATTTTTGTGGGTGGGTTTATTTTTTTCACTTGTTCGTATGTTCGCCTAGCATATTCTTTTGCTTGTACTTTCGATTTTATTTTCTTTCGGTCTTCTACGCAGATTTTTTTAGAGCTCTATTTATTTTCATTTGTTCTTATGGTCACTTTGTATTTACTTCTTTGTTCGAACCTGTATATTACAACTAGCACTGTATAAATTCTGGAAACGTTATTGTTTGCTTTATCTAAACCGAATTTCTTGCGTAACTTAAATAGCCTCTACATCTAGGAATGCATGTTTTTGTAATTTGCAATCATAACCCATCCCCTTCTGTAACGCCCTCCAGGGCATTGAAAGGTATTGAAATAAATAAATAAATAATAAATAAATAAATAAATAATAATAAATAATAAATAATAATAAATATGTTTCGCAGTTCGGCGGGGCCTCCTAGAACCCTGGTCCCTTAGGAGCGAACGCAGCTAACACGTTTTCCAGTGGCCCACCGAGAGTGAGCTTACTGCGCGCTGCGTGAGAGGCGGATGTGACTGCACGGGAGAGGATCAGGGAACGTCAGTCGCGGAAAACTGATTCTCTATGAGCTGTGGCTTGAAGTGTGGCCACTGGTTAGTCGGCTTGTCGAAGTCATTATCGCCAAAAAAATGAAAGCGAGCACAAAGACGCACACACGATGTAGCCATAAAGAAGTGTTTCATAGCGGTCGCTACTTTTTCGCGTTCAAAATCACATAAGCAGACTTAAGTACTCAAGAAATTTTTCATATTTGCGTCTGTGGCTCCCAACAACTAGCGCCCCCTACAACGAGCAAAGTAGACGGCTAAGATATGTGCTGATACCGTGACGCTGGAGGTGGCGCTGGGAGAAGACATGGGCTTTGTTTCCAGTATGCGCGCTTTCTGTAGTCAATGTTAACGTGACGACCCCAGAATCTTTGTAGCAGTGGCCAGGCCGTACCCATCGCGGAAAAAGCGTACTCCCTTTGTAGTTGCTGTCAGAAGCCTTCTCTTCGAGTGCCCCTTTTTCAGAGAGTACTGGTTGAATTTTTTTTACCCAAATATTTCGTTTTATTTTCAGAAACTTTCCTGAGCAATTGGGCGTCATTTCTAGCGTTTACGGACGTCCTTCTTATCCGTTGGCCAAGTGCCCACTTTGTGTGGGCACTTGGTCATAGTGTGTTCCAACCATGAAGCATTTTTTTGTGTAGAGGACGCCTGTTTTTTTTACAGAGAGAGAGTGAGAGAGAGGGAGAGAAATATTTATTAGAGGAAAATGCTACTCCCTTGAAAAATGCAACTTATTTAATACACTCACACTGCGCAAAAATATGCTTCTGCTGCCTAATTAGTCTGATATATCCAAAACAGTGGGGATTAAAGTTTTAATGCACCTGGCTGTCCATGTCGAACAGGCATATAGATAGAATATCGTACCATTTGCTGATGACTTGTCTACAAGTAATCACCATGAGTACCTGAGAATACAACAAAAAGTCAACAAGAACTCCACACTAGGAAAATAATTGTGCAGACCACAACGAAAATTCCGTTGAGTTCCCGATGTGTAAGCTCAATGAACATTGAGTTTCTGTTGATTTACCGTTGAATCATAAGAACATAACAAAAAGACAACAGAAATTCAGAAACCATTTTTTCAAGGCTTTCTGCATGTTGTCAACCACATGCTACTCTGCGGAAAAGGGAGGCGGGAATAAAGGTACCAAAGCAGGTAAGGCGCTAGCCAGAGGATAAAAGAAGAGGGAAAAAGAGGTTAACTTGTAGCTTTGAGTGGGACATAGAGTATGGGTGGTCTCACAGCATCACGATATTTAGTCCTAAATCGCCTTCCTTGACGCCGTTTCCTGCACGTAATCAAATAATGCGGCAAGCGATTCCCGCTGAGGTGATGGAATTTTGAGTAACATATTTGAACTGGAGCTATGGCAATAAAATTTTCCTGCTTTTGCCCATTTCTTGCTTACTGCAGATATGACACCACAAGATTGGCCATGGCGTGCTGGTTTTACCTGATGGGCAGGTACCCCGATGTTCAAGAGAAAATGAGAGAGGAAGCGCTGAAAGCCTTCGAAGCGGAGGTGAGGTCCGCGTTTAGCGCGCACGAGAAAAAAGAACAAGAAACTGTAACCAAGCTTCCTCTTACATTTCTGCCATGTGCCAATACTGACCATAAGGACGGACATCTTAAATGAGGGAAATTTGCGCCTTATATCCACCTGAGGCAGTTCTACAGCGGGCTTCACGCATGAGAAAAGTATGTTTAGTAAATGTGGCTTGGGGTTTAATGAAGCGAACTGATTTATATTACGTCATTTTTTATTTAAAAAGAACCCTAACGGCCCTCTGAGGAGTGTATTACATGGGGTATGGCGGTTACATTGGTGTCGCAAAAACTACAAAAAGAACAAAAAAAAAAACAAAAACCAAAAATGGTAAAAATAATCTACATCGCTAGAGTGGAAACAAATAGAAAAAATTGAGTAGAACAATAAGAACAGCTGTTGGTACAGTGACTAGAACAAACTGCACAGATTATAAGCACATATAATATTACCACACATCATTTGACAACGCATATTATGTTTGAATATTCTGTCTGAAGGTACAACTTATAATCTCTGAAGATATATGTTTGAAGATTCTGGGAGAGTACTTCGTCCTAGAGTGAACATAAATACGGTGATGATATTTATATGTGCGTAGCAATGAGCTCAAACCATGGTAACTGAATGTAGCGTTTTGCAAGCCTTGTGGGCGAGGGATTTTTTGAAGCAAGCGCCGATTTGCTTGGGCTAAGCCAAGTACATTGAATAATACCGCCAAGAGAAGTTCGTTCCTTGTGTGCCATGCTAGCAAAATTGTTTTCCTGATTGGCCGCAAAACGTGGCTGTTTACCCACAGCAGCAATAACCAAGCCGTGTGCCTTTTCGGAATGAAATGTTTAACTGCCATTGGTCAATTTCTTTGGCGAAATTACATTAAAATTATTTCATTTTTTATTGATTGTCTCGCGATCAAACGTGTACTTCGCATTTCGTGTCGCTTTTTCTGTATGTTCGAAAATTGTGAATAAGCCTAAAATTCAACAGTTTTGATACGATATGTTTTGGGCACTATGATATGTCTAAATGAATCATTACTGTCCGGTTCTGTATAAATGAACGTAGCTTACACTGTATATTTGTTACAGGGCGAATTCCTTTCCATGGAGACGCTCACAAATCTCACATACACCAACCAAGTAATATCTGAGACGCTGCGACTCTATCCACCAATCGTCACGTAAGTTGCAAACTACAAGTTTCGTATTATACGCAATGATGGTGATATTTACACTTGCTGTGATGTTTTAGTCACGTAGTGTTTGCACTACGGGAACATGAAGCGGTAACTTGCAGATACTTGGAGTATTCAGTGCTGCTTAACAACATTACTGTCCCTAAGGGGACAGTAAGAGTGCATGTTTTATTTTAAAAAACCCTGTCACATTTTCTTTTCGACTTTTAAAAATCTTACATGCGTTCAAAACGTAGTCAACAAACGCACTCAGTACTCAAAATAAGGGGCCACAGTGTACCTCAGCCAAATATTTCTGCTCTATTCCCATCAGATAACCTCGAAACTTGTTCGAAATAATTTTCACTCTTGGCGTTCTTCGAACACTAGAATTACGTCATTACTGCGGTGTTGCGGCTGCGGGATGGTGTAGCCGATGTAGCGGTATTAGTTGCAGCAATAAAACGCATTTGATGGGAACTTTAAAAAGTGCCACAAAAGAAAAGAAGAAAGGGAAGGTGCAAATTGTGCGACGAACAAATTCCGCAATGCCGCGCCGGGCTGGCGATAACTGTATCTTTAACAGTGCTTCCATACGTGAAAGGAAGAGCGCGAGCGGTAATCGGCAGTGCTGCAGAGTCTCCTTAACAGCGCACTTTCAAAATAAGAAGAGTGTGCCTATGCCTCTCCGTGGACGAGACCTGCAGTTAAATTTTATTTCACACTTTACCAACACCACTCTTTCTCCAGGGCTGTAAAAAACGTGCCCCGGCTTCCCTTTTCTCGCCGGCCATCCTCTGCTACGCCACGCGCTGCCAGTGACGCCATCAAATAAGCAGTAATAGCCCAGATGCAATGTCCTTAAGAATGTCTGCCGCTTCAGACCAGTACTTTGCATGCGTACCTGCCTTTTCTCACTAATTATCCACACCTATGGCCACTACATGAACATGAATCATTACGTGGTACGCACCTATTTGAGCATATCTTCACTGTAGGTGATGCTTGTATACTGCATTTTGCAACGCACCGCGTTACGCTGCGTGCACGCAGCACTCAGTCACTTCTAGTGATACTTACCGCGGCTCTGTGCTTCCTTGGAGAAAGTATTGATTGATGGTAATGCACGCGTTCGCTGTGCGAGATCACTAAAAGTGGTGATACATAAAAGGAACGCTCAAGCAGGCTACCAAACATGGGCCCCAACGAAACGGACGAATTCGTTCAAGATATGCCAGTCCCGATTGCGAGTTCGGACGTAATGCGTTCAGGCAGTGCAACAGCTACGAACGTATCTTTTTTGCAGACACCATGCGAGATTCAATTGCGACGCCACTTTCTTTAGTTGTTTCTGCAAACTATAGAACACCTCTTACTGGAAGGACATTACTTTTCGATAGCGAGATTCGCTGTAACACGCATTGTTTTTGACGCTGCTTTGTACCTGTAAGATAACTGCCAGCGATGCCGATATGACTGGAGAAAAAGAGAGGGAGGCAAGCAGACAGGTCTGCCGGCATGTTGGCGCCTATACATACTACTCTGCGGAGATGCGGATGAGGAAGTAAATTCACCATAGGAAATAAGTGGAAAGAGAAAAAAGAAAGGAGGATTTAAAAACAAAAAAGTGACAAAAAAGAAGAGGGAGGTAGCTTGTGTGTGTGAGATCGTGGGTGTGTCAATATAACTGGACACTACCGCAACGCGAGTACATATCTTAATCGTTGAGCTTACCAATTTTCTTGAAAAAGATGTTTTCTATCGCATTTTTGAAATGAGGCAGATTGACGGGGCGAGCAGCAGAGAAGACCGTCGGTACGGAAAGTACTTAATCAAGAAAGGTACATCAGTCATGGTGCCCGTGTACCAACTACACCGCGACCCGCTGTACTGGGAGGACCCGGAAAAGTTCGACCCCGACAGGTAAGGGTTCCGGAAGTATGCGTCAGTGTGATCCTCGGTGTGCAGTCTCCCCACGTGAAGAGAGCCACACAGTTGCGAATATTCATGATAATCTCTCAGTGGTAAGCGATAAAATAATAGGAATCGCTAAGATACTGTGAGACAGAATTTAAGTCTCTAGGAGAAACCGTCATTTATAAAATTGGTGCAGAGTCAGACAAGATCTTCATGAAGGTGTTGAAATAGAATGGACATATATGGCAGGTTTCACAAAATTCCTATTCTATAGCATTGGCGTATTCACCTTGTATTGCTCTGTCACAAACTCTTTTTTTTTCTTTTTTTCTGCCCTAACACCCCATGGGCGAACAGAGCAAATGAGTAACTTAGAATACAGGACAGGGCTTTTTTTTCGCACGTGCAGGTTCAGCCCCGAAAACAAGCATCTCATCAACCCGTACGTCTACCAGCCTTTCGGCCTCGGTCCACGTAACTGCGTCGGTCAGCGCCTGGGCCTTCTGGAATTCGCCTCCGTTGCAGCGCAAGTGCTGCGTCACTTCCGGATCACTCTGGGCCCCAGTCAGGCGGTACTATTTATTCTTCACCTAGAGTGATCTTCTCCCCTTTTTGTGGACGTCAGCATTTCTGCTTAAACTTGTTCTGAGTGTCTTTTTATTAGGACACCAAGACTAACAACCAATAATAGGAATGAAGGAAGCTCACACTAAGGCGTAAGACTTCGAGGCAGCGAAGCTGTACACAACCTTCACGACCATAACGGCGGTTCAAGTCCACGATTGCAGCTGATTTGCTTGTCCTTCGCTGCCGCAACGACGTTTACACCATCCCTGTTGCTATAAGTGTGAGCTTCCTTGGAGACTTTGTCGTTCCGAGAAAGTTTTGCGAGGATTACGGCGAACGCTGGAGTTTTTTGCCCAAACTTGGCCACTCTCCCTAAGTGGGAATGCTAGGCTTGACAAACTTGCGCCGGGGACGCTGGCGGTCGCCTCGAGGCACGCACACACGAGCGCTCAGCATTTTTTGTTTTAGGGGCGAAGCACCTTAAGGTCGAGGCTTGTAAATCGAAACACCTTGTAAATCGAAACATCTGTGAACAAAAGGTTCACAAAAGGTTAACAAGAACAAAATAAAAGGTTCACAAAAGGTTAGGGAGAGAGAGAGAGAGAGAAAGAGAGAGACTCACAGCACGGTGTAAATCGAAACATCTGAGAACAAAAGGTTCACAAAAGGTTAACAAGAACAAAATAAAAGGTTCACAAAAGGTTAGGAGAGAGAGAGAGAGAAGAGGAGCTCACGTGTAAAGAACCGGGCTCAGCATGCCGGAGAGAGCATTGGATGTAGACGGGCTAATGGCGAGGAGCATTGGATTAGATTGGATTTAATTGGATTTGAAGTTGGATTGGGATTGGATTAGATTGGATTGAAATGGATTGAATTGGATTTAACTGGATTGAATTGTATTGTATTGGATTGGAAATCGTTTTAGCAGCAGTAAGCACTCTCACGGGTGATTTACGGTAAGAACGATCCCCAGTGCTTCGCCCACTCGTCATGATTCACTTCGTGGAGATGCGTGACTTTTTTAACTGCCGGTCGGTCGCCGTGAGGCACACGCTCACGTGCGCTCGACTTCTGCTTGGTATTTTTAACTGCGGACACCAAACTATAACGATTTGCGAAACAGCCTCGCTGTTGAAAAGAACCATGAGATCAGCTTAGTATGGCGGCGCCTAGAAAAAAGCTTTACAGTATGGGGATAAGGCTTCTACAAGGGCAGCATGAGTAGCATTTCTGCGTCATATATGAAATGCATAGCCAATTTCGTAAATTCTGAAAAGTTACTGGTCAATGCTTTACCCTCCGGGAATGAGATGGCGGGTGAAAGGGGCTCAGCTGCAGCACTCCGGAGCACAGTCGACATAACTGCACCCTACACCGACCTCAACACACACATGCGACAACTTCGTAAATCATGGCAGGCTGACTTGAGTGAACGGACAGACAACAAGCTACAAGTAATAAAAGCAAACTTACGACAAGGCTCTACTGCGAAATATAACAGACCAGGTTCATTACACCCCCTGAATGGTTACGGATAGGCCACACTCTTTTAACGCAATAACACCTGCTCACTTGATCTCGAAAACCTCTGTGTGAGCATCTGTGATGCACGTTCATGTTCAATGTAAGGCACTCGACACCACATGACAAAACCCTTGAACTTTACAGACAACATATATGTCCCTATACACTCCATACTTTGTGGCCAACAACCATATATATGTTTTTAATTATTATTGTCGGTCAGTATATGACAGAGATTTAATTTGTACACGTCATTTAACACCACCCAAGTGCCTTATCTGGCTCTATACACCCGTCATCTTATCTGGGTTGAAACGAGTTCTACTCTAGAACACGGTCCTATTCGCCAGCTATCTTTCTTGTATAATAAACACCCCTCAAAATTAACGACCTTACTACGTTTCCACTCAACACCACTTGATAGTGAAAGTTCTCAAATATAAAATTTAAATATCGCTAGCTGCCCTACCAGTGGCTTGCGCCAGAAAAAAAAAGCCACAAATCATCAGCAATCAGGGCATTACCGCGCTCATATAATGTTCAGTGGCATAACGCTTTTGAGATTATGGTCTCAAGTTGCCTGTTGTAGCCGAGTAGTTGCATGTTACTGAGAAATTAGCCCTGTTTCTGTACGTTGTCGGGAGACTGACTGTATATGTTCTAGCGCACCCAGTTGTCGGCGTGCACGGCAATGTTACATTACGCTGCGCGTCTGATCTGATTGTAGGGTTAAACGCACCGACGCAACGCAGGCGATGAGGGGCGCCGTAGTGGAGGGTGCCGGATCAATTTTGAACACGTGGGGATTTTTACGTGCGCTGAAATCTCGTCCACACGAGCCTTTTCGCTTTTCGCCTCCATAATACGCTGCGTGTCGTTAGCAAGATTGTTTGAATTGTAATTGACGCCCGATTTTCTCTTTTCAGCGTGATTTGAAACTACACACGTATTCTGTTCTGGCGGCTCCCAAGGACGGTGTTTGGCTTCAGTTGCACAGGCTCCCCAACAGTGTCAAATAAATTTATTTTCTTGTTTGAGATTTTGTCGTGTTTTGTGCCTTTCTTAAAATGGTCTAAATCAATGAATATATGAATGCAAACTGCCAAGTTTCCCACGTTAGGGTCTGCGCATGCTTATCGATGTGGTTCTGTCACCCTCAGACTTAACTAATAAAAATTAAAGCCGCTCGACTCCATGTGAAAGCTGTCGCAAGTGCAGAGATGTGATTCGCCATAATGGGCGGTAGCGCCGTTATCCACTCATTGCTACCACCTCATGCAATTCAAATTTCCCCCCTTCGCAGTGCTCGCGCGACCCCTGCCTGAAACTGCGCCAGCGGGAGTTCTGTTCTTTTTTTGTGCTTGCTTTTCCTCCCGCACGTTCCGGCGTTACCCTGCCGCTTTTCTTCGCTTACTATCGTAAAAAGCCAACCCAACGAGCGTTCCTAACTAAATGAACGCGGGTGCACTGTCAGTTAATTACGTATATTTTGCCCCCCATGTATACCTGCAGTTTTCTTTGAGCTGTTAAAAGAACCATGAGATCAGCTTGGTATGGCGGCGCCTAGAAATAAGCTTGACAGTACGAGACCGGGGAGATGTAAGACGAGCGCCAGCGGTTAACGAGTTTCGAACGCTTTATATAAACCGCTTGGCTTTCGAAGCCTCCGAGTTACGCCGCGACGACAGCCGCTACGATGGAACGGCGTGTGGCTCTACTTGGGTCCAGCGAGCGAGCTACGACGACTAGGAGAGCCCCTAAAGTGAAAATGAAAATTATTGCGTTGATAGTTATGGCGCGGTGTCGATGGATCTGGATTCACCTTCTCACCAGCGTAACTACATCATTACCCTTCGCCGTCATTATCAATGGCATGCTACCACGGCTGACCGCAACATTGACTCGTAATAGGTTTCTTAGGATAAAATTTAACAGTTCGCTCTTTCCCAGTATGAGTTATTATGGTACCCAGTACACTAATGCGTTTGAATTCGCCCACTTTTTTTCCCACTACACTGCTGCTTTGTCCTCAGGCGCAAAACAGGTCCCATGTCTATCGCATTGGCTGCTGAATGCTCGCTCACAGGGTTCTCACAGTCAGGGTCCTCCAGAACGACACCGAAGGATTTCGAAGCGTACATGGTTTACTGTGTTTTCATTACTGTTCTGACTTCCTCTTTGCAGTCCCTTGTAGCAGACGACGCTAATCATTATCATTTCATTACGCTCGTTACGAGCGGCCGCATGCCCTTGTGGCTGCGCAGGCTCGCGCCACTTCTTCTAGTACATTCCATTAAAGCCTCATCCTCTTCAGACGTGTCGCTCCCCTTTCTGAGCATCGCGCCGCAGTTGGAGGACCCAGAGGTCCAACAATTACCTTCCAGCCATGCGTTGCCAACGATTGCCGACGCGGCGCAAAGCTTAGTCCACACAGCGCTTGTTAACATCAAGTCAGGGCAGTTTATTTCCAACAACAGTGCTGGGGGTAGCTCAAACGAAAAGCGCTTAGCAAACGCTTCAAAAAGTTTTTTTCTCTTCCTTTTTCATTTCACAGCTGCCCCCCTGGGGCAATCCAAGGGAAATAAAGACGTGAAACAACACAACAACAACAGTGCCCGAGGGCGCTCGTTTATGTGAGCTGCACGTGACGTAAGACGAAGAAAGCACACGTGCTCTTCTCCACGGCCCTGATGCACAGTGGTGTAACGATTGGGCTGAGGTGGGGCAAGAGCTCCACCCATTCATGTTGTTCACCAAGCTTACCACCCAACTCGTGAGGAACGAAGGCGCAAAATCAACGAGCCACAGCGAACATGTCGGCTCCGAAAGAAATCCCTGAAGGAAGAGCAGGATGCCATCCGGAAGAAAGTGAGAGTGCACAATAGAAGAATACCGAGCGTACCCGCGGACAAGCGGCTAAGCCAAACGAGGAACAAATCCCGCCAAAACGCGTCCAAGACGCAGAATGGCACTGTCAGCATCGCACCCACGCCAGCCGTAAAAAAACCGCCGCAATTGAACACAAAAAAATGTTAGTAGAAAACGAATTCGGAGCCTTGTATAACGTTTACGACCGACTGTGGATTCGGTCCGACGTCCCAAAAGCACATTAGAAGCACTTCTACACGGAACGTTAAGGATTCTTTGACGAAGATGTCGTAAGATTTCGCTTTGCTCTATATACAGTCATAGACAAATGATACGCGATTACGAAAATATCGACCAGTACACACGGATAAGGAGATTTCTGTCTGTACAAGCCAAATTGACGCCTGAATTAATTTTAGTAACAAGTTGGGAAATCTGGCTTTCCAAATATACCAAGAGCGAGCCATTATTCCGTCTACATGATTAGTGTTTTTCAATTTTGCGTGTTTTGGCTCTCAGTTGCATGCCCGCATTTAATTTTTCCGGGACCATGCGAACGGCTTCTGTCTAACGGCGATATTTCGCGACTCTCTTGTGACAACCCCCCCCCCCCCCCCCCACCCCTCCAACCCCCGCAACACTTTTATCATGCAGTGAATGCTTATACATCATCACGTCTGCATCAGCCCTACCAAGAGCGCCTAAATCAAATTGTTTCAGCAAATATTCAACTCCGCTCATCAATGAATGTTTAAAACAGTGCGCTCGAGAAGCCATTGGTTCCCTATTCTCGCACGGAGCGAGCTATTGCACGACAACATATCGTCGCGAACATTATCCCTCGGTTGTCACTTGCAGTGTAGAAACCACGGGTACAACACCGTGACCTGAACTTACAACTACTGATGGGAGACCATTAATTTACCGCCGCTCTACAGGCCGTTCACGCTCGGCTGCCAAGATATATGGTAGCTTGCCATGTGACTTCTGATAGCTAATTTCAGGGTACTGCCGGAAAAAATCATTTTCGGAAATTGTTTCGGCTACCAGGAGGATCGAGAGGGGCTGAGTTGTGAAGACACTAGGAAAATTCTTCTCGAGCTCAGGAGGGATTTTGCCGGTGCATTTGGCGTGCAGTCCTTCGCGCCACACTGTGTTTGTGACAAGCTGTCCTGTCACCTCGTTTTCTTTCACTGTTATTCGGTTCTCGCTGACTCTGTTTATCAGGAGACACGACGGCTGTTGCACCTTCATGCTGTCTATTCGTGTGTTTAAAATGGTGAAATTTTTAACTAAGCGGAAAGTGCAAAATAATTGGCCGGTATGTGCTCCCCTCTTGTAAATGTCGACCAAAGACGATAGTCTCTGTCGACATTTGCCGAGTAAATGCCTCCCTTCTGTTGGCCGCTCACCTCGCATGTTATTTCTCTTCCGTCGCACTCATCGAAAGATAAGCACGCTAAAGGTTCGGACAAGTCAATTTAAATTTACCGCGTTCCTCTGTTCAAGGCCGGGTGCTTCGATGCCAGCGCTGCCGTACGGCGGAGACGCGCGTGAATCGATGCGCCCTACTTCAACGTTTATAGAACCACGTTTCCCTACTCCACGTGCGTTCCAAGCAGTACGTGAAACCTATCTAGTGGAATCTTTCGTAACTGTTGCCGCTGGATTTCTTAAAACACCGCCAGAAGCAATAGTGGCGCGGGCGATAGCAGGTGATGGAGTCAATTTTTTTCTGTAGTGCATGTAATATTTCATTTCACAAAAATGAAGCATGTATGAATATTTTTTATAAAGGAACATTGCAATTATCCCTTACTTATTAATTTTCTGTCATATATTTGGGTAATGTCTTGTTCTTCTATGAACAAGTATGGACACTGAAACCGGACTTTGACGTTTGAATTCGGCTGTGAGTATATGAGACTTTTGCGCCGATTTTGTTTCACTTTGGCCGAGGGGCTGAATCAAATCGCAGACATACAGAAAGACCGACAGACAGGCAGGCCGACCAATATTTCTGGGTTTAAGTAGCCAACGAAAAATTATCGTCTTTATTAAACTAATATGGTGTGCGCTGCATTTTCTCCTGGTGCATCTTTCATACGTGGAACATCCAGGTGCCCAATGTGGACCCGATTGGCTTACTCATTGCGCAAGAAAAAAACTAAAGAGGTAGGTTAATGAAGGAAACGAAAGTATGCTTTGTGGAGTAAAGGGTCAAAATATTCAAAATTTTATCAAAATTTTATCCAAAAATATGGGTATTTTGTTCAAAAAAACATGTACCTAGTAGGCTATCAGGCCAACTTGCTGGGCTATGGTAAATGCGGAGCCACGCTGAACAAGAAACTTCGTCCGAAAAATGAATGATCAGATTCAGAATCAGAAATCTTTATTTCATAAAGAAAATCACATACATAAATAGCCGAAAAGTCATCTGGATCATAGCCGACATGCCTAGTAGTGGATCCATAACATCATATTCACAATAAACTATCCAACAAAATCATATAAAGATAAAATACGATCTGCACCAGAAAAATGTATTGTGCGAATTTAACACGGTGAAGGATAAAGCTCAGACATGAAGCCGTTTTTTAGCGAATGAGTGCTATGTATGTTTTGTTTTAATTCGACTGGTATATTATTTAGTAGTTTGGCTCCCAAGAAAAAAAATGGTGCGGCGACCTTATACATTGCGTATTTTTGGTAAATTTAAGTTCCATTAGTGGGCGTGTCTGGTATCGAATTTTGGTTGTATGAAATTGAATGACCTGTTAGGTGTTCTTAGCAATTTTTGGGCTAGTAATGTTGTCTGGAATTTTCTTGCTACAATAAATGGCATGATTCGGCATGATAAAACTAAAAGCAAAAAAAAAAGAACCAGGTAAGAAATCAGCCTCGGTTAGTCTTTTCCCCAAGAAGTAGTTCTACCTAAAGTCTCGAGCGGGAAGGGCTGGAGGCGGACTGTTGGGTCTGATGAAGTTTACCTGCATAGATATATTTGAAAAGTGAAGCGATTTCGACGGGTCTTTGATGGTGGAGCCTGCGCAGTTGCAGCGGCGGTGGTAAGGACATCTACGGGTTCAAGGTCGTGGGCTAGCTCGAAATCATTTTGTCCTATTTATGGAACCGGGGTAATGTTAAATTAAGAATCTGGTTGTACTTTAAGGAGGCTTATGGTGTCTCTTTGAGCTTCGCAGTGGCACCGCGCTTCCTCTAAAACCGCTCCACGACACTCAAACACGCAAGCTCAGTTTGGCTTCTGTTTTACCGTACTCTGGCTCACAGAGGCTGGGGGCGGACATTTTTTTCTTTTGTTATGTTTACCCTAGGAGGCGCACGCTTCGGCCACGACTGATTTAGGGGAGGAGGTTGCCTCCAGTAAATAATTCAGATAGCGACGCTAATCCTCCTGAAACGGGTGGACGTTGGTGCTGCCGATGTCACCTGTCGCTGCCACTTAACAGATGAGAAGAACAGAAGAGGGGAAGGGGTCACGAACCTTTCGGATTATGAACGGAAGCCGCCAGAACGCCTTCAGGCGTCGCAGCGACCTCTCAGGTCCGCTTTCGTTGAATAAGCAGTAGCAAAACGTGGAAAGTGGGGCCAGTGTACAGTTAAAACGACCGTGACAGGCAGCAACCTATAATCACCTTGCTCTGGCAGCAAAAGAAAAGGTAGACATCTGAGCACCCTGCAATTGGTGCGCGGACTTATTTTGTTGATGCTGGGGTGCCCTGGACTTTTGTGATGAACACAGGGGGTCTGCGGGGTCGGAAGGAATAATTACAGTCACCAGAACCGGGATCTTCGTAGCCATGGCCTTCAAGTTTTCTTTTAGAAAAGCTGTGCGGACAAAGTAAATGTACGTTCCAACAGCAAACAGCAGCTTCCTATCAAAATGTTTCTCAGGAGCAAAGCGCACAGAAGCAAGCGCACGGAAGCTAGGGAGAAGTAGCTCAGCTACTGCCGTTAAAGATGTGTGCGAGTTTTCGGCGCACGTTAAAGACCGCCAGGTGGTCAAAACTAATCCGGACCGAGGATGGAAAAGGCACGTCCAGGAGTGAAAACTTCGGTTATTAAGAACGAGGCCAGTGGCAGAATTTGCACGTTAAATGCTTCCAAGGGTAGATGGGTAGAAGGCTTACATTGTTTTTGGCGGCCTCTAGTTGCGTTTTGGCTAAATAAACACCAACAGAAATGTCCCCCTCCTTTTTTGTCGTTGTGGTTAAATTGACATTCTGTAAACTTGTTTTGTAACCATCCTGAATGGAGAAACGGGGCTAAGGAAGAGCTAGGAACGACGGGGGCACATGCTGGTGCGGCTTGTGGAAGGGGGGGGGGGGGGGCAAGAGCCTTTTTTATACCCCCCTGCCGACGCCCATGGTCACGAGTCGTCTCCAGCAGGGGCGCTGTTCCTCCACACGAACCCTTAAAATAGAAGGGAGGCTGTGTCGCGTCACTAGCAGTCGCTGGGCAGCTTATAAACACGCTACACACCTATTCACTGCCAACTTTGTATGATATTGAACAACGCATTCTGGCATTACCACTCTTTGACGGCAGCATCAAGGTGGCCTAACTTCTGGTTGTGTAGTTACTTGCCACATTTCCGAGAACAGCATATATGCGGCGAGTTCATTTCTTGTGTACATAAATCTAATTTGATGTGTACATTTAGGTTGAAAGAAAATTACTCGGGGAGCTTCAACCTGCTTATGTGCTTTGAAAGCGAAAGCCTGATGTTACTTATTGAGGACTTCTTTACGGCAGCAGCGCTTGGCTGTCTGTCTTCATTTTTGTTCATTCAAATTTTGGCGCGAATTGATTCGACGGGCCTGTTTTCTCCTAATTTCTTATAACGTGTATTAACTTCGCTGACTCTTCTCCCTCCTTTATTTAGCCATATGTTTTCTATTGGCGTTCCAGTTGCACACGCCTATTCAGCTTACAGCTCCAGTGAAGCGAAGTCAAAGGCTTCATCGAAATTACTAAGCTGTTTACAGTCTACAATTCCTGCGGGGACTAATATTTTTAAGGCTGGGTTGTAGTTGCGCGAACGAATGGCGACGACCTGACAGTGGCCGGCCGGCTGACTCTGTCGAAAGGCCGGCGATCCGAATGGTCTAGCCAAGTCTGCTAGAGTAAGCGCCATACGAAACGTCATAGGAAATCGGCCAGGATTATGGTGAAAGGAGGACAGCACTTCCGAATTTATCTTTTTTACCAAACTCGCGTAAACGCACCCAGAGAGGCATGAAACATGGCCTGTGAACTCAAGACTTTTATTTGCGCAAGTAACGGCCCAATGTTTACAAGTCACTCTAGTGTCCTTTTAAGGCTGCTAGATTTAAACATTCCGCTTTCAGACGTTCTAGGGCTTTATCACGGAAACCATTTGAAGTTCAAGGAGGTCCAGGCGATCCCATACAAAAATATTGTATGGTCGGGTATAGAAAATACTTTTTATGGTTGTCTTTATCTATTTGGCCTAATTATCTTGAGACGTTTCTAAGGCTGTCGTTAGGGATTCGTATCGACCTTCCTAAGGGTGTCTCCAGCTTCTTTATAGTCGGTTATATGACTGTATTTAGCTATGTGTAGGCATTTCTGTGGGTATCTTTCGCTTCGTCTATAGCCGGTTCTATGGCTGCCTTTAGCTATTCGGATCGACATTCCTATGGGTGTCTTAAGCGTCTTCTATAGCCGGTTCTGTGGTTGTCTTTAGATATTCGTATTGACATTCCTTAGGGTGTCGTTAGCTTCTTCTATAACCGGTTTTATGGTTGTAGCTATTCGTATCGACATTTCTACGGGTGTCTTTAGCTTCTTCTATAGCCGGTTCTATGGCTTTTTTAGCTCTTCTTTCGATATCGCTATGGCTATAGAAGAAGCTAAACACACCCATATGAATGTTGATATGAATCGCTAAAGACAGCCATAGGAACGCCTAAAGCTAATTGGGCCAAATAGTTAAAGACAACCATAAAAAGTGATTTTCAATAGCCGACCTTACGGTATTTTTGCATGGGATGCCGTTTCATTTGATGTAGATAGCATACACCCCACAAAATTGGCTGTTTGTTCCTTTAAAGCTTGCAAAGTTGTTTCCGCAAACAAACTTGATACTCGTGGAGCCTATAGGCACGTTGCGCTGATGCTTGCCTCGCAAGCAGCAGCGCCGTTTTCTATATCCTGGTGGTTCGGGGGGTCATTTCTGTTGTGAAAGATGCCACGCATATTACGGGCTCGGTTCGTAGCCTTCACATTACGTAAGTGTCGGCGCTCTGTCCCAGACACCAACAGCCGGGATTATTCCGAGTCACGCACGGGCGCCCACACAAAGAAGTTATCTAAGGTAACGTCATGATATCAATGCCGAGAAGAACGGACAGTGGCGCAGACGAAAATACGTAAGCCGCTGCTATCGTAGCCGACCACTCAGACTGCAGATCATACAAATGGAAGGGAGAAACCGATGCATTTATAAAGGCCGTCTGTACACCGTGTCTCATTGTCGACCACATATTTTGTTCGCGCGGCATGCTGAAGGCAGTGGGCGATAACTGCTCGAGAAAACGCTGCTCCTTCATCGATGCCCTAGCGTGCGCTGCAGACAACTTTAGTAGGAAAGTGCTGCGCTCACAGCGGCCTCTGTGCGGTGCAACGTTCCTATATGCTGACAGAATTTCGGTCAGCCAATGTACGGTCCCAACTGGCTTAAAAAGAAGCGGAGCCAGAAAACAACTCCAGAAATGTCTAGACATCTAGACAGAAAAAAATAGCTATTACCAGAGTCCTATTACATGCAATGTTACGCTCAGCATATAAAAAGAATAGAGGCGACGAAAGCTGGCAGACGTCGCACGTAATCTGACGAGTCAAGGCCGTGTCCGATAACAGCGATGGTTGACGCATGCCTTTTAGTCGTACGGGCGAGATGGAGAAGGGGCTCTTCGGCGTTCCCCAGATTAAGGCCAAAACAAGACGGCACATGCTTTCGCAAAGCTCGACATTGGCCACGGACCGTGGGTTTTGGCTCTTGTCGCCTGTGTCTTGTACAGCGTGAGACAGCGCCTGCTCAGGTTGGAAACTACGATTTCCAAATTACTGCATGCTGGTGTACCTTAACGTGCTCGTGTGTTGCTGCCAAAATGCACGCCCGAGCACCACAAAAAGGCAGGGTTTTCTTGTCTTCTGCGACTTTCGTTGAAGGTTTGTGTTAGTTATACCATTTTAGGTTCTCTATATTGTTTCAATCACAGTATCTTCTGTATTGCGGTAGCACTCATGATCCTAGAAACATTCCGAAATAATCAGACTTATTCCAACCATTACCAGCAGCATTTTTACGCGCTACAGTTGACGTTTTAGGAACACCTATCGGAAAAATTAGTGGCTGGTCCTCCATAGTTAAATATAAGTTTGTAGAGAAAAGAGGTATTGTGAAAAGAGAAGCATCCGAAGCTTCGAACAGGTAGAATTGTGTAAAACAAATAAAGTGAAAGTGAAATTAAAATTACACCACGCATCGATCGGAAAAATTTCACTCTCAAATTTCAGCCGCAGAATAAAAAGGAAATACTTAGCGTAAACGCAGGTTGGTAGAACGGTATGTAAGAGAAGAAACTGGGCAGAACGGCAAGTGAAAAGCTCAAATTAATGATATATCTTATGTATTTTTAGTGGGTTTAGTCTGGTGTAAAATGGTGGGTGGATATCTACTGCCCCGCCCTTGTTCATAACGTATTACCCGTGAAGAAATTTTTTTACCTAGCGCGTGATTTGCAGAATCTCAGTGCACAAGAGAGCGAAAGAATAAATTTATTACGAGAATCGTACGGGGGATTAGTGTCCTCGGTCTACGACTCCATTAGAAACTCTGCTACAACGCCCCTTTTCACCAGCCGAAGACGGGAGTAGGGACCGGAGATGGCCAGCTCCTTCTCTCACTGCCCACGGGAACGGTGGGCAAGTCTGGGAACCTTGGGGTTTGCAAGATGTTCCGAAGAAACTAGCTGCAGATTGCTTATCCATGAGAAATATTTCTTAGGTTCACATTCATTTCAAAGGCAAACGTTATTATTCACAGATTTACAGTTGATTTGAACACTGCCTTCAACACACACGAACGATTTTTCCTACAAACTGAAAACAAACTCCTAAATTAATTTCGCGACAAAACCACACAGGTCCTTCAGACCGTCCTGAATGTTTGGACACGACCGAAAATACCAGCGTACTTCCCGCCATCCGCATACACCGGTACAAACACGAAAAGAAACTCCGACTCAAGCAACTTACGCCGAAGGATCACGTTTCACAAAGACCTTCCCTTACAAGAACCCAAGAAATATATATTAACAAATTCTATACAGATGCACAATTTTCACCGGAAACAATTCGCAAATGGTACTACCCCTACATCAACCTAAAATGTCCATACTGTCAGCAAACCGTCAAGGCTGATTTGCACCACCTGGTCTGGATATGCCCCAAATTCTATCGATAGCGAAATTTTACTTCCCCAAACCCACATCCCTCAACCCGTATCGATCCCCTCACATTATATAAACACAACATTAACTTATAACACGGTTCGCAACCAAGAGAGGTCTAGCGCGAGTTGTATAGCGATGGCCTACACCAGTGAATGGACCATTCAGTGCTGAACAGTTGTCCTGTGCACGTGAGAAACTGATGCCGCCTCCCGAAGACCACGAACTCCATTACAAGCCCCCTTCAACCATGAATCCTCCCCTCCCAACTCCCCCCAAGGCCTCCGGCCTTCCCTTTTTGAATAAAGATTTAACAACAACAGCAGGAGGCGCGCCGTAGTGGAGGGTTCCGGATTAATTTTGACCAACTGGGTATCCTTATCGTGCGCCGAAATCTCAAACACATGGGCGTTTTTGCTTTTCTCCTAAAAAACAATTACCTCCGCACTGCGTTTACAGGTATGGTTTTCATATTTTTATGTGGCAGCAGAACAAGTGAAACGAGCGTGAGGCATGAAGGTCATGCCAGCTGCAAGTGAGAGCCCCAGAAAAGCTGCAGGATAGTCGCTCTTCGTATTCGATGATTTGTCAGCATAGATTTATAGGGCATTGTCCACTCCTCTGCCTCGTTATACTTGCGCACGCCTGCCTCGTTATTGTTCAAGCTTTTTTGGCTCCATATGTGCCACGCACAGAATTAGGTGGGCACTTCATCATCATCAGCAGCAGCCTGTCTACGCCCACTGCAGGGAAGAGGCGTCGCCATAGATCTCCAATTATCCCAGCGCTGTGTTAAATGTGACCAATTTATCCCGGCAAACTTCATGATATCATCTGCCCATCTAACTTTCTGCGGTCCCTGCCACGCTTGTCTTCTCTGACAAGCGTCGCAGGGGCAGGGTAACTCTGAGAGCGAGAGAATAGTCTTTAATGATACTGGTGAGGTAAGCCTGGCCAAGGCGCCTAGCTAGCTACACCAGATGTATGAAAAAATTAAATCAATGAACAGATTATGATAATGACTGTGATGAAGATGACGCGCTCATTAAGAGAGTCTTGTTTAAGAGTCTGATCAAGTCCTGTGCTTCGCAGGAAAGACAATAGAGCTTTTGTCGCCCGAGATGCTCGTTCAGCGTTCGACGAAGGGCCTAGCACGTCATTTAGAGTTAGTCCTCTAGAAAGCGGATGACCCAAGGACACTAGAAGGGACGTTTTAGCTTCTCTATACCGCGTACACTCACATAATACGTGGTTCAAGTCCTCGCGCACGTCACAAAGAGTGCAGAAGGGGGAAGCGGCCTGTTTCTTCTTGAATCGTAAATAACTTGTGTAAGCGACATTTAGCCGCACGTGGTGAAGAACCGCTTCGTCATGCTTGGAAAGTCCGTCAGGCATCCTAAAGGTCCCGTGCGGGTCTATGGAGTGAAGCGGCGCGTAATGCTGCGGCGAAACAGCCCACATAGATCGCTGAAATCTCCAGGCAGCCTTGGACGCTAGGGCAGAAGCATCTTTTCTCGAGAACGGTATCGGTATCACTGGCCCGAGCAGATCATGCGCGGTCCATGCCACAGTGTCCGCCTTGACGTTCCCAGTTATACCGCAGTGGGCAGGAATCCACTGAAGCTCTACATGATGGTGTGCATTTAGAGCTTGTAAGTGTAATGCATGGATGTCGAAAGCAAGCTGATCTTTCGGGTACGATTTTAAGCACTGAAGGGCCACCCGAGAATCCGTGAAGATTGCCCACTGACGTGCTGCTTGCTCGATGATGTAGGCGAAAGCAGCACGCAGAGCGGCAAGTTCGGTGACCATGGACGTCGTCCTGTGGCTAAGCGTTGCGCCAGGCGGTGCAGTAGGACGGAAACCAGATTCCTATAGCCGATGAGCTGGCTGTCACAGATTCATCCGTGTATAGATGGGTGTGGGCCCTGTATTTTTGAAAGATCAGTTCCAAGGCGAAGAACTTTAAGGCAGGTGTGGCGATATCCTTTTTGCGGGTAATGCCTGGCACTCCAGTAATAATTTGTAGACGCGGGTACATCCAAGGCGGTTGTAGGGACGGAGAAGGGTGCTGGTAATGAAGAGGCAAAAGGTCTCGCACTTCAGTGGCTGAACTGAGTGCTAATGGGTGACCTTGCTGCCGTGCTACAAATCGCAGTTGAGCGCGAAGGAGCTCCTGCGCGCCAAGAGCAAGTGGTGCCAGTCGTCGACACTCCACCATAGTTGCCACCGTGGATGTGGTCTTCGGAACTCCTATGCACTCCCTCGGGATCTGCGCTTGCATACTTTGCAGGACTCTCGCATTTCCTTTTGAGAGGGGGAGAAGAACAGGAAGGCTGTAGCGTAAAAATCCTACGCACATGAAGTCATACAGCCGAAGGGGAGACGGGACTTTGCATGCGCCGGCGTTACTAGATAACATGCGGAAAATGTTGACGAAGGACGCAAGCATGTCTTTTATATAGCGGACGTGTTTTGACCAAGTCAGAGACCTGTCAGACCCAGAAATTTGTGGTGCGGTACATAGGGGTTGTGCAGCCTGCAACGGTGAGTCCATAATTTGATATATCACGCTTCGTGAAAGCGATGGCAGCGCACTTGCCAGCTGATATATCTAGGCCTCGGGTTCCTAGAAACGCCGCAATGGAATTGATTGCCCGTTGCAGTCTCGCACGCAGTACCCGCCTGTTGCGTCCAGCACTCCATATGCAGATGTCATCCGCGTACAAAGATATTTCCACTGACTGCGGTAAACAGTTCTCTGTGCCCATCATAGTGATGTTGAAGAGCGTTGGTCTGAGGACGCCACCTTGGGGAACAGCACGGGTCACTCTGTATAGCGGTGTGTCACCGCTGTCCGTTGACATGTAGATGCATCCACGGAGCAAGATATATCTTGCTCCGTGGATGCATCTATCGGTTAAATAGTCCGAGATCCAGGCATACATGCGACCCCCAAGGCCCGCAGACCTCATGGCCGAGCATATAGCTTCATGGTACACGCAGTCGTACGCAGAGTTGATGTCAAGGAACACAGCGATTGTAATGTTGCGCTGTGATTTGGCTTGTTTTATGCTGTTAGCAAGGGCTATGACATTATCAATGCTACTGCGTCCCTTGCGGAAGCCGGACATCTGTGGCGGGTATGCGTTGCGAGTCGTCAGGTCCCAGTCCAGGCGATGGAGCACCATTTTTTCCATAAGCTTGCCGACGCAGCTCAGGAGGGCAATAGGACGGTAGGACTCCATGGAAGTCGGTGTTTTGCCTGGCTTCAGCACGGCCACAATACGCCCGTGCTTCCATTTTTGCTCTAGGCGGCCAGTTTTCCAAGAACGATTGAACATGCCCAAAAGGCACTTCTTTCCCTTTTCGCCCAAACGGGAAAGGGTCGTGTAGCTGATATTGTCCGGACCAGGCGACGTAGCTTTCTTAACAGAGGTCAGCGCAGCGACGAGTTCTGCCATAGAGAACGGTTCATCCGTGGGTGATGTTATGGCTAGGGCAGGCGCACTTGCGGGCGACGAGGGTCTTATGTTTGATGTCGGCGAAGAGGTAATTTTTCTGCAGAAGGCGTTTGCAGCGTGCAGGTCACTGATGTCCGTGCTTAGCGAAACAGAGTTGAAGGGGTGAAGTTGTGTCGGTGTTACCCTTGCTATGTTACCCGGTTACCCTCTGTTACATTACCCTTACGCTGATGTAAATATAAAAACATTTACTCCTTCTAACACGCGATCAATGTTTTGAATTTCAAGCCCACATTTGTCTGGGTGTCGAGAGTGCCGTACAAAGATACAATAAACACCGCAAAAAAGGGACGTCCGAGTGCGATCTGTTGTGTAGCGCCACACGTCTGCCCTTACTTTGAACCCCAAGCCTAACGTAACCGAACTAGAATGAATCCCTGATACCTCTGAAAACTAAAATTAACCTCGAAAATAAAAAAAACAGCTAATCTAAACATAAAAAATAGCCCGTCTCTGCCTGCTACGCGGCAAACGTCGTCGAAACACGTCGATCTCCTGCCGCTCAGGGCACGTAACACCATGTTCGCTCTCTTCTCCAGCCTCTCATTCTCTTTTCAACCGCTTTCACTCTTCGCATGATAAATGAGTGAAGGTTTCCTAAATGGAATCCTTTCCTCACGCGTTCTCCTATCTTGATCGACATTGTATGGTTACAGAAATTGTATCTTACAGCTAGAGCGGAATCTGTTAGCGCCTTTTGTTTCTTGGGGCCTTGGGAGAGCTCGAGCCGACTTCTTTTGTGTTAGTGTTCGGTTTAATGTCATTTATATTGGACACTAATTTGAACGTGTTTCATTCATATAATTAAAAGTGCGCTGGCCCCAACAGTTATGAATTTACACTTTTCTCGAGACTTTTATGAGGCCTCCTTCGCGCTGTTAACTGTGGGCCATTGCAGCAATTTTTGTAATTTTGAATGGTCCTGCCTGTATGCAGTTCGGGTTGAAGCATTCTTGCGCCTGAACATAGGCCTGCCTTAATGTTTGGTCAGAGGGATAAACCAAGAGATACACGGACAGAGAGGCTGACAGGAGGACAGATGGCCGGACTGAAGGACGTGAAGACGGACGGACGGATGGACGGACGGACGGACATCAGTTTCTGCTTTACAAAGCGGCAGAAACACTTTCATCTTTACAAAGCAGCGTCCGCGGAACTTGAAATATGGAAGAACGCATCATGAAGCTAAGACGTTACCGTTACATCATTGTTTTTCTTTTTTCAGAAAATATATATTCACACTTCGCAACGATATAGAGAGTGACCTTATAAAAACCATGTCTGATAGAAATCGTTTAACTCTAAGGGGAAAGGAAAAAACCAAGCTAAATGTCGTGAGCAATTATGCCCATGGTTTAAAGCGGAGGCCACCGTAAGCATTTCATAGGCAGGGGACACCAGCTCGGGTAGGAGCCTACTTAGTCATGCGCCTGTTTATCGCCCGCAGTGGAGCGTGCCAGTCCTGCCCTTACGTATGGCCCGCATCTGGTCACTGCTCTGCCAATGTCGAAATCTCCCGACGTTCCTGCCACGTAAACGCTTTCTTCTTTAAACTTCTCATACCCTCCCCCCCCCCCCTCCGCTCTTCTCGTCCCCTCCCGCTTCTTCCATGATGAATGCAATAAAGATTTGCTCTATTCGAATAAATCGTACCACATTTTGACTACTGTCGCGCCGCCTTTTGGTGGGTTTTCTTTCTGCTGTGCCTGCAACGGCGGAAGCAGACCTTTGGTTTTCGTGTTTTTATCTTTTTTATCATTAATCTTCCCTTTCCCGACCCTGCGACCGAATTAGTTGCGCGTGGTTTTCTCTTTACTACCGTGTAATCTATCTAAAGCATATTCATTACTAAATATCGCTGATACTGTAGATAACATACCCAAATTTAGCATCAAATATGCCTACTTTGCGTAGAATAATGTGCACATGTATGAGCGAAGGCAGCAGTTTAGAACGACTTGTTTCTATAAAATTTGTATTGAATCGTTCATTACTTTTTTCCAAGCTGCTCAATTGAATGAGAGACAGAGCAACAGGCTAAAATTTTCTATTTAGGTATCCCGCAAAAGTCTGTCATTTGAAAATTCCGAGACTGTCAAGCGGCACCACAGCTATCACATCACTTCCGCGCTCTACAGCGCCATCGGACTGCACTCAGACTTGGTGTTTCTTCTAAAGGACGTGTGTAAAGAAAATCGCCCGTATAACGAAAAGACATTTAAAGTTATACACTGAACAGATAATGAATATTTCTCGTATATAGCAGACGCATGTGCTTAGCAGTTGTGGGGTATGCAAGTAATGTTGAGAAAAGTATACAAGTATGGTCGCATTGTGATGACAACTGCTTTTCGGAGCAACAAATGAATAATGTATATGAACTACTTTTAGAATACCGAAACCATTATAGAATAGTATTCGGTAGTGTTATTTTCCTGACTGGAAGAAGAGGAAAAAAATGCTGCAGAGTGCCCTTCCCTCCTTCTTGCCCTTTCACAAGGAACATGCACCACTCACGGTATCAACACTTGCTTTTGCTAAACTCCTGATTTGCTCTTTGAGCTGGCAGTTTTTAAAATTTGACTGGTGTTATGTCTTCTTGTTCGCAAATTTGTATCTCTGGATTAGCAGCAGAAAACTAATGTCTGGGTAATTTGCCACCACCGTCGTCAAGGACCATTTCGCTTCACTTGCCAATTAGTACACTTTGGGGACTGGCCCAGAGAAAGGAAACATTCATTGGCCAAGCGTGCATCATACTTTGAACGGAGACTATCGTTGCGAAATCAAATGAGTTGTCTATTCTCGAACGCAGAGAGCCGTACGATGCACTGTCAATTTCCAAATGCGCTTTTAACGAGGCCCATTTGCGAACCTCGGGCCGTCGGACAGTGTTATCGCTTCCTATTTACGCAATCCGTACATGACACTATTCGTGGAGGGCAGGCCATTGGCGTTGTTATCGAAAACCCTATTAAAAACCAACCTAACCAAATACCGTGGCCACTGAGCATGACTACGCTTGAGAAGGTTCATGAGGTCTCAGTATATATAGGAATCAGTACACCTACAACGGTGCCACTCGAAGATTATTCGTGAAAAGGCTTCCGCACATCTCGAGATTGTAAGAGCGTTATCTTCGTATTTTTGCGAGTGCAGCGTAAACACCAAACTAGCTATCATAGCACGCCGGAGTTTAAAGGCTCACGGTGATAAGTTGCTTAGTGTATTTGAGGGTACACTGACCGAAAGGGGGCAGTGCAGCCTATCGGCTAGATTCTATTGGCTAGACGAGCATCCTGGCCTCCCCAGACAAACGATGAAAGGTGAAAAGCAGTTCTCGCGGCTGCTGCTATTCACCCGTCGAACGCCGCCGCGTAAGCTAAACCGGCATACAAGCAAGCACAAGCTGCGGCCCGCTGCGTAGTTATTCTTCTGCCCTTGATCTTCGAGGAACCACGTTCCGCTGTAGGGCAGACAAATTGGCCTGCCTATAGAAAGACAAACACAGTAGCGACTTGTGGATTTTTGTACTCGAGCCTTGACATCAGAAACAGCCAAATCCTAGCGATGTATTGTTTACAGAAGGAACGCCGTTCCTGGCGTTCCATCATAAAACTAACGAGTTACCCTTACAGCTCCACCGACCCTTAATGGAACGGCGGCGTTCCTCCGTTCCTCCAAAAAGGAACTAGTTCCAGGAACGCCGTTCCTTGGAACGCCGTTTCGTACAACACTGCTACTATGTCTGGATTTAATAACGTGAATAGAGATTCTCCCGTATCTTCCATACAGATGTACCCGTGTTTCTCATCAGGTGTTTGCCATTCTGTAAAAAAAGCCTTCGAAGCAGGCTAGCAAAGCTCTCATGCCAGAAGAGGAGATTGTTTTGAAGTTTCTGAGAAAAATTGCCAAATTCTGAACAGTTTATCGGAATATTTCCCGATAAGTGTTGCCGTACGTGTGTTTTGTGCTTTATACACTGGTCTGATTCAGACGGAATCACCGGTCTCTGATTTGCATCCCTAACGCATCCTCATACGTTATAGGGTCACATAACCATGGTTGATTCAAGATCTAGGAACAAAACAGAGGGCTCCGCTTTTTTTTTTTTTTGCGAAGCATCCTACACCTTGAAAATGATTCTAGTGTAGGCCCAGATTTATGTCGAGAATGACGCAGATCAGTGCTTTTTGACGCCTGAAAAATCCAAAAATTGGTGAGAGAAGGCTTTTGATAGCTGTATGCTAGCAACGGCCAAGATATGAAACATGACAGATAGCCACCAGAAATAAATATTCAGTGCACTGATAAACGCCGCTGTATGTAGTCAGTTAGGGTCCGTACCCGAAATAAGGGAGATGCACGACGAGTACTCGATGGTGCGAAGTCACCAAGAACATAAGTGGCGGAAACTGAATTTCTATAAGCAAAAATATGCGATAAATCTGTAATTCCCGTTGTCAACGTAGACAGAAATTTGCCACAAAGAGAGAAAATGTATTTTCTTCACATATAAACAAACCAACAAACCAAACCAAGTGACACGTAAACACTTCTCTATGGCAAAGAGGGCAGGACACCGGAATGAAAATATCGTGGTTTGAGGTAGAATACGATTTTCATGTGTCAGTGAAGAAGCCGGTAGTCTACAAAACAATAGTGCGGGGAAGTTTGCGGGTAGGCAGTTGATACAATAGACACACAATAACCTGACGACCAGTACCAATTGTTCATGGGACAGGGGATGCTGTCTCAACTACTAAAGAGTTTTGAGCTAAACTTATTTGGCTATGATGACATGTATTTGTCATGTTCGCGAAAACAAAAAAAAAAACACACGAGGCGTCACGTGTCGATGAAGAACGAGGTTTTCAATAACGCTAAGCGTTGGATAACGATTATCGCGGTGTGTGTGCTAATAATACCTGATCACCACCAAGATCGCACGCCACCCAACACGTAATTTGGAACTCAAGCTTAGACCTCTAATTACTTGTATACGCACCTTAAGTGTAATTATTCATAGTGGGCACTGTTTAAAATGACAAAATATGACTTCAACTCAAGCGCCCGTCCTTTGCTCTTCTACCCTTCGTCTTGTGTTCCTTCACGTTTCTTTTTATTATATCGCCATACCAACCCGCCCGTCTTGACTTCCGGGGGTGAACTTAATCTAAAACGTTTTATGGTGAGCAACAGCACCTAAACTATACGAGGACACGAAAGAGCAGGACACAAGCGCTGTTTTGTGTTTCGCCTTTAGTGTCCTCGTCCCGTTTTTGATTGATTGATTGATTGTGGGGTTTAACGCGCCGACGCAACGCAGGCGATAGGGCGCGCCGTAGTGGAGGGCTCCGGATTAATTTTGACCGCCTGGGGATCTTTATCGTGCGCCGAAATCTCGTACACACTGACGTTTTTGCTTTTCGCCTCCATCACAAAAGCGGCCGCCGCGGCCGGGAATCGAACCCGCGACCTCGTGCTCAGCAGCGCAACGCCTTAGCCACTGAGCCACCGCGGCGGGTCCCGTTTTTGCTCTGTTATTCATCATAAAACAGTACCAACTGGCCGAGCTTACCACACTTCTGCTAATACGCTTTATCCCTTGGATACTGCATATTGAGTAAATTAGTTGTAATAGACGCCATATCCCAAATCAGTAGAATAAAAATAAAAGTGTGTGCGTGTATGTACGCTGTGCCTTACGAATTGATGCCCGCCGTCAATGCTCAAAAGAAGTACAGTTCGCTCACACCTTGCCCCTGGGTTATGTACCATCCCTGTACTGCGTTCTACAAAGTTTCGGTGGTCATCCTCCTTCACAGAATGGAATGGAGAAGCAGGAGGAGAGGAAAGAATAAACTTTATTTGTATCCTAATTTTGGACCCCTGGAGGGGCTGGTCTCTCACCTCATGATTTTTAAAAGAAACGATACCCATGTCAGAGTACCGCTAACAGGGAGGGAGCTGGTAGAAGGCCATTAATGATGCAGTAGATACCGATAAGTTTAATATGAAGCAACACATGAGTTGATTCTTTTGGTTTCATCGTTTTCGCCGAATTATTTACGTGGGCCAGATGCCTTTCAAACGTGTAGAACACATATACTTTTCCCTAAGAAGGCTCGTGAGTTGTTTATTTTTATCACAGTGTGATTTGCTGCTTTCATAACGGAAGATAACTCAGCCATACATATGTAGCGTGCGTCTGCGTGGTACGATTCGAGAACGGCGGCTTGTACAGAAAGAAAATATTTCTAAAGTTAAAATGGCAATACGCAAGCGCGATGAACTGGTTCGTTTCTAAACTCCGTGACACCAGTAGATGGCCACAAACCTGCCAAAACATATCTATATGGTGGATCCGTTTTCTTGCTGGCATGTATATTTTATGACATTAACTGATGTTTATAAACATAAAGAGGGAATCATGACTTACGTCATGATTCTTTCATAAATCAATAAACGATACGCCATGTTTATTTTCATTCTGTGTGCACCCCGTGTGGCGGACACAGTTGAAGTCGAGTGACTGTTATCATGGCCGTACAGCACACGATGTGCTCAGGAACAGATAAATTCATGAGCTCATGACCCCGTGTATGTTCTTTGTTTACTTTCAGCCTGACCTCAAGCTTGCTACATATGCACTTCTGGCGTCACCGAAAACAACGCTTGGATCAAACTTCAGAGGTGCAACAACGGAAAATAAATTTTGTTGTTGTGGAGGCACTATTTGCGGAGTTCCAGGCAGATATTACGCCCAGTGGGGGGGGGTTCTTGGCGATCTCACTGCAGTTCTCAAGTCTCTGCTTATCCACGTGGACGGGGACAAGACGAGTGTAAGCGCGCAAATGTATTTACATGGCCTATTTACGATCCTCTTTCACAGGAATCGGTAAAACACTGAAGAGAAAGGTGCCTTCACAGGATCTATTGAATGTTGAAGGAACCTCCTTCATGTGCTAAGGGTTCGTGTGCCTGACCGCGCTAGACGAAGTGACGCCGACACGCACGAATCAAAAGAATAGCTGGTGTATTCCGGGACAATAAAACAAAAAATGACATGCACAGAAACAGCAGCTTGAAACACCAAAACGGTCATGGGAACAACGCGACAGCGGAGGGTGCATCAATTCACGTGCGTCCCCCGTACACGAAGGCGCTGGCGTCAAGGCTCCAACTCTCGCGCTCATGCGCATCATGATGCGCTACTTCGCTTCGCCTATTCTAAACAGCAGCACCATCTGAATGAGTCATAGGGAAGTGTCTAAGGCGCGTTCGTAGAGCTTCGTTTCATGTGCTTGCGAGTAAAAGCAATGGCGACACTTTTCTAGGAAGATAGGTGGAGTCCTCTGGGTGAAAGTTACGCATATATTTTTGCGAGAGCTTTCTGTAGTCTTTGCTGCGGGGTACGACGCGATAACTACGCACTACCGATGCAAATATCGTCCTTATCAAGTATGACATGGACACCAGGAGGGAGGACTCGCTTTAGGTGGATAAGAGTAAGGTTAAATAGCAGAGGGCTCAAGACGGCTTCTTGAGGTAGTCCTTTTTGGATAGTATAGTAGGAATTGATTGATTATAGAGTTTAACGCGCCGACGCAACGCAGGCTATGAGGTGCGCCGTAGTGGAGGGCCCCGGATTAATTTTGACCACCTGGCGATCTTTAACGTGTGCCGAAACCTCGTACGCACGGGCGTTTTTGCTTTTCGCCTCCATCACAAAAGCGGCAGCCGCGGCCGGGAATCGACCCTGCACCTCGTGCTTAGCAGCGCAACGCCATAGCCACTGAGCCACCGCGGCGGGTAGTAGTACAGTAGGACGTTGGGCCGTGTGGCAAGGACATGAAAAGTTGTCGCCCTTGCAGGTAACTTGAAATCCAAACATAAAGTTTTCCACCAAATCCAAAAGCAGCAAGGGATGTCAAAATGGCATCATAAAAACTGAATCAAATGCTGACTTATTGTCTAAAAATACGGCAATAGAACATATCTATTACGTAATTCTTCTTCCAGAGATGAAACTACTGAAATCACATTGGCTGCTCTATTTTCGCGACGGCCGTTCATCTGAGGCGGATAGAGTTTATTGCTATCAATAAACCAGGCCATTCTTCTGAATATCATTTTCTCCATAATTTTGCCGACACAGCTTAGCAACGCTATTGGCCAGAAAGAGTCATACGTCGTTGGTGGTTTACCAGGTTTTAGTATGGCCACTAGCTTAGCTAGTTTCCATTGGGAAGGTACTGTGACGCAGAGCCAGATTGAATTACAATATTGGACGTGACGCAGTCGAGGGCGACGTGACAGGCGAGAAATGGCGTCCTAGGTTACTTCGTCTTGACCCGGTAAAGAACGTTTGTTGGAACCGGAGATGGCTGCGTTGAGTTCGTGTATGGAAAAAGGAAAATCGATGGCGGGGCAAGCCGCAAACGGGACTTCAGAGGTGGCACTTGTGGGGCGTGTCGGCGGTACTGATCTTGTAGACAGTAACCTACAGTACTCTTCAGCCGCCCCTTTCAGTGAAATGTCGTCGTGCAGCGGTAGCGCTCCGAATGGGTGACCCTACTGAGCATTGCTGCGCATTCCCTTAACGACGCGCCAAATTCGCGACAGAGGCTTGCGAACGTGCAGTTTTGAGCAGAAGTCCCGCCATCACGGTCTGCTCAATTTTTCCAAGTGGCGTATTACCTGCCTCCGCATTCTGCGTGCCTCGCGAACGTCTTCTAATTTCTTTGTGCGTCGTACGTTACGTTCCGCACGCCTGCGTAGGGCTCGTAATCTTTCACAGCCTTGGTCTGTCTTCACGTTGAGGCGCTCGACCGTAGATCGGCGGGACTCCTGAAGGCAGTTGGTCATGGTTGGAATCGGGTCGTCGTCTGGAATTGCCGCCGTAACTCTGTGATTTACGTGGGCTTTGTAGGCTTCCCTGTGCGTCAGTTGGATCCTCCTTCCACCTCGGCGCACAGCCGCATTGGGAGAGGATATGAGAACGTGATAGTGATCGCTCCCTCTCGTTTCTAAAACTGTTCTCCAAGCAAATTTTCGTGCTAAATGGCTTGATACAAACAAAATATCAATGCAGCTGCGGATTGCTGCGTTTTTCAGGAACGTAACACTGCCGTCATTCAGTGGCTCTATACAATATTTCATCATCAGCTCGGCGAATCTTGCTGCGCGGGAATTTGATTGTGCGTTCCCCCAAATTTCGTTGTGTGCATTGAAATCGCCGCATATTAGGTGTGGCGGGGGAGTGATGGTGACGATACTTTCAAGCCTGGAAGCTGGGTAGGCAGCAATTAGAAATGCAGCGGAAATGATGACGTAGGCACGCCCTCTCTGTGATTGGCTGAGAAGACGTGACTCAATTTAAATAGTTGGTGGGAACGCTTACGTTCCAGACTGCCAACTTCAGCCTGCGTAAAAGTGACGGGATGTTACTTAACAACTTGCAAATGGCGTCTTCTGTCACCGTGAAATAGGGCAAAACATTTCACCGACCTATGGCGCCGTTAAATCCCCGTGAATTTCCAGCAGGCGCAGTTTTGCAGGATGCGTGGTTTAAAGATGCTTTAAGAGGTTTGGCTGTTTACAAGTGAGCGATGATGGAGCACACAAATAACGTGCCATATTTTGTTTTTATATTTGGCAATAAAATAAAAATTATTTGTTTGGCGTAAGAGCAACATAAGAGGGCAGTACAAGCCATGGCATTTGTCCAACTCCTACTAGGAAGCTGGGGGGTCCCACGATCGAAATCAAGAGAAAAATAACAAAGAAAACTGACTGTTTTTCATAACGGCGCTGACTTGAGTTCGAGCTTGACGACTTGAGTGAATCGGAGGCATCAGTACGCTCTGCCGTTACGAGGCGTATCGTTTTGCTGCACTTGCCGCGTCATACAACCGATGGCCACGGTCGTCTTTTTCTGTGATCACGCCATAAGCTTGTAACATAGCAGCAGACGATAGCATGGCAGTGGCGACGGGGTGATAACGCAACAAAGCTTGCATGTGATGCAGAGAGCTCAACTATGTTACTAAAAGCGATTGAAATAGTAAATAAATATGGCAAAAAAGACTGCGTGATGTTCTTAACATCCTCCGTTCGCTTCCATTTGGATCAACTTAACTTGATCGGCTTGTGGTGTTGACGCCAATTTTAACCCGATGAAACGTGTTTTTCTTGCCCGGTGCCGCAGCCATCCTAATTTTTATAATACATGCCAACTGTTTTTATATATTTTATGCACAATATTTGATACCTTGGTTGTGATTTTTATGAGCTAAGCGCCAAATTACACTGCAAGTCGTCATAGCACTCCGTCACGGATCGCTTACGCTTTAGCAACACGTAAGTAATCAGTGACGTGCATCACGTCACTCATTGCTTAGGTGTTGCTTACGCAAAAAAACGTGACGAATTCACCGTGAATTTATGCAGTCGGGAATAGGGCCCCAGTTGAGATTAGCGCCAGCGTACGCATCTCTTTGTTTTGATGTCCTTAACCTTGTTTGTTGCGCACAGCTCCATGAGGGTAGTTTGCCTGCTAGTCGCTTCAGGGTTCGACTTTAGTGATGAGTCCGCACTATCAGGGAAAAACCTATCATACGCGAGAACTGCCGACGAAAGTCGAGATTGTCAACGAAATCAAAAAGGGAGACGTGTTGCGGACCACTACCAATGCTCTTATTGTGCTTCTGGTTTAATTGGGAGTTCGGTTAATTCGAAGCTGCTTGCGGTCCCCGTGAGCTCCGTCCAAAGCAGTCCAAAGCAGTTCGGTTCGGTCCTTAATTTAAAGCAATCATGCAACACCTCCCTTTCGATAAATGTTTTAAGTGCAATGCACTTCTTAAGCGACCCTGAACCTGCGTCCACCGGCGATGTCCGCGCACGTGGAGATGGGCGCGCGCAGCCTGGCCGCTGACATGGCACATACCCACGTGGGGGATTGGCCAGGAATCTCCTCGTCTTCCTTGGAAACGGGGGGAGATGGGCGCGCCGCTGCCTGGCCGCCTGACATGGCACATACCCACGTGGGGGATTGGCCAGAATCGGGCGTGAGAAGGGCTAATGCACCCTGCTTAAAGGAGTACTGACACGAAATTTCAAAGCTGAGATCCGCTCTAGCAATCAAGTACAACGACAACACAAATAGGTGTCCGTGAGATAAATGCATCTTTCTTTCTTTGTAGTTGTGTGTGTGTGTGTGATCTCTCTTTCGCGAACATTACCGAACCGCGCAAATTCAACTCGTGCATTCGCACTTTCACATTCTTCCCCTCGGGGAAATGCGGGGAATTTTTTCCTCTTTCCTTTGTGCCTGGAAGCAGTCCAAAATCTTTAGTCAACGACAGCCCAAAGCCGCCCCCCAATAGTTCCTCGTAGCGGAAGATAGCCTTCCGGTACCTGCTTTGCTTGCATGGCGATTTTCTTAGAACTGGCTATCGAATGCGTTTATTGCTGCAAACGAAAGAAAGCTAGCCGATAGCCGTTACATCGCTCGGATAGCTGAAGTGGAAATCGCTTAAACTGTGAACAATGCGTCTAAACAAATCATTCGTCAGTTGCGCTTCGTCCTGTGTCGTTGTTCTGGTCCTGGTTCGCTTGTGCAAGGTTTAGGCACTTTCCACTCCAGCTATGAAGCACGAACTAGCCCCTTTGAAGCCCTGTTATCACTCGAATGACGTCATTCGAGCGCTGAAACACCGCAGAGACCCTGGAAGCTTGAAGGATCTCTTGACCAAGTTTCTATATTTTATGGTAGGAGTACAGCAGTGACATTTGGTATAGGTGCTTTGTGATCCCCCGCTCTCCGTACTGCATGATCGTGCTGACTACGTTATGACAGCATTTGAGACTTAGAAAGAAGTTGAAGGAAGTGTTGCAGTGCCCTTTAAGTACTGATGTTGTAGTCCGCAACAACATCGATAACATATGCAAGAGAACTAGTGGGTCTTGCGCAGTTCTCGCCTCCGAAATTGCGGCCCCTATGTTTTCCGCTTCCGGGCAACAAACTGACGGCGTGTAGGGTACTTCAGCAAGACCCCCTAGAATGATATGTCGCCTCTGTGTCGATAAGAGCTACGGAGGGATCGCTATCAGGTTAGCGTTCCCGCAAGATGGGAAATTATTAGGGGCGAAGCACCTTAGGACCGAGGCTTGTCCGTCCGGCGTCCGTCCGCCGTCCGTGCTCACGGCACAGCCCCGTGTAAATCGAAGCATCTGTGAACAAAAGGTTCACAAACGGTTAACAAGAACAAAATAAAAATATTCACAAAAGGTTAGAGGACAGAGGGGAGGGAGAGAGAGAGAGCGCTGCGGTGCAAATGCGTATATAAGCGCGTTACAGACCACACATTCTCTTTCTGCCACGGATGAAAACGAACGTAAGGTGCGAGATGCGGCGGCTCGGCGTCTACGCAGACAACAAGCTACCCCGGAGGCGAGAGCTCGGGAAGCGGCGCAAAACGGCAACGCCGACAACAAGCTACCCCGGAGTATTTAGTGTACACACGCGTTGTCACTCATTTACATGCGCGAATGGGAAATGTCGCGGGTGATTTACAGTAAAAACGATCCCCAGTGCTTCGCCCACTCGTCGTGATTCACTTCGTGGAGATGCGTGAATTTTTTTGTCCACGTCACTCTGACTGCGGAAGAAAGAATTTTCAAAAACTAGTCATATAGACGGCTTCGCTATAGAGGTGGCGTCTAAACCGCTACGCCAGACAAACCCACGTACGCCAGAAAAACCATTCGTGTTACGCAAAGATACGCTTCGCTTACAAAACGAAAGGAGGGGAGGAAAGTACGTACCCGACGGGCGCAGTCTGTCCTGCAAGGCCATTTCCGATAACCGGCAGTGCATTCAGACGCGCCGCCTAGTCGGGCAGGCGCATCTGGCACTGTGGCTCTTGGTCGTTCTCCCGGTTAACCACAGAGGGGTGCACACGGCTGCCGAGATGTTGGAAATTGGCTTCGAGTCATGGATTTTGGCTCTGGTCACCTGCGTCTTATACAGCGTCGGGCAGTGGCTGCTGAGGTGAGAGCCTACAATTCTTGAATAGCTGGATGATGGTGGTGTTGAGTGAAGAGTTCTCACATTGCAAAAGTGCATGTTTTTAGTTGTGGGCCCCTTTTTACAATCCCTTAAAATACCTCCGTTACTGCGCCTTTTATATTGCGCCAGCGGTCATCCCTTAAAAATAGGCGGTCAGATAATCAAGCACCCTTGCGTTTAACGACGCCGATGGTTGAACGCGAAGGTTTATCGTGAGGGATTCCTTCGTTGCACTCTGAATCTAGAATTGAAGTCGAGGGTTTGACGGAAACCCATCTGGTCGGGAGACAACATGTTGACTTAAAAGGTAAACGCCGATCAAAAGAAACTGTTAACTTTAAAAACTTTAAAATAACAACCAACAATACGTTTCGGCTTCGCTACGGAAGCCTTGTTCCCAATGGCTAAGGCGTTGCGCTACTGAGCACGAGGTCGCGGGTTCGATTCCCGGCCGTGGCGGCCGCTTTTCTGATGGAGGCGAAAAGCAAAACCGCCCACGTGCACGAGATTTCAGCGCACGTTAAAGATCCCCAGGTGGTCAAAATTAATCCGGAGCCCCTCCACTATGGCGCGCCTTATCGCCTGGGTTGCGTCGGCGCGTTAAACCCTACAATCAATCCAATCAATCACAATGGGGTGAATGAAAGTTGATGCACGCTTATGTTCTCTTCAGCACGTGACGTAACCAGCGCGTGTACGACGGGAGGAGGGACCTTTCATTCCGATTAAGTGTGGCACGTGTCCTCTGTATCTCCAGAGACTCCAGATAAAGCCGCGATCTAAATCTAGAATTTGAATCTAGAATTTGAATCTAGAATTTGGCTCGCATGCGGTTTGGACTTTGACACGTTGAGCTTCGACCTGACTCGCACGCAGAATCAACTTTCGATTGCAGCGGCATTGACATTGATCTTTCGACATTTTCTTTCGCACGAAGAAAACTTGGCGCTGAACCATCGTCGTCATTAGAAGGGGGGTGCAAAGTTTTTCTACTTTTGCACGTCCAAGCTTCCCTCTCTGAAATCCAGGATGCTTCGACCATGTCGTAATGACACAATTGAATAGACGCGGCTTCATAGCGCGAGGGACCAAGTTTTAGTCCGACCCCCGGGTGCACAGTTTACTTTCACTGTAACCACAAAAGTCGTCATTTCCAGGAAAGTTGCATTTCCTGCATTGTGTTATTGATGCGACATATTCAATCAGTGAGGCATTAAAAGCTTCGCTTTATTAATTAGAGTGGTATCGATTATTATCAGGAGCATAAATTTGTTTTCGGATATGCAATCAGTTTTTATGGGAATAACAATTATCACAATGCAATACGGAAGGGCTTCACAACCTAGGCTTCACAGTGACGTCGATTATAATGGAGTTTATTCCAAGGGGTAATGGCGAATAAAATAAATTGACAGGCTGTGAAGAGCATGCAGCGGTGCAGAACAATTAGAAATTGATTTTTGCTGAAAGATTTCCTGCGCATCTGCCTAAACTTTGTGTCATATAGCGTGAACTTTTATGCTTACCATCCGCGGTGCTGAAATAATTTAGGAAATCCACGCCCATACTTAAAGTTATGTACTCAAGCATGCCATACAATTCGAATGCACTTGTCTAACTTGAGTGAACTTTACGGTTACCAAGGAAGTTGTTCACTAAACTTTAAGTTCAATAAACTGAATGTTTACTATAAAAAATACGGAGCTGCATAGGGCACAGCCGAAATTGTCGGAAGTGGGAAATTCATTTTATTAGGTGCGTCGATATTACGTGACATGCATAACAGCACATAGTAGCACATTTCACCTTTAGAGTAATCTGTAATTTTCATTCGTACTGGTGATCTTAAAGCGCGAAAGTTATGAATCTGCCCAGAAAGTCCATGTTTTTTTTTGTATTTCGTCTGGCACAGCTTGTTGCTGAGACACAAAGCCTCCCAACTCTTATAAGATATCCAACAGCCTGCGCTACAGTCACAGGAATTATATACCTCTGTCTGAGCTGCCGTTTCTGCCGTTGGGTCTTGTTCGTCGTACTCTTGTTCGGTGCGAAGAGGCCGGAGAATATGCTGAACTTCAATAAAAATGAGCCGTCGTCGACCTACCTAGTTAGTTGAACTAAACTATTCGCTATTGTTATATTCGCTTAACTGAAAGACTTCGGCATTGCATTCCCTAGATTCGGGAATCCAAGCCCTAGATTCGGCTTGGATTCTATGAAAATTTGTCATTCGTAAATATTTGTTCAACCGACGTGCGTACAAATGATAGCATGCTGTATTGAGGGTTTGGCTGGATGAGACATTATGGAATTTCGGTATAATTCATGATACAGTAAATTAGGAATCAAAATGCCATTGAAGATGATAACAGCGCGTGTTATGCTAGTAAATCACCCGAAATAAATGTTATAAGGTGGCTCCCTGAACGATTGCACTAGTTCCAGCGATGAGTATTTAAAGAAATTATAATTCGGAAATTTCAAAACGTCAATGAAAGGCACACGAACAATGGGTGGGTATAAAATAGCTTTTTAGATGTAGGGTGAGAGGTTTTTTCGAACAATGAACGGTCAGGCGTAGAAAATCGTAAACGCTTTATTGAAATATAAACCATTTTGTGTTCTAGGGGTTGTAAAAGGCATTGATTTAGATCTTAATTTGACGCAGAAACAGAATTTCACAAATGAGCTAAGCTTCGCGCTTTGTATGGGAATTAAAAGGCTATCTAAATTAACAGCCACATTTTAAGCATTCAAGTGATCATCTGCACTTCATCAGTTAACTAATATGTTACGCTATGATGCGTGCTTCAAACAGCAAGAATACTGCGTTCAGAGCGAAATACGAGAAACATGAACTGTGTACGACCGAAATGCAAACAGCTGCGCGATTAGGGTTAAGGGACATAAAGCGGACGAAACATTTGGCCCTCCTAAACCACTAAAAATTCTCTAAGTGCTTCCTTCGTAGTGAAAGCTAGAAACTGTGCTCCTCACAAGTGATGCACCTTTTTGCACCTTCCCTCGCAAGCCTGTTCAGGTAATATCCAAACACAGTGCTGGAAAAAATAAATCTAAAAAGCGTCGAAAGGTTTCAGAACGCAGCGTTATCATTGTTGCACGCAAAGAGTGTCGACCCGTTGGTGACTGAACGGCTTCAAGCGCGAAAAAATGCGGCCACAACTCGGTTTGCACCACGTACGTGTTATAATTGGCATGCGGACTGAGCCCAGGCGCCCACGGTAATGTCATTATACATAAATAAGCTGCAAATTAAAGCCGCTCACGTCGGGGCATCATTGCATCACCCTGTATATTTGCTGCTGTTTCTCCAAGCATTTATGGTACAGCAAGCAAATAGTGTCGGCGACGTCCACGAACCCTTTCAAGGACACGCTTGCCACCGACCGCATAAGGTTTCCCGAGTTGTAGATCTCGGCACAGCTGGCAGACGGCAAACAACAACTCGGGGAACCTTGAGCGGTCGGTGGATGCCTCCGGCTGGGTAAACAACAGCAAAGATTAACGAACCGGAACGCGTTCTTTTATGCATGAGGGCGTTCCAGCAAACGATGGCGAAGTGAGGTTTTTCCTTGTAAAGGATCCTCGGAACCGCCGTCAAGGCCTGTCGCAGAACGAAAAGATTACTTATAGTTGGTGCCCGACCAGAACCCAGTGGTGCGGCAATGATCACGCAACTTTTCCTTTTTTTGTTTTTATCGCGCATGATGAAATTCCCTCATCCGAATCTTGATACCCGAGTAGGCTCCACAGTGATATTGTAACGTGGCGGCAGATGACACGAACCATGAGGCGATCAAGTGATGTATTTACACGACTGCTTGCAGGCAGCCATTCTGAGCCCGCGCTCGCTGCGCCCCGCACCCATCTTCTTCATTGTCATCATTAGTGGTGGGCCATGCCGGCGCGGGTATTGTCCTGTCCCGTGAAAATATGTAATAGAAGGGATACACCTTTAGGTACTAAAGCAAATATCCGATGTACTGGGAACTATGATACACAAATACAGGTTGAAAAAGACATGCGTGCACAGACTGACCTTGAAAGAACGTTTTAAATGCAGAGCATTTCAGTAACTCACGATGTCACCCGCGTTCACGTCCGTGGTCCGCACCGCACCCCTCCCTACTATATAAAAAAATACTATCCGGCGCCACGTTTCGATACCTCGACCCTGCGGGGGGAACGCAATGTACATGGTGCTCTAACCACTGCGCCACAAAGCCGACACAGAATTGGAGGCTACGGACGCGCCTTATATCCTTGACTCATTCAAATTACTGCTGACGAGCGCTCTCTCGTCAGCAGTTGCCACAAGTGCAACAACATTAACGTAACGCAAACTACTTAACGTCGTGCGCCCCCGGAAATGCTCTGCATATAATCGTGCCGCTCGCGAGGGGGATGTTTCACTGCGTCTTCACTCGGTCGCGGAACCCGTGGCGCCATCTGGCGGAGGCGCGGCATAACTCGTAGCACTTTCTTTGAAAAAGCGCCTCGAAAGCGCGGCAAATATGAAATGGGGATGACGCGCTTGAGCGTGCAACCGCAGTTTCTTTTTCGCAGCCATTTCTCGACGAGATGGGCGCAAAGAACAATGTTTTATTTCACAAGTATTCATTCAAAAAATAGGTACAGTGACGAACCGCTTTCGTATGATACCCAGACGGGTATAGGACAAAAATGGTTCCGGAGAAAAATGGTCCCGGAAGAAATGGTCCCGGAAAAATCGGTCCCGGCCAAATTAGTCCCGGAAAAAAATGGTCCCAAGAGCCAGGTAGGAAAAGAGAGAGAGAGAGAGAGAGGAGAGAAAAGAGAGAGAGAGGAGAGAGAGAGAGATGAGAGGAGAGAGGAGAGAGAGAGAGAGACAAATGGATTTTACTAATGAGCAGGATGTTTCTTAGGGGGTGGTATCACGATTGCCCCGCGCGCAGAATCCCCGTCGCGAAAACCGCGCGACGTTAGCCCCGTGTCTCATTTGCCCCGCGTGCAGTATCCCCGCGTGCCATTTGCCCCGACGTAAGTTTCCCCGTCCCATTCTCCCGGGGCGATATTATGGCGCGTCATTTTCTTTTCGGTGACATAATTTTTTTAATTAAAGTAAAGTAAGGTTGGACAATCTTCTCAAGAAGATGATTGGGTCAGCTTCCCCGAAGTAGCACTGAGGCGTTATTCCTTCTTCCCTCGGCTGCGATAATTTAGATGAGGGTCCAAAGTACGATGGCGGTAAACGCTATCCCCCCCCTTCCCTCTCCGCTCGGGTCTAGGACAGTTCGGTGTACGGACATTTCAGTGTGGGACATTTATTTGGGTGCACGGACATTTCGATGTAGGGACATTTATTTTCGATGCCCTTGTAGGCACAGCAGTAAGAAATTTCAACAACACTTGCGCCGACAAGTTCCAGGATGCCTAAGTTGTAAGCTTAACGCCGCGGTGCTCTTGCCTCTGGGTACGTTTTCGTCGTAGATAATAAAATTGTACAAATCGGGCTTGAGCTCCTTACGGCAGCTGTCATCGTCACTGACCAATCCCACTTAGTTAGCTAGCGTATAGGAAGACTTTGGACTCTTTTATGTTGACGTGGCAGCCGAACGGGACACTAGTGAAGCGAAGGCAAAATTGTCAAGACAGCTGCCCCAGTCACTGGTTAGTTAGCCTGAGTGGGGAATTTATACCTGTGGTTACCTTAATCTGGAGCCTAACAACGGGAGAAGCAACGTCAAACTCATTGCATATGGAGCTGCCTACACTGAATGACGACGCTTTCTAAGTAGCACTCCACAATGCCTTCACTATGTTTACGCTCATCCGTTAGAGCCATGGGGCCATAGTGGTATGGGAGTGCACGGTGGACTTAAATTGCGGACGCCCCTGTTTCGGTTCATTTGCAGTCCCAAACTCTCCTGATGTAATACAAACTTATCCCCTTGCTTCTGATTTCTTCGCAACATCGCCCGTTATTTAAATGTTATTTCTTTTTTAGTGCAGGGGAACAACGTTGACAAGAGTAAGCGACACGCTTTCTCACTTGCGTGGCACAAGAGGGCGCCATAAATGCCTCCCATAAAGTTCGGTGTTTGCTTCAATCGGCGTTTAACTACCTGGCAATTTCTCCGCATTTTGTACCAACAAAAAAATAAAAGTTGAGCTGATTTTTATTGTAAAAAATCACGAGCGCGGAGCTGGGTAGAGCTCCGGTGAAAGGCAATCGCCAAGCCAACTTTTATTTTTTCTTCCATAGTAAACGGCTTGCACCTCATTCATTTTTTTCCCTCTTTATTGCCTGTATGAACACCAGAACACAAATGCGTCAATGACAGGTTAAAAACCGCCGACCATGCTTTGGCTGGCGGAAAGATTTAAAATAAACATCAAAAGTACACAAATCTTCCAAAATTGGCAACCATTCCAGCTCTATACCCTGGGTTGTAGCAATATCGTACATCGAAATCATGCTCTTCAAAATACTTGCTAACGGTTTGGGCGTGCACGTCCGCATGGCGTACAGCCATACGCGACCTCCAAATTGAATGCAATGCTACAGCCATTATGAGGTCGTACGGCACACCATCACAACACTCAACGGGGAGATACCGTATTCCCTGTGGCTTGCACCTCATTCGTACGCAGGAATTTGGTCCTTAAGAGGAATCTAAATGGTGTAAGACATGCGGGGATGAGGTCAACATAAAAACTTTGCGCTTGAAGTGAGTACAGCGCTCACCTAGCTGCTGCGTGATATGGTCTTGTGGAACCAAGGTGCGCAACTTGATGAATTGTGCTCTGAGCCCATTTACCGAGGGGATTTTTATAGAAAGCACACCGCCTTTCGCGGTCATGTTCTGCGCATGCTCTCCACTTTATAACTTCCCACTTGTAATAGTATTGGTGCTTTTGTACAGAGTCTCAAAATCATTTATAAAACAAAAAAAATATGAAATCCTTTATAAGCTGCTCAAGCAGAATTTAGCCAGGAAAACGTCCAGTTGCTTCTTGGAAATAAACCTGAATTGAATTGAAATAAAGCATAGTTAACGGTTGGCTCCAAATCCGGCATCTGAGCGGCCAACAAATGGAAAACTTGATGAACAGGCCCCACTGCGCTGAGAAAGCTGAGGAAAAGCAATTCAGTTTTAAAAAATTCCGCATATTTGAGTACGGATGACAATCGAATCCAAGCCGTTCTGAATTGGAAAGGAGCACGCATCCCCAACGCCAACTCAGGTCGAGTCCCTAGCTGGCTAGAACTGAACCTAGTAAATGCTTTGTGAGATTCGACTTTGAAGTGGATATTTGAGACATTTATTGAGGTCTAGATCATTTTGCGAGCATGCTAATTGCAGAAGCACAACCTAGGAAATAGAAATTGTGATTTTGCTTGTTCCTGAGATCCAGTGGCTGTGCCCACCAAATGGCGCAGTATCAGTGCGAAAGGGTGGGTGTGTGCCGTCGTGAATTTAGACCTAATGTTAAGCTTTGAGCTCAAGTTCTCAACCGGTACCCAGAGGCTAACGTAAAAGGAAATTTAGAAGGAAGCTTAGGAAGCTCTAAAAATTCTACTGCGTTAATAAAAACGGCTCCGACTGGGCCCGCGACAGCAGCATTGGACGAGTCACCATAGATCAAACGTCACAGTAACATAATTAGTTTACTTTACTTTCCAAATGGTAACAATTTTTCATTGCCCCCCCCCCCCCTTTTTTTTCTGCCCATTTTGCTCCGTCTGATCGCTTCCTATTCCCAAACTATGACTCAGCGAGGGAAACATTTGTTAGATTATGATTCCATCTCCGCCGTCAATACACATTTCGCTTCACTTGTTAATTCCGAAGTTGGTGGTGGGGTTCGAAAACTGGAAGCTTGGCGCACCAAGTGTGCATGTAGCCCCTGCAGCCAAGGAATCAAGAGAAATTGAATGAATTGTTACAAAAATGGTGTTTTGTTCTAATTTTGATTATACTTCTCAGCCCGCTTACGTAGCGCGCACATCGCACAATGAAGCTTACTTTGGGCTTTGTCAGCAGTAACTGGTTTGTCAAGAAACCTATATTTTAGGGAGAGAACGCTCGAACGACGCAGCAATAGCGAGCCACTCGAAAGGCCGCATGCACTTTCAACAATAGCCATTTGGTGATACCGTATAGTCATATATTGTTATCGCTTTGCTCTCCCGCAATTTGGTTGTCCTTTCGCCTCACTATATGTCCAGTCCAAGTCCATTTTTTTCGCTAAAGTTGGACTATGGGCTCTTCCACCCTGGTCTGTTCCCTGATCAAGGGCGCTCGTTTTCTTTGGTAATGCGCCGAGTTTCCGCCACGTGTGCCATCACCGACGGTACGCATTGGTTGTATACCATTCTTTAAGTAATACTGTTAGCTTACTTTCCATTATTTGGAAATGCTTGGCGACTTCACCCCAACCCATGCATATTCTGCACCGGATTTCTCTTTCGTGTTTGGGATCGGCACAGATAAGCTGTCCAAGGTGTGTAAATTTGCCTTGTTGTTCTGTAATTAGGTTATCTAGGGCGCAGAGGCTACATGTATTTTTTATTTACATTCGTTCAAATTTATTTTTAGTCATTTTTCAATCCTACACAAGCTTTCTCACTGTTGGGCCCGATGCATTTTCTGCCGCAGTTCTTCAGACTCGCTGAAAAAAAAAACAATGTCGTCGGCAAACCTCGTGTGGCTTAAGTATTCCCCACTTATTTTGAACTCTGTTTTCTTGAATTTAACCTTAATGAATACCCATTCAAGACAAGCTGCGAACAATTCTTCTTATATGGCATCCTCTTGTTTTACTTCATTTGTGATTCGGAACTTTTCGCTTTTTTGTGGAGGATTATCTTCCGCATAGCCTCCTTCTGTATGTCATCCAAGTGTCTTATGTAGGTCTCCTCTATTCCTTGGTCTTTTAATGCTACTGGTGCTATTGTCCTCTCTATGTGATCAGGCGCCTTGTGGGCCTCTAATTGTCATATAGAGAGGTTTGGATAGTCAGCGTATTTTTTCTATTACTTGATAAATGACACTGATGTGATATGTTGTTAAGTATACTTTTCAAAATGGCGCCTGTACTCTCTTTTTTTCGAGGCCTACATTGTCATTATTAGAAACAGCGTAAGAGACAGGACGAGCAAACTGACAAGGACAGCGCCCGTCCTTGTCAGTTTCCTCGTCCTGTCTCTTGCGCTGTTTCTAATCATGAATCCTTACCGACTCGCCCAGCTTCGCACACTTGTTCACTACATTGTCAGTGGATCAAAATTATGTTGGCGTTTCTCCAGCCTTTAGCCTGCTTGAATTCTATAGGCATGTTGAAAATAGCTGAGTAATCTTTTTCGAGGACATGTCTACCTTTCTTGTGAGTGATCTCCGGTTATTACATCTTCATCTGGAGCTTTGTCACTTTTTATGTCCCTGAGTGCCGTTTCTACATCCTGTTACATCTTTGGGACCTGCTAAGCTTGTAGACTCAGTATTTTTCACCTAGACAAACATCCTTAGCGTATAGCCTGTTGTTTCATTTTAGATGCGACGCATCTCTTTCAGTCGCCTTGTCCCTCCGGCGTAGTCCGGCGGCGTCCGCATCCCTCCCCCATTCTCCTCGCCGTGCCAGCTGCGCGCTAGCGCCGCTCTCACCGCAGGCGCCATCTGCGTGTTAGCGCTCAGCTGCAGCTCGCTCCGTCGCCGTGCCAGCTGTGCGTGGGTGCGGGTTAACACATGCGCATGCGCTGCTCTGCGCTGCTCTCTCTCATTGGCCTCACCGTACATATAAACGCGGTAACGTGCGCCGCTCCGCTCAGTCGTTCCGCCGGCGCTCCTCCGATGACATCCTCCTGTGACCGCCGATGATTTGAAATGGAGACTAACAGGCCCGATATCGCGATGGTCGGCGCAACCGTAACAAGCACGGGCCACCCCGATAGAAATTTACACCATCTTCCCGAGAGGGGAAGAATGGGGTAGATGCGACGCATCGGGGGTGAACATGCTGCGTAAATAGGACACACAACAACAGCAATCCACACGCTAACATAACGGAAACGCAACGGCAACCCCCGATGCGTCGCATCTACCCCATGGTTCCCCTCGCGGGAAGATGGTGTAAATTTTTTCGCTATTTTTTTCTTGTCCAAGTTGCGGGTAATAATACCCTGTTCTTCTCGGAGTGCGTAAATTTTAAGTTTCAACAGCAAGCTTGTTTTTAGTTGTTTTTATATTTACTCCTTTATTCAGCGTTTCCGCAATCATTCTCACTTTGTACGCACGAGTCATTATTCGCTTTACTTCTGTTAACCAATTGCCAGTTTCTTGCACTTTAACTTGATCCACCTTATTTGAATATTTTGTGTTCGTTGTTTTGAAAACGAGTTGCTTTTTTTCTAAGCTAACCAGTTAATTTCGGACACGCTGGTTATTCTACAGCTACTGCTGACTCTGTGATTACCGTTGGCGGGTTGCGATTCACTGTTTACTCTGTACTCGTTCTCACTGGTTAAATGCGCGAATACACTACGACGGGTTATTTTGTACTCCTGCGTCTTGGTTCTAACTGGCACTTTGTTGGGTTTTTTATTCTTCACCCGTTTCCTTATTTTCCTTTCGAAATCAATCCTTATTGTGCACCTAACATTCTTATGATCTCTGTTCCTACTTCTGTCTAGTACATCAACGTTCTCCAGAAGTCCTGGATAATCCCTTATAATGAAGTAAATTTCGTCTTAAGTTCTCCGTTTCCGGTTTAAGCTTTTTCCTGTCTATTCCCTACTTCATTTGCAGAAGAATGTATTCATCAACCTCAGGTTATTTCTCTCCACAAATTCAACCAGCGTATCTCCTGGGCTATTGCAATTGGCTATTCCAATATTTCCGATTGCCCTGTCTCCGTGTTGCTTCTCAGCGACTTTTGCGTTAAAGTCTCCCTTCACAATAGTGCACCATGCTGATCTTCTCTTTGCGGGTTCGACATCCTTGTGGACACTGTCTACGGCCTCATCCTAATGACTATATGGGGGTGCATAATCTTGTATATTCTGTAACTTATATAGCTTTTTGCCTGTTCGTAACGACTTCGTAATCACCATCCCCAATTGCACAAAGAACGTATATCCCTACCAGATTATATTTCACCTCATCTAGATCATCGTCACAAGGTCAGAGTACCATTATGCAGAACAAATGGCTGGTACACGTCACTCCCACCACGCACAAGCATTGAATGGAATCACCTTCCCGCATCAATAGCAACCATCCGATATCATGAATTGCTTAAAAACGCCATTAGCTAAGACTGTATGAGTATGTATAGCTGCATATCAACCGCTGCACTTCTGTAATTTTTTCCTCCATGTGTAGGTACCGCTCCCCTCTGTAATACCTCCCGATACTGAGAGTACCAATCAATGAAATGAAATGAAAGAAATAGTGAAGAATTCCTCCAAGTTCCCTGCTATTTCCCTGTGGATCAGAAATCCAACCCCTTGCTTCTCCATCTTCTTCTGGAGGCCTCGTTAGCGCGGAATATGCCCGCTACTCAGCTCCAGGAAATACTCTCCTGTTCGTCCAACCTCGCCTAATCCTATGACATCCCAAATATTGTTCGAGTGCTCCTCGTATAGTACGGCTAAGCTCCCTTCGTTAGACAGAGTTCGTGCGTTGTACGTTGCCAAGTTGAAGTTCCAGAGGTGGCCTGTCCAGACCTAGCGATTCTTAGCACCCTCTGCTGTACAGTTGGTCTGGCCGCAGCCGTGGTCAGGTGCTCTACAGCTGCTCGGGACTGAGTGCTGAGAGTTGGGGTGTTTGTTCATTTGGCCATACGAGGTTTGGCCTGTTATTGCACCACAATGACCAGGTCTTTCTCTCGTGAAGGTGTACTCTTTGTGTCACCAGACAGCCTTCCTGTATGGTTGCACCTATCTAGTGTAGTCTTTCATGTATCCGGAATGATGTTTACTTCCGCACGACGCCGCACTCGAAACCGTGGGGTAATCGGTGAGCAGGGGTGAAGTAAGAGGCAATGTCCGACAAGAAAGCTAGCGTCGGGGTTTTTTGTTACGACGTTTCCTTGCGTAATGTAATTCCGGTTAGCGATATGGGCTTTGCGCAAATATTCTGAGAAACATGCAGAGGACCATTGTTTTCCGAAGACTTTACGTCTTCGGCGGTAGACAGTTGCTATCTTGAAAAATGCTTTAAATTCTTTTATATTATCTTTGTGCTCTTGGAGTGGCTTGTTTACTGCTGATAACCTAGTCTGCAGGTGTGCGTCTGCAAAACAAACTTTGTACGCAACACGACTCTGTTATCCTGATAAGCTACATGTGCAAAACCTTAACTCTGCGAGCACCGACGTCAAGTGCGGCAAAAATATTTACAGGTCAACGCTTTGTTTCTACATTGAGCCGGAGCTCTCCTAGGGGCGAAGCCCCTTGGGGGCTGCGGCTGTTGGCATCTCCTGTTGTCGTCGACTTAACCGTTGTTTCATGTAGTCACGGTACTAAAACACCGGGAAAATCGTTTACTCCTCGCGCTAGAACGTAACGCGTACTAAAAGACACCGGCACACTCGTTTACGCCTCACGCTAGAGAGCTTCGTGCTTCAATGACAAGACACTTTTACAGCAAAGCTGTATACCTCTACCCCCCAAGGTTTCATCTCCGTTGGAAAAAACGCCAATGCGCCAAGAATACCCATATACTTTGCATGCTTCACCCCTCCCCTGATTTCATGTTTGTGGGATGGCCCGGGATTTTTTTTCACACCAACAGCGCCATTTGGCAATGCCGTTCCAGCCGACTGTAACGTTGCTCGGCTTCAGTATTAGGGCGAGCAATGGGCATGGCTAAAGAGGACGAAGTTTTAATTATGTAGCCTAAAATTGAGCAGCGAACTAAGTGTAATGGTCCGGTAAGTGAGTGAGTGAGTGAGTGAGTGAGTGAGTGAGTGAGTATGAGTGATGATGAGTGAGTGAGTGAGTGAGTGAGTGAGTGAGTGAGTGAGTGAGTGAGTGAGCTACATTGGGTGTATCTCTCCTCGGAACTCTTTAGACAACTATGCTTCCAATGTGGGTAGCTGTGCATTACTTGTACCAGATCTCTCAGCTTTGCCACAGGAGGGAAAGTGTCAGTGCCTGCAGAAGCTACTGCGTAATCTGGGTGTGGACGTCAGAGCAGTCCTGGCTGAAAACACAAATCCTGAGAGAACCCTTTCTATTTGGGTGTGCACAGTCATCATTATTGTTTTTGGATTGGACGTACCCGAATGGCTCCAGCAAAAAGTGTTCTCATCATTTGGTCCCCGGGTATACTTTCCTAATAATCATCATAATTATCGTCGTCTTCATTCATCATCAGGCCATTTGTGTGGGATAAAGGCTGTTCAATCGAGTTTCAACTTCTCAATCGCACAAGTAATTTTGACCAGGGTTTTCCGGTTACATGGCGAAGAAAAACTGGGATGGTATGTCGTGGCCACGCTTTTTGCAAACGCGGGTATTGGGACACCTTCCCGTCAATCAATCAATCAATCAATCAATCAATCAATCAATCAATCAATCAATCAATCAATCAATCAATCAATCAATCAATCAATCAATCAACATTCAATCAATCAATCAATCAATCAATCAATCACATCAATCAAAGTTATTAGTTTATGAAAATTATACATGGGGTGATGTAAAGAAATAGGTCCAAGTCAGAAACTCTAGCAGGTTCGGGAAGTATGCACACCGGCTGGAGGTGGCCTGTAAGGTAGGCTTCAACACCAAGCTCCTCGGCCGTGGTCAACGTGCCTAACAGTGGAGGTGATAGTACACTTGCAGTGCTTGCGCTTATATTACATTCAAAGCATACAAAACGGAACCAAATGTTTGAGAGCTGAACAAAAACGCAATCAGAATCAGAACTTTCGCGAAATCTGATTTTTTTCCAAAGCATAAACTGGAAATCCTGCCGGCGTAAAGTCCCATTTCTAATACTTCGCGTGGATGTAAGTTTTGTCGTTGGAAACATTGATTTAGAAATTTTATTCTCTTTCGTGCCACTTTCTAAGTCAATTTTAAATGACGCAGGGAGCGTCGGAAATGCTTCGACGCCTTCAAGGGCACTGGGATACCTGGACCACCTATTGACAGCCTTATCAATGGAAATGCCGACGCCTTTTGGAAGCCGGTACGTTTGACGAGAGCTATTTCATTAAAAAACAGCTTTTTGTTTTCTGTGTCTTTATGGAAAAAATCACGTAGAAAAGCATGTTTACTTCCAGCGATTGTTGCTTAGGCAATAAAAACAGGCGAAACAGATAATGTATGGTTCGGAAGTCCCAAAGCAGTAGTGACATCAAAAAGAAAAAAAAACACCCTTCAAGACCGTTTATGATACGTGAGAAACACCTTCGCAAAGAACGCTCCAATGGTGGGTTTTAGGATGTTGATTTAAGTCACAAAAATATTCTAGTAATTACACAGCGGCTTAGAATTTCTAAACGAGGCACGTGCCTTTCCGATACATGGAGGTGTCGCTAAACGACAGTATTGTTGTCTGTCATGATAAACACGTTGATCAGTTATCTGAACCTGCAATGTTACTCATCCACTTGAATTCAGCGTTCACAATCCCATGCTTGAATGCTTAAGAAAATTGGGTTACGTTCGAAATAGTGACACCCGCTGATTACGCATGTCCAACGTTTGTCTATTATTTAAATTTAAAATTGAGGCGCTGCTATAGATCGCTACTTTATTTTATTAGTTTTAATTTTTAGGTTCGTTTTGAAGGTTTTCAGCTGCTGGAAGGCAGTCCCAGAAGTAGCGGAACATTCGAATACGGTTTTGTTTTCTTAGGGGGTATGGCTCACTTTCCGGTTAAACCAGTGCTTTACCTGAATCTGTACTTGAGAATTCAAATTTTTTTCGCACTTTAGACGCAGATTGAAAGCATCGGCAAATGGCTGAAGGAGTATGGGGACGTTTTCGGGTGAGTTGAACTTTTAAATCTTTTGCGCCGTGATAAAACGATAACGGGGCTATAAAAGAAACCCTCTTACCTGCATATTGCTGGAGCATAGTGATGTTGCCTATGCACGTGATTAAGGTTGCTTCCACAAGTTAACATGAAGGCTACGTTGGCGCTTAAGGTTTTTCTTATGATAACGCCTTATGCCAAGGTGTGATACGAGGGTTTCCTGTCAGTTGCCCGCCCATGACAGGCAGTAGACGTTCGAGACATAACTTTCATTATCACTTATTATCACTTCTCCCTCGGTTGTCAAAGAGTATGTGTGGGTGGCTACGTTGAGTTCGCTGCGAATGGGAATCGGTGAATCGGCCATGTGCTTCTGACTGTAAATGATTAAGTTCCCTGAGTGGGTGTCTGAAAAACGAGGGTTGGTATGTTTATATGGCAGCCAAACCGGAAGTTGCGAATCGGCCGCCAGCCTGTCACGGAAGCTGTCATTAGAGAGTTTTAGCACAGCGGGTACCGTCGGCTAACGCCACGGGGCGGGTAGCGGGGCCCGACTGGGCAGGTGCACATTCGTTCCCGTAGGGTGGATTAGTTCCGCGGGCCGGCCCTCGCCATGCCCGCGCATTCGCTCCTCTGAGGTGCAACCTCCCCGCCCTCCCCGCGCGCGCCTGCGCAGTTGAGTCTCGGTAACCCGCCGCCGTAGCGTGAGCCTCCGGTAGCCGCTATGCTAAAACTCTGTTGTCAGTGGCCACTGCTCACGGTACTAGCCACCGGAGAGCGGCGGTGCCTGCGTCCTGCAGGGTTGACAGTGGGCTTCGTAGAAGCCGGTGTCAATGCTCACCTTCAGCATGACTGTTGGCCGAACTAGGAACCGGTAAGAACCATGTAATGTTAGACAATTCACCTTACGATCGCTGTTTTGTATACGCGTGCGCCGTAGTGTGGCAGCCCGGAGGTGTTCACGTGATTAGCGGCTGGCAGTGCACACGAACGCCATGATTGATGTTGAAGCTTAAAGCGCGAGACACATGGACGACTGGTGCACGCGATTCACATGCGACTGATTGTTACGACTGATGGTTAGGACTGATCGTTAGGACCGGTTTTGGGGTCGTTCGCTGGTCGGAGGAGGCTCACGACGTGCGACTGACGAGCCAGATGCAGTCGTCCCATCGTTGCGATCCTCGTGAGGCCACAGCCATTGAGAACCCGCTGAGCCCGCAACCGGCTTGCGTTGCTCGGGTCCGCTCGGGGGATGGGAACCTTAGACTTTGCATCGTGGCGGATATTTGATCGCCGCTATCTGTGCAACTGCGAATGACAATCCGTAACACAACTTTTCACCACACCATCATCCCCTTTCTCGCATGTGGAACTTTATTTCAGCTATAATTGCCGTTTGAGCGATCGGTGACCAAGACATCTGCGTTGCCTGTTTCGATGCGTCCGCGCAGGCATCGCCATTTCTCGGCCGCTCGGTGCACCACGCGCTGCGGCGACCAGTCGGGCCACCGAACCTCCACGGCCGGTCAGCGTAGGCTTAGCATCGCGGCATATATGTGATCGCCGCTTTTAGTATAAGCCCTGACAACAATCGCTAGCACAATTTTTCACCACACTAACACCTACTTTCTCGCATGTGGAACTTCTTTTTAGCGATCAGATGATTCGGAAGAGCAGCGACAAGCGGTTGCTACCATAGTCTGCGCCCGTTCGAGCCGCTGAGTGTGTCGAGCTAGTAGGCGTGGCAGGCGTGTGCGCGGACCGTTCCGAAGGCAGAAAACGCTTCACGATTGCCTGCTTTATCCACTTCTTGCGAAAGACGCACGGAATCTACAAATTCAGCTCAGCGACCGTCGTAGGGTGACCAAGGAGTAAAAAACAGGGGCGGAGCGGCGCCGACACGCTCGCACGTGCAGATCGGGCCATGTGTCTCAAATTCACGCGTACGACTAGTCGTGGCGACAGTCGTAACGATCAGTCGCATGCGATTCGCATGTACCAATCGTCCATGTGTCTCGCGCTTAAGCCTCCACGCCTTCACGTCAGCTCGCTTTAGTAGGGAAAGAATTCGCACTGCAGCTTCGATCCTGAGTTGCAGCGGTTCGCAGCCGCGGCCCGCTCATTATCTGGCAAGGTTGTTTTTTATACTTGTATGTTTCTTACACTCTCACAAGATTTCGATCACTTCCCCGTTCGCCTTTCTTGGCAGTGATTCCCCGTTGCTACCGTCCTGCCTCCTTCGGTAGGGCGAAGCAACGTTGGACCTTCAAGCAGTCTTACCTGAAACTAATATCATATGTGCGTAGACATACATCACCCTGCGATATTACGTTACGTGTCAACCACAAGAGAACTGCGCCTTGTCTTTGATGTTTTTTTCGCATGGGGCAGGAGAAGTGTTTGTAAATTAGCATTTTTATAAGGAACGGAAAGTTATTTCAGACGTTGCTATGGTTATAATATGTTTCCGCGTGTATCGAGTCACTATGATTGCCCACAGATTAAAGGAATTTACACACCGTTACGTGGCGAAAAAAGGGGGGCTGTCCGGAGTTACGAACCAAAGACGGGTTTAGTAGAGTACCGAATAAGAGTATCCAACTCGGCACAAAAGGTAGCTCATTTCTTCTGAATGCTACTCTAGAGTATCCGTGCATGCCCTCAAAGGAGCAACTACTGCCAAACCCGTTTGATAAACCGTAGTTGCCACGTCTATGAAAACAGAGGCTGTTAATCGTTTTTAAATAAATTACTACTACATTTTAATTACGATGAGAAAACGGGCTACCCGAAAATATGCACCGCACGCAGTTTAATTAGCGGTAATATATTAAGCTTCATGACTGTAGACGTCAACGTGCTGGAAACCAACGTTCAACCAGCTTGAAAGGCCATTTGTAGTCTAAAAAACAGTGTCACAAATGGTTACATCAAAATAAGGCTGAAAAAAATTCGGCCACCTTCGAAATTGAGACGATCCGACTGAGGGTACAGCAGAGCTGGTTGTCTTCACTAGGGTTGCCTTAAATGTTTTCATAGATTTAAGTTTACATTTTCAACAGCTTCATTTTTGCTTCTCGATAGCTTTAACTTGGCTTTTATTTGCTTTAACTTGGCTTACCTGTAGCTCTACCTGGATCTTCTTTAGCTTTAACGTAGCCTTCTACGAGCTTATGTCATCCCAAGGCGCATCCAATTCTCGACGCACGCCTCTCCACCCGATCCTCTGTGCCACGACGCGAAATCCCAACATCTGCTCGACGGACGCTTGCCTACTCGGCTGTTTCCCTCAAAGTTCTTGGCCTAGCATATTCCTCCTGTCCACCTTGAGCCACCGATTTGTGCGTGACGCCCGGCACGGCTAGAACACTAGCTGAAAGGGGCCATGAAGACAAAATACAAGTTTGTTTCATTCGAAAGATTTCGTCTTCTATAGTGCCCCAGCGCTTGTCCGGGAGCAAACGATGCTTTTATTCACATGCGAAATTAACCAATTTAAGCTAAAATTTTGATTCTCGCACCAAAACGTGTGTTTGAACAACGTTTGCAATGACATCATACGAACAGGCCTTTCCGCTAAACTTGGTGTTGAGCGGAGACTTGTTTAGTGTTAGTCAACCTAGATGGCGGCACCACACAGCCGCAAGCCTTTTTCTGCCTTTGGTTTCTTTGTGACCGTATTTAAACCTGGCTTGTTTTTGATCATGGAGAACATAATCGTTTCGTGAAACACAGGTGCTCGCTCGACAAATATGGTCAAGTAAGAGACCGTTGCTTGCGTCAATCGGCCAGTGTCGTCTGAGACCACCCCGAAAGCCCCTCAGTGCTGTGCATCTAAACCAAACATAGTGCATGCAGTACCAATAGCAATGAGCATCGGTCCTTCTATGTTTACGTGTGCTTTCGTAACTTCCACTGTTTGTCCCACCATTCTTACTGATATAACAAAATGTGCCCTAAATTTAAGCGCAAATAGCTCGTTCGGCAAGCCTATTAGCTCTGCCTTACTTTGCGTTTGCTTTTGCCAGCCTCCGCCAATCGCAGAGCTGGCTGGTATGATATCATAGGTTCTGTTGCGGGAAATGAGCTAGTGGGTCGCATGGCCATTCCCTTTTGTCGTAATTATGCAGCTTATTTCAGCGAAGTTTACGTTAAAAGTGGTGTCAGCATGATCCTAACGAGGATACCTTTTGAATGAACCAAACTTGCATCTGTTATTCATGGCCCCTTTAAAGATCTCCGTTGTGTAACGATGATCAAGGTATCAACCCACGCAAAGATGCTGACACAACTGGTTGAACATTCCCATGAACAAATAAAAACCCCTTTATTGTCTGGCACTCTAATGCCTATCAAGCGGTGCCCTCGTTCTTGAAGGACCTCTATTAATTAAAAAAGCATGACGAACACAAGAACATTATAAACGCTTAGTAGATGAATGGCTAGGTATCACACCGCATTGTTACCTGCGTATTCATTCAGAAGGCCGTATGCCATAACAAGTTGTCAGTCCTCTTTCTTCGCATTCATTCAGAAGGCAGTATGCTATAACACGTTGCCAATCCTCCTTCAGTTTTGCAGCGTAGAACAGATTCCAGAAGAAGGAATATTAGCTGCTGTCACGCGCCCGTGCAGAGTAGAGTGCCTACAGTTGCCAGTTCGCTGCTTTGCATCCAACAAGATGGAGCTGAGATGTTATAATAAATATATTCTTCTTTTTGTAAAACTTCCCCAGATTCTTTCTAGGAGACGTTCCAGTTGTTGTGGTGAAGGACCTGGAAATGATAAAAGACATTTTTTACAAGAACTTCAGCAACTTTAATGCTCGAGGGGTAGGTCTGCTTTGTAAGCTTTGAATCCTTCGTCGACTTCCTCCCACGGTCTATTTTGGGTTGTGATCAAGTGACCCAAGTTTCGAGGACAACTTTTGTATGCAGTCACATAATGACTAGATTTCGCCTTCGAGTGACGCTTTAAAAGCACAACTGAGAGGGAAGAGGCAAAAATCCCTAGAAGAACCTAGGCGACCGAATGTGCCACCAATAACATAACGGCGTCGACTGTAGTCACTCAGGTTGTGCACGAATTATATGTTTCTCTAACGTTGATTTTCGCAATACCGGCTAAGCGATCTGTTTGAGAAGGCGCAGCTTCCTAATCAGAAATAATTTCACCAGCAAAAATTACCGGCGAGTAGTCGTCTTTAATGTGGTCGTTTTAAACGACTGGCGACGGAGCTTAGCAGATAACAGGCACTGCAGAAAAGAAATATATCTACTTTTAAAAATGCACCCCCAGTGTTTACACTGTCGCGTATGCGTATTTTAACTCTCGAAACAAACAAAAAGTTGCGAATTTGATAGCAAAATGAAACAGTCGTAAAAGGAAGCCCTGTAAGCATTGTATACTTCACATTGTAGCAACACATAGGGATAGAGAGAGAGAGAGAGAGAGAGAGAAGAGAGGAGAGAGAGAGAGGAGAGAGAGAGAGAGAGAGAGAGAGAGAGAGAGAGAGAAGAGAGAGAAGAGAGAGAGAGAGAGAGAAAGAGAAATAAACGTTTAATAAAAACGAGCAAGTTTGGTGCCAGATGGAAGGGGCACCAGCCCTGTGGGGGGCGACCTTAGTCCGGGATGCCCTGGTCCTTGCTGGCTGCCCGGGCTCTAGCGACGACTTCTTGTTGCGCCGCAAGGTCCGAGCTGGTCAGCCGGTCCACCCACTGCTCGTAACTAGGGTTGGGGAACATAGTGAAATTGTGAGGCAATCGGAGGAAAACTTATTGTTATCTGAACAAATCAAGAGAAATCATGGGCTCCAAATTGAATCCTATTGCATCAACTGCATGAGAAGCCAATCGAGCTATGCTCATACCTACAACTAACCCGCAGCAGTTGTTGAAATAGTGTCTTTAGAACTGCGCTCTCCAGAACAACGCTGGAGTAAGGTTTATACCACAGCGGGGGTTTTAAATAAAAGTTTGTTGCGTCTATCGGACGCGGTAAGCCGTGTGAGTTGTTTGGCGGCAGTTTTATAGGGTTTCGTGTTTCTGTTACCGTCATTTTGTGGGCGAATTTAATTCCTGGTGGCCGTGAGTTAAGGTAACAATGAACTGCCATAGCATCCGACAAATTAATCTAGAAAAACAGTTTCACCGAGGTACACGCAAGCCTCACGAGTGTCCTCGTGAATTCCAGCTTTAACGCCATTAAAACTCGATTCCATTTGAACAAAGTAGTAATACAATTAAACAACTTGAAAAAGATGAGCAGAGTAAAAATAATATCCTCTGCTTTATCTTTCATTCCTGTAGCAAAATAAAAAACCCCGCAACTAAACCCGCTCAATATGTCACGGAGTATGTGATTCAGGAGTAGTAAGAGCTCAGATAACCGCCAACGTGCAAGAATAAAGCTGAATTCCACTAGTATGCAGACTTCAAAATTGGGGCAGTTACTTGTATTACCGTGCAGACTTTTTGTAAACCATGTTTTGATGAACCTACCAAAGATATGTGGCACCGCTGCAACCCCCATGAAATACACTGCGAGCTTAAAGGTTTTTGTTAGGCGCGATTGTTTTAAAATTCGTCCAAGGAAGCTTTGAACATGATCTATTATTCATGGTAAAAGCCTAACTTCGCCGGGAGACATCGCAAAGAGAACGGGTAGACAGAAGAGTCCCGAAAATCAATTTCTGCAAGTCATTCCGCACGGAATATTCCTTTTTATACGATATAAAAACGAATATTTAGTGCGAGTGCTTTTCACGCGAGTTGGTTATGCGGTTCAAATTTCTTAAATGACTACCGCAAACAGGATTACTATGGAGACTCGCAATACTGCTTATACGAGGATTTTCCATACTGCGATTGTTAGATATAAGACTAGTAAGTTTATGTGGATTGCAACGGTGACTAACCATACTGTTTACATTATTTTGTCTTTTATTGTTGCCCCAGCACATTCTGGTCCTCTACGAGCTGCAGCCTTTTGTGGGCGACAGCATCGGTTTCGCCCGTGGACGTGTGTGGAAAGAGTCGAGGACATGTATGCAGCAGTTCTTCAGCCCCTCGAAACTGAAAGCGGTATGTTTTACAATACTTTACCGTTGTAAAGACGGTGGTTGGTCTTGGGCCCCAAAAGTTCATTATTTTTGTCTGTCTGTCTGTCTGTCTGTCTGTCTGTCTGTCTGTCTGTCTGTCTGTCTGTCTGTCTGTCTGTCTGTCTGTCTGTCTGTCTGTCTGCCTGTCTGTCTGTCTGCCCGTCTGTCCGTCCATCTGTCTGTCTGTTTGTCTGTCTGTCTGCCTGTCACGCACCCTCTCAGAAAACTGTTGAAAGAATGATGGAACACGCGAAGAATATGTAGCGTGGATCATTCGATAATATTGATACAGCTCCTAATATTTCACGTACGATGGGCAGAAAAGCCTTCTGGCGAATATCAGGCAAAATATAAGTACTATTATAAGCGAAATGAAAAGGAACACAGGAACACGTAGAAAATACCTTAAGACCCAGCTATGAGTGATACCCAGCGGCCGCCGTCGGAAACAAAGTGGAAAGGGGTCGCTGTTCTAACAACTGTCGCCATTCCTGCCGTGCGTCTTATCGGCTGTCGGACGATAGCTTATTATCGGCGAAATAATGTAAGCTGCTGCTTTGTAGAAATGCCAGCGTGGTGGGAGTGCCAACAGTTAGTGGAAGAGAGCCCTCCTTTTCCCCTTTGTTTTTCACTGCGCCATCCGCGTATAGCTCCGAGTCTGTTTCGAGGCTGTTTGTCGCGCGTTCCTGTCTTCCCTTTCATATTGCTAATAATAGTACATAACTGAGAGCACCAGCGTTGAATTTTACACATATTACTTTCGAGGATTTAATATTTAAGGATTTAACTCCACAAAGCCGTGCCAAACAGTGTCCAGATAAAAGCTAACACTACAAAGTTGGCCGCGTAGCTGCGAGCTTCGCTGCAAATGCCGTCCAAAGACGATAATGTTCTGGCGCCTCTGCCATACACTTGTACCCCGCATGCTTCGCGCTTCCTCAGTTTTCACGCTAGTGGAGATGGCCCGGTTTTTGTTGATCCGTGCACTAACGGCACACAATTTGCACCTGCAGCTAAAGTCGTCTAAATGCGTATTCAATGCCCGCAGTGTGGGTCCGCCTTTTACGCCCAAGCGTATCGTATAGTCTAATTTGCTTTTGCACACAGAAGTTACCCAAACATATATATACTGACTTTTGTGTGCCTTCCTTTTTGACATGGCTGGCATGCTGGGGAAAAATCGAGCGCTAAAATTTGCGGTACGTTGATAAATTAAAGTACGAGTCACGCAGAGAAGGCACCTTTTTGCGTTGGCAACAATGGCTGGCAAAAAAGAGAAAAGAACGAGGGGGGTGGAGGGGCTGAGAATTCTGGGAGGGCTTCGAGGGTCCATGAACTGTCCCCGCAGAACCACTGCGGTTCGCGGAACCGCATTTGACAACCACTCATTTGACAAATATCAATTGAACATTTTTACCATTCACAAGGTTTACTCATTAACTTTATCCTAATGCACGACCTCATAGTTGCTTCCGCATTCAAATTGGCTCGCATCGACCACAAGTTCAAGGTAGGAGTTCCTAACTGTTCCACAAGCCGCTACCATTTGTGTGGCAAAATTGCTGTTTTTATTCAACCTTCAATTTAAGGGTACGAACCTAAGGCTTGTAGACGGCTTGTAATGAACATGCACTTAGCTCTTCAGTGCCATTTAGGACAAAGAACTTCGCTAAAGACTTTTGCGCTGTGTTCCCAAAAGTACCCACCAAACTAACAGTGTTTCCACGAGTTCATGTAGTGACGGGAGACAATATAATTAATACATTTCGAGCCCACGAAATTATTATGTGCCTACCATCAACTTTGAATGTTAATTAATCTCAAATCAATCTCTTTCCCCAGGTCATGCCGTCCGTACTGGACGCCCAGCGTGAATTCATAGAAATTCTAGGCACAAGTGCAGAAAGCGGCGCTGAAGTGGACATCGCCAAGATTGGCGAGCGGTTTACGTTCGACGTCATATCCAAGACAGCGTTCGGCATCGACACGGGCGTACAGAAAAACCCTGAAAACCCACTCTTCCAGACGGCCATTACTGTTTTTCCGAACCTCAACAACGGATTTGTTTACCATACATTCCGTAAGTGATAGTTGCTTACACCCTGACAGAACCAATAGAGTCCCCCCCTTATTAATGCCTTCTAAGTAATCAGCCACCTCTACAGTCACCTTAGAAACTTTAGGGAGTGCGTTCGGTCACTCGTAAATTTTACAAAAATACGCCTGCAGTTAAAAACGTAATGCCCCTCTTTGTTTAGCAATGACGATGGTTGAACGCGAAGCTTTCTCGTGATGGATTCTTTGGTTAGCCAATCCCACACTGCGAGTACAAGCTACTCTGGAGGAACGCCCCCCTTTTCTAGAACACCCACAGCTACTCTGGGGTGCGCACTCCGTAGGTCTAACGTTTGGGTTCGGTGTGTACGACGCACATCGGTACCTGCGGCTTGGCGTTGGCTTCGACCGTGTCGACATGGCGCAATCGGATCAATGCCGGCTTCATAACGCAGGGGATCCAAATTTGATTCCGGGCACGGCAAGTGTTTTTTCTCTTTCACTTCACCGCCGATCATTCATCATCATCGCCAGAGAAAGTTGGCTTTTCTGCTAAGCGTATTGGCGTGCAACGGCAGCAGTGAAACACTAAAGCTTCGCATTATATTTTATCATCAAGGAATCACGGCCGTTTCACTATGATACAAGGTTCAGACGCAGAGGACGTGTGTTCAATCTTCAGAAATTCTGTACTAACAGAAGCTTGTCATTTTTCAGATATCGGGCTAAATATGCTAAACTATGCATGAATTATCAGATAAGGGATGGTAGCCTACCACTGTCCCAGAAGAAGAAAGTGTATGAGACCTGCATCTTACCGGTACTCACCTACGGGGCAGAAACTTGGAGGCTCACTAAGAGGGTTCAACTTAAGTTGAGGACGACTCAGCGAGCAATGGAACGGAAGTTGATAGGTGTAGCATTAAGAAACAAGAAGAGAGCGGAGTGGATCAGGGAACAAACGCGTGTTAAAGACATATTAGTAGAAATTAAGAAGAAGAAATGGACGTGGACAGGGCATGTAATGCGAAGGCAAGGTAACCGTTGGTCATTAAGGGTAACAGATTAGATCCCTGGAGAAGGCAAGCGTGACAGAGGGTGGCAGTAAGTAAGAGGGGCAAATGAGATCAAGAAGTTTGCAGGGATAAATTGGTCGCAGTGAGGACAGCACCGGGGTAATTGGAGATTAATGGGGGGAGGCCTTTGCTCTGCAGTAGGCGTAGATAGGCTGGTGGTGATGGGGATGATGATGATGGTTATGATGATGATGATGATGCATGCATAGACAAGAAATGGAGGAGGGTTTGGTTCAGCGGGACACCTTATGCCTAGCACCATCTGCCTTAAACTGCAGCACCTTAGCTAGAAAAGGAAGCAACATAAATGCTGACCATTATCTCACTACCAAAATGTAGTATTCTTCCACTGAGAAAGTGCTTAACTGTTCCACGTTTAGTTTCGCTTGTCGTCGTGTGGCTGCATATTTCCGGACCACCCTTCGGCAGCACAAACCTGACCTGCAAATGGGCTTCACAGTAAATTGCTCAATGTACGGGTTATGCCTTCATTACAGAGAACCTGTACCACTGGTCGTGGTTACTTCGGTTGTCCGTGAAGCTGCTCAGCAAGATCGTTTCGAATCCTCTGTCTGAAATGACGGACAAAGCCAAAGTAGTCATGGAGTTCCGGCGGCAGAACCCACAGGTAATTCGCAACATGCAGAAAACGTTCTGGTGCCCCTCAAAACTACATCCTGTTTATTCGTGACGAGAAAGAGACCGCACTTGCTACTGTATTGACAGTTGCGGCCACTGCAACAGTGATGGTAATGCATGGTTGAAGATTTCATCTGCCACGTCTGCGCCATGCCGTGCAAATAAACATTGTATTGGTTACTTCAAAGGGAACGTGGCTTACGACTTCCCGCAAAATTGTGCGATGGGAGTTCTCCATTGGCTATATGTGCAGTAGGTCTTTTAGTTTTCACTGCAAGTCACCGCCAAAAAAAGCCATTCTGGTAATACAGTTGCCGTTGCAAGTACTACAATGTAGAGAACAAGAATGCTGGTGGTGTTCGTAGTAAACCTTACCAGCCTTTGCGTTGTGACCCAGAAGCTCACTCCACTGGATGCAGAGGCGATTTATGAACATGCGTTGCTACTAGACATTCATAGGCGCATATTTTTACCAGTTAGGAATCATCTTGGTAGTTTTGGCTGCTATCTATTAACCACGTAAACTCACTTACAGAGGTGACTGATCGCCAGTGGGAGGTGCCCGTAAACCGTATCTGTTGGCCTCTTCTCGACTGTATATGGGTTTCCACAAGCGTCACAACTGTTGCGGAATTCTTGATAAGCCTGACACTAAGAATGCTAACCAATAGGGCGATTATCAGAAAAAATGCCGCTAAGCTACAACGAAGCGTGGCGCGCAGCAAGGAACCCACTCTTGGCTGTCCTTCTCACTCAAACGGCATTTTGGAGTCACTACAATTTTTTACTGAATATGAGCGCCGTCCTTGTCGTTTGCGCTGCTTGAAAATTACGTCGCTTCTTGTAGTTTTAAAATGGGGTGTAAAATTTCGCAACACTTCGAATGTGTTTTTTGTTCGGCATATTATTTAACGCAAAATAGGTTTTTAATCTCAGGATGCCTAAAGTATCACTCATTTCCTTCACTGACTTTCTAGCACCTCCTTTCGTCCTGATTTCGAGCGTGTGCTCCGCGCACATTCATTATCTCCTAGTGTTGTACGGCTTTTACTAAAGTTTGGGAATTGCACGAACGTAAATTTGATAATGCAATATGGGGAAAATGGCATACAATGGACCATAACTGTTACCCCTGCAACCAAACTTGAGTTCGGTAAAATTCTTCAATATAAGCAAGGCGTAAAAATCGAAAAATCCGATCAAAAACATTACCGTTGCTTTGCGTTCTAGCATGACTTTCGAACAAAACTTTTGGTCATGACAAAATTTTTCATTCCCCAAAAAACGTTTGCTCAGAATGTTCCGGCTGTACAAAGCACATAAAAATAAGTCGTGCGCCTCCATTAACCAGATGAATCGACCACGCTAACACTGCCTATCGTTACAAATTTAAACTAGCTGCTTTTATGGTACACCTGAAAGTGGAGTTTATGTCACAAAGCTTAATAATTATTGGGGTACAGTCCTGTCTGGATACGTTCAACGCCTAGCCCCTTAACTATGACGTCCTCAACCCTTAAATTCGAAACTACCATCTCTACTTAGATCTAGCTGTAAAGCAAGGTTGTGCCACACACTAATGTATGTTGTAGTTAATAAAAAAGAAATTTTGTTCAATTTATTCTAAGATTTATGCATTTTTAGGCAATATGTTGCGTGTTAAATGCTGCTTTTTACACCAACAAGCATCGTTCTTTAGTAGAGAACTGACTGTTATTTATCTTTTTTATCTTTTCAGGTGAACTTGCCTGATATGGCACAAATTCTGATAGACGACGCGCTCAGCCGAAGAGACGGCGGTCGAAACGGGGACCTTTCCAAAACAGCAAACCGAGGTGCTTGGTGAAATTTTTAGTGTTTGTTATGCTGCGAATTGTTTGACTGTAGAAGAATGTATAGTTGACTTGATATGTCTCCACTTTTCCGTATTCTTATTGCTTTAGCAATGACCATTGTTATCCGCTGCTAATGTCTAATGAGCAAGGAACCTTAAAAGCGGAAGGAAGACTGCATGGTGCCGCTAATTTTTGCGTTTTAAGATGTCTATTGCTTTCTAGGCTTTCTATTTTTCCCGCAAAGGGCAGTCTCAGTTGCCTAGTGGGCATTTCCAGTGGCTGTAGCTTACACGGGTCATATTTATGCGCAGTCCTTGAAGCAGGCACTTCCTTCCCCACTCTTGTTCACCTCCTCGGCCATTGCTTTTGCAAGTTATGTTAGCAAAGTAGACATGTTTGTGGCTTCGAATTCATGAAACATTTTTAGCTAGCAGTTATTGCCACAAATCCGCTTGCTCACAGGTTTCGCTTATTTTTTGTACAACTAGTTTCCTCCTATGCGCTAACTGGGGCGGAAATGTGGTATCAAAAGCTTTTTTAGCAAGGAAAGCAAGCTCTCGCTTTTGAAGTTGGAGTCAAATCTGTAAAACCTGGGAGATACGACTAGGAAACAAAAATAGTAGCAGAAAGGTCACTAAAAACCATTAAAATGCGAGTATCAACACGGAGTTCATCAAACAGAAACCGGCATCGTTTGCAGGCCATCCAAGATAGTAATAATTCTGATTATATTTCAACTTTCACATTTACAATTTACGCAATATTCTGTCTCATTCCGTTCCGATTATCCTTGGCTCATTTAAATAAACAATATTGTGAGGACTATAGAGTATGACAGTTGCATTCGGCCTTCCGTCCTACATTAAAGTCGGAAATTCTGTTCTGTTCTCCCCGGAACACACTGGCTAAGCTCATTTGTACCTGTAAGCGCACTGGTGTGGTGGTATTGACGTCGCTTATAATGCGCACAAGTACTTACAATCCGTGCCGGGCCTAGCCCCAGCCCTATCAAGTTGTGCGATCCGCTAAGGACCCGCTAAACACCTGACGTAACATTGGTGATGCATTACCGTCCTGCCCGTCGCCATGATCCACCCCGCTGATACAGGGCTCGCTAATTATCAGGGTTCACTCTATGTGGGCATAACCTAAGTTCCTTTCGCATATGTAAATAGTGACGAGCTCTAGGAGGGTGCGATGGGCAGCTCGGACTTGTGAAGGTCCAAAAACTCTCCGGTCACTAGAGCTGCGATCGCCACCGCCGAACTTTCAAATACACCAAGAACCACTAGCCCGCCGGACTAATATTAGTCTCTCTCCCTCTCACCCCTTTATCTCCTGTCTCTTTCTCACTGTCATGCAACGGCCACATACTGCAGCAATCGCAGATTAATTTCATTTTTTTTAATATAAAGCCTCGTATCTTCGTAAACTGTCAATCTAAAATGTCCTGCAAGGTTCGTCCACTGTAGAGAGTTCAAATATCTGCCTTGCTTCCTTTTGCTTTTTAGCGCCTCTATCTTCCTATAGAAATGAACACTCTAGCTGCAAATGGAATGTCAACTTTTATGGGAGGGTAAGTTTCCTTTGTTCCTTTACGCACAACTCTTCGTGCGAAAAAAAATAACCGAAAGTTCCGGGTGACTTCAAGAAAGTGTGCGCGATTATGCTGTCTTGTGGTAGATGGTGATGATGTCTAAATGCTTGCCCGTAATTTAGAAGTGTGATCAGAAGTGTGATCGGAAGGGTGATCAGAAGTGTCATGTTAGTCGCGTATGTATCATGCAAAAGGTCCGAACTTTCTATACTACAACCTCTGAAATTTAAGTTATGATGGCCCTTCCCTGTCACTGCCTCTTTTCCTATTTTTTTTATTCCAAAGCCTATTTTTTCTTTTTCAATCTACCTTGCAATACGCTTTATTATATTATCTTTGAAGGATAGCGCTTCAGAAACGTAGCCCTCCTCTCCTCTTAGGGTTCAGTTGATACTTTGGCAACCTATTACGATGCACTTCTATGGCAGCGCGATATTTTCACAGAATATGACGTTCTGTACTATTCAGAATGTGTTCATCTAGGCCCTGTCTTAGGCACTACGTTTGTGTATCACATATCAGCGCACGCATTTCTATCTGATTCCAAAACCATTTTTGCCCATTCCACCTTTTTAGGTTTTATAGGTCTCTATTGACTGTTAAAATTCATCCTTGGCGGGCGCCTAACTGTTTCATCTACTTTCCTTTCTATGGTTCCTGATAATAGTCTGTTTACCCCGCCTTGGGATGATATCCCTGCAAAGCTTACGTGCTTATTTCTTATCGTGCGACATTCAGCTCCATCGTGCATGTAGAACACCGGCCTGGGTTGAGTGAATTCATTACTTTGAGTTGGATGCCCCCTATAGACCATCTGCATTTAATTTGGTTGACGAGCCTATTCGAGCGTCTCCGAAAGCAAGGAAAACAGTCCACAACTAGGCAGGAAGGATGCCCCCTATTCACAAACCTAACGTACGTATCCCTTTTGCGTACGGACATTTTTCTGCCCTTAAAGTGTTTCAAGAACTTAACTTGCGCTGACAGGGCGTATTTTAGCGAACTTATCTGCCGGAAAAGTAAGCGCTACTTAAGGTAGCTCTCTACCACGGACTAAAATAAAGAGAAGCGCCGACTGTGGACCAGGAAAAAAATCATTTGCGTGGGCCGCTGATGTCCCCGCGCCACCGAGCGCCTAGCTCTCACTATTCCCTCTTCCTCCATCGCACCGCTCTCGTCGTTCTGCCTTTGTGCATTGCTCTCCCCTTGTTCGCTCTCCCCAGCGGCTTTCACTTTTTGCTGCGACGTCTATGTTCTAGCATGCCAAACTGTGCGCGCTGACGAGACGCGCGCGGAATCTGAATCACGGATTGCGGCCGCAATGAGGGTGGGACGATCACTTATTCTCTATCAGGGAACGTATAGGCAGGAATAATCAAGGCGGGCCGTACAATATCCGTTTAACCCAGCCGATCTAAGATGAAATTGTACGACGACGATTTAGGAAAAGCCAAACAAGAAATGAGACGAATAATATCGCACACTGCGACATGCACTCAAGCCTGAATAGGTTTACGGTAAAGTGACACAGCGCAAAAATCGCTTTTCCTTCCTCGCCTCTATCCAGTCGCGTGCTTAACGATTTATGCTTCTTCTGCCCCCTGCACACAAATAACGTTTACGGGGGTCATCGCAGTCTCCATAGGCGGGTGGCAATGATGTCCGCACTTCCACAGACGGAATTTACGGCTGCTGCCTGGCAATGAATATGGAAAGGCGCTGTCAGCGTGAATAGGCGAGAAAAGAATTCGGAACGCTATTTCTGTACTAACCAGCGTAGTAACTTAGGGCCCGATGTTCACTTTCACTGTGCGGTCGTGTGATCTGGTCGAGGCCGCCAGCGGATGACGCCATTATGCATTGCCTGATAAGCTTGTTCCTGATGGCCTGGTTTGTGAAAATAAAGTTGTTCTAGAATAAAGAGCCATAAAGGATAATGACCTATATTCCATCGTAAGAAGTGATAGGCGCATTTTCTAAAATAATTAAATTCCGAATAAATGAAATTTTATCCTACGTTTAGTTTAAATAACATAATTTTAAATTAAATCTGTAGCATGTGTTGAAATCCACACCTGCCGCTATCTTATTTATGGTGGCATCGACGGAAGTCTGCCCCCTGCATATCGTATCTGCGTCTCGTAATTAACAGCAGGATAACCAGTTGAGGGGTCGCATGTATTCAGTTGTTGGAGAGGTAGGGGGCAAGTGATGGGCTGAGAAAGCGTGTAACATATTGATACTGAGTCGTAATCCGGAAATATTTCTCGAAGCGTCCCCCCTCATGCCCCTGCCGTAGTTGTTTTGGTACTACTCACAGCTAATCTGAATTGATTGAAGCAGCAGCTGTTCATGCAATTCAGAAAGTTGAGGTGATTTGAAACTTATTGCTGCCTTCAAAAGCGGCTAGCCCCAATAATCAATCTTCATGCAGGACGCCGTGTTTTACGTGCGTTCTAATGCAAGAAGCAAGCTGCTTTCGATGGATGAGTAACAGACAGACAGACAATGAACTTTATTAAGCCCAAAAAATTCGACGAAGGACGAAGGGGGACAACACAGACAAGCGCTGAAGTCTCTCTTCGGCTTGCGTAAGACGTGATGGTAGTGAAGCTGTACGAAACAGTAGCGTTTTCCTCTTTTCGCCTCATGGTGTTGTTTAAGCCTCCCCGCTGTACGAGCGACCACGGTTGGAAGTTCGTCTGCCTCCATCGCACACGGCTCTGCGCCGCGCGTGGCCTCCTGCCCTTGCTTCGTGGCGCGTGCTTATTACTGCGGCGACGGCCTTCTCGCCTTCTTCCGCCAGGTGGCGACACGGCTCCCACGCACGTCTTCGTTCCCTCCTCGCATATCTCTACCCTTCCGCTTATCTCTCCCCGCCATCAGGCCACTGCTTCCTGCAGGGCGCTTGTATAAGGGGTTGGGGTTTGACCTCTAGCTCTGAATGTCAAAACTGGTTACCCAGGGAAGATTGCCTGAGGTGGCGTAGTGTAGCTTTCGCTACAAAAGTTCCCAAAAGAAAAACCCAATGCAATAGGCCGCTGCTTCTACATACAGCGGAACCCGGTTTTATATGTAACCCCGCGTTTTACAACGACCGGGGTTTTTCGACGGACTAGTACAGTCCCGGATAGGTCCCGTAGACATATTTCATTAAAAACCCCGGTTATCCGACGCAATTTCATGCCTGACGCGCGTTATCGGACGACCCACGCGAACCGCGCAACCGACCGGAGGACAAAGAAAAGTGTTGCGGGCCTGCTCCGTGGACCTAAAGCCCGCGCAATCAGTGATGTCCTCCGGCATAGCTTTCTTCGTCTCATGTTTCGTTGCTCTCCCCTCCAGCAAGCGGTCGCTCCCTTGCACAAGCGCTTTCCCCCTCTCCTCGCGGTCGTTTTCTCTTGTTGCGCGGCGTTCGCGGTGGCAACGTGCAGGTGCTCATTTCTTTCACCCAGCAGTGAATCGCCAACGAGGTTACGCGGACAGGCTGATGTCCTGTTCATACATGGGACTCGAGCGACCTAAAGCGACACGATTTATGTTGCTCTTGTCGCAGGCATCGAGTTCATCGGCTACTAGAGAGATTGGTCTCGACCAAATTTTGTCGCCGCCGTCGCGCCGTCCCTCTTTCCCTGGAAGGAGGAGGCGAGATTTCCACCGCTATATCATGCCAAAACACGAATACACAATTTTGCTTCGGAGTGCTTTGCCAGAAAACGAGTGCCCGAGATCCCGTTCTCGGTAGAAATGTTGATCGACACAATCAAATAGCACCCCATCATCTATGACAAGGGACGCATACAGTGCAAACATATAAATTTCAACCTCCGCGATGTGGAAACTCAAATTCCATGAAGCTCGTTCCAAACGAGAGACAATAATTAAGGAAGCTCACACTGATGCCTAAGACTTGAAAGCACACAATATTTCCGCAACAGTAGCGTCTTTTCATGTTTTTCGCCTCCCGGCGTTGTTTAAGCCTCGCCGCTGTACGAGGGACCACAGCTGGATGTTCGTCTTCCTCCATCGCACATGGTTCTGCGCCGCACGTGGCCTCATGGCCTTCCTTCGTGGCGAGCGCTATCGCTGCGGCTGCGGACTCCTCGCCTTCCTCCGCCACCCTTCAGCGCACGGGTTCCGCACACGTCTCTTTCCCTCCTCGCCTATCTGTCCCTGCCGTCTATCTCTCCCCGTTATCGGGCCGCTGCTCCGTGCCGGGCGCTTGCGGAAAGGGGTGTGCTTTAACCTCTAGCACTCAAGGGCAACACTTGTCACCCCTTAAAGACTACCCCAGATAGCATAGTATAGCTTGCGCTGTAATAACAACAAAAGTGTGAACGGGCTTTTGGGCTTCCACACGTGTGTGTCGTGATCGTAGGTGCCATGATTCGCACTAACTGGCGGGCGGGAATCACTGCAGTGGACTGCGGTACAAGTTTGATCTTATACAACGTGATTGGTACCAGCACTGCATTATTCTTTTGGCATTTACGTTTAAAGGCGATAGCCTTTCTTGGGATACTTAAACGCAGAAATTTTGGTCTCTCCAAATGTCTGCTTGTCTGTCTGTGACTCGATTCAGCCACCCGGCCAAAGTGAATCTAATGCTGCGCAATAGTCTTATATACCCACACCCAAATCTAAACGTCTAAGCCCGGTGTCAATGGTCATACTCATCAACATTGTTGAACAAGAACAAGACATTACGCAAAAAATTAGTGCCCTTCCACTCTGTGGAGAAAGATGACCTGCAAAGCTAGACGCAGTACACGGAGTGCACGAAACAAAACGCGTTTATCGTAATTTCCGATGGAGGATATTTCCTAGCCAATTAGCTGAATGAACCTCTGACAGATCCAAGCTTTGTTCTTGCAGATAAACATGGAACTGCCTGTGTCCCTCCCGCGTCGTAAGCATCTTACTGTTTGTGTAAGGCCAGGGTCAGACTGTTGCCGCTACTGTCGTAATGACTTTAAAGAATGAAGTTATTTCACGTCTCAGTCAACCGAACTGCGTGACATGGGATTGTTTACGTCCATAGATCACGATACGGGTTTAATGTCGGTAATCTGAACATAGCCTAACACACAAACCCAATCCGTTCTACAACTAAGGACTCCTGACAGGTCGATTGGGCCGCTTAACGTCCGCGTTCAAATCTCGTTGCAGCACAACAGACATTACATCCATCAGTACTGGCATGATACCTATAGGTTCACGCCTCCAATCCTATATTCTTCACTACAAACCTCCGCACGCATAAACCGGCAATCGGTCATGTGCGCGTGCTTAGATGTGACAGACGCCGCGACTGCGGGTCTCAGTCGTTTCAGGGGGCCGCCCCTCGGCAGCCGTTAACTGGACTTCGCGGGAGCGGCGTCTGTTTATGTCCCCGTAGCAGAGTGAGCGATCGCAGCAGCGACTCTGTCAGTCTTTTTTTTTAATCCGTGTTGCCAGATGGCATAATGGGGCAGCCAAATTTTAATTAACATGTAGCCCAAAAATAGCCACCCATGCAATTGGGCCCAGTTGATAAGTAGCCTAATGTAGCCAAGATTGATGTTCAAAAACGATGCCCTGCAAAGTGGTAGCTGCTTTTTACTAGCGAAAAATAGACGCGGACGAAGAAGAAGTACACAGAACACTCGCTAGACTACAACTAAAATTTTACATAGCGGTTGTGAAACAAAGAAAGATAACATATCACCACGACTTGCCTCTACACATCCCCACACACGCCAACCTATGTGTCACACATGCGCCCTCGTAGGTAGCATATCTCCTTATCTGTAAGAGTGATTGAAGGGGTGCTGACACAATTAACTCCTTCCCTGTAGATCTGAAATGCCTCGTTAATCTCGCGACTAGTTTGGTCACGTCCAGATCCAAAAACACGGGGTTTTATCGAACGCCGGCGTACAATCAGGGCACCGCCTGCAATAATCGGCCAGATGGCCTCCCGCCGCAAGCGACGAAACTGCTGCACGGTGCTCTCTCAGCCTGTCGTTTAAATACCGCCCCGTCTGTCCCACGTAGCATTTGCCACAGGACAGCGGAATGCGGTAGATGACACCTTCTTTGCAGGTTAAAAACCTGGTGCCATGTTTTTGGTGCAAGCTTGGCGTGGCTTCTCGTTTACGGCGGGACACATCCTCATCAGCTTGCCAGGCGCGGTGGCCAGCACTTCCACGCCGCTTTTTTTCCCCCACTTTTTTGAGGCGGTGCGTGAGCTGATGTACGTATGGCACGGCTACGCGTCGCAACCTCTCCCGGTTGGCGTCTTCTTCCCTTAAAGGCCCTTACCGGCTTTAACCTCCTTGATGAGGCTTTCTGCGACCGAAGCCACCAACTCCAAAGGGAAGCCCGCTTGCGTCAGACGAGCCACTTGAGCTTGCACACTACCAGATACCTTGTGAGCGCACGACTTCTGGAGGGCACCGCGCAGGCAGTTCGCCGCTATGCCGCGCTTAACCACCTTGGAGTGGGCCGAAGCGTAATTCAAAATCTGCTTTTTTGAGCGCGGTTGGTACATCCAGCATATGTCCCCACTCCGTAAAACAAAGCTTCACATCCAGAAACTGAATGGTTCCTTTCTCAGGTTCCTAAAAAGTGAACTTTAAGCCTTTTGAACACGCCCCAAACACATCTAAAACACTGTCAATCACTCCCCGTCTATCCTAAAGGCTGCCCACATCCACAAACACAATAAAATCATCAACATATCTGAAACACTTAACTATACTGTGGTTGAGGCGCGCTGCAATGCGTTTGTCACAAACTGCTAAAAAGACTTCGCAAAGTATTGGGGCAATGCAGGAACCAATACAGACACCTTCTTTCTGTACATAGAAACGGTCATTAAAAGCGACAAAGGTTGACTCCAGATAAAACGTAAAAGATCAATAAACCCTTGAGTGGACATACCGCTAGCATTCTGAAAACGGACCGGCCCTTTTTTCTTCGATCAACGTTCTCACGGCGTCAATCAGTTCTTTGTTAGGGATACTATAGAACAAATCTTCGACGTCTATCGAGAATGCAAAATTGGCCCCCTTCTTGTGCAACTCCGGTAACACCTCAACTAGCTCGTTGGAATTGCGAATTCGAAACGGGTCATCAACGCAAATGTGGTTCAAATGCTTTTGAATCTCCCTAGATATAACCCCTGCCGGGAAACCTTTTTCAGACACTATGGCCCTAAGTGGCATGCCTACCTTATGGGTTTTACCCGAAAAGAATTTTTTTAAAAACCCTCATTTTTAGCTGCCTCAATATTCTTTCCGAGGTGGGGCAAATTCAGATGTTCACAAAAAACTAACGCCTTTTTTTTAATTTTAGTCTTTTTCCCCGCAAATGGAACAAAGTTTTTTCCCAAATTTGCCTGACTGGCTTTTTCTTCATAGATAGACACCGGCGTCAATACAAAGCCTCCTTCTTTATCAGCAGTTAGCATTGTAAGGTCGTTATCACGCAGGTAGTCAATAGTCTTTTTGACGCGCAATGGTTTACTTTTTGTTCCCCCTTCCTGCCCAGTAAGCAGTCAACACCCTCAGAGATACATCTATCTTTTTCGTCAATCTGCGCTTGATGGGCCACTCTCCTAACCATTGAAAGCAGACTGACAGGGTTCTCGTTTGGCTCCACACAGTACTTAGGCCCAAAACTCAGTACGTCCTCAACAAAACCAGGTAGTGGCCCTGTGCAAGCGTCGTGACTTTTGGGGCCTAACATCTACTTTCGTAGAACACTTTTTCCAAGCACACAATGCTGGTAGACAGTTCCTCCATAAAAACTCAGTGACAGTACTTGAATCACGGTTCCAGGCACGAAACAAGGGCCTCTCGGTCACGGGGCACGTCGAACACGTCGCCGCAAAAACACGTAGGCACACGTGCAGGTACCGGATTTGCCTCTGAAGCTCTGACCTGAGAATCCTGGTGATCCTTCTTGCGTGACCCATGGACGCACGGCAGGGAAAAAACATTGCTTGCACCTCATGGGGAACCAGTCCATTCTTGAGGGTGAAGGACAGCACTCTCGACCGACAGCTGGCGATGGCTGGTTCCCCATGAGGTGCAAGCAATGTTTTTTCCCTGCCGTGCGTCCATGGGTCACGCAAGAAGGATCACCAGGATTCTCAGGTCAGAGCTTCAGAGGCAAATCCGGTACCTGCACGTGTGCCTACGTGTTTTTGCGGCGACGTGTTCGACGTGCCCCGTGACCAGAGAGGACCTTGTGCGTGCCTGGAACCGTGATTCAAGAAATGTCATGAGTTTTTATGGGGGAAACTGTCTACCAGCATTGTGTGCTTGGAAAAAGTGTTCTACGAAAGTAGATGTTAGGCCCCAGAAAGTCACGACGCTTGCACGGGGGGCCCTACCTGGTTTTGTTGAGGACGTACTGAGTTGTGGGCCTAAGTACTGTGTGGAGCCAAACGAAAAACCCTGTCAGTTGCTTTCAAGGGTTTAGGGAGTGGCCCATCAAGCGCAGATTGACGAAAAAGATAGATGTATTTCTGAGGGTGTTGACTGCTTAATGGGCAGGAAGGGGGGAAACCCAAAAGTAAACCATTGCGCGTCAAAAAGACTTTTGACTACCTGCGTGATAACGACCTTACCCTGCTAACTGCTGATAAAGAAGGAGGCTTTGTAGTGAGGGGGGGTTTTCTATCTATGAAGAAAAACCCAGTCAGGCAATTGGAAAGAACTTTGTTCCATTTGCGGGAAGGAAGACTAAAATTAAAAAACAGGCGTTAGTTTTGTGTGAACATCTGAATTTGCCCCACCTCGGAAAGAATATTGAGGCAGCTAAAAATGAGGGTTTAAAAATATTCTTTTCGGGTAAAACCCATAAGGTAGGCATGCCACTTAGGGCCATAGTGTCTAAAAAAGGGTTTCCTGGCGGGGGTGTTATATCTAGGGAGATTCAAAAGCATTTGAACCACTTTTGCGTTGATGACCCGTTTCGAATTCGCAATTCCAAGGGCTAGTTGAGGTGTTACCGGAGTTGCACAAGAAGGGGCCAATTTTGCATTCTCGATAGACGTCGAAGTTTTGTTCTATAGTATCCCTAAAAAGAACTGATTGACGCCGTGAGAACGTTGATCGAAGAAAATGGACCGGTCCGTTTTCAGAATGCTAGCGGTATGTCCACTCAAGGGTTTATTGATCTTTTAGCTTTTTATCTGGAGTCAACCTTTGTCGTTTTTAATGACCAGTACTATGTACAGAAAGAAGGTGTCTGTATTGGTTCCTGCATTCCCCCAAATACTTTGCGAAGTCTTTTTAGCAGTTTGGGGACAAACGCATTGCAGGCGCCTCAACCACAGTATAGTTAAGTGTTTCAGATATGTTGATGATTTTATTGTGTTTGTTGATGTGGGCAGCCTTCAGGATAGACGGGGAGTGATTGACAGTGTTTTAGATGTGTTTAGGACGTGTTCAAAAGGCTTAAAGTTCACTTTTGAGGAACCTGAGAACGGAACCATTCAGTTTCTGGATGTGAAGCTTTGTTTTACGGAGGGGCAATATGCGGGAAATTACCAACCGCGCTCAAAAAAGCAGATTTTGAATTACGCTTCGGCCCACTCCAAGGTGGTTAAGCGCGGCATAGCGGCGAACTGCCTGCGCGGTGCCCTCCAGAAGTCGTGCGCTCACAAGGTATCTGGTAGTGTGCAAGCTCAAGTGGCTCGTCTGACGCAAGCGGGCTTCCCTTTGGAGTTGGTGGCTTCGGTCGCAGAAAGCCTCATCAAGGAGGTTAAAGCCGGTAAGGGCCCTTTAAGGGAAGAAGACGCCAACCGGGAGAGGTTGCGACGCGTAGCCGTGCCATACGTACATCAGCTCACGCACCGCCTCAAAAAAGTGGGGAAAAAATGCGGCGTGGAAGTGCTGGCCACCGCGCCTGGCAAGCTGATGAGGATGTGCCCCGCCGTAAACGAGAACCCCGCCAAGCTTGCACCAAAAAAAAATGGCACCAGTTTTTTCACCTGCAAAGAAGGTGTCATCTACCGCATTCCGCTGTCCTGTGGCAAATGCTACGTGGGACAGACGGGGCGGTGTTTAAACGACAGGCTGAGAGAGCACCGTGCAGCAGTTTCGTCGCTTGCGGCGGGAGGCCATCTGGCCGATCATTGCAGGCGGTGCCCTGATTGTACGCCGGCGTTCGATAAAACACGTGTTTTAGGATCTGGACGTGACCAAACTAGTCGCGAGATTAACGAGGCATTTCAGATCTACAGGGAAGGAGTTAATTGTGTGAGCACCCCTTCAATCACTCTTACAGATAAGGAGATATGCTACCTACGAGGGCGCATGTGTGACACATAGGCTGGCGTGTGTGGGGATGTGTAGAGGCAGGTCGTGGTGATATGTTATCTTTCTTTGTTTCACAACCGCTAAGTAAAATTTCAGTTGTAGTCTAGCGAGTGTCCTGTGTACTTCTTCTTCGTCCGCGTCTATTTTTCGCTAGTAAAATGCAGTCAGATAACCAACTAGCCCAACTTCATGCCTTAACTGCAAAGTGGTACAAAGAGTTTTTTTATTAGCAAGAAGTACTGACAGAGAAAACAAGGCTTTTACGCTTATACAAATAAATTGAGAAACAGCAAGATACTTAAATCTATCAATGACAAAAAAAACACTCAGTGAATTTTTCTAAATCACATCCATGGAGATACAGAAAAAATGAAAAAAACACACCCCAGCACAAGACTTGCTGCCAAATTGATAACAATGAGAGAAGAAAATACTAATTAAAATTTCCCTGTAAATACAACTGACATGAGACATGCAAGAAAGCACAGCAAACCTCGCCGTACATACAACTTGCTGCCCGACTGATAACAGTGGGACCGAAAAACACTGGCCGACTTCCTTATGATTACAAGTAAAGTGATGTAAAGAAAGACTAGGAAAATATTGCATATCGTCGCGCACTATTCGATGCTCTAGGAACATATTACACCTCATACATGACAGCACTGTTAAATTTCTCCAAAAAGCGCTCGCTTGGCTTAAAATTGTTACAGCAGCCGAAATACTCTTTCAAGCCACACCGAACGTGCAGAATGATTTCCAGATTCCGCACAGTGAGTTTGTTTCTGTGGTCCGTCTTTGTTACAGTCACGAGACAGAACACTCTCTCTACAGCGGCGTTCGACGCAGTAGAGAGAGTGTTCGACGACCCACACTGTTAGTAGCTTTCGCGACAGCCCTCCAGAATTCGCTAACATTGTCATTCAATGCAAGAGAAGAGTGCATTGCCTGCAACGACACATACTCAGACTCAAGGATTCTTGTGCTGCATGGTGCTGTGAGCATAGAAATGACCTTATGAAATGTACTAAAAGGTGCGCCGCGAACATAGCAGGGCCTTAAGAACTTAAAGTTCTCTAACAACTCCAGGTTGCTTGGCAGCCTTTTGAGCAGAGACTTCACGCACGACACTAGGTACCCACGGCAGCGAACTAACATCTGGTCCTTCTCTTCCTCTGAAAGCGTGCTGTTGTGAAGCGCGTCTAAAAAACAGTTCCAAAATTACAAGCCCGCACATTAAGCAAATGCTTCTCCCACTCCGCAGTGGGAAAAGCGTGCTCTTTAAAAGCTACTCGCAACAGCATTGACTTGACGAGCAACTCCAAGTCTTCAAAAAGCTTGACCGGGTCATGATTTTTGGATTGGAATAACCTGTTCACTTTGTCAAATTCCATTATGATGGGCTGAGTGAAAAGGAGGTACAAATGGTTTTTTTCGTCCTCAAACATCTCATGCAGTAGCCGTGCAGTATAGCACCGCTCAGTACCTTGAACTAGACGGAAATGGAAACGCAGTTCGCTCCACTGGTCAATAATGCGAATTATTGCGGCAGCGACACTGAGCCACCTTGTGTTAGCTATGCTGATGAGCTTGAGTGGGTCGCAGTCATTGATCGCGGAATAGATCCGGCGATACTGCTCTCGCCGTTTCGGCGAACATGAAAACCAGTTATAGCATTCCCGCACGAGAAACTCTATGTTAGCTGGGAGAGCAGCAGTCGCTTCACTGCAGGCTAGATGAAGGGAATGGCATGTGCATTTCGCAAGAATCAGCTTGGGGTTTTCGTCTCTCATCAGGGAATACAACGAGTGTTTCCGCCCACACATCACACTCGCACCGTCCGTGCCGATGCCAACACACCTTTTTAGGTCCAAGTTACACGACTCAAGAAAGGATTTCAGTTCGTTGAACATTCCCGTAGCAGAAGCATCTGTTATCGAAATGAGCCCAAGAAACCGGGTTAGGAAATCATTGGCACGCTTGGAAAAGTAGCGGACAACGACTCCTAATTCTTTCTCGCAAGATATGTCAGTGCTTTCGTCCACTATCAGTGAGTACGGCTGCTCTCCTATGTCTTCGAGCAACATCTCCCGAAAAGTAGGCCCTAGGACCTTTGACACTAAAGCTGTGCATTTCGTGCGTCCCAACGTCACTCCGGTAGCAACGTTTGATTCAGGAAACGTGCTTGCCAAGAGTGGGGCCAAGTGGTCGGCTGTGGAGAGCGAACTGTGCACGGCGACGTGCGCCGCAAGGCGCAGCTCCGCAACCTTTAACTCTATTCCCGTAGGCTTCGAGGGTCCGGGCTTGAAATGCGAGTCGATAGGTTTGGTGACAGCAGCCAGCTTCATCCTTTTGATATTTTCTACGTGCTTGTTTCTTGTGGCGTGCAGCTTTAGGTCTTGCAAGTGTGGTCGCAGCTTGCAGTCGCATACCTTGCAGTACGCCATGTCCGTGCCGTCTCCTTTGTTCTCGCTTGACGACGTGAGCCAGTCTATCGGAAAAATGCAGTACAACGAAAGTGGTCAACCCACAAGTATATCGCAGGGTACATATTGTACTAATCGCTGGCACTCACCTTTGAAGTCTGCGTTGTTTTCCCATTCTTTCTGGTATTTTCGAGCGTATTTCGCCCACTTTCCCATGATGTGCGCAGTCTCGCCACCTCCGCCAGTACTCGGGCAACAACGCGAGACAATAGCGAAACGTTGCCTGTTTCTCCTTGTTAGCTGATTTCCGGTATCACCAGTATCACGCCCGTTGTTCCGCCTACCGCGAAATTGCGTGCGCCAGCGGACCTTGCTTCACTAGCAGATAGACGTGTGTCGTGTAGGAAACTATCACCAATAGAGAATGCGAGTCCGGCGTTCCCCAGCGAATTTTTGTTGCAGCCAGCTCCACCTAAATGTTTTTCAATCAAATTTAAGAGATCTTAAAGTTCATACAATTTTATACTATTAAATAGAGAAACAGCACTATTTAGGGCAACAAAAAAGCATAAATTTAACAAACAAAACTTGTGAGGCCAGTTGGTAAGCAGCGGCCGCCAGGGGCGCTGCTTACCACCAGAGTGCATCAGGAGAAATTCTCATCGCAAAATGGACCCTCCGACCAGCGCCGAACGGAACACCTCTCTTTAAGTTCTCCTTAGCCTTTAGTACGCTGCATACCCAACCCTCAAATGTCGGCACATTCATCACCTAGTTCCACGCTTACCAAACGTAGCGCGCATCATTAAAACACGCTTTTTAGAACGAGATATCATTTGTACAGATGCAGCCCAAAAACAGCCCCATAGCAACGTTGTCTAAAACAACGCCAGAAAAAAAAAAAAAAGTCGCCAAATGTGGCTATAAATAACCCAATCTGGCATCACTCTCCGGCCTGTCTGGCCTTTCCGTTTCATTTCTTTCGAAAGAAATGAAACGGAGAGGAGCGTCTGGCGAAGGGTGAAGTGGAGTACGACACTTGCGGCTACGGCGTCATCTATCTCACTGTCTTTTCCTCACACGTTTGATGTGTCCCAAACCCAAAGGGGCGCCCCCCCCTGACACTTTTTTCCCGACGCTGTTCCATTCGCCACTAATCAAAACCATGTGACGTTTTCTCGGGAGGTTCAAACACGATATGCAAAAACATGCTCGCAGCTCCCTTCAGCGGGGCTAATCCGAACCACGTGACAAATTCGCGGGGGTTAAAAAAACGATTTGCAACATGCTGGCCGGCGGCGCATTGCGAGGTAGCAGCACAGTAGCGCACGCCGCCGTACGCTCGCTGATCACGCGAACACTTCCTGAGACACAGCAAAAATGCGCCGTGATCGAGAATACTGCAGCTCGCGCTGCGCACAAATTTCATATTAGGGATTCTAGTAATCGTCAGTGCATTTTTTGCGCCCATCCGTGCTTCAGTTTGTTTTTCGCAATCATCTGATAACCGCATACCGGCGGTAGCTGCCGACTGCGCAACTTCTCAAAGGGGCATCGGTGGAGGCGAGAGGGGAAATAGTTGTGAAAGAGGTGTCAGCGGTGGTGAGGAGGAGCCCCGGAGCGGCGCCGAGTAAATCGATGACACCGGAATGAAAACTAGGGGGGGGGGGGGGGGGGTTAGACATATACTGCTTTGCAGTAATATAAGGCAGAAAATCAATACATAAATGATAAAACAGTATTCCTTTATAAAAAAAAACTTCATGAATGCTTGATTGTTGCGAAATGACATACTAAATCCACTGCAGAAAAAAATTCATTCCGTCGCCTGCTGTCACCAGCGCTACTACAGCTTGTGTCGGCATTTATAAAAAATCAAGCGGCAGCAGTTACGAAAGGTTCCACTAGATATGTTCCACGTTCTGATTGTAACGCACGTGGAGCAGGCAAACGTTGTTCTATAAACGTTGAAGTAGGGCGCCTCGATTCACGCGTGGTCTCCGCCGTACGGCAATCGCTGTCATCAAGGCACCCGGCCTGCAGCCGCGGAACGCGGTAAATTTAAATTGACTTGAGCAAACCTCTGGCCTGTTTACCCTGGGGGGCGCGCGACGGAAGAGGAACAGCATGAGAGGTGAGCAGGAAAGCAAAAGGCAGCATTACATTCGCAAATTTTGACGAAAGACTATCGCCTTTTGTCGATATTTGTGACGAAAGGAGCAGATACGCGGCCATTTTTTATTGATTTGTGTTTGCGAGTCCTGTACTCGTCTATTTTGGAGTTTACATTGAAATTTCTTGCAAATGTGTTGGGCGCAAACGTATTTACAGGGGCAATTTTTGTGGTTCAAATAGCACGATGACCGCATTATACGACGATTTTTTAAGGGTACCGAGAAAGTCTTATAATCTGGGTTCTAGTGTTGCTTCAAAAGGCTGATAGAAGAAAAAAGTTATATTTGTTTATTTTTTTGCAGCATGCAGGTTTCGTACATCCATCTGAACATAGAAATTTGCATATTTTATCTTTAGGGTATTTATGAAGTGACCTAACCAATCAGGCGATCTTTTAAAGGGAGATGATGCGAACATTAATTTTTGTACACGAGTGGGCTTTGAGTTACCTTAGTTGCTGAGGTCAAAACGCTTTAGAGCGCAGGTGTTACGCAACCACTCTTGTGGTTTCGCGGCGTCCATCACCGTTGTCCCACGATGTAATTGATCACAAGAGGACACCGAAGAGAGCTATGATGACAGCGAGGGAGGAGAGTATGGCGAAAGTGTGAGCAGGAAAGCCGAGTGCCGCGGGTGCCACTCGAGACGTGCTGCGCGGCGGCGACCCGTTACGAGATGGCGTCTGAGTAGCGCACGCCATCCTGCGTTCGCGGATGACGCGATCACCAACGCATGGCGGCAACCGTGTCCACCCGTACTATACATTGAAACAAAGCGCTGCATGACATGAGGTTTCTGCGGCGCTGCTGAGAACCGCGCCCACTCGCTGCATCTTGCGATGTCACGATTAGCGTGGCAGTCGCACTGCGCTCCGCTCCGTCTTCAACGGCTGATGTGAAATGTTTTGCACAAGACCGATTTTCCGCGGTATTAACGACACTCGTAGCCTGTTATTGATAGTATAAAGTCTGCCTATACAATCACAGCCTGCCTATATAGAATCAGCCTGTTCTTTCCGAAAGATGAGGGAGGCAAACAGCTTAGCTCAAGTTTCGCATTAGTCACTAAATATCGTAATTAGTCATGAAGGTGTCAACAGTTCCGCGTCCGCAGCAGGTGCGCCTCCCCTTTCCCCTCCTCTCTCTCAACAGCAGCTGGCGCGCGCATGCGTCGTAGTCAGCCCGTTCGCTCCGTCGCGGTCTCGGCGTAACGGGTGCGTGATAGCAGGGGGGTGGGGCGGGGAAAGGGGCGCGGCTGCTTGCGCATGCGCGTTTCCCCCCCCCCGTACTGCTCCCCCTCTACTGCGCGCGCTGCAAATATAGCGGCTAGCGGTCCCCGTGTTTCAGTCACTGCGTTGCTCCTTCCTTCCTTGGTTGACGCTCGTCCCCACGTTTACTCGTGTCTGCTACTCCAGCATCACGGAAGAAGCGATGGAAGCAAGACTGCCTTCAATCAGTACTGAGGCCCCAATGCTCTGCATTTACTCGTGTTCCCCTCGCGGGAAGGCGCGGGAATTTTTTGCTGCTCATGCTGCCACAATTTTGTTCGTTGCGCAGGTATGACACCACGAGGTTGGCCATGACGTTCTGGTTCTACCTGATGGGCAAGCACCCCGATATTCAAGAAAAAATGAGGAAGGAAGCATTGGATGCTTACAAAGCAGAGGTGAGGTACCAAACCAATGCTCAGCGGGCTCTGAAGAGAAAAAAAGGTTATTTTTTTTGCTTTTTGATACCATTTCCGATCAGAAAATAGAGACAAACAAGGAAAAACGCTTTAAATAGACGAGTTTCACCTAATGTTTTTGGGAACTTCCGTGAAATTTCTTATGACAGTTCATTTCGCAATGTAAATAAAATGTGGCAACAAATATTCTGGCGTCAGCAGTCCCGCAGCTATGATTACTCCATGACGGCGGCTTACAGAATTACTTTGTTATAACTCTGTGGTACATCGGGGTTATGTTGCGCAAAAAAATACAGAATTAAGCGACTGCGCTTGAAACCAACCATTGTCTAAATGTAGCATGATGGGCTTATTATGGCTGCAAGATTGGTATTCTTCGCTGTTGTACGTTGCCGTTTTGTATCTCCACGAGTCGGCTTCGTTATGTTTGGTAGTATGCCTTTCAAGCGCTGCTGTGATATTGATAAAAGGGCAGTTATAAGTTTCTGCTCATGCGTCACCATCCCTCAGAGCACACAGTGTAGAGCAAGATGACATTCCGCTGTGCTCAATGAAGGAACATGATCGCGATCACACCTAACTCATGGTCTTAGTAGTGAATCAGGGTATTAAAGCGATTCTAAACGAATGTCCACACTATTATATCAGCTCTGCCCTAATAGCTGAGTAACGCTGAAACCATTGGGTGAAATGTTTCACAATTGGGTGCAGACGTCTGCTCCCTTTAAGCTATATGTGGCCACTAGAAGCTTTTCTCTGTGTCCAACTAATTTGCTCCACCCAAAACTACCCCCCCCCCCCCACCCGAAGCGCTAGTCTACACCATAGTTTAAATCAGGCCCTACTACGTGATACGAAACACAGGAAATTGTCCTGGAGCGTTTCTCCAAAACATTCTTTCATTTCATTTTTATTAAACAAACTCCACTGAACCTTCAGAAAGCGGAATTTTCTTGAGGGTAATTTCAACATCAGAGCTGTTGTAGCCTTTTCGTCCGTATGCTGTAGGTCATGCATCACGCTGGGGTAAGAGCAGGTTGCTAAACCCGCCAGTGGCCCCGCAGACACGGGTACCCTGACCCGCCGATAGAGGGAGCAGTGGTATTGTAGGGGCGGGGTTCTCTCTCTCCCGCTTGAGGTAAGGGGAGGGGAGGGAACCTCCCGTTGCTGACGTTTAGCTGCCGATTCCTTTGCGGGAACGGGTAAATTTGCGCAATGACGCCGCCGCCGTACTCGGGCGAGCGTCCGTTGACGTCCGAACCAACCGACGCAAAATGACCGCCGCTCCGCGGATTCCGCAGATGTCGCCCTGGGCGGAACTGGGTTCAATTGGTTCAGTAAAACAGATTCGCGTTTTACCTTCCCGTTGTTTTAACTCATAAGCGTATACACCCCACTTTAAAAATTCGCGTGTCGTGTATATGTAGGAAGGCTGAAAAGGTCGCCTACCTCTGGGAAAGGATTTTGCCGGTTCTTAATGCCATTGGCGTGCGTCGGCGGCAGCCTAGAAAGACTGGCGATGGCCAATGTCATTTGATGGAGTGAGAACCTCTCAACGAAGGTCCCACAGGGACAGAATGCCGCACGAAAACAAAATCCGGTGCAAGGCGGCACCCAATGTTCTCGGTGTGTTTCGATCCAGGCGCTAGTGTTGGAGGGAGGAGGAGCAGGAACACATTTAATTTAAAACTGGCGCTAGGTGCGAGGGTTGGCGGAGGATGCGGTGTTTTCCGGCGAGCAGGGCAGACTGGTTTGTCAGGGTAAAATGGATTGTGGGGACACTCGGAGATAGAGTTATAGGGGGTGTCCGGCGCGATCATTGAGGGAATAGAAACAAGGAAATAGTATGGAGTTGATACAGTAAAATATAGATAGGCAGGACGTTTTGTGTGTTTGGAGGAGCCGCCAGCGGCGGTCGAGTTTCGTCGTGGCCGAAGCATTGGGGTGGGAAAGGATATATCCGGCGGAGGATGCGGAAGTGTTGGGTGATGTCCTGGTCCGAGACTAGAGCGTCCGGAAATCTGGAAGTTCCCGGTAAAAGAAGATTCTGCTCGGGTAAAAAGAGCTCGAGCTGCACGGCGGGCCGCCACATTGGCTTCTGCGCCTGTTTAGACTGCAGTCCATCGGGGCCCGGGGTAGGACTGCGCTCTACGGGAGAGGATTTTGAGGGCAATTGGGGAGAGTAGGCCTGCAGAGAAGTTGTGAGTCAGTGATTGCGAGCGTGCCATCTGTAGCAGTGCACGAGGAAGTGGGACTTTGGCTGCTGTAACTCGTGCACCCCCATTCACACCCAGAAAGTGGTGCATGCACTGTAACATTAAAAATTCGTGTCGCGGTTCTCCAAAGTTCGACGGAAAATGGGGGCACAGCGCTGCGAACGAGGTCTGCGAAAAATAAACGTAACGGCGCTATCTTCATGTAGGGTACAGATGAGACAGATACGTAGAGAATGAAAAACTTCCCTACGTGAAAAAAATATTGAAATATAGGATATAGAATGACAGCAGAAATGACAAAAAGCCGCTTACACAAAATAAAGATTGACAAATTAGCACAGAACAGTTATTATCATTGATTCCTTATTTTTCGCTCCCTTTTAGTTTTGCTCTCAACATCTGAACAGATCCTTTCGTTACAGGGAGATCATCTGTCCCATGATACACTTACAAATCTTACCTACACAAACCAAGTTATTTCGGAAACACTGAGATTGTACCCGCCTGTCATTTCGTAAGTATTTCAGTGCACGGGTTTCTCTTTTTGCTAGTAATTATGCTCTCAACAGTAAGCCGCATACAAATATAAACTGTGAAAGCAAGAACACAAAACGCAGGACAGAGCTGGCTGATTAAAAATAACCAACACAAATAGAGCTTCAGATATTCTGGAATCACTGTGAAGCAGAACGGACCTTATTTACATAGTGTTATTAGTAAAAGCTGTGTACCTGTCGTCAATGCTGCTTTAAGCCCAGACCTACCAAGTGCGAGTATTTCAGTATTTACCCTTAATTTCTGTATATTTCCGCACTGAACCAGTTCAATTTTTTACGGAAAATTGTACCATCTGCTTGATTACCAGTGCGCAGCCACAGTTTCAAGTTTATTTTGAAATTAATACTTTTCTTTGCCTCAGCGCACATTGTTATGATTTGTTGCTCTGCCCAGATTTACGACGCGCTGTGCCGAAGAAGACTACCAGTGGGGTAGCTACCTTATTAAAAAAGATACCTCGGTAATGGTCCCCGTGTATCAGTTACACCACGATCCACTTTTGTGGGTGGACCCCGAAAAGTTTGACCCCGACAGGCAAGTGGCCTTCTTGCTTTGTTTTGACACTGCTTGTGGCCAGCGTAGTTAAGGTTGCGTTTGCACACATTTCAATGGCCCGGAGAGGCAGGTATTATATTATTCTGTTCACGAGACCGCAAAAATACAGTAGGAACACCAAAGGAATACAATACTAACAAAAGTTATTTAACCTTTGCATATTGCTCTTACGAGGGATCCCCTCGTGCAATCATCAATAATTTCATTTTAATTTCCACCACAAACTTAAAAAAGGGCCAAGCGAAATGGCGCCCTGCGATTGCTCCAAGCACCCGCACCCCTTAGCTATATGCTATGTTTGCAGCAACAAAGAAAGCGAAAACCATAGTGACACTATGGAACGACATTTTACAATTTAATATAAGGCTGCCTTTACACGTAAACATATATACGACCAATCAGAGCAGTGAAAGTAACGTGTCAAGTAGTTGCGAAAGACTATACACGATACAGCGCGCAAAATTATCATACACCCATTATCCTTGATATTAGTACCGCGTCTAGCATTAACAAACACGATAAAATGTCCTTAAGGGTTAGTTGACAACAATTCTTGCAGCAGTTTCGAGCTACTGATCACCGGTATTCTAGTTCACAGTACATCTCAGCTGAAACGTAAAACGAAGGGTGGTAGAGAGTAAAACCGAGAAAAAATTGTCTGTCCTTCATTCTGGCCCGTGTTTTTCTTGATTAACTTTGACAACATCGTGACAAAATAGTGACGGTGTTCGTTGTGAGAGCATTTCCTTGTTTCATTGTCTACCGTCCTTCGTTTTAGCGTTCAAGCTGAACTTTTCAGTGAATATGAACGAACTCGCTTAATACCAAGCAATTATACAATTTGAATGTCATGCCATGAATAATGGCAGCCCGAGTTTGCAATCTAAGGGAAAGTTTTGATTTTGGGCCTCGTAAAATATTCCCCTGTTAGTATATACTGGTGTACTTTATAAAAACAAAAAAAAATATCTGAAGGAGTTTTTTACAAGCATAAACTGGCTCACATCTTGCTTCGCCACTGGCGGCAGGTCAAATGCTGTCAATAGCAGTAGATATTGAAGCTGACAAAGTCGCAACTGCGCAAGTGGTTACTGCGTAAGACACAGCTTGCAATACTAACTGGAAAGATTAAAATGGCCGCTGAAGAGATGTAAACAAAGTAAACAAAAAGAACACATACAGACACCGCGGCACCTGTATGTGTTCTTTGTGTCTACTTCGTCTTCGTCTCTTTAGCGCTCATTTTGTTCTTTCCAGTAAGCATGAACCAACTAGCTCAGCAAGTTTCTTAAGCAATACTAAGGCAAGAACTCTGCCACGAGTGATGAAACGAACGAGGCCTGGCAGCTACAACTACGGGACCGAAAAGGTCTATGTAGGGAGCCCTGAGGAAGTGAAGTCGGCTGAGGGTAAATGAGGGCATGGTACGTCAAAAAATTTTAATTGATGCATATATCAATGGGAAAGGCAGTACATCAAAAGTTGTCTAAGTTGCCATCATATTGCATGCGTTAATATCAACAGACCGGAAAGCGTATGGCGGTGAGCTCGAAACTTTCCCAGTTATTATTCAAAGCTTGGTGGTGAGCCGTAATCGCTGCGCGGTACTCCAAATGAAGTAGTACAGAAATGGTACATAGGAGGAAGCCAGTTTACCAATCCAATCTCCCAAAGGGAGGAGACACCAGCGGACTTAAAGGATGCCTGGTCACTGAAGGCACTTCAACAAAATACTGCTCTTTCAAGTCATTGTGATAAACAGTAATGGCGAAGTGGCATTAGGCTGGTCGTTTGCAGCGCGAATGCTCTCTGTAAAGTTACGCTTATCCCGTCACATTGTTGAGGCACTGGCGACTTGGTGCAACTGTCCACTGTACTACTCTGGTAAGGCGGAAAAACGGCCTGTGAAAATTATGGGCAGAAAGCAGATATGGTGAGCGCGGAGCTCCGAAGCGTAGAAAATCATTTATTTCACTGCTCCTTGATCCCCATCACCAAACACAACGAGGAACGCTTCGTCTACTACGAGACTGATCATCATCATCGTTGGTTGCTGGACCGGTGTTCCGAGACGGCTTGGTCGTAAAATAAACGCCTTACCTCACCGAGTACCCAAGGTCTTTACAATATTTATAAATGTATATATTGATCCACACCAGGCGATGCTTACGGCATGCTCCGTGGTGCTTTCGCAGTCTACAACAGCAAGCAGACACTCGGAAATATTTGCTTCAGGAGTAGTGTCAACGCCTTTTGATTACCTACGAAATTGTATCAATAGAAAGTGTACCCTAATCAGCAAAAGGAACCAGCGTTGGCTAATGGAGGCTAGGAAATATTTGTGTGTAGAATCTAATTTATATGTGATGCGAAAACAATTACATTGTACCCATCATTTTGTTTGTTGATGTGCAGGTTCAGCCCAGAGAACAAACACCTCATCAACCCAATCGCCTACCAGCCTTTCGGCCTAGGTCCACGTATGTGCATTGGCTACCGATTAGGTCTTTTGGAGCTCGCCTCAGTCACGACTCAAGTGCTACGGCATTTCCGAATCACGCTGGGACCTAGTCAAAAGGTACCGCTTACGTTCCACATGCTACCAGTACATAACACAAGGACACCATGGCAGTTACGATAATGTGTCTGTATTTTGGTCCTGTTTTATGAACCCTGATAATGTTTATGGTGGGGATGACAGCAGTTGGATGATTTTATTAGTGCCAATGCTTTGTATTTCTCTATGCCTAAAGTGCTGCTATCATTCACTCCATGGTGTAATTCACGACGGATAGCCTAAAAAATACAAATTCAGGCTGCTATTTTATTACAGCGGCACCTCAAAATCTAAAAAGGCATAAGGCCTGAATGCCTGAAGACAAATCAGCAGGCTCCTAATTAACAAAATGAAACCCGCAAGGCTGATGACAAGACAAATGAACTTTGTTTCTGGTACATATGCACGAATGGATTACAAGCTAACGACATTGCGATCTTAGATAAAGACATGTTTAACAGCGCCAACCCGTCGGATTTTCGAAGTGCAGAAGTGGTCAATGAAAACATGCGTGTAAAAATATTGCCTAAATTATTTCCCACAAATTTACAGCAAGAAGAATGCGTACTTCAAAGTAAAATGTCCATTCATCCGCGTAAACAATCATGCAAAAATACTTTTTTCCTTTCCTGGCTAACCGGTTTGCTTAAAAAGACCGTGAAACACCTTTGCGACTCTTTACGATCCTAGGCACTTCCAGAACGTAGTCAACAAACACACTGAGATCTTAGAATAGGAGTACCTCAGCTAAAAATTGCGGCTCTCAACTCCTCAGATAACCTAGGAACTGTGTCAAAAGTACTTCCTCCCTTTCTTAGTCTTGGCGTTTTCCGAGCGCTGGAACTATGTCATTACATCGGCGTAGCGACAAGTGGCCTGCTTTCATTCAGTTGCAACAATAAACGCATTCGAAAGCCGCTTTCAAAAATGCAAAAAAAAAGCAAAGCAGAAACTGCAACGCACGTCGGCTGCGACGAGCAAATCACGCAGTGCCGCTCAGGGGTAGCGGCAACTGCAGATTTCGCAGTGCTTCCCGACGGGAAGAAAGGAGTGAAAGCGTTTATCGGCAGTGTTGCGGAGTTCTTTTTTTTTTCGTACTACTTTTCTCAAGGTAAATAAACACCGGCACGGACAACTTTCTCTGCTGCTCGAAATAATCTTCTTGAGCTGAAGAGAGGGAATCTTTTACCGTGGCTTGTGACCATAACTACATCTGCAAAAACTTTAAAGGAGCAGAGTTTTAAAACCTGCAAAGCGGAAGTCTAAAGATTTCAGGAATTGAAGCAGCGTTCATTGAAAGCAGTAATTAAAAGGACTGGAAATACCTGTCCCCAAGCATAAATTGAAAATTTTGGTTGACCTAGATATATCGAAAAAAATTAGCAATGGTTTAGCTCAGCTATGCCAGGATATACGTAGCGTTAGCTAAGGTTAAGCTGGTTATTCTTAGGTTTCCTGGTTGTCTAGGATTAGCTGATTATCACGCGTACTGCTGCTACAATTTCTAATCCAATCCAATCCAATTCAATCCAATTCAATCAAATCCAACCCAGTCGAGTCCGGTACAGTCCAGTCCAGTCACTGCTCCTCGCGCATGCGCAGCACGGCTCTCCAGGAGCCACGAGAACCGGCTATCAAGCGGCTACGGCGCAGCGTCAGACTTGGCTACTACGCAATGGAGGCGCACAGCTTGGCAGCCACCAACCGCAGTGCGCCTACCGCGGCTATGACGTCACTCCTCTGGAATGCGCAGACCGGCGAACGTGCAGACCCAATTCTCTACACACCCGTACTCCAATTGTATTGGATTTCTAATCCACAATACAATCCAATTTAATCCAATGCAATCCAATTCAATTTAGTCCAATTCAATGCAATCTAATCCAAATCCAATCCAATCCAATGCTCCTCGTGCTTGCGCAGCACGGCCCCTCTAGGTCCACGCCAAACTGCTCAAACTCGGTCAGTGTAGCCTACGCTACAAAAAAGTTTCTGACATTTGCGCATTCAGGGAACCGCTTCAGTTAAGAATCAGGTTTTTGCATGCATTTTATTTCCGGATTATGTGTTTCGAAGTGAACGAAGAGAAAAAACGACGGGAATAAACGACTCGCAATGCGCCGTGCACAGAACGCGTCCCTTTCCGCGTCGTTTTTGGCCGGACTCGAGGTTGCCTTCTAGGGGCGCCCCACGTCATTTCCGCCATTTCCCGCCCCTCCAAGCGACGCCGCAACTCTAGAATACATGCATTTGCTTGCCAACAACGAGTCTTTCTAGAGAAGTGAGCGTCTGGGTACGCAGCTGTGAGGAGGCGCACGGGTATTTCAAAGTGCACAAAAAACTGGCGGCACATTATAGGTAATTCGTAGCAGTATAGTGTGACAGGGCGAGAGGGAGCCCAACAGGAACTGATTAAAGTGCGGGATTCAGCATATCATTGGCCCAATATGGATTGCATTGTGGACTTGGAATGAGGCTTGATCATTATATTATCAACTGTTTTGAAAACAAAGTGGAGTGGACTAACTTGTTTCGGGATCTCCGGAAGCTAGGAGAACCACATGCTACAGCGTGGGACCTTTCTTTTGCTAGGGACAACTGAATTTTTCGAAACTCGGTGTCTCGCCAACTGGTGAGATTTTTGAAATCTGCAGGACAAAATGATGAGTGGCGATTCTTCATTTTTTGGGAAATATGTGGTGTCGCTTCGGCGCAGCAATTCCCGGCCGTTTTATGCAAGGCTAAGTCCGCGGCATGAAGCAACACATACTTTTACTACCAATGCTGTATGAAGAATGCCATTAATGATGTAGTCGTAACAGTTGGTCTAATATAAATCTAGACTCAGCACATTGGTCCGACGTTGGTAGCTGCTCCGCAGCCAGTTTTGCGTTCAGACCTCCGCTACCTTCGTCACGTCAACAAATTAAAGATTCACCTAGATGTGGTTTATACACACTGTTTGGAATGTAAGTCGTACAGTTAAGTTCACTTTTAATATTGGGAGATTGCTGATGCAATTATCGAACACAACGCGTAAATGCAGGTCTTGGGAATTGGGTCACTGTGTGGAGGAAAAACGAAATTAAACAGGTTAGTGCGGTCGATGTGTTTTGCGTCGCAACTTGTGACGCCAACTGAGGAGACACACAAACGACGCCCGTGTTTAATTAAGACAGTGCAGCTGGTTTTTTTCTTGTCTGTGTGCTTGATGACAGTACTGTCTAAAGCCCTTAGCAAATGCACTTGCGCTACGCACTTATGCTACTCAGCCTATGTTCAAAAACGCAAAACCCGTAAAAGGGGTGCTGTAATTTCCGTTACGCCGTCCTGTTTTCCTTTTGTACACGTGTACGAATGAGCTGTGTGTCAACTGTCACAAACCATTAAAATTGTCTAGTGCGTGGCAAGATTGCGACGTGCTCAGTAGAAGGTACACTATGAGCTTATCTTCGAAATGTTCTTGGTTTTCTTTCAGCCTGACCTGGAGCTTGATACTTACGCACTTCTGGCAGTACCAAAAGATACCGTTTGGATCACACTTCAACGACTGAACAACAAAAAATAAAGTTTCTCGCTCGTCGAACTAATATATTTTGAGTTGTAAGCACGTATTGCTCTGCGTGGGAACCTGTTGGCGAGCAACGTACCATGGTAAGTATGTCAAGGTTAAAGGTGTCTTGACATGAAGCGCTTACCCCTGCGCCTTCAAGAGTTTCGAGAGAAGTCAGTTGTACAATACCAACAAATAAACAACGACACGTGCATTTTACACTCACATAGACACATCCAAGCACACGTACAGGTGCGGTCAAAAGTAATCTATTTTTTTAAATACTGCCAATCTCGTGAGAGATCATAGCAGGTAGGCAGAAAAGTACATTGAAGTGTACAAAAAAGCATCACAGAAACGAAACACGTTCTGGTAAATTTACAGCTATTTATTTTTTGGAAAACTGCCTGGCTGTATCGGTGTGCGTTTAAAAGAGTCCTTCCCAATAGAAAAAAAGAGCTTCCTGTGAACCGGCAATGGCTGTCATAAAGCCAGAGAGAAAAATGTTGTGTGATATTCGGAAATCTCCGCTCCAATTACTTATCACGGCACCTGTACAAACACACGCGCATATATACTGATATGTAACGAATAAGAATTGGAAATAAGGTGTTAGATGAATGACCAAAGAAAGGAAGACCAGCAGCCAAGGCGCCAAGAAAGACAAAAAAGAAGGAAGTCATAAGGTTTTGTGTTAATTTACGTTTACTTGTTTAGTGTGAGGAAGAAACGCGGAGGAAAAAAATGGCCGTGCATATGCTACTTTCCCTGCAAATGTCGACGAAAGACGATCGTAGACTGATGGCCCTGCCAAATAAATGCCTCCATTCTCTTTCCCGCCCACCTCTGATGCTGTTCCTCTCCCGTCTCGTTCCTCCCAAGGTAACACGCCAGAGGTTTGCTCAACTCAATTTAAATTTACCGTTCTACTGCTCCAAGTCGGCTGCCTCGATACCAGCGCTGCCATACGGCGGAGACGCGCGTGAATCGAGGCACCCTACTACAATGTTTATATAACCACGTTGCAGTACTCTATGAGTGTTTCAAGCGGATTTGTAGAACCTGTTTAGTGCAAGCTTTCCTTACTGTTGCCGCTTGATTTATAAACTTCAGCCAGAAGCTATGGTGGCGCGGGAAACAGCAGGCGACATTTTCTGCAGTCAATGAAGTATTTCATTTGCTGACGGAAAAACCAATGATTCGTAACTGTTTAAATAAAGGAATGCGGGAAATATCACTTATGTATTGATTTTCTGCCGTAAATTTGCGTAATGTCTTGTTCTTATTAAATAATGTTGACAAATATGAACATTGACATCGGACTTGTACGTTTAGATTTGGCTGTGGGTATATACGATCTTGGCCGGGTGGCTGAATCGAGTCTCAGAAAAACAGACTGGCAAACAGATAAACAGAGCAAAACTTCTGCGTGTAAGTAGCCCAAGAAGGACTGCCGTGTTTAAAACATGCTTCGTAGGTGGAGACCCCGCTCATGACCTTGGGAATGTGGGTCCAATGCCAAATACAACCAGGCTACCGTGAAGACTGTTCTCCCTTCTTTTTTCTGGGATTTTTATCGTAACGTAATTGCTTTCCACGCTTTGGGAAGGCAGCCATTGCTGCTCCGAGAATTGGGGGTTGGAGCGACCTTCTTTTAAACCCCTGGGCCATGAATCGAGCGTCTAAGGCGTGTAGGGAAAGGTCAACGAGCGGGGACCCTCTTCGACTATTTTTGGCACCAAGGCAGCAAGAAACAAGGCCCTCCCTATGCCTGTAGCGAATTAGAATTTGGAATGAGAATCTCGTTGATAGAACACCGAGATGAGGGCCAGGAGTTAAAAACGGCCAGAAAAGCAACCCGAAAAGGATTAAGCTGTTTTTCACGTTGAAGTGCGTTTTAAGTGAAAGAAAGTGCAAAAGAGAGCTAGCCGGAGCTAACCCGAAACCACGGCCTCCGGGACTATACTTGTTGGAAATACCGGCTGCTATGACGTGCTGCTATTTAGTGCTAAATATTGACTGGCCCAGATGAAAATCATAACTGGCAGAAGCATAAAAAGCAATCCGTAAGGGTGTTTTTGCTATACGCGCTTCAGAAGTTTGGCTTCGTTAGACATTAAACCAGCAAGCTTTTTTGTAAGCAGTTCAGTGAGTCCCAGCACAGATGGGTGCAGATGGATCTCCATGTGAAAAATTGCCATCCCTGTGGCGTAGCTCGTGTATCTTAGTTGAAGTAAACTGGCCCTGTGGAGATGGAAAGAGAACTCACCTAATTAGAGCGGAGTCGGCGCAGATCCCCTGTGCAGATCTGAGCCGACGGCTTTCGCATAACGCTTACGATGCGTTACCTATTTGCTCTGCGAGAGTGCTATACTCTCTTCCACTCTCAAGTGTCCTTATTGGTATGCATGCGTAAGGTAGGCTCAGAGCCGGTAACCACCGCGGCTCCGACTACTGGGACTGATCTTTTCACCTTTGGGCCGGGACTCGAGCGTATAACCTCTGCCAAAGGTATCCGACTGGAGGTAAACAGAATCGTCAGAGCATAGGACTACGTGACCCCCCTGCATCTTGCACCGTTCAAGCTTCAGTTGTACACAGTGCCACACAGAGCTCAAATGTATCGCGAATACTGTAGCGCCCGACCGTCATGTCACAGACTATGAATGGGAGTCGACAACCTGGAATGCGTCCTTAGCATTGCTGTAAAAAGCAGTTCAGATGCCAGCTGGCATATACCGGCAAACAAAGGTTCCTCCGAACAGAAGGAGCGCCTTCAAAAAGAAAACATGGATTGAAACCGGTCATTAAGGTTATTCACTAAAATTATGTCAATGGGCTAGAGGATACAGACTACTTAAATTTTTAAAGACTTAGAGGAGGCAAAATAGGTGAAGACTGCTTGTAGCCGATACTCTTACTTTGTATGTGGATAAATAATGATAGCACGTAAAGGTACGCATGTCATTATCTCTATGTGTCGTAAAGGCACGTATGCACACGCGCACACACGCAGAATATAAGTTTTGTGTAGATGAAAATGTGTGCGCTGTTCGAGACAGGCACGTGCCATGTTTTTCTTCGAAGTCATAAAAGAAAGCCTGGTAAGTTTTGAAGAAACACGTACGTTTCATTGTATAAACAGTAAAAACTCGATGTAACAAAACCAGATCTTACAAGTGTATCGATGTAACCAGGGAATTCGGGTTCCTCCGCAAATGCAGATACGGCTCAATACTCCATTCCTGATTCAACGAAGTATTTCCAGAAACAGACCCATTTACAAAGAAGCAATTTCGAATGTGTTTCTTCAGAGCGCCCAAAGATTATTGTGCAACGTCAGCAAAAGTAACGAGGCATAGGGTTTCGTATTTACGGAGCTGTACGAGATAAATTCAGCAGTTCCGTGGCCGCAGACCATGACGTCCCGGCTAGCACACCTTCCCCTGTCTTGAACGGAAAAGATACCACCATACCTGTCATTTCGCCCGAATTGCGTCGAAGAAAGGTAACCTCAAGACCAGCCCGCAAGGAGTTGCAGAAAGCCCTGTCTATGTGGTTTAAGAATATGGGAGCCAAGAAAATTCCGCTTAACGCGGAAGTGGTACAGAAAGCGCTGTGTTTTGCGCGTTAGATGAGGTGTGACGACTTCACGGCAAGCTCCGGCTGTAGCTTATAATTTTCACCGCGGACTTTAAGTGCATTGCTAAATTATCGGCAGGCAAGTGACGCGGCCGCCGCAATTGCGATGTCATGGTAGCTGCTGGGATGCGCCTCTCTTTCGATATCGAATTTATTGAATCAACTGCTTCTAAAATGGCAGTCCCGTTTTTACGAAGTTCTCGACTTAGCTAAATATTTCGTGGCTTCCGGCGACTTCCCATGATGGGGGGTTCTAACTGTATTTCTCTTTTCGCTCGCGATTACATGCGCTTCACTGTACTTTTTATAACCATTCATTCAGCTGAAAATTTGGTTGTCTGTACTGAACTGCCTCCCGCAACACATACATACATACATACACATACATACATACATACATACATACATACATACATACATACATACATACACATACATACATACATACATACAACATACATACATACATAACATACATACATACATACAACATACATACATACATACATACATACATACATACATACATACATACATACATACATACATACATACATACATGCGTGTGCATTTCAGTCTCCGTGGAGGCGTATCTATGGGTTTATCTTATTATTCGCATCTTGGGGAACAGCGCGAACTAACAGGGACACAAAAAGAAAGAAGTGGACAGGACTAGCGCTGACTTTCAACTCGATTTATTGGAAAAGACGTAACTACTTATACATACACAGAATCCTCCTCCCCCACCACGCCACGTGCCCACACCAGCCAATGACATACTATCAAGACCAAAACCCTCCACTGTTGACAACGCACATTTCTTAACACAGGAACACCTTATCGCGACAGACCGCTCCAAATAACCAAATTCTTTTTCGTGCAGGACAACTGATGTTTCACTGATACAATCTCTCCCCCACTTTCTGATGTAGTATGATTCCATCAACTCTCTAGTACGCCTGTCTTTATGCTTAAACAGGATATCAGTCTCGCGGAAAAGCGGATAGCATCGGTGCTCACACGTGCGACAATGTTCGGCCAGACGTGCGTAATCATCTTTTTTAAGTTTGTTGCGATGCTCCAATAATCGAATGTTTAAGCAGCGACCTGTTTGACCAACATACACTTTTCCGCAAGATAAAGGAATCTTGTAAACAACAGCCACAGAGCACGGTACAAAGGGTGATACATGATTTACTACACACGCACTTTTCTTCTTTCCCAGCTCATCTTCAGCACGCCGCTGGACGGCCGGACAAACGCTATTTAATTTAACCGGGGAAGAAAACACTACGTCCACCCCAAACCGTGCTGCTACCTTTTTCAGCCCGTGCGACATCCTATGTACGTAGGGCAAAACAGCAAACTTTTTGCTCCTTTCCCTTGAGGACCCAGCCTCTCCAGCAACTCCCTGCTTTTTTAGCAGCCTTACCAGTTTATCTGCCGTCATCCTGAGTGTGGTACCAGGAAAACCTGCCTCTTTAAGCCTAGAAACCTGACCATGATAAGCCTCACAGACTGAATCAGAACAGGAACGTGTCAATGACGCCCGTAAGCTGCATTTGTTCCCATTCAAAATTCCCATTTTCCCATTAGAAAGACATACGATTCTTGCCCTTGGCCGTCCTTGGCGTTCTTGAGATCTGGCTTTCCTTTTTAGGCTCATTCAACCAGCCTGTCATTCTCGACTGTAAGATGTGCCCGCAGTGTGGACCCTGCCTCTGGCTGTCCTAACGCCAAAGTTAGCATAGGGAAGTTCCCGATAGCCGACTGCCCATGACTTGTCGTAGACGGGTCAACCACCGCCCCAGGACTAGGCTATAACTTGAAATCATCATCATCATCATCATCATCATCATCATCATACCTTGCACATGCCTAGCCCCGCCTACAACCGGCAAGATTGTATGCCGGGCTAGGCATGTGTAAGGTTGCAATGCAGTGCAGCATCTAGTGCTGGGGTCAGCCTGCGTGATGACCTGACCACTCCATTCAGAATGCATTGCCTCTTCGCGGTTGTGGAATGGCGGCGACGGCTCTAAGATGTGGTATTTGAGGCCTCGGGGAAACAGCTGCAGCGACGACTGCTGCCACCGTGGTGGTGGCAGCCTTGGCGCGATGTGTTATGTGAACGAAGCTTCGAAGGGTCACTTCCGATGAGGTGCGATCCGATTTGGTTTAAAAGGTAATTATATAATGGGCGTAACATTGCGAAGCAGACGATAAAACGAACATCGGAAAGTGGCCTCCCTATTTACATAGGTGAAGAGGAAGAGACGCACCATGAGTGTTGCGAGCTGGCTCTCCGTTTTTTATGCTAGGAGTAGTACCTTTGACAACTCAGAAAATAATGTTTTAACATCAGAGAGCAAAATACGCGTTTGCCGTGTTCAACAAGAGGAAAAACCCAGCGACGAATAATCTTCAGTGCTCTAGCGTTGATCATCTAAAGAGAATGGCGACCCTAATCTGGTATGTCACGGTTTTCAGGTGCGTGTCTGGTTTGGATCACAAGGTCACGCTGATTCTCCAGGGCTTCGCCGTGCAGGAGAACTTGCAGAAGCTCCGCAGACGGCTAATTTTATCACAAAAAGTTATTTTTCTTCGTTGAGGGGGCAGAGTTTTATCCGAACGTCGTCTTTTGGTACCGCCATGAGGGCATACGTGTACAGCTCCAGGTCAGGCTGTAAGAAAACGGAGAATGTGCCTGATAAAAGCTCATGACTTAGATGTATCTGCACTAGACGGTAGTGCTTCGCGCCGAAATCTCTTTTACTCTACATCAACAATGGATGATTCACACTCTGCTCATTAGGATCACATTTGGGAAAGAAGAAAACATGAACAAACGTAACGTAAAGCTTTTCTATGAAGTTCATCTTGTTTTCCTAGAAGCCTGCTACCGTCACAAGCACAAATACAGGCAACATAAGTTTCGAACTTATCATAGAAATCAAATCAACTTTATCGTGCCTTTCATGCGATCTCTTGAGGGAAAGAGTGCAAAGCAGGATGCACCGGTCACGCTAACATCTCGGAATTTTACCTACGAGTTTCCAATGGACCTTCTAAATTCAAGTTGTTTTTTTCTTACAAGACGGCATGGCACGTTCAGCGCAAATCGTTGAGGAAGATTTCTATTCGCCTTTTACGTTTTTTTTATTGTAGCAGTAAAATGAAAAGAAATAAAAATTGACCAAGTCTCGCTTGATTTCCTGCAAATTTCGTCAAGACATGATAGTCTTCTGGCGTTAGTGCCTCGCAACACCCGCTACTCTCTTTTCGTGCAACCACTCATCCCCTTTCAATAATTTCTCGGTATATCCATTACGAATGCAAAGGATATTTGCGCAGCTTAATCTTGACTGTGGGTGCACTGCTGGAGCACAGTATTTCTGGGGCTCTTGCTTTGTTGGGATTTTCACAGCCTCCGCTTGGTTTTTGTCAAGAAATAAAAAATCAAATAAAAAAAGTTCCAACTGCCTTCTTTCAGCTTTTCCGTTCCTCTCGTACATTTTTTGAACCTGTTTTTTTTTCATTTCGTATTGGAAAATCCAACCCGAGGAGCAATATAAATTAAGAGAACGTTGTGACTTTCTGATGTGTGGTTATATATTTCGCCTAATATTTCTGGTGTTTACTTTCGGCTAAGTTATTCGGACGTGTATTAACAACGGTAGGGGTCTTTGGTAGCTTGGAACGGTGTTTGCTATATGTATGTACTTCGTGTCCAATCGTTCTTTCTTCTGTTTTTTCTGGGGCGGTTAAACCGAGCGAGAGCCAAAGCGTAATGCATTGTGACCGACAAGTTTTCGCGTTGATAGAGTGCATAAAAAGCAACTGTCTTTAGCAGTAAACGCATAGTGACATCTCAAGAAAAGTGCACAGGCTTCTTCAGATTGAGTCTCGAGCTTGCTGATGCGGCGAAGACTTCTGATGCGGGCAGAGTTGACTGCGTGTAAGTGATACGTTCGGTGCCGCGCGCGTCTTCAATTATATACAGTGTCATGAGTAATATTCTAATTCTAACAGATTCGTCGGAGTGCGCAGTGGAATCTTTTCTGTTCTGTCGAGATGTAACCTATTGCTAGTCTCAAACACTTCACGTTCTACCCCTTCTTTTAGTCTGAGCAGGTGCTCTTGTCGTCAATTGTGTGGCCAAAATGCACTCTGCCCAACTGGTCACATGGTTAGAGCCTTGTAGGCCCTGAATTTCGCTCGTAAAGGCGTCTTCTTCGAGGAATACAGCTTATTTTTTGTTTCTAATCATTAAAAATGCCTTCTGGCATGTCTACCGACATATTCTTCAGAAAACATTTCACTTGCGTTTTTAGGTTTGCTCTGCTAGGATGATTTTCTTTGCTTTCACCGAATATTTTTTCCGTATGCGTACATCGCACGTAGAGGTTGATTATCTATTTTATTGTAGTCTTTCTAGATGCCCACTATCACAGACCAGTGTTTCACCTAAAGTATGTTGGATTGAAATTCTCACCGAATATGTTTCACAAGCAGTTACAGTCATTTTGACACTTTCGCTAGCCGGTTGCTGGCTGATTGCCACCTTTTGATAACCTGCTTTTTGTTTGGATACAGCCATTACGAAGATTGTTCTAGGTGGAAATCGCAAATCATGTTTCGATTATTTAGGCGTTTAAACGCAGTTCTTTAAATTGCTATGGGCATAATGTTTCACTACACATGTAACCATTGCCGAGTGAACATATAGGAGGATAGTTACAAAGCGCCAAAATTTTACCTCAAGCTTATGTTGGCACCTGATACATGATGCGATGTCACGCGGCTCTATAAAAAATTTAAGTGCCCTTGAAATAAAAAAATAAGTAGTTGAAGATCTTCTTCATGGCGACATGCGATTTAGAAAAAAATTCACTTGCAGCTTCAGGGCAACCAGCGAGCGCAAATGTGTTTGAATACATTTGTTCTTAGGGGTAGTTGTAGGAGACTTCGGATTAATGCCTCAACTGCTCTTTCAATTTTATTTGGGCATATGGCATCCCCTCATATGTGCCAGAAACTAGCCTGATCTTTTCTTGTTATATGGGTTGCACGTGTTTATTAGTCGTAAGGTACATTTGTTTTGAGTAAACGTAGCTCAACTGATGCTACGGCCGAGATTGGGAATTACCTGGGATCACGGTCTTGAATGATGTCACATAGCGTACGAACTACTTGAGGGATTAATGACAGGCCCACGCATCCAATAGTATTAGGAATAAGAAACCAGATTATCGAAGCTGGACAGCATCAGAAATATAATTGCAAAAGGTTGAAACTCGTCACTAGCAACCGTCTTTAAGTGTTTTTCCGTATGTTTAGTGCAAAACAAACAGTACCTTTTGGCTAGGGCCCAGGGTGATCCGGAAATGCCGCAGCACTTGCGTCGTGACCGAGGCCAACTCCAAGAGGGCCAAACGGTAACCTAGGCATTTGCGAGGACCAAGGCCGAAAGGCTGGTAAGCGATCGGGTTAATAAGATGCTTGTTCTCGGGGCTGAACCTGCAGTTTCCAGAAAAATTCACGTAGTCGGTTTTTTAGCGTGCTAAGAAAATGAAGCAAATAAATTTAAGGCCATTTTTTGAGCAATCCGCGATGAGACACCTAACCTTCAATGCTTCAAAGCTTCAAAGCTTCAAGGAAATGAATACGCTTGTCCTGTATCCTTTTTTGTGTAGTGCCTGGCTTTTTGCGCTAACCATATTTAACATTCAATCTACTTGTTGGAGTACAATCACCAGTTTTCTCATTTTATAGGGAAGGAACAGACATGGAAGTTACTATTTCTGGCAAATTCCCTCCACCATCTATCTACTGTGGTGGACTGTGGTTGGCTAGAAAGTAATTTTTAACCTACCGTAAAGGCGATTCTGGTAATGCTCACGAACATGATAATTACCACACAGAATATGGAAATTTTCGCCTGTAGCCTTGATCACGTCGTCTTGCAAGCACACTTGTATTAACGCATTGAAATTATCAACATGTCTCCAGCTGTTGACACTGTGCCATGTAAAGGGTAAACTTGCTCAGCAATTTTCGTATCAAACAACGACACTAATGAAAGGACTTTGCCACAGTGACTTTTCATAATTTCCACGGAAGTCTTTTGCTTAACCTGTGCTTTAGCTACCGTCTTCATTGCGTTTGAGCCGTTGTCGTGTCTCTTGATTTCTGGCGCCTCAGGTTCCACCAACTTGTCAGCTCTCTGAGCCATATAAATTTTGCCACAGTGAAGCACTCCGCAAATATTCTGTGCCCTGGAGCTCAATCTGAGCAATGAATTGGAATTGCTCGTACCCAGCTGCGAGCAGCCACTAGCTTCTAGTCATTAAACGGAATGCCGAGGTGATGACGTTTACACCATTGGAGTACCCAACATTCGCAATCGATGAAATGTGGCTCAGCTGCGCATCCTGGTATGGCTTCCCCTATCATGGATGACGTTTTATAGCCTATTTTATGTCTCCAGGTGCCTGCTATCTTCCTTGCTGTAGCTGTATTTCGGAGCTGTAGTTCGGAAGCCTCATTCTTGCACCATACAAAGTAGAGTTTCTCCGTCAGTATTTACAAATACCTACATTCGTCTGAATGTTGTCCAGAAGTAGAGCAACAGAATTTCGCGCCCTCACTGCCATTGATGAACTTACCTCCCACCGGTGACCAGGCAAATCAATACAGCGGGATGTGGTTAGGTAGGTGAATGGGACCCTCCCCCGCTATGGGTCGCCAGCTTGAATGAGCAGTGCGCCGAGGTTTCGTCCCTCTTATGTCTGCCTTAAGTACCTTCAAAGATTGTGCTATAGATTTGACAGTGCTTACTGTGGGTAGCGAGGTAAAATTATCAAATTTCGAATCCTACGCATAAAATGGGCCGCGTATCTGCTCCCTTCGCTGCAAATGTTGTCGAAAAACGATAGTCTACTGCTGCCACCACTGCCACGTAAATGCCTCTCTTTTTCCCCCACCCCACCTCTCACTTTTCATCCGTAACCATCCCGCTCCTTCCACTGTGAACACGGTGGAGGTTTTGTCAAGTCAATTCAATTTTCCCGCGTTACACTGCTCGCGCGCAATCTACTAGAATGTTTCGTTACTCTTAGACATGCCGCTAGAATGGCGCCACGACAGCTCGGCTCAGGCGCTAGCGATTTTTGTATTGTGTGTTCAGAACACTGTTATCAATGATGATTTTCCTAATTGCTATATGAAAAAACAAGCAACCACGTATTTTTATTGAAGAAGCACTTCAGGCACCGCTTATGCATTGATGTATTGCTCAAATATGCCTAATATTTTCTTTTTGCGGAACAATGTTGAAAAGTATGAGGTTTGTTTCTAGAATCAGTCGTTTTTGTTTGGTGTGCTGGTATAAACCCCCCCGTTCAATGTTAGTTAGCTTCAGGCTGAATCGTGGGAAAGACCGAAGCGAAGACAGACATGGGGATTATGCTTTTGCTGTAATAAAATCGGCCTGCTTCTCTGTTCCCTCTATAGGAGCCAATTCCCCCCCTTTTTACAGAAACACCTGTTGCTAGGTTCTCCATTTAGCAGCCTCTGAGCAGCCCGAAACCGGCATCAAGAAGGTATCGGTGACGTTCGCTCGCTACGAAGCACCGGGTTACAGCATAGAATACTTAAGTCTTCTTTTGTAATGCTTCAATGAAAGTTTTACGCGTATGCATAATTTCTAGGCTACGAATAGGATAATTAGCTGAGGTAGAGTATAAGTTGAATCTCTGGGTTTGCTTAAAGCGGTCTTGAATCTTGGACACGGCACCTTCATCTCTCAAGTCAACGAGAAAAGCTCATGACGTGACCCGGAACTGAGCAATTAAAATGTTGCTCATCAGCACAATGCATTCACCACTTAGCTTTCGTCCCCCGAGCACACACAAGCTGAAGTGTGCTCTGCCCACCAGTAAATCCAAAACAAAGCACCCAGAAAACTTGCCTGTCGGGGTCAAACTTCTCTGGATCCACCCACAAGAGCGGATCGTAGTGCAGCTGATATACAGGGATCATTACCGAGATGCCTTTCTTAATGAGGTAGCGACCACACTGGTAGTCTGTTTCAGCACACCGCGTCGTAAATCTGCAGGGACAAAAATAGTTAACGAGTTTTGCTGGCGAAAAGAAGCTTAACTTTTGGGAATTTTGGAATTGGTACCTCCTTTCAGCTATATCGGGAAAACTAGATACAAAAAAAAAACGCAGACAGTTCGTGTTTCATACGCCTCGAGGTACTTATTCAAAATTTCTTCATAAAAATTACAAATGATTTTGTGACAAAAACAGCAATGATTTGAGAGAACTTGTGCAACTTTAGATGTTCTAACCATAAAGTCCGCATAGACGACAGCTACACAGCTTCTAATTATGACGCCATGCAAAGGACGATATGCTGCACTTTGCAGCAGAAACGAAGGGATGTGTTGTCCTCATAGTCTTAAAGAAGCCATAAGGACAAGATACAAGTTCATCAAAAAGGTTGTTTGGTCCCGACAACAAAACGTATTTTATCGCCAATCGCAAACACAAAATGGAAATGTTAAGGAAAACTTATTCAAGTTATTTTCTCTGACATCGCAGAATCTTGTTAGTCTGACTGGCTGCCTGATCGTCTGATTTTCTGATTGTCTGCCGCTAAACTAAGCCACCGCCAAGAACATGAATGGGAGTTTGTAGAGGGGCCTCTAGTTCTGTTTGATTGTGTCATTTGAATACTAACGTCAAATAGTACACACTGATAACGTTTTTGTCGCTCCATACACCTAACTCCTGCCCATATTAGGACTTTATGGCACAAAATATGAAGTTCTTTTTCACTATTTCTGTCGTTTGCTGGAGTAAAAAATGTGTTTCTTTGCTGGTATGGAGCTGGGGGATACCAAACTCTAATTCTTCAAAAAAAGGAAAGCTGTATTTTTTTGTCTTAACGGCAAATTTAACATTAGTAGTTGCCACCATGCCCACACTAGAACACACGGTTTTTTCATTCCATGAATATATTTCAGTGGTACTCACCACTGCGAGTATGTTAGCGTGCGAAGGCAAGAAACTTGAACTGAATACATACGTAATGGCAGGAGGATACATTCTGAGTGTTTCGGAAATAACTTGGTTGGTATAGGAAAGTTTTGTAAGGGCGTCCACAGATAGATGGTCTCCCTGTAATCGAAGCAAATGTTTGGGAAATCATGACCTTTGAGTGACGAAAAAGAGCCCACAAAACAGCGTTACAACAGGGCTCAAAGCTGTGTAAAGGAAACTTATCTCCGAGGAAATTAAACCTGATGAAGAGAGAGAGAGAGAGAGAGAGGCCTTATTTGATGTCAGACTAAGACCTATTGGTATTATTCCGCCCGAAGAACTGATGAACGCGCACTAAGGTCTACCTAACGAATCTAAGTGGCAAACTGCTTGGAAGATGTATCAGCTGGGCACTTTCCGCTATTTTCCAATCAAAATCAAGATATTTTACCAAGTAAATATTCCCGGCAGTATTCCTAATAGGGCTCTGATATGCAAAGTCAGAGAAACTTTGTTACACTAAAATGTAGCACCAAAAGAGGTAATTCCTTCATTCGTTTTATTCCCACCGTTTACTATCATGAGGAGATGAGTGAAAAGTGATCATGATCATTCCTGTTCTCATACGAAAGCTTCGCGCATTCAGAGCTTGATGAATCAGTTTCTTCTGGATAGCGGCGCATGCGCAGGCAAAATAGTAATCATTGCCAAATACCCTTTGAAACACCAGCGTCAATAATGAAAGGCTCATCGGCGCTCGTTGTGAAAGCGTACCGGCGAGGCTAACATAAAGCTGTGAACTTCAGCAGATGAGGGTAATGTTTGAGCTACGGTAAACTAAGAATGTAGCCTTAGGGCTAATACTAAGATTTTATACCTCATACGCCCTGCAACCTTTCCCTAATAATTTATCGCTCTTGCTGTGCAACATTGATGCAGGAAATATTCATCTGGCGTTTAATTAAAAAAAGGAAGTGTGTAGATTGATAGCGTTGTTCTATGAATTTTCTCACTTCTTCTATCCAGTTATCCCCATGTTAGCACCTTTTAATACTGAGACGCAGCCTTGAAAACCAGTTATTTGGTGGCTTTCTTGTTCATGTTTATTTGTTGGCCGGTTTGCACTTCGGGGGTTGCATGAATATTACATTTCTTACGAGTTACTTCGTAGTCCATTATATATCTCGACCACTACGGGTAACACATTGATTAACGTTTTCATTTTTTTGAATGGCATGTTTTTGATCTGCGGCGTAGTTCACATGTGTACTCGTTCTTTTTATGCTTTTTTCTTTACCTGTGGATCTTTGTACACTGACCGCCCTTGAATATAGAGAACGTGGTATCAGGTTATGCTTCGGGTTTTTTTAACCAAAAACAATATTTCTTTTTTGTGTTGATCTGGCACACTTTTAGAATTCCATCTTCACGTGTTTCGATAGTTTTTCAGTGCGTATACATTTATTTTGCATTTTTGTAACTGTAATAGGATTCCGGTAGTTTGCTGTGCTTTATGTTGCATGCCGCAGAAGCTGTACAGCACGAATTACGCCGTCCGCTGCTTTTTGCCAGAATTGGGATGACGGGCCCGTCTGGCTGCTTCTATTGCAGCTTTTATCGACCGCGTTGCCACGTATAGTGTCGCTAGATAGGTATCAAAGTACCACTACTGAGGAACGCAAGTCAGCAAAAGCGACCATTTCGGTGCTTATAACTGTTGCGAGACTGCCGTTTCTATGGCCTCGCCGCAAACTTCGACCGGGTAGTTTCTTACCAACGCTGCCGTAGATGCAGCAAAAGGGCATCTTGGGAAACACTTCTGCTGCTGAAATGCTGCTACACGCGTTATGTTTGATTCCCGTTTGGAACAACGTCGGTCGCGCGGCAGAGCAGGCAGGACAATCTGAGACAACCACAGTTGACAGACCAAAAACGCATAAACCACAAAATGGCGCGCCCATGAACCGTCCGAGTGTAAACAAATGTCACGTGATGCGAACTGACCAATGATCATGGCGGCGGCACGGAACAATAGGAGAAAAAAGTTCCGATTGTCTGAACTCTTATCCAGTGCACTAGTCATGTGTAGACGCGGCAAATAAAAAATGAAGGAAGCTCACACTAACGCGAAAGGCCTGAAGGTAGCGAAGCTGGACGCGACAGTACCGTATTTCCGCTTTTTTGCCTCACGGCGTTGCTTAAGCGTCGCCGCTGTACGAACGGCCACAGATAGATGTTCGTCCTACTCCGTCGCACACGGCTCTCCGCGCACGTGGCGTTCCTTCGTCGCGTGAACTTATTGCTGCGGCGGCGGCGTCCTCGCCTTCCTCCGTCAGGCGGCGGCACGGGTCCCGCGCGCTTCTCCATTTCCTCCTCGTCTATCTCTCCCCGCCATCTGGCCGCTGCTTCTGTCCTGGCGCTTGCGGAAGGGGTTCGGGTATGACCTCTAGCTCTCAAGGTCAAAACTGGATCACCCCGTGAAGACTGCCAGAGGTAGCGTACTGTAGCTTTCGCTGCAAAAGGCACCGAACACTGGGAGAGCGGACTGTAGTGGAACGCGTTCGCCATGTGGTAAAAAATAAAAAAAAATTCCCGTGTATATCTGCCCACTACGCTGGAAATGTCGTCAAAAGGCGAAAATCTTTGCCGACCGTGCCATGTTAATGCCTCTTTTTTTCTCCCCCAATCCCGTCTCACGCTCTTCTCCTTGCGTCTCGCTCATCGCACGCTAAACCAGGCGGGAGGGAAAAAAGAGGGTTTGCTTTATCAAGTGAATTTTCCCGCGTTGCACTGCTTTCGCGCCATTTAGTGGAAGAAGCGCCCTGCAGTGTTGGTCTTGGAATGCCTCCGAGTGGTTTCGGCCCGGCCGCAAGCACTTTTTGTTTGTTGGGAGTCAAGAAGAGTGTTTTCAACGCGGATTTTTTGTACTTGTAATCGTAAATACCAAGCGAAATCAAATATCGAACATCTATTGACGAATAAAAGAATACTGCCTATTACTAGTTACGAATTTATGTTTTGCCTCAAATACGGTAATTCCTTTTCAATAAGAAATGTTATAAACTATGAAACCATTATAAATGGTTTGGAAAGTACTTGCCACAAAAAATCTATTGTTTCAGAATCCTACTTTTCTAAGTTTTGGCCGGGAGGCTGAATTGAGAGACGGACAGGCAGACAGAACAAATTTTTGGGGTTTATGTACCCAAAGAAAGCCTATCGTATCTAAACTACCCCACTAAAGAAGAAGGAGGCGCGTAAGGCGCACGCGCCGCGGCTGCGCAGTGGGGTAGTTAGTGTCAAGGTAGTCCCGTGGTAACTCAAGCCGCGCGGGTTTGTGTTTATGTATGCGCGGGACCTCCACGTCAGATACGGCGTCAGAAGCGGGCGCGCCGCCCGGTTGTGAGGCAATTGAGATAGGCTCAACTATTAAGCAGTTTGATGCACTCAGCTTAACAGAACAAGCAGGATCAATTTCGGCCATTTTAATTGGAGCATATAAACCAAATAAGGCGTTATTCCCCAAAATAGGCGTCAAATAAGCTTTATTTAGCTCAGAAACGTTACGCATCGTACAATCGTAGCACTCGCGATGCATTTCTAACAGCCAGTTAATGAATGATTACAACATGTTTAGAGATTGTTCAGTTTTTTGGTGCCTTTCCAATTAGATTTTATAACAATCGGGGAACGAAATGGCATGACAGCCTTGACTGGCGTGCAACGTGACATTGCGCACAGGCTTGAAATTGATGCAATGTTCCTCCCCATTGTCGCCAAATAAAAAACCCAACTGCTATCAACACCACAAAAGAGCATTTCATCTGGGCGATGATAGCTGTTATATTGTGTCTTACCTCTAACTTATAAGCATCCAAAGCTTCCTTCCTCATTTTTTCTTGAACTTCAGGGTGTTTTCCCATCAGGTAGAACCAGTACGTCAGGACTAATCGTGTAGTGTCATAGCTAAGCAAGAGAAATAACATTTTTAATCTCGGCACATGAGGTAATCAAAGTGGTTTCTGCACTTCCCGGGATTTTCGGCTCTTTTATTTTTCACTTATTCACATCAGGGTGGTAGATAGGAACAAAGATTTGTGGTGTCATTGGCTACTGTTTTTTTACATGTAATAAAACCACACTTGCTTTGAAAATACACTACTGACTGACACAACAGATTCACTGAGGTTGCCTCATGCAGGCTGCGGATAGGACATACACATGCAACACTCCCGCACCTGCTCACTAGATCTCCAAAACTCCTGTGCAGCAGGTGTGGGCAACACTTATCCGTGATTCACATACTGATACGATGCAAGGCACTCAACACAATACGACATAAACACTTCCCACAGTTATACAGAGGAAACATTCCTCTGCCCCCCTCGTAGTTTTTGGTGATGTTTCCATGATTTCTAACAACCCTACCTTCCAATTTCTCAACAACGTCAAATTTTTACACCTTATCTCTTATCCAGCACAATGATCACCTGGCCCTTTACATCAGCCATCTCTATTGCCTTTTAATTTGACGCATATTTTAACTGCAATTATTTAGCATTTGCTGGCACACCAATCCCATGAAGTACCTTCATTTTGGCGCTCTTTGCCCCTAGTCGGCCTTGTGCCATAAAAAACATTCATCATCATCATGATGTTTTTGCTCTTTGATAAATATTATAGGGTGACACTTTAAAAAAAATGTTCGACATTTGCCACTTCAACATTTTGTGAAAATTCAAGGTGTTCAATAAAATAGATATATAAAAGAAGGGGACGAAATATGGACAATTGGGCAAAGAAAGCGCTCAATATAAAATTATTGGTATCATGAAAACTGCCCTACGCAAAATGCTATCGCCCCACAGTTGTGGCTACGGACACACCAGGAAGGCGAAACACCAGCAGCGTGCTTTGTGGGTGGTTTTTCTCCTGAATAGTTTATGCGCATTTTTATTTACCTTCAAGTTTGCACGAAATGAGTGAGCTGGTAGTGAGCGCTTGATTCGTCTACTTGTCTTTGGTTTGTTCCCGTTTTTCCCGTTCTATTTTATTTTACGCAAGATTCAAGCCCCTCGGAAATGCACTCTACAAGGCAATATATGGCCGAGGATCCGTGGTGCATGGCAAACAGTGCATGCGCGTTAAAAATGTGAGCGTATAGAGCCCACTAGCCCGATTGACTACCATCACCCGGTAGCCAGACTTTTGGCAAGAACAGTCAAAAGACTGGACCGATAAAGAATTGCTCAAGTTCACATAAGCTGATTTCGAGGATGTTTCGACGCAACTGCTTTGTGGAGTTGCTTTATTGAAACTACCCTGGGTTTGCGGTTTATTTGTTGGTAGCGGAAAAGAGAAGGGGAAGCAAAAGGGGGGAGGGGGTGACACTGGTAAGCCACGGTACCATGTTAGGCTTAACATTACACATTTAGGTACCCATAGTTAACCGGTACCCGTAGCTTGGCGTACATGTCAGTAAAATGCGTGGCTTGTTCCTATTTCCAGTGCAGTTTTAGAACGTTATTGCTGTTATCCAGGCAACATTCACCTGTTCTGAACTCTGTATAGTCCAACCTATAGTTCAACCAACTCAAGGAAAATAACCTCTAGTAGCAGGGGAGCTGGACATGTAAGCCAGCATACGCCGCAGCGCTGTCACTGCGCGAGCGGTTGGTGAACGCAAAACCGCGGAGATCCCACACAACAGGAAAGGATAGTGAAAAGCAAAAAAAGAAAACAAATCTTGAGTACACGTGGCTTGTGATTTCTTTGAGTGTTACTTTTTACTTAAATTGACGTCTCGCCGTTGAATTCGGATAACATCACTCTTTATGGCAGAATTGTTAGGGTTGTGCGTAACAGCGCTATGTACGAACGTGTTAATTTCTTAATAAATCGGCGACCCTCTTGTGTTGATTACTTGTATGTGTTTTTGCTGTGCCGAAATTTATAATACTTTAGGCAGAAACAAAGTGCCGCGTTTGAAATGGGCATTCCCAGCTTTCACATATTTGGTTTTCATGCCTGTTTAACTTAAATACGGAGCGCGAGTTGGCGACAGAGGCCATTGAACATGGAGGTGAACAGGGTGTTGTGGAATAGGCTAATCGATCTTCATTAGTTTAGCAGTTTTATGGGACCATTGAAAGCCTATGTTGAGCTGTTAGCGTCTTTGTGCCATCATAAACAATGTCGTTCTTTGTGTTCCTGTCGTAGATAAAGTTACCACACGTCTTTGTTTGAACTTATTTGCATTTATGCACTAATAATGGTTCTTATATTTAAGACGTTGGGGAATACAAGTCGGATGTGTCGGCCTCTTTGTGCCTCCTAAAATGAGCTTTTTATTGCCTAAAATTCTGCCTTTACTTACAAAGCTTTCTCCACCACTACTATTCAAGGCCGCAGCCTTAGGCATCGTCATCCTCATGATGGACGTCAATACCACTCCGGAAATTCTGCATGAACTGCCAACATCGGTCTTAACATTTTTTTATTATTGCGTATTGCGATAAAGGTAAAAACAAACTTACCCTCCCACAAAAATAGCCATAATATGTCCGGCCATGATTTCCATTTCTTTTTTAGTTAGAGGCGCTAAGAGAGAAAACCAAGAAACGTCAGCCATTCTCATTTCTTGCTACGTTACCACGGAGCGAAGAAAACGCCTCAGGTTAACGAGCCATCACGATTTTGCTTGGCTTTGTGGTCGGTTTCTTGAAATGCATGAAGAATTACTTTGTGGTCGGTACACAGCGTTGATATTGTGCCTCTTGTGGGATATCATTACGGTGGAAAGAAAGAGACTCGTAAAACAATGGGCGAAACCAGTCGTTTTATTATTTTGTCATTTGGGCGTAAATTTAAACAGACGAACAATCTGCATCTTATGAATGATCTAACTTGCTTCTTTGTTCAATATATGGCGTTGTGCCGCATTTTAATGAGCGCCGAATGCACACCACACCACAATCCACTGCAACGTTACGCAGGCCAAATGAACTGGTGGTTCCTCTGAAACTGTTGTTATAAACGGCAACACCAGTTCCCATCGCTTCTGATAATTTAAATTAAACATGGAAAGTATACCCTTGAATCTGCGGTAAAACATCTGCCGATGTTTTACCGCAGAGTGCGTACACCAAGATTATATGCGTACACCAAGATTATATGCGCACTCCAACATTATATGAATTAGAGAACATAGCTTTGCGCAGAATTTTCATGTGGCGGGGGACTGATTGGGGCACATGTAATGTAGCAAAATCGGATGAGACGTTTTTGTTTGATTTTGCCGGAGTATGACTTCAGATTAGGCCTGCCTATGGGCAAAGTGATTGGTCTTTGTGGGTGGTGCCGTGGCCCGCACAAAGTCAATATTCCGGCCGGGGTATGCTTAGTGAAGAGCTCCACGTAGTAGGTACCACCTTACAGGGACGTAGCCAGAGGAGGAGTTGGGGGGCTCTAACCCCCTCCGAAATATTTTCCAGGAGGGTGTGAGGGAGACTTACTGTTCCATCGGCAAAACTCCGCCGTTCTAAACACCCATAACCCCCTCCCAAATAAAGAATTCTGGTTAGTGCCCTGCTGCCACCTTACCCGCGTTGTGGCGTGTGCATCTTTGTAGTTAATTGTCGGCAGATGTGTTGTCCGAGCTTTGGGCAATCCACTACGGAAAGGACAAGGTGGTGGACCGCCTACGGGGTAAAGTGAACGACGTCACTAACTCTTCGATTCGACCCCGTGTTTAATAACTGCACCATCACACTGCTCAGCGGCCTGCCTAATCAACCCGAGACTGGACCACGAGTTTCCTAATAAAACCGGAACTTTTGGAAGCGACTCAAACGGCAATCCTTTAAGTCATGGAGGTTCAAAGAGTGTACGTTAATTTCCGCTGCTATCCTGAACAGCGGCTTGTTGATTATGACAATGTGTTTGAGGGTGGCAGCGGTGTTTGGGTGGACCGAATTCGTACGGCAAATTTGCTCAGTATTTTTTCTTTGTTCCGTAGAAATGCCGCGTTTTAATGGTATACATGTAATGGATAATCAAATGATACCAAATGTAAAAAGGTGCTAAGATCAAGACGGGAAGCTTCACACTATTCATATGGGCATTGGGATATAGACAAGCTAAAGCAGTAAACTTGGTTGGTCACAGTTGACTCTGTTATGTATAAAAAGGGTTACTTCCTTCTGTTGTGTAAAATGGTCAAGGAGAATAGTAAAAGCGAGAGAGAGGCAGAAAAAAAGAGGGAACTAGAAATCGTTTAATTGGACAGGACACATATAAGGATATTGGAGACACATGTAAGGACACATGTAAGGATAATGGAGACTGGAGGCATAGCAGGTGGATGCGTTTGCAGTCTTAGACATCTTGTATTAGATGAGAGTGTCGGGTGCTGGCTGAATTCCCAGCAAGATCCAGATTTACCTCTTTTCCTATTACACTTTGTTATCCTGTCCTTAATCTGTCACCCACGGGTTATTGTATGTTCTTCCTGTACACAGGAGCCCTTGAGGCAACCTAATAACTGTAGTCACATTAAAATTCTGTTTACCCATACCCGTCAACAAGGAGATCTAATCTTCCTCTGTAATTTGAGAATGCGTGTGGGGGTTCAGTTTTGTTGGGCTCAGTCTACCGTTGCAGAGTACACAATATTGCGAATCAGGCAAGAATGTATCCTTTCTTTGTGAGTAGGCTGCGCTGCGACACAAACTTAGGGATAACCAGTTTTGCAGATACCAAGATTCGTATAGAGAGTACCCTTAGGGCAACTTTACTAATTCGCACAAAAGCACTTAAGAAGACTTCAGAGGCAACGTAAAGAGCCATATCAAAATATGAAACCCTCGTGACTTTTTTTTAATCGCCACAGGTAGAAATTTGACACTTGTTCCCTCTACGCTTTCTTCGGACAGCTTCTGGCCGCACTCTGTGTTTCCGCTAATCTAATTACACCGCATTATCACCAAATGAGCCAAGAATACCTGCATGGCGGGGATACAAAAAACATTCCTTCGATTTTTTTTTGCCTATTGATGGCGCTCGTGCGCTCCATATTCATTGTTCTAGAGATGGCGCAAAGAACAGGATATGCGGTCAATAGAATTGTTTATAAATCTGGAAAGGAGCCATTTGTGAGGTTATCCCTATTTCTACGGAGCAGTGGGCGTGGCTTGTCAAGCTTAAAACGGTGTTGTAACTTGGTGAGCGCTGACAAAAGTGAATTAAAGGAGTGCGGCACCAGCTATGGCAGGTCATCCGCAAACAACTCGCACGGCCATTATTATGAATGCTCCAGAGCCCAAGGCTCTTCAGATCTTTCAGAAGACAGCGATTTCCACTGCAACCTAATTCATAGAATGAGAATACAGGAAAGTGTGGCATGCCAAGGCTACTATTTATTTTGTTGGTGTTATGAAACTCGCCACGTCAAATTATAGGAAAGTTTGTCCAAGTACCTCGGTTTTCTGTCTTTGAAAGATCCAGTTTACTGCCGGCGTCTCTTCTACTAAGTGCATCGTCTATGAGAATTTGGGCCAAATCGGGCAGGTTCACCTGGAACGAAAATACAGTTATTTCAACCTTGAACAACAATCTTTCTGGTGCTAAAACGAGAGTTCAGCCGGCAGAAGAATTGCCTGATTATACTCAGATTTCAAACTAGGCAGAAACGCAGGGTTTTTGGTCTCTCTGTTTGTCTGTCTGTCTGTCTGTCTGTCCGTGTGTCTGTCTGTGACTCGATTCAACCAATCAGCCAAATTAAACTTAATGTTGCGCAATAGTCTTATATACACACAGCCAAATGTAAACGCGTAAGCCCGGTTTAAATGTTCCTACTTGTCAACATTGTTGAACAAGAACAAAGTACTACGCAAATATAAGACAGGAAATTAGTACACACGGGATATTTACAGTGTTCCTTTATTAAAATTCATGGATGCTTGGTTTCACGCTAGCAAATTATATTCTACATCTACTCCAGAAAATCTCCGCCTGCTGGTGCCCGCGCCACCTCCTGGCGGCATATGAGAAATCACGCAGCAATAGCAACGAAAGTTCCCACAAGTCAGGTTCCATGACGTTCTGCTTGGAACGCACGTAGAGCACGTTAACGCGGTTTTATAAACATTAAAGTCGGCCACCTCGATTCACGCGCATCTCCGCCGTACTGCGGAGCTGGCATCGAGGAACCCCGCCTGTAGCAGAGGAACGCGCTAAATTCAAATCGCCTTGACCAAACCCTTACTGTTGTTTACCTTGGGATGAGCACGACGGAACAGGAACAGCATGAGAGGTGAGCAGGAAAGCAAACGAGGGCATTTTCTTGGCAAATGTCTAAAAAGACTATCGTCTTTTGACGGCATTTGCAACAGAAGGCGCAGATACGCGGCCACTTTTTTTTATTTTATGACCGCGAATCAAATAAAGTTGCGACGCGGCCAGGTCAATGGGGGAATACTAGTCAATGGGAATCATCCGAGGCGCTGTTTATAGAATCATGATTAATACAGCAGGAAGGCAAAAATAACCTTATTGCCTCAAAATTAAGAGTAGCATCATAAAAAGCCTGGAAAAGAAAGAGCGTCAATTGTGAGAAGCGGTGAACCTGCATAAAATTAAGGGAATTTTGCCCTCACGCGCAAGAATTGAATGGCGAAGCTGGTGGACGTGAGAATTGCTGGACACATATTAAAGTTTTAGTATCATTGTTTAGAGAGAGAAAGAGAGAGAGAGAGAGAATAACGGTTATGAAGACCAGCTATGTTAGCCGAGCCGTCACGCTGGCTTACTACGCAAGATGAGAGAAGAAAAACAAAAAGGAAAAAAAGTGAAAACGAAAAGTTGTAATTTGACGCACCAAAAATTTTCATTCACAAAATTCTGTTCACTTCTGTGCTCCGGAGAAATTCCAAGAGAGCCTTGGTTGCTCGTGTGGCCTGACCGGGACCCGACCAAGGACTCAAAACAGCCGTCAGCTCAAGTCCCACACCAAGATGCCTGCATTTTATTTGCGTAGTTGCGGTGCTAGTAAACATCGCCATATGCGTCGAAGCGGTCGGCGTGTTTTTCGCGGTGATTGGTGGACGCAAACTCGTCCTCAGTCTTGTAGACTTCCACCAGCTCTTCGTCATCGACACGAGGCTGCGGTAGCGGGACCTGCCACTCGTCTCGGGAAGAATTTGAACTCGGGAAGCCATCTCTGCAATTATGGATAATGGCTTCTAGAGAATGTGGTGGCTGCGGTGACCTCTCCCAAGTAGGGTTCCTTTTAATCTTTAGCATAAGTACTGCAGTATTTTATTTACATGCGCGGTACCGCTTGACGGCAGCGCTCGATCTTTCTTTTTTTTTTGCGAACACCACTGCACGATCCAGGGACTCGGCGTTCGACGAGAGTCAAGCCCGTTCTACATGGGGCGAATTTCGCCTGCGAATTCGCAGTTGCGGCGCCACCCGTGCGGCAAAACAATTTATTTTCCTATTTTCACTGCTGCGACATATTGCCAAATGCTAAGCGGCATTCACAAGAGAAGTTCGACTCTTCCAAACATTTGGCAATTCGCCACAGCAAGGAGAATAGATCGTTTTGGTTCACGAGCGGCGCCGCAGCTGCGAATTCGCAAGCGAAATTCGCCCCATGTAGAACGGGCTTCACGCGCTCATGACCGCTCCGCATTTTCTTGCTGTTTTTTTTTTTTTTTGCAGCGGCGAACTTGGGGTTTGTACAACAGCTCAGTTGTTAATGACCGCTCATGGTTGATTTGTTGACTTTTAAACTAGAATAATACAAGTGAAAGTCCTTAGCAAGGGGCACGATTAACTTCTATATAATGATGGCAAACAGCATATCTCGTACATTGAAATAATTCTTTCTTAACATTCAAAGCGTACCTTTGGTTCCCACGCTAAATCGGGCCTCATGAAAAATAGCTATCAGACAAAGTTGAAGGAACCGTGTTCCTGAAAGCGTTGGTAAAAACACACACGCACGGCTGAAGTCTGGACCTTGTTGGACAAACTAGCCAGAACTTCAACCTTACATTGACGTCACAGGCAATGAGACCACCTGTTGTTTAAGCTAGCACTGCGCCGCGCTGCTTTGCCGCCCATTGGTGATGGTTCTGACCTGGGGATTCTGGCGTCGGAACTCGATGACAGCCTTCGCTTTGTTCCTCATTTCAATGACAGGATCCGACAAGAGCTTGTTGAGGACATTCACTAACAACCGAAGCAACCACGGCCAGCTGTACAGGTTCTCTGAAATGACCACGGAACACCGTTTGGTAGAAACGTACGCAATGGCAATTTAGTTGCATAGTTTTTTTTCACAGGAAATAATCTACCCCGGAGTAATCACACGGCTACAGCAAAAAACCCGTGGCTACATGTTTAAAAAAAACGCCCACTTTTTAATGTAAGATCCGGTATTTATCTCGATTTTGTTCAAACTGTGACACTTAGCTTCAAATGGAGAGGTTCATGCACAAAATAATCGAACACACCGGACCCATTTTTTTTTTGTAGATTCCGGCATAGGTGCACAGGTATGGCACAAATCTGAAATATAAAATTGTTTCGGAAGCACATTTCGGGACTATAGTATTCAGCCACGGCGCTGCGTTTGCCGACATCATAATGAAACAGCGGCTATTCGTATTTATTTCGTATTATGTAAAAAACGTTGGCTCCAATCCACGCCATGAAGGTGCTTCGAAAGCAAAACTGGAAACGACACCCACAACTATTACCCACGCGACGTCACGTGAATTCACACACGTGGCTATATTATAAAGAGTAAAACCAGAGATTCTGCCTTCGGTTACCTAGAATTCGCAGGGGCGGCGTCCCGAACGCAGAAGCGTCGGCAACGGCCGGGATATAGCGCCAGACGCCGCCGATGTAGCCCGGACGTGCGTCGGCAGAAAGAAAACGGAGAGGAGCGTCATTTGATGGGTGAAACAGCTTAACTTAGCCATATTGATGTGCTAGCTCGGGCTACACCACCGTGCGACACAAGCGCGGACACCGAGTAAATTCCGCTTAGTGGTTCCCATTCACACTGATTTAAACTAGTTAGTTTAGTATGTTTGAGAATTGTGAGAATGCCGAGGGAAATCTTATAATCGCTGTTGATCAGAACAAATTACTCCTTTCGCCTTTTCTAATACCTGTTAAAACACAAACCGAACTGGTATTCCCCAATTTAGAAAACGGAGTCCCATTCGTGCAAGCAGTGCGCGAAAGGAAGTGTTTGTCTAGCGGCCACATGTCTGTATATGGTCTGTTTATCTTGTTTCCCCCCATCTCCCCCCCTGCAAACCATTCCTTAACGTATCTTTTCCGTACGACCACTTGATTCGGTCGTGTGCGGGTTACCCAGGATGTTTTGTCGAACAATTTATTGAAGCCGTACAGAGGGAGCGCGCAATGGACGCGAAGCTGCGCCAGAATAGGCCCAAAACAACCGTCGCTACAGCAGATGACAAAGGTGGGTCGCGCCAATGCGCCCGCCGGTGTGAGCACGCGGGGAACGCTGGGTAAATTCGCCGCGCCATCTAGACTTTCCTCCGTGAGTGATAACCGGCCTGACCCTCCGCAGACGCGTTGGGAATATATCTTGTCCCGCTCGCCACGAAAGAACCGTTGGCTGGTAGAGGTAGAAAGCTTTGCTTTGAAAAATGTGCCTGTGTCAGGACCTCCCGGTGTTTCCCACAACTGCGCCAAACTAATCAATAATTTACATTACCTGTTATGTACGGTGGCCAGAGTACGAAAGCGAGTAAAACAATCCGCTTTATAGTACAAGAGCGGATTGGCGTAGGGAGCTGACAAAACTTCACCCTGTAAAATTCGTCGCTGAGGCGGGTGCTCCGGTCGCTGTTTCTATAACTGGTGCAACACACACCCACAAATTTTATCACCGTGATAGCGGGAGTAGTTGTAGACCCGGCCCATTGCACGAGCACGGGCTACGTGCCTAGACTCAACGTTTGGTTCATCTAAAGTTATCGCTGAGTGTAGGGCGAACACATTTGTCACGTGCAAATTCAATGAACTTGGCTAATAAAGAAAGCTGCCGTCCAAAGCTCAAAGTTTCATGCACTTATTCTCTATCGGCTGTTACATCAACATTGCAACCCACTAATACTCAAACACACGGTCAGGAGGATTTGCAAGTGATGGAGACATTCACCTGTCAAAGCCTGACGATCGATTCCAGAAGTTTCCATTTACTGCCCATTCTACGTATACATACCCATTCAGCCGCCTATTTTTCGCGGATAACACACGTAATGAGGCCTAAAGGTCTCGCAGTTTTTATTTTTAATTGGTTATAGAACATGTTCGCTTTCAGATAACACGCAAGTGACCTGGTAGAATGTCATATTGTTTAAGAATTGTGATCAATGATTAGGCTGTGTCTATAAGCCACGAAGAAGGAACGTGGCTGCCTGCGTGCATCTATCTTTTGTTTTTTCCAGGAAAAAACTCCTCAAAATTAAAATTTGGGGAAGTCATTTTCAAGTCCTACACGAGCTCGAAAGCAGTGTGGGCAAGTTCTGGAGCGCTTGTAGTGGGAGGCCCACGCATACCCCAGATCCCAGATTACGCGCTTGTCCCGTCTCCTTGCTTGTGTACTGTCGTTGGTTTTTTGCGCTAAACATATTTCTAAGAATCATGAACCAACTAGCCCCACAAATAGTTTTGTTAAATTACCCCTAAAGCAGTAGCGCATATGTGCTGGCGCGGGCGAAACAAATCATGTGTATTGTAGCGTAAGCTACACTGGCCGAGGTTGAGCAGTTTCGCGGGGACTTTGAGGGCCGTGCTGCGAAAGCGCCAGGAGCATTGGATTGGCTTGGCTTGGCTTGGCTTCAACTCGATTGAATTCGATTGGGATCGGGAGTGAATTGGATTGAATTAAATTGGATTGTAGTGGATCGCAATAGGACTATGGGTGTGTAGAGAATTGGGTCTGCACATTCGCTGGTCTGCGCATTTCAGAGGAGTGACGTCATAGCCGCGGCAGACGCACTGGCGCCGGCTCGTGCCCAGCTGTGCGCCTCCGTTGCGCAGTAGCCAAGTCTGATGGTGCGCCGGAGCCGCTTTATTGCCGTTTCGCGTGGCTCCTTGAGAGCCGTGCTGTGCATGCGCGAGGAGCAGTGACTGTCCTGGACAGAACCGGACTGAACTGGACTGGACTGGACTGAACTGAACTGAACTGAACTGAACTGGACTGGACTGGACTGGATTGTATCGGATTGGATTGGATTGGAAATCGTTTTAGCAGCAGTAAGCATGATAATCAAGCTAATCCTACACAACCAGGAAAGCTAAAAAGAACCAGCTGAACCTTATCTCACGCTACGTATATCCTGGCATGGCCGAGCTAAGCCACTGCTAATTTTTTAAGCTTCAGCCAGAGTCCTTCAATGCTTCTCTGGTCATGAAACTGCCGGCCAAGTTTCGTACGGGCACAAAGGCTACCGCGAGGGGCGCCACCGCAGATCGGAGGGCATCGGGCGGCCGCCGCTGCTCTGTAGCCAGACCGGCAGGCAGGAACGCAGCAGCAGCATGCCCGTTCACTCCAAATTTTTTCGCCACTCACAAAATGACAAGTCCATTTGAGCGGCCCATGACACGTAAAGCGAAAGCGCGCTGCTGATAAGGTGGCGAGCGTCTGTTGTATCTTACTCCGTGGTCCGTTCCCTGCCAAATGCGCTCTGACAATGCCCCTGGCTGCCCTCCGTTCAACACCAGCGCCGCGGAGCGGCCTCCTTAGGCAGCGGACGAAGCTCTCGCATAGCGTGACGGCGCAGTTTCATGACCAGAAAGGCACTGAAGGACTCTGCTTCAGCGGATCCCCCAAAATTCATTGAGGCGTCAATAAGATAAACGCATCAAATTGTTTTCTTCATGTGTTTTGTGTTTCTGGGTAGAAGAACTACAACCATTGGATGCGGTACTGAACGTGTATTCAGTTACCCATTTTGTTTCTTCTTTGCAATATTTTCTTGGAAACGAGATAACGATACGCCCAATATGTACTTAGTGATACCGCAGTTTCTCAGTGGTTCACACATTGCTGAATGATGCACAAAATTCCGGTTTCATTCGTCTGCCACCCATGTGCTATTCTGGAAGAACCAAAAGGCACAAACACAGCTTTATGGTTTAGGCTTCCGCTTAAACTGCTGTTATCCGCCGACAATAACCAGTCTGTCGATGACGAGCGTCAGCAGCGTATGTCCTCCACAAATCAACCGGGAGTTTCCTCTTATCAATCGGCAAGAAGGCATGTCAAATAACAACGAACCACAATATGCAGGTGTCTATATAAAAAGCTGCAGTTAGCAGCAGCAAGGTTTCAGCTTTTAAGCCAAGTATGGCGCCAAATTCAAACATTTACCTTTCCCACCTTTGCCGTCCTATTAGTGTACTACCCGGTGCTGTACTGTTAGCAATACCCTCTTTGCCTATCAATACGCAGATCTACCACATGTGAATTGGTCCTGCGAATAAAAACCTTACAAACACTTAAGAGCATTCCGTTTTATTTTAAAATTGCGAAAGAGGAGCAGTGGGAGGCCACGCTGCTCAGCAAATACCCTCTGACCCAGGCCTCGCTAGCTGAGGTGGCCGGAGACACTGCAGAGCACTATATAAGTCCTGTCATCACTAGACGGTACTGAAAAGGGCGTGAAAACGAACCCACCCATGGCAACAATAGTTTTTTTCTGATGTGAACTGGAGCCTTTTTTGCTATGTTTTACTACTAGTTTCTTGCCATGAGTCGCAACACTATCTGCCCAAGCTACGTCCAAATTAAAAGTTGAATCTCTGTATACTGGCAGAATACAAGGAGTTGCAACTTACGACAAGCGTGGTAGGTGAACCCGTTCATGAATTTCGGGAAGACAGTTACGGCCGTCTCGAAGAGAGGGTTGGCCGGGTTTTTTTGCACTCCCGTGTCGATGCCGAAGGCAGCCTTGGAAATTACGTCGAATGTGAATCGCTCGCACAGCATGGAGATATTTACTTCAGCACCGCCGTTGGAACAGATGTGTAGAACATCTATGAACTCGTTTTGGCAGTCCCATAGGGAAGGCATCACCTGAGGAAAAACGTGTTATGCAGCGCATGCCGGGTTTGTTAGCGTCCCAAAATAAACATAAAGATTCAACGTACAGGCTAAGAGCGAAATTGACTGAGTATACGTGCATTTTTGGCAATATCGTGAAACGTTCAAGGCTGTTCCATCCTCGGAAGGTGGATGACCGGCGGAGCTGTAAAGTCACTTGTCATTAATTAACGACTATCGGAGTGACTTGCCGCAATCATATACACTGATAGGCGTACTCTCAACTGCAGGCGCATTATTGTGTTATATTGGTACCGATGGACGTGCGCGGCTGGGTGGCCGGTTGTGCTTGGTCGGTGGGGCACAGCTATCAAATGTCCCCAATACAAAACGCGTAAAAATCTCCCTTTTCGATTTCGACAAATCTTCATTCAGTTCACCGAATATAATCCCCATGGTAATGCCACGTAACAAAACCGACGTCACAGGAAATTTCAACCGTTGCTAAGGGCTACTGAAGGCGAAACTGTTTATGCCCGATTGAAAGCCTAATACGCCTTGCTTTCTTCCCTTCTTTTATGAGGGACCTGCCGCTACAAGCCCCTGCAGCACCCTTCTTGGGTCCTCCGGGTCGTTGCTTCCCCCGGGACAAGTGAGTCCTGTAATGAATCCCTCTGATCAACCTCTGCCGGATGACATGGATGGCGTGTCAGAACTTACCGACTCTGCCTCCGAAACTGTCATCTACGCTCATGACTCCACTTCGTTAGCTGAGCAAACGGAGCCTTTTCAGCCTGTGCAAACCCCGAAGCGCCGCCGTGCCTCTAAAGGTTCATACAGGCCACTTGATCTCAGCACAATCCCGAACCCCTTACGACATGGCGTCGTCGTAGTCATAAAGCCAGTTGATGCCTCCAAAATCATTACGCGGTACAATCCCCTTGCTGTCAAAGACGGTTGATTGATTGTAGGGTCTAACGCGCCGACGCAACGCAGGCGATGAGGCGCGCCGTAGTGGAGGGCTCCGGATTAATTTTGACCACCTGGGGATCTTTAACGTGCGCCGAAATCTCGTACACACGGGCGTTTTTGCTTTTCGCCTCCATCAGAAAAGCGGCCGCCGCAGCCGGGAATCGAACCCGCGACCTCGTGCTCAGCAGCGCAACGCCTTAGCCACTGAGCCACCGCGGCGGGTGCTGTCAAAGACGGATTGGAATCTCTGGCTCCAAATGGCGTGCTGCAAATGCGTCCAAACTATCACCTCAACCTTCTCGCGATTGACACACGCAGTGCCGACGCCACCGAGCGTCTGTTGCAAATCTCTTCTATTGCTGGAATTTCCGTGAAGGCATACGAGCCACGGCCCAGCAACTGCGGCATGGGTGTGATCAGGGGAGTTGCCAAGGACCTTTCGGATCCTGAAATTCTCAACGCGTTGCGTCTCAGATACCAGTCATGTCCGCTCGAAGACTTGACTTGGAAAGAAGACTTGGAAAGACTTGGAAATGCTCGAAGACTTGGAAAAGCTTCGGAGAGTGTCCAAATCGTGTTCTCCACAGAAACTATACCTGAGTACGTCGTCATCGGTTACACGCGCTACCGTGTGAATGACTACGGGGAACACCTCGGCAAATGCAAAAAATGCCAGCGCTTCGGACACGTGGCAGAAGTATGCAAATTTTCGCTTCGGTGTTCCAAGTGCGGTGATGATCCCGATCGTGCACCCTCTTCTGCTGACAAGCTAAAGTGCCCAAATTGCAGCAAAACGCACGAATCCACATTTCTTCACTGCTCCGTCCGCCGCGATCAGAAGGCGATTTTGAAATTCAAGGCCGCAAACCATGTTGAGTACAAGTCAGCAAAATCCACCCTGCTAGAGCGGCGTCACGCTGGCCACAAAGAATACTCGGAAAAGCCAGAACGGACACCTGCGAGTCTCTTATCCATGAACGTCGAGGAGGAGTTCCCGGATTTACCGGTCATACGGCTCGAGCCGCAGCAGCAGCATCCTTCTGCAGAAGCTCTGCCAGAGCGGGCTCCAAGGGCAACCCACGAGTCTTCCCCAAAAGCTGCGGCATCGTCTGCATCGACAGCTGCGCCTGATCCGTCACCAGCTAGGACTCCTGCACCAGCTGCATGGTCTTGAAAATCTGTTCGTCGGGTCGCGCCTGATTCGTCGCCAGCTACGACTCCTACTCCAGCTGCACGGTCTTCGAACTCTGCTCGTCGGGCGTCTATGCCAGCTCACCGTGCGAGTGATGGAAGCACCGAGGGCTGGCGTTCTGTGCTGTCCTCTCTCGCGGAGGCTGTTCGTATCTTTCTCGCCCCCTGACTTCCCCAGTAGCCGTGGCGCTCTTGACTCTCCTGAACTAATGTCTCTCCCTTTCCTTGCACAATGGCGGTAGCTGCTACTACTTGTGCAGTCATTGCCCCCAGAAGTCCAGGAAAATTCGTGACAAAGCGACAATTTTTCAGTGGAATGCCTGCGGACTCAAACAGCGTCTTTCGGATCTGCGTAAACTCGCTCAAAAGCCCAAATTTCCCGTGATTGCTATTTCAGAATCACGATTGACGAGGGATATACGCCTTTTCCGGGTACACAGTTGCGCAGTCGACAACTGCCGTAGAACAAGAGTTTTAGTGGCCCTGAGAAACGACCTCACCACAGTGGTGCATAGCTTACCACCGGACGCATCGAATGAATACGTGGCAGCAACTGTGCAGGGAGCTGGTTTATCGTTCACAATAATTGCTGCTTACATTCCGCCTGGAGTGGCATTGAACACAAACCGGCCTAGAAGAGCATAATCAGCGCCACACCAAGACCGCACATTTTGACAGGGGATTTCAACGCTCCGCCATCCCTCCTGGGGCAGTGTAAAAACGACAGTCAAAGGGCGGTGCCTCCTTGACATTGCTCAACGGCACGGTATGTGCGTCGTCAACACTGGAGAGCCAACGTTTTTCCGGGGCAAGATATCCAGCGTGCTTGACGTCACGGTCGTCTCGTCGCAACTTATTGCTAGGACGAAGCTGGACAGCGGACATTGAAGGGCCTGGCAGCGACCACGTGCCGACCTACATTTCAGTGGATGGCCTTACGGGTATTCGAATCTCAGCGTGTCATTCGCCACTCAAACTGGGAAGGATTCACAACTGTGATGGATGAGTGTGCGGACTCAGTGAGCTCATATGAGTCCTTCGTGGAAACAATGTCAAGAGCTCGCAAGTCTAGCACCAAGGTGCTGAGGTTGCCTCTTAAAATACAGCGCTGCTGACTCAGAGTTCGCGAGGCTTCGAGCAGGTCGTCGAGGAGCAGAAAGACGAGCCCGTCGGACGCTAGCCCCTGAGGATATCCGAGCTTCCAGGCGTGCTCAGAGGGCAGTCCAGAGGCATATGGACAAGCTTGCCAAACGACGAATGGGAGTCCTTCTGCTCGAAGCTTGACCCCGAGGAAGCCGCTTTCCAGGATATGGCGCCTGGTTCGGAGCCTGCAGATCCCCACGCAACTGCAACTGCACCCATTTAACTCATTGCACTCAGCACGGACACGACTGATCTACACGTTTGCGAACGCCTTGTAGGAAAATTACCACGACGGCCGACACCTGTGCTACCACTATCTTCTCCCCCGAGTGAGATCCCCAGAGTTGTCGTCTTCAATGGACATGCCATTCTCAATGGCAGAACTGCTTGCGGCACTGACCTCATATCAAAAATTCCACGTGTCCAGGTCCGGACGGAGTTACTCATACAACCCTGTCCCATTAGGCGAAAAGGGGAAAAGGTTCCTCCTAAACATTTTTAATCGCTCGTGGGAGACTGCCGTCTAGAGCCAAATGAAACACGCTCGCATTGCGCCTGTTCTCAAGCCAGGGAAAATTCCAATTGCCATCGCCTCCTACCGTCCCATAGCCCTCTTGAGCTGTGTAGGCAAGCTCATGGAGAATATGGTGCCTAATCGATCGCTTGGACTGGGATCTGACAGTCAGAATGTATACCCGCCACAGATGTCTGGTTTCCGCAAAGGCCGCAGCAGCATTGATATTGCCATCAGGCGCTTGCAACCAGAATTAAACAAGCCAATATATGGCGAAACGTCACCATTGCCGTGTTCCTGGACATCAAATCAGCCTATGAATGCGTAGAGCATGAAGCTATTCGCTCGGGCTATGAAAATCTTCAGGTATCGGAGGCCGGATGTATGCATGGTTTATCAGACTACCTTTCCGATAGGTACGTCTACATGTCCACAGACAGCAGCGACACAGCAGCATACAGAGTGACCCAAGGTGTTCCTCAGGGAGGGGTGATAAGCCCCACGCTGTTCAACATCTCCATGATAGGGCCTGGAGAAATGCTTGCCGCAGTCGGTTGACATCTCCCTGTACGCGGACGATATCTGCATATGGAGCTCTGGCTGTAACAGGCGTGTGCTACGATCGAGACTGCAGCGAGCAATCGAATACATTGCAGCGTTCTTGGCAGCACGAGGATTGGAAATCTCGGCAAGCAATGTGCAGCGTTGGGCTTTTACGAAGCGGGACCTCACGCACTACGGCTCACTGTTGGAGGCAATGACATCCCATACGTTTCCAACCATAGGTTTCTGGCGGTGACATTCGACAGGTCGCTCACCTGGTCACCTCATGTCCGCCATCTCAAGGAGAAGCTCTCATCAATCGCCCGCATATTCCGTATGCTTTCTAGATAACTCCCGGCGGTTGCTCTGTTAACTCTCTCCTTCGGCTATACGAAACGCTCTGCGTCGGTTTGATACGTTACAGCATCCCTGTATTGGCCCCTCTCTCTCAAGGAACGATAAAGGCTCTAGAGTCCATGCAAGCACAGATATTGAGGACCTGCATTGGTGTCCCCGAGAACTACCTCGACTGTGGGAACACTGACGGAGTGCCGACGCCTGTCACCCTTGGCTCTCAGCACGCAGGAGCTTCTTCGCGTGCGACTGCGGATTGTGGCAAGGCAATGTGATCACCCTTTAGCGCCAAGTTCGGTCCCTGAAGGTGCGTGACTTCCTACCTCATCATTACCAGCCGCCAGGTCTTCCGCTGCATCCGCCGTGGATGTTCCCAACGATAAAAATAGTGACCACAGTGCCCGGAACTTCAAGCAAGGAGCATATTCCGCCTGCCGCTCTGCGGTTTTTTGCCCTTGAATATATCCACTACACATACGGAGTACACGCACATCTGTACACTGATGGATAGGTGTCATCCACATCATCCACTGTCGCGGTGTGGATACCTTCATCTCGCACCACCCTCAGTGCCATTCTAAGCCACAAAACCTCATCTACGGCTACCGAATTCGCAGCTCTGCGGCTGGCTTTGGCTTATATCATCGAGCAGCCTGCACGCGTGTGGGCCATCTTCACGGACTCTCGGGCTGCACTGCAATGTTTGGCGTCTTTCCCCAAGGATCAGCCTTGTGCTTGATGTACATGCTTTGCATCTTCAATTTCTGCAGCGCGTCAATCAAATAACACTCCAGTGGGTTCCTGCCCATGGCGGAATAACTGGAAATGTGAAGGCGGACGCTGCTGCATTCATAGCGCATAACAAACGTGGACCACAAGTACTCGGTACCATTTTCTCCGGAAGATGCTGTCAGCACTTGCATACCAGTGTGGCATGGAGCATGCACAGCGTTCCGACTTCGAAGCAGACGGCATCCCATCATTACGCGCCCCTCCACTCTAGCGACCCGCACTGTAACTTTAGCATGCCACCTGGAATTTTGAAGCATGATGAAACAGTACTTCCACCGCATGCGGTTGAACGTGGCCTACACGCGATACTACTGCTACAAAATCAATCAGTCCACCTCGCCTCTGTGCCCACAGAGGCGAGGTGGACTGATTGATTTTGTGTATCGCAAAGAGTGTGCCTTGCAGTGTCTCTTGGGCCGGCCGCTCTCCGTAGGGCTAGAACTGAGAAGCACCCGCCGCGGTGGCTCAGTGGCTAAGGCGTTGCGCTGCTGAGCACGAGGTGTCGCGGGTTCGATTCCCGGCCGCGGTGTGCCGCTTTTTCTGATGGAGGCGAAAAGCAAAAAACGCCCGTGTGTACGAGATTTCGGCGCACGTTAAAGATCCCAGGTGGTCAAAATTAATCCGGAGCCCTCCACTACGGCGGCCCTCATCGCCTGCGTTGCGTCGGCGCCATTAAACCCTACAATCAATCAAATCAATTAGAACTGAGAGGCGATTAGGTCCCTGGAATTCTTCCAAACGTGCCTTTCGTGCCACTAAAGCTTTACTGACCTATCTAAAAGCTACAACCCTTGATCAGACTTGTGTAAATAGTTCAAATCATGTGTTCCTCTTCATCATTGTAATCCATCATTGTCACAGCATTCATCTGGCGTAGCAAGCCAGACGGTTTAGCTCGGCTGACATCGCCAGACTCATTAAGTTGTTCTCTCTCTCTCTCTCTCCTTTTGCATTTTGAAAAGGTTTTCTTGGGGTATTGCTTCCCTCTACGGTTTCTAACGGGGTCCCTGTACCGCCTTCGCCTTGTCCGCTTGCTTCATGACGCCATTTAATGAAGGTTTACGACTATGGTGGATTTGCTCGCCCATCTTTCCACTCGCTTGTTTGCGTTCTGCGTTTCTGTTACGTCGTCTGCGGTGCACTGTTCCGGCAGCCGCTTTTCGCTACTGCAGACCCAGAGCGCGTGCTACGGAGCACCTCGTCTTAAAATACACGTGAATTTTCAAGGGTTCTTTGTGTACGCATGAAAATGCTAAAGTACTCTAGGGCGTCGCTTTATACTATTTAATGCAATTGTGTTGCAACTAAGTACGCTCCCGCACCATCGTCCACATATCTGGAGCTCCAAGCTACTTCCAACGGCGTAGAAGGACACAACAGACAAAGCGAAGCTGGTCGTCAAAGCTGACAGCAAATAGGCCATTAGCAATCTCCGAGAAAACAAAATCCTTTTTCATGTGCTCCAAACATCCTTTACTATCACACGAAACCATCCCAAGCTTCAAACTATTACAATCTTGGTCCCTGGACACACAGGTGTGAAGGGGAGTAAGAAGCCCTAAGCCTCAGCCCAAGCCGCTCCTTATGATACGGGCAACCAAATACCCTGGCCTCACTTCTATGACCTAAACGAGTACCGCCAAGAAATGAATCGCACTCATGGGACCGTAGTGACTAGACGACAGTAATCGAAGAACCAGTGCACACTACCCTATCAAATTCACCCATCCTGAACCGGTTCTCATTCGACAAGCACAAACCGGCACGCTCCAAACCCAACACATTTTACGCAGTATGGACGCGCTTTCATAAATTCCCAAATGGCCACACTGCCTACTCCAACAATGAACATACCCTCTGGATATGCGCAAATATACAAGCAACGTTCAGATATTTGCTCCAACCAATTTCAGCCAATTCGAGTAAGGAGGCATGGCTGTCACCTACGAAGAGCTTAAGCACCATTGGACCGCATTAATGAGCCACGTCACAAACACAGCGCTACTATTGATCAGTCTTTGTAGCACTTCCATTCTAAGAACCGAGCAGTCATTTGGTCTCGGAAATAAAGCTTTTTGTCTCTCTCTGTCGCACAAACTACAAAGTTTCTATACATAATAGACAACGACTAATACCCTTCTGGCTACGACCACGTGCAAGCAGTTAGCGCGAGGAAAACTTACCAGCTTCCTAAAACTGCCAAGTTGTCGACTCCCAAGTAAGAAAAGTTTGTAAGTCCCCATCGTGCGAAAAACCATCATTTACTTTCTTTGGTGCAAAATATTGGCCCTCACTGTGAAGAGTAAAAAAATTCAGGGAAACTCGCACTCGCGCGCAAGACTTGAATGGCGAAGCTGTTGGGTTTTATTATAGTTCCGGTGTAGTAGTTGACATCGCCGGCATGGCATTTCAGCGGACCCTGCAACACTTTCGATAAACGCTTTCACTCATTCCTTCGCGTCTGAAAGCGCTGCTAAAGCTACAGTTATTGCCAGCACGGAGCGGCCCTGTGTGATTTGCTCGTCGCACCAGATACGCCTTCCGTTTCTGCTTTGTTTTTGCGGCTTTATTTTTAAAGTTACTATCGAAAAGCATTCATTGATGCAACTGTAGGGAAACCGGTCAACAGCCGCTACATGGCCTCACTGACGTAATTCGCGCCGTCGAAGAACATCAAAGCCGGGAAAGAGAGAAAAATCTTTTGAGCGAGTTTCCAGGTTATCTGTTGGGCGTAGAGCAGTAATATTTGGCCTAGGTACTTTGCGACCCCCTAATCTAAGTACTGGGTATGTTGGGTGACTACGTTCGGCAAGCATTTAGGAGTTCAAAAAAGTTGAAAAAACTGTTGCAGGGTCCCTTTAAATGACCTTCTGTTGAGGAAGTCCAGAGTAGTGAGCTCGCCGTTTAGGTTGATGTTGTTGTACGCCACTCTGCAAGCGCGACTTATCGCCTCTACCGGAAGCTTTGCACGCCGAGCCCCACGAAGCAGATCGGCCTTTTCCCCCTCGGCCGTCCCAACTAGCCACAAAGGTCGCACCATGTGCAGGAATCAATGATCTTCTACAGCAGTTTCGACATTGAAGTCGCTACGGTTCAGAGCGCATGCGTACGACGACAGGAGGACGAACGAACGTCGCCATGACGTGTCTTTCTTGTTCCGAGCAAGTGTTGCCAGAACATGGCGAATGCTAAGTTTGTTTTTTGGGGCAATGTTGGCAAATGTTGGCCAATCTCCCAAAGTGCATGCGTTTGCTTGGCTTGACGAACTTGCGCTCGAGCCACGCGTGAATGAGCGCTCGGTATTTTGTTGGTATTTTTAATTGCGGACACCATACACAAACGACTTTCTCAACAGCTTCGATATTAATAAAGGAAAAAAAAAATGAGTCAGTATGAAAATTTACCACGGGCCTCCAGGGTAGGTTCGGACTGCGTTATGGTGGCGCTACTGCATTTTTTCTTAACTGTTTGGTAGAATACGGAGCATATCTGCAGTAGGAGGTCAGTAATTTATTGTACTCGCGCAAGAACAATGGTGTTCAAATTAAGAAACTAGTCTGAAGCTTTTGCAAAATTAGGCAGAGGTTCTGTAACCCAATCATGTGACATTTTTTTTTCCTGAGTGGCTTCGCGCCGGACGCGCAATATGGGCCCATTGCGTTGAATTGTTTTTGGCTTATACTTAGTTGCGAATTACGTCTATGAGATTGTGTTTTATATATTACGACGGACTACGTGCATCTCTTCAAATAGCGGAATTTCCGTCACAACTTGGTACTGCTCCTAAGTGACGCTAGAAAGCGAGTACAGGAATTTAATTTGGTTGCTTAAACACAGGTTTTGCTATTTGTCTCCCCCTACCCCTCCCCCCCCCACCTTGACCACAGGCGCTCCAGCCGAGCCGTACTTTGAAGAACACGCTGCTTACATAACAATGGTAAAGCGCTGGATCACATACCGCTTTCAGTTTCGATGGGCTGAAGAACGGCTGCATGCATGTCCTCGCCTCCTTCCATGCAGGTCCACAGGCGATCGCGATGCTATCACACACGAGGGGCTGTACCTCGTACAGGTGCATCACGTGCTGGTGAAACCAATGGAAAAAAAATTCACCATTTTCCCGTAGGGGAACGCTGAGTAGTATGCGACGCAGCCATGGGGTCGACTCAAGTTCCCCTTAGTTTTCAGTTCGTCGTTTCCGTTAAGTTGAGGTTTGTAGCTACCGTGTTATTTGCCGTTTGGTTTCCATGGTAACTACCAAACTTTTCACTTACCGGGTGCGTCATTTATATTGCGGAGATACAGTGGCGCCCCCAGCGGAGTATGCAGCGGCTACCGTCGCGCCTCTAACTCTAAGCTGCTTCGAATTATCGCGCGCGGAGCCGCAGGTGTCGCCATTCGTTGCGCAATCCCGGAGAGGAGCTTCGGAGAGGAGAGGAGGAATGCCGGAGAGGAGAGGAGCGTCGGAGAGGAGAGGGGGAATGCCGGAGAGGAGATAAGACAAGGAGAGGAGAGGCGGAGAAAGAGGATGCGCATGTGCAGTGGAGGTGTGGACGCCGCACAACGGCGGCCGCACAACGGCGGAGGGAACAGGCGTGACCATAAGCTGCTCCGCATCTAAAAGAAACAGGTTCAAGTAGCATTAGACGTAAATACGCGAGAAAATTGGAAGCTCGCTGTATCCAATCTGAAATTTAGTGAAACGGTGGAGCTCCTGTTTTTTTTTGTAGTCTCGAACTTCAACGCGCACTCGTCGGAGCAGGCGAGTGCCCGAGTGCCGCAAGAATTCTAGGGTTCGCGCAAAAGAACCGGCAGCAAAACGTCAGCGGCGGCACGACGGCGAGGAGAGGACTAAGCTTCTGCGAAACCACAGCGCTCTCTATAGGTGGCTTTGTTAGCCGGTTTCTACGAGTGCACTGGCGGGTCTGGGAACCGGGTCCTACCCTTGCGTGACAGGCCACCTACAGCAGATACGGGAAAACGTTCGATCTACAACATCCCCGTTGTTAATAAAGAATTACTGCTATACTAACAGTGCAAGCCGACGCATTCATTAATAGACGTTATTGCGAGTCTCGATAGAGTCTCGTGGTCGCTATATGATGATGATAAATTCTTTTATTAGGAAGGGAAGGACCGAAGGTCACTGGAGGGGGAATAGGGGGAATAGGGAGGGACGTAGACGCTCTATAAATCACGCTCGAAAGGCCACTGTCAACGCCAAACTGGGCTAAGGTCACCAGGTGTTGAGGATGTTCGAGAATGACCCTATGTAATCCTTCTATATCTGAATTTTGGAAAACATTATGGTTTAGTCTATATAAACGACAAGCCTCTATTGGCTGAATTGCGTGAATGGTACTCGATGTGACGGATCATCTATTTGTCTGGTTGAAGAAAATTTCAAAAGTTGCCGAGGGGGATTTCTGTTAAAATGGCGAAGCCGTTAGTTTGTACATTAAGCCCGTTAACAAATTTGTGGCCCCGCCTATTACCATCAATAGCATGCTATCGATGAATACAAATTCAACTTCTGGCGCTCTTCGAGCCCTTCTGGATTGTTAACGTCATCTAAATGGTAAAGGAGGAAGTATTTTATCAGTTTCGCTTCTAATTTTCGGTTTTCTGCCGTCGGGAGAATTTTTAAACGTCCTTCACCGGCGGGGAGACGAGCTGACGTGGTTTCAGTTATGGCGTCACCACCGATCGCCGATGCTTCGCGCGAAGACAGAATTTCGACGGATTTAGATGTACCTCAGCTTGAATCTGTGCACGATGATAGCAGGACAGACACTAAATACGACTTCGATTCGTCAGACTTTAGTGCACACAGCAAAAGCTCGTCAAGTCGCAACGGAGCATCACCAGGTATGCGCCGGTGAGTATCGCTTTCTTCTCCGATCGCTCTATCGCGGGAGCGCGTTGTTGTAAACGGATCCGGTCCTGTTCTCTCGCATGTCCAGGGTGTCGACGTTGTTCGGCGAAGACCATTTGGATCCGACAGCACAGAGAGTCGAGAGTTTTCTCCACGAAGACGGGCTGGAGTTGACACTGGCGTAGCACTCCGGAGCAGCGTGCGGCTGTTCGTGTTTTTACTTATATTTTTGCGTGTAAATACCTGTTGCACTTACGCAGCTCATATTTTCGGCATTATTCTGTAAGCGTTTTATGTTCAAAGTGTACATTTCAAAATTTTTATGTGGTCCCTGTGAAAAGTAGCACTTTAATGTTTTCATCATTTCTTTTTGCGTTTTGTTACTTTCTTGTTCTGATGTTTTTTTAAAATTTGTAATAAATCTGTTTGAAATTATTACTGTTAAAAAGCCCCATTCCTTCTGTATCATTTCGTATCTTACACTTCACCATCAATCCTTTTCTGTGCTAAGAGAAAAATATTTCCTGGAACATGTCGGACTTCCTAATATAATAAATCTTTGCTGGGAAGATATAACGGGTGTTCAAAGTAGAGCCTTATGGTTTTCTTAAAATTTAGCCCTGGGAGGCACGCGAAGACCACGTGTGCGAATAAGCTATGTGGCCAGGGGGACACAATGGGAAATGATAACTATTGCTGCCAGCGCCCCAATTGACAAAAAATAGTAATTACCATTTTGTTGACGGCAATACGTGGGCAGGCTTGTTTTGAAAAATTAGAGGCGATCGTATTTCCACACAGTAACAATTGGAAGAATTCTTCTAGCGTGTTTCTGCTCATACATATCCGGCTCCACGTTTTAATGGTCGTTCGCACGATTACGCATGCTAGAGAATTACTGTCGACGCCAAGAGCCTCGCTGACATGACGCGGCTGTTGCGGATGTTCCGCAGTCATATCTTGATTTCGCCAGCCGAGAGGGAAACTGGGACAGCGATCATCTTTGCCAAAGCCTTCGCTCCATTGTCAGACCAAACGCCTCACGCAACAGCCGCGTCACAGCAGGATAACCTGAACACTAAGGAGTGTGCTGGTCAGAACGCCGACATCTTGCGTTTTTAAGAGACTGTTACTAATAAAAGCTGCTTCATGTGCAGCTGTGCAGCATTTGGCTCTCCATTTATTCTTGTGCTTAAGACTTGCATAGAAATTAACCTTTGGAATGGGTGCATAAGCTGCTCAAACGCAAATATTTTGCTCTCTCTGTCTGTCTGTCTGCCTGTCTGGGGTCTGGTCTGTCTGTATGTATGTATGTATGTATGTATGTATGTATGTATGTATGTATGTATGTATGTATGTATGTATGTATGTATGTATGTATGTATGTATGTATGTATGTATGTATGTATGTATGTATGTATGTATGTATGTATGTATGTATGTATGTATGTATGTATGTATGTCCGCGCCTTGATTCAGCAGCGGAGAAAACTTTTAAGGAATTCTTGCATGAGACGTTTATATTTTATAGGAGACGTTTTTATTTTTTATCTTACCCTGGTATTCTGAGCACTTCCTCCACCCGAGCCTCCGGTGGAGGAGATCCTTGAAATAATTTCTTCATGCATAAGCATCGCGGAAACTTCTCCTCAACCGAGTGGAGGGAGCAGATGGAGTGGAGGAGGGACTCAGAATACGGCCCTTAGACATTTAAGAAAAATATTCTCTATATTTGTCAACATTTGAGGGAGAGCGTCAGTACATAGCAGTGCTTGCCGTGTTTTTTTTTTTAATTAATCGTACATGTGTGCTCAATTTTTGTGAGAGGAAAGAAAAGAAATTGAAATGAATGTTTTAACCACAAGATACAAAGGAGGCTGGCGCGCCACCAGAAGATGTCGCGCCAGCAGTTCATACGCGGCAAAATTGATCTACGCCATACCCCAATAGGGGGAACGAGGCAGGAGAGGAACAGCATAAGGTGCGTGCGGATGAGTCCGGATGGCGGTTACGCGGCAGGGGTCAGGAGACTGTCGCATTTCGGACAAATTAGCAGAGAAGCACGCCTATGCGCGACGAATTTGTGTGCGGCTGCCAACATCTAACAACCCTATTAGGTTCTGTGCACAACTTGAAGCATTATTTATGCAGGAACATTATCGATGTTACAGCGGCTTCCTTCGGCTTTTCGAGACTATTTAAGCACCTGTGATTGGCTCGTGGTTCCTGGATCTGTTTTAAAAAAATTGTAGTGGCTGCGTGACTCACTAAAGTCGTTGTGCTTGAAATTTGAATGAATGAATAATGTCAGCAAGAAGTTCAGGAGTTGCAATGCACACTCACCCCTCTCGGACTGAATTTGCTGAACTCCTTATTGAAAAGTTCCTTTATCATGTTCAGATCCTTAATAACAGCGACAGGGACCGTACCTAGGTAGAATCTGCGTATGGAAAAGAAAGAAAATGTGGAAAATTTTTGAACTTCAGTTCCTTAGAGCATCAAGTAGCGAACAGGCGAATGAAAGGCTGTACCATCTGTTTCAACAGATGGTTGAAACAAGCGCGCAACGTTTTGTGACATCAACACTGCGTCAACAAAATCTTTGCCTAAAGTGCGTCAAACCTTCGCTGAAAGTGCATTCAATCGATCCTTAAAACTTGAAAGACCCAAATCGCAAATGAAGAAGGGACCCATGCGACAAACTTTTTGCCCACTACAAACGTAAAGACAACCACGAACGATCAAAGTTTATAGCCATATGTCGTTCATGAGAAAAAGGTATGCTATGATCGACGCGCGTATTGCCGTGTCTAGAACCGTTCCTTTTCGCGATTTTTAAGTAATCATTTTGACACAATTTAGGCCCGTTATCACGCACGCGCCGTGTGTCCAGAGACCTGATCAGAGCTTTTAAGTTCACCAGTCAGTCTATGAACAAATCCCTTAGGATTCTGACAGGCCACCAGCAGTCGCTTTCACGAAAGCTTGCGTTTTAAAAAAATGCCCCGCAAAAGCCGCAGCATCTGATGTGCCTGTGTATGAGCCATGTCGACCTGGTTTTTTCGTTTTTTCGGCGACAATAGTTTTCTTCATGCAAAGCTTTCTTCATGCAAAATTGCGAATGTTCAAAGTCAAAGCCTCGGCGATGGAAAGTACAAACTGCGCGAGATTCAAAATCAAAGGTCAACGAGATAACGTCCACATCGTCTGCGAGTCAGATTCCAAACTGAGACGACAACCAATGAACCTCTGACGAGAAAGCTTCGCGTTGAACCGCCGTCGCCCTTAGACAGAGGGGTACCCAGCACCTCTACCAGACGTCACGTGGCCAAAGACGGCGCAGTTGTCTTCAAGGAAAACACGTTTATTGGAGCGAACTTGTGCTCCCCTAACAACTCAAAAGAATACAGAGGCTGCGAAGCAGCGGTCGACAAATTGACTTGCGCGGGCGAGTGTCGTCGAAAGGAATGCCGCGGCGTCTGCTCTGCAGGCTTTTATCTTTCGGCGCGAGTGTTTCTGGAACTGTCGATTCACATCCAGAACATTGTAGATCACAGAAGATTATTCTTGGCTAGCGACGTTAGGGCGAAACAGTCTGCTTATCTGAATGAGGTAGCCCGTGCGGCATAAAAATAAAGAATGAAACTCGCGCTTCCCATGGGACACAGATAACAAAGCCGGGCGCGGCCGGGCATTAAAAACAAACAATAAATAAACAAACCCGTACATGTTTCGCGGCAATATATATATATCAGTGTGTCGAACCGAAAAAAATACGGGTTCGGTTACGGTTCGAGTTCAGGTAAATTTATTTTGTTCCGGTGCAGTTCCGGTTCGACTAATTCGATCCGCGAACCGGTTCAGAACTGAATTATTGGCAAGGTGCGAAAAATCAGTTTTGTATAGTTTAAATTCGTCATAAAACTGAAGTATTTTTTTCTTCACTCGAACTAGTGGTTTTTTTTTAAATGAGCGGCAATACTTCTGTTAAATTTGAAAATCTAGGCCAGGTGTAACAGGAAATGTACCAGCCTCTTTTGTACCACCCCTATGTACCACCCCTACTGTCGTCCTAGAGACTACACAAAGCCATCGCCAAGAGACATGGGTGTATTATTGATTGGATCCCCTTGTTTCGTTTCATTGTACTGCTGGGATTCTAATAATGACTTAAGACATTGCCCATTTTGCTTGAATTACTTGTTACGTCACTGCTGATGCTGGGTGGCAGAAAATTTGAAAGTTTTTTCGGTGTTCATCACCACTTCTTAAGAAAACAACGTCATTAACGAGTCACCAAAGGCAGATCTTTCAAATAAGGCAAGGTAGGGCTGCGTTTTCATGGTCCATTTGGGATCCTTGGCCAAGCATGTAAGAAGACGCGGGGGAAAATATCGCCGACCACGGGCTGCGGCCCCTTCGTTATCGGGCTTACTGCGACAATCAAGGGCGAATGCTGCCTGCATCCCCATTGCAAAACAATCAACAAAAAAAAAACTTCCACGTAAAGGGCGGAACCACACGCCCGCGCACACAACATGGCGTTTTATTCGCCTGTGAAGAGCAGCTTTACCTGTACAAGAGACTGTCAAGCACGCTAGTATATATCAGCGAAACCAAACGTGCAGTTCCCAACGCTCGGCACACCTGTCAATTCGAAAGAACACAATCTCTAGAATTTCGAATAGACACGTATCTTCGCTTACCTCCCCCGCCACGGTGGCTTAGTGGCTAAGACGTCGTGCTGATAAGCCAAAAAACGCGGTTTGGATTCCCAGCCGCGGCGGCCGCTTTTCTGATGGAGGCGAAACGCGAAAACGCCCGTGGGTTCGACATTTCAGCGCTCGCTAAAGATCCCCAGGTGGACGAAATTCATCCGGAGCCCTCCACTGCGGCGCGCCTCATCACCTGTGTAGCGTCAGTGCGTTAAACCTCATAATCAGTCAAGCTTCTCTTATCCCCGTGTAGTACGTTTAAGAATCTTATTTCTCCGGCCCCTTCGCCCTATTTTCCACTCTTTCTCGTTTCGTGAGGTTCTCGTCGCTTGTAAAAAGCCGATGTCTCGAACCAGTAACAAACATATGTGCGTCCCTTTCTTCCTGCGTCCCGTTTGTGGCGCTGTTATAATTGTTGTGATAAGGCATGTACAGTCGGGGACTTAATTTTGCAGACCACGTGAGCGCGTGGCAAAAGCCACTGATGCGCGCTCTGGAGGCCCGGCGCCTGTTGTTGAGACCAGCGCGGCGCGCATGCGCGTCCTGTTTTACTCGCGGGCACGACGATTTTCTCGCTTCCTGCAGCGGTGTTGCAATGGTCACTCAAGCACCGCATAGCGACGCCTTTGTAGCATTCCTTTCTTCCCGATGGCACATTTGGGGCCTAACGTGACGATTGCGAGGGCTTTGGCGCAAGTGCTCCTCGCGTCCTGATAAACACTTGCGCCGAATGCTTTATTTGCTTGTTTGGTGCTTTATTATTGATAGACAATGAGACTAGCGGCTTGCGAACGGCGTCCCCGAATGAAGCGCGTATGAAGCACAGTCTCACGGTACCGCGCTACCGACGACGAAATGCCGGCTATATGAATAGCGAACCTTTATTCACCTTGTTTATTTTGTAATTTGGCCACTGAACATATATTTCAGCTCACCCTCCGCTGCTCATAAAGTAGGTGATTTGCAAGTTTTATAAAAGAAATCCTGTTTTATTTTTAATGTCTACTTCCTTACTTAAAAATGATTGAAAGACATACTCATTTTAATTGTCTGTTCGTTCTGCGCGTCGGCATTATTCAAAACGGCACCCCGGGTTCCCATCGAAGAATGCCATAACATTATTCGCTACTTTTCGCCGTAATACTGATCGCTACTTAGGGCCTTCCGAATGTTTTTGTCACTAATGAACGGGTGTTCAGCCACTGAAAAATAATCAGCTTGTCCTCCGGTTTCGTTGTTGACCTTGTCCTTCCGTCCGCTTGGCATCTGCAAGGTGGCCCTTTTCTAATGGTGGCCAAAAGCGAAAATGCTCAAGTGTGTTGGGGATTTCGGCGCATGTTAAATATCCCCAGGTAATCAAAATTAATCCGGAGCTTTCAACTACGGCGTGCCTAATCGCCTGTGTAGTATCGGCGCGTTAAAACCTCATAATGAAATAGTGCAAGCCGACCTTGAAGAACTGCTCTGGCCTTGGAGCAATTCATCCCAGTAAGCAAGAATTCCTGGGATAACAGAATGTCTTGGTCTATTAGTAAGCCGGCAAACTTCCCTTTGAAAAACGGCTTCTCAAAGGTAGCGAATAATTTTGCGGCATTCAATGGGAACCCGAGGTGCCATTTTTACGAATGCGGTGGGTAGAGTGAACAGACAATTTATGGGAGCACGTATTTTTATCATTTTGATGTAATTAACTAGGGAGCAACAACACCGAAATAATTTCATTTATAAAACTTGCAAATCGCCTACTTTATGGGCAGCGGAGATTGAGCTGGAATATATGTTCAGTGGCCAAATTACAAAATAAACAAGGTGTATAAAGGTTCGCTATTCATATAGCTGGCATTTCGCCGTCGGTAGCTCGGTGCCGTGAGACTGCTTCGTATACGCGCTTCATTCGGCGACGCCGTTCGCAAGCCGCTGGTCTCATCGTCTATCAACGATAAAGCACCAAACAAACAAATAAAGCATTCCGCGCAAGTGTTTATCAGGGCGCGAGGAGCACTTGCGCCAAAGCCCTCGCAATCGTCACGTTAGGCCCAAATGTGCCATCGGGAAGAAAGGAATGCTACAAAGGCGTCGCTATGCGGTGCTTGAGTGACCATTGCAGCACCGCTGCAGGAAGCGAGAAAATCGGCGTGCCCGCGAGTAAAACAGGATGCGCATGCGCGCCGCGCTGGTCTCGACAACAGGCGCCGGGCCTCCAGAGCGCGCATCGGTGGCTTTTGCCACGCGCTCGCGTGGTCTGCAAAATTAAGTCCCCGACTGTACCTAAAAGCCAAAATTTCAACACTCTTTAGCTGCTGCAAATAGGCATAGGCAAATGTAGGGCTTGAACCTTGGCGGGTACACGGTGCAACAATCTCGTGGACTGATTGCACTCGCACAGTCCCAATGAGCGAGAGTGAGAGAGCGACAAACGTTTTATTGAGCCTTTAAAGGCCCCTTGTGGGGGCGTGGTGACAGGTGCACCGGCGACCGCGGGAAGGGCGAATTCTGTGCTTCAAACATCGCGTACGCTGCAAAGAGTTTGACATTTCTTCTTCCCAGCCTTGCACCCTGCTTGCTCGACCATCAGCAACATACCATTGCAATTAGGGGCCTTAATTGCTATACTGGTGTGCAGAAGTTTCACCATGTTGTGGCTATGGCGTTGTGCTGCTGAGCCGAACGACGCGGGTTTGATTTCCGGCCGTGGTGGCCGCTTTTCTCATGGAGGCGAAAAGCGAAAGCACCCGTGTGTTCGAGATTTCGGCGCGCGCTAAAGATCACCAGGTGGTCAAAATTAATCCTGAGTCCTCCACTGCGGTGCGCCTCATCGCCTGCATTGCGTGGGCGCATTAACAAACCTCAAAATCAATCAATCAATAAATCAATCAATCAATTGTCACCATGTTGGGACCGTGATGAGCGCGTTCGGAGCGTTTTGATTCATTGAAAGCGTAAAAGTGAGCGAGAGATTGCGAATTTGATGGCGCGTGAAAGAAAGAAGCCCTTAATGACGCTTACCACCCGTTACCAATAACGGGATGGTCGAACCGTTTTGTCGAGAACCGGAAACCGTTATTTCTTTTTTCGGTTCAGTTCCGGTTCGGGTTCAGCCGGCTCAAAAAATAAGGGTTCGGGTTCGGTCGGGTTCAGTTCCGGCAAAAATACCGGTTCGGTTCCAATTTTCGGTTCGGTTCCGGTTCGACACCCTGATATATATATATATATATATATATATATATATATATATATATATATATATATATATTAGGAAAGATCTAATTAGGAAACGGCAAACCATGAGAATCTCCACCGCAGCTGACAGAATAGAACTAGCGGAGCTCTCCAAGCTAATCAATAAGCGTAAGACAGCTGACATACGGAAGTATAATATGGAGAGGATCGAATACGCTGTAAAGAACGGAGGTAGCCTGAAAGCAGTGAAGAGACGTCTTGGCGTGGGGAAAAATCAGATGTATGCACTTAAGGATAAGCAAGGCAATGTCATCACAAATAGGGATAAAATAGTCACAGTGGCCGAGGAGTTCTATAGGGATATGTACAGTAGTCAGGACATACAGGATAATGCCGAACGAGACAGTAGTTCACAGGAGATAGACATCCCACCAGTAACGACCGAAGAAGTAAGGAAGGCTTTCAAAGAAATGAAAGGGGGCAAAGCACCTGGTGAGGATCAGATAACAGCAGACCTCTTGAAGGATGGCGGAGAAATTGTACTTGAAAAACTGGCAAACCTGTATACGCAATGCCTAATGACCGCAATGGTACCGGAGTCTTGGAAGAACGCGAACATCATCCTAATTCATAAGAAAGGCGACATGAAGGACTTGAAAAATTACAGGCCGATCAGCTTACTGTCAGACGTCTACAAGGTATTTACCAAGGTAATCGCTAACCGAATCTCTGCAACCCTAGATTTCAGTCAATCTAAAGAACAAGCAGGGTTCCGTAAAGGTTATTCAACAATGGACCATATTCACACGATCAATCAGGTGATAGAGAAGTGCGCTGAGTATACTGAACCACTATATATAGCCCTCATAGATTATGAGAAAGCATTTGACTCGGTCGAAACCCTAGCAGTCATTCAGGCATTACGGAACCAGGGGGTAGATGAGCATTATGTAAGAATACTAGAGGATATCTACAATGGGTCTACAGCTACGATCATCCTCCATAGGGAGAGCAGTAAAATACCTATAAGAAAGGGTGTCAGACAAGGAGACACAATCTCTCCAATGCTATTCACACCATGTTTACAAGAAGTATTCAGAACGTTGGATTGGGAACAGGTGGGAGTAAGGGTTAATGGAGAATACCTCAGTAACCTCAGATTTGCTGATGACGTTGCCTTGCTAAGTAACTCGGAGGACGAATTGCAAAGCATGCTTTCCGCACTGGGCGAACAGAGTAGAACCGTGGGACTGAAAATTAATATGCAGAAAACTAAAGTAATGATCAATAACCTCGGGACTGCACAGCGGTTTGACATAGGTGGCGAGGCAGTGGAAGTGGTAAGCGAATATATCTACTTAGGCCAAGTTGTGACCCCAGATCCAAACCACGAGGCAGAGATAATTAGAAGGATCAGAATGGGGTGGGGTGCATATGGCAGACATTCTCAGATAATGAATAGCAGCCTACCATTGTCGCTGAAGAAGAAAGTGTATGACAGCTGCATCTTACCGGTACTCACCTACGGGGCAGAAACTTGGAGGCTCACTAAGAGGGTTCAACTTAAATTGAGAACGACTCAGCGGGCAATGGAGCGGAAAATGATAGGTGTAACATTAAGGGACAGGAAGAGAGCGGAGTGGGTCAGGGAGCAAACTGGTGTTAAAGACATATTAGTAGAAATTAAGAAGAAGAAATGGACGTGGGCAGGACATGTAATGCGAAGGCAAGATAACCGCTGGTCATTAAGGGTAACAGAGTGGATCCCTAGAGAAGGCAAGCGTTGCAGGGGGCGGCAGAAAGTTAAATGGGCAGATGAGATAAAGAAGTTTGCGGAGATAAATTGGTCACAGTTGGCACAGGACCGAGGCAATTGGAGAATAATGGGAGAGGCCTTTGCCCTGCAGTGGGCGTAGATAGGCTGGTGATGATGATGATGATGATGATGATGATGATGATATATATATATATATATATATATATATATATATATATAGAAGTAACGAGCAACGGGAGGCCGCGTTGCTCAGCTATGGTAAAATCTGCTGTCATCCAACTGGCAGAGGACGCCTTCAGGGACCATGGGTTCCTGACTGCCGTCCGTTGGGACGAAGACACCGGACATTTCCGCCCGTTGTAATCGTCTTAAAAGGCATGACAATAAAGTCTGCTCTCTATCTTTTTTTCTTTAAGTGGTGTATAATTAGTTGATTTTGGAGTTAGTTGATTTTTTCTACGTTTCTTATTTTCTAGTTTTCCGAATTCCGTTGTACCAATTAACTCCATTTACGCTATTATAGCACTTAAATGTGTTATTTCCGCCAATTCGGTGTTCTTGCATGGATGTTGGGCGTTACGTTGTCCTGGCTGCCCGACTACTCGGAAAAGAACGTTACGGACTCAAAAAAAAAAAAAAAACTCGTATGAGTTGTTTTCAAGCCAAACTTACTTTTTCTGAGTGTCGCAAAAGTATATATGCACGAGGTCCACTGGGGTCCTATACTACTGTGGTTAGGAATTTCTGTACTCGTCACAAACGAATTTACAGGAGAACAGAGCGGCAAGAGCTAAGACCAGTGTCCCAGAGACGCAAGTGCTTTGGTTGGTTTTATTCGGCAGTAGATAAAGCAACCGAAATTCCATACATACGTAAAGCCACTGTGCTCAAGCAGAGCGCATATTCACCGCAGCGTTGCCGAAAACGAGCCCCACTCGTTGCAAGCGACGTGAACCAGAAGGAGAGGATCGGCATGCATTCGTTGCCTTCGTTCTACATCCCAGCGGTCGCCACCACGTAGACCCAGTACCACCCCCTCTCCTTCTGATTCTCTAGCCCTCCTGTCGTCCAAAACACTTTAGAATGCACGGCGGCTGCTGAAACATTTTGAACTCACCCGAAAACATCACCGTACTGTTTGAGCCAGCGGCTTAGGCTTTCAATCTGAGTCTGGAATGCGAAGAAATGGAATTCATGAGCGCCACTGCATGCGAACAAAGTGTTTATATAGCAAACGCAATTACTGACAAGATAACATTCTATTCCACAGCGCCATCACTTGTCCGCAGCGCACACTAACAAAAGGAAATTTTATTCCACAGAGCCTTTACTTTTTTGGACAGGTATATATAACACTGGTGTCTGCCGAGGAATTTTTCTCGCATGTTTCAGGTAAGACTAAGGGCATGTGGAAAACGTTTAAACAGTTTTGTGAACGCCTCTGCAAAGAAAAGTGTGAGGGCAAAGAATGAGATTATCGTCGGTGAACGTACTGGCTTCCAAAAGGCGTCTGCGTTTCCATTGATGATACTGTCAATCGCCGGTCCTGGTATTCCAGTGTCCTTAAAAGCTTCGAAGCACTTCCGCTGCTCCCTGCACCGCACAAAAATAGGCAACAAGGAGTTACAGGTGCCGTCATAAGCAAATGGAACGAGGATTTTGGAATATCACAGAATATCTGTCTTACTGGCTTTATGGCAGCCCAATCGGTTTACAGGAAACGTTTTCTGTTAGGGATTACCCCTTTAAACGCAGACGGGGAGAAGAAATTCCTGTTAATTTACGAGACCGTGTTCCAGTTACTTTAGACGGCACCTGTACAAATGATGGCAACTTATTTAAAACTATGCTGCCCACTTTCGAACATAACGAATACAATTTGTATCGATCGGGAGGAAGTGATAAGGTGTGATGCATTCAGAAGTTTCGAAATGAAAATTTTAACAAACGGGACACTCCAAGATGATCACTGACTGTATAGCTGTCACCCATCGATTATCGGGCTTCAAATTCTGATCATTCTAATTTCATCTACGGGTCCCCTACTGAAGTGCTTTATATGGTTACGTGTAGCTTACGGCCAAACACCGAAAGCTACATATCTTTATCACCGATCTGCGCTGTTGCCGACGGCGACTACATTGTCTCACCTATTCTGGAGGTACTCTTGACACGCAATGTCACTCTGCCGCAAACTATAGTAGCTATTGTTGACAACGAGCTCTATCTTCCTTTCCCCAACTTCGGTTCCTTCCCTCAAGTCCTCCCGAAGAAAACGGCGCTTTCAAAACTGAGCCCTTTGGATGCACATGAGGCAACTACTCCGGTAGGGACCGTGCTTCCTTGTTTAGGTCCTACCATGCAGTCGTCCCTCCCAGCGAATGAAATCACAACGATGATAGGCCGCGATCTCTCGCAACTGGTCGCCGACGCGCTTCGCTCTCTATTGACGTCGTATAAACATATTTGGTTTAGGCAGCCGTCCACTAAGTACAACACGTGCTGTGAAAGACCACATAAATACCAATGCGCAGACGGCCCTATCGCGTATCTCATGCTGAACGCCTCGCGATCCAACGAGAGGTCGAGAAAATGCTCAGCAAATGAATCGTTTAACTGTCTTTTAGTCCGTGGGCGTCTCCTGTCGTGTTAGTTAAGAAGACAGACGGCGCTTGGCATTTCTGCATGGATTTAATGCATTTAAACAAAATCACGAAAAAAATGTCCACCCGCTTCCGTGCATTGACCACTCTAAAGACTAGTTGCACGGTGCCAGATACATTTCCTCCGTCGGCCTGAGATCTGGATACTGGCAGATAGCAGTCTATCAGACAGACCACTCAAAAACTGTGCGAAGCTGGGCGAGTCGGTAAGGATTCAGCGCCCGTCCTTGTCAGTTTCCTCGTCATGTCTCTTGCACTGTTTCTAATCATAAAAAACTGTCTTCGTGACACCTGATGTCCTTTATCAACTCCAGGTTCTGTCATTTGGTCTCTACAATGCTCCAGGGAAATTCGAGAAAATAATGAACTCCCTGTTGCGCAGTTTTGTGTGGAAGACGTGCTTAATACAGCGAAGCTGTTAGCAAAGCATAATTTTTGTGTCCGCAGTCGAAAATACCAAGAAATTGCCGAGCGTGCGCACGTGAGCGCGGGTCTCGCGGCGACCGCCCGGCAGTTAACAAAACCAAGAAAATGCCTAGTTTTCGGGTGTGTGTGCCTCCCGACGACCGTCAAGTGTCCCCTGAGCACGCTTGTCAAGCCCAAGCATACCCACTTCCTAGCCGGTTGTTTCTGCTAGCCGATTGTTTTCGCAGGTAAGAAGCGCGGTCGCTCGAATAGTGGCAGCGCTATCCTGTACTTTTAGCTCGGCGGCTAGGTTTAGAGTGGCTGCCGTGCAGTGGCTGGCTACCTGGACGGCTCCCAAGAATTGTGCACAATAAGCTGAGTGGATATATGAGCGCTAGTAGCGCCTAGCAGTAACTACAATCACAATAATTTTAGTGACCGCGGCGCGTACAGCAGCAGACTGAAATTCTTTCCAGACAGGCTTTTTGCGTTTTGATTGAGGGCACGATGGACGGAAACGGGATGTTTCGGGGAGGAGGAGATGAAGGAGGAGGACAAGGAGGAGGAGGAGATAACTTTATCCCAGCAAGTGGTCAGAGAAGCGCTGCTCCACTGCTCGCTGCTGCTGATTAGAGGGAAGAGGTCTTGGGGGCACTTACATACGAAATGATTTAGTGAGGCGTGCTTCCACACAGTGGCTTGCTGACGAAGGGAATTCTGTCGAATGGATGTGGTGGAGTCGAGCTCTGCTAGGGAAGGCATCCGTTTGCACGAGCCGCAAAAGAAGCGCCTGGCTTATCGTAAAGGATGGATGAGGCGGGGGAAATTGTCGACGCGCGAGGCGGTAGGACGCCCGCAACTGCTAAGGGGTAACTACATGCGTCCACGCGATGAGCGACGCCAGAAACCTCACTCAATGGGTACAACAAACAGTTATTGTGGGCGAAAGAGACAAGCAAAAAATTTTTACACAGGCCGGCGGCGGCGGCGACTGCGGCAGGCGACGGGCCGTCGCCGTCGCGGGCTTTTTCCCGGCCAGAAGCAGCCCACAAGCGAGCGGCAGCGACGTCGACGGAGGGAAATTGGCGGCAATGCATTATTTTTTTTCACTTGTCACTGTCGCCCACACTGTTTGTCGTACCAATTACGTTACGTTTTTCGCGTCACTTGTTGCCGTCGCTGCATGTGGTTACCCCCTTAATGCTCGAGCGTTCTGATAGCTCAATAACGAGCCTATTGGTTTTCATCCAAATGTTGTGATCTGCAGCGTGTATGTAAACAAGCGTACTCGAAATGAAGTAAACAGTAGCTATGTGACCCACTAGAAACTTTTCCACACTGAACTTTTCCACACGTATAATGAATGGGCCTTACGTTGCAGTCGGCTGAAGACGACGAAATCCAATCCAAATTAACAGGGATTATGACCTTACACAAAGAGTTCTCTGTACTTAAATGTTGTGCAATGGTTTTACCGGGAACGATAGCGGGGTAAACAATGGAAGCTACGGACACGTAAACATAAAAAATTGGCTGCGTATCTACTCCTTTGGTTGCAAATGTCGTCAAAAGACGGTAGTCTTTGTAGAAATTTGCCAAGGAAATGCCCCCCTTTTCTTTCCCGCTCACCTCTCATGCTTTTCCGGTACTGTCGCGCACATTCCAAGGTAAACACACTAAAGGTTTGCGCAAGGCGATTTGAATTTACCGCGTTCCACTGCTACAGGCCGGGTTCCTCGATGCCAGCGCTCCAGTACGGCGGAGACGCGCGTGAATGGAGGCGGCCGACTAGAAGGTTTATAGAGCCGCGTGGCCGTGCTCCACGTGCGTTCCAAGCAGAACGTGGAAGCTAGCTAGTGGAACCTTCCGTTGCTGTTGCCGCGTGATTTTTTATATGCCGCAAGGAGGCGGCGGGTTTCTGCAGTAGATGTAGAATATCATTTGCTATCGAAAAACCAAGCATCCATGAATTTCGTAATAAAGGAACACTGTAAATATCCCTTGTGTACTAATTTCCTGTCTTATATTTGCGTAATGTCTTGTTCTTGTTCAACAAAGTTGACAAGTATGAACATATAAACCGGGCTTAGACATTTACATATATGTGGCTGTGAGTATATAAGACTATTGCGCAATTTCAGTTTTTCTTTGGCCGGGTGGCTGAATCGAGTCACAGACAGACAGACGGACAGACATGGATACAGACAGACCAAAATTTCTGGGTTAAAGTAGCCCAAGAAAGACAATCGTCTTTAAAAACACTGATGGGTTTGGCGCGCAGTGCGTAGGCAGATAGAGCTGTAGGGCGCGCTGTCTGGTATGACATTGGCCAACTGGCACAAGGAGGGTGGCTGCACCCAAGATCACCTCGCATTCGCATATATATTGGTGACTGCGCCAAGCAGTATTGCATTCCCATACGGGTTCACTGCGGGCTCTCGGCGCGAAAAACTACGCTATCACCCAATAAACTTCATTTAACGTTGTTTCACCTCGTTCATTTCTTTTTTTCATTGTAGAACTTATCTTGGCTGTCCCCTCTTTCTGCCGATTTACGAACCAGGAAAAGATGCTATCTGCCCGAAGATTTTTTTTTTTTAGAGAGAGCCTCGAGGCGTAAGGAGGAGTGGCCGTCGCATTCGAGGCACTTCTTGTCACAGCCTTGGACATCGTGGAGGGGTTCCAGTTGGTACTGTCTGTGTTTTGGCTCTTCAGTGCGTAATACGCTTTAAAGGCGAAGCGCACCTTCTTTATTCTGGAGACGTTACTTCGGTCAAGCCCAGTGTCCTGGTTTGTACTGTTTTGAATGCCGCTACCAACATTGTGAAGCAGTCCGCTCAAACGTGTTTGTTTTTAATGCCGAGTTATGCCTTCTTTAAATCTTACTAGCGCATCCTCATTTGAGAACCACCCCTACTAAAAAACCCCGTGGCAATGTTTCTTGCGGTGTCCTATATTTCCACCAACATATATGTGTTGCAGAGTTTCTCTGTCAATGTCTTTTTATCTTTATGTTAATGGCATCTGTAATGCGATAATAGTAATTCAAGCTGAATTGTTTCAGTCCAAGATTTTTGTTTCGCAAAATTAATTTGTAAAGGTTTTTAATGTGTCCTAAAAAAGAGCTGGCTTTCCGGTCCATGTGAAGCCCTCACCTATGTACTAAGGCCATTTTGCTTTATTTTATTACTGTAACTAGCCTCCCACTGCTGGAGTTCTACTGATGCTTTTCCTACTAATGCCAGCATCTTTTCATTTGTGTGTTAATGTCAATTTTATAGTCTTAATTTAATGTTTGTAGTTTCAATGTTCTGAGTTGCTTTGCTGCATTTTTATTTCAGAATTTTTCTTGAATGTGTCCTAAATAGGAGCTACATCTCCTTCTGTGTGGATGTGGTGTAGGAACTGTTCTTGCTGTGATATTTTAATTCCAAATAAATTGTCTTTTGCGTAAAATTGCAGAATGAACGGATTTTTGTGATATTTTCTTAGAAAATAAAGTCTGAGCTCGCTTTTTCTTCTTTTCTGTTTCAAAATAGCTCGTCCTTTTCTGTTTGCTTGTAACTGTCTACAGTACCATCGTGGGGAGGGGGGTAGTAGCAGGCGGAGCAAAAACAAACTGCCTCGCGGGGAATAGCAGAACGCTCTTGGGGCGTAACGGGATGCTTTCCAAGAGGGAGTAGTAGTACCATTCTGCAGTACCCGGTAACGCCGCAGCCAATGGAGCTTATTCACGCATAAAGGGGTGACGGACAGTGATGGAACGCCTTGGAGATGATTTTGCAGTTCTCTTACAGAGCTCAAGTACTCCGCCTCGAAAGCTGCAAGTAAATCTCACGAAGACTATTTCGCCTCTCGTTTTGACGGCCAAGCGCCACTCCTGGGAAGTAGTAGTAGTAGTAAAACTTTTATTGAAAACGGTAGACCACTGGTTTAAACAGGGGAAGGGAAAGGGTAGAGGGTAGTAAAAGCACTGGGGCAGTAGGGAAGTTCTTGGCTTGCACTGCGTAGCGTCTTGTTCACGCTTATGCGGGTTCGGTTTTTTTTCAGCTTAACGCTTGAAACGAGAACGTCACAACTGGTCGGCCAGGCAAGATAGTCCATTGGGAGTAGGACCGGTGAAGACTCCGCTCAGACAACTCGTGCCAGACCGCTCTTTAGAGAATAAAGTGTTATTTGGTGGATTAATTTTTTGTCAAGTTGTTGGAGATCAAGGTGCAGTTGTGGTGCCGTGAATGTTCGGTGTTTGGCCAAAGTAGGGCATGACAACACGAGATGAGTGAGGTTTGCTGAGGTACTTGTCTGACAGTATGGGCATCTTGGGGGCGAATGGGGAGTGTACCATTTACGATACATTTGAGGTGTGTAGGCTGCGTCGGTGAGACATTTCTTGACAAAGATTTCACTGGAGCGTAGTAGCAGTTCTAAAGCGCTCAAATATCCTGCTTGAGTTTTGTTTTTCAGTAGGTGTCTTCGGTCCTTCTTATACCGGTGGAGTCGCATCGCCGGTGGAGGTGTAGGTGACCCTTTCGGCTCTTCGTCCGGCGCGAGTGGAGGTTGTAAATGTGCACTCGCCTGTGCGACCTCATGGGCCGCCTGGTTGCCCAATTAAGAGGGTTCATGGCCCGGTACCCACTCAATGCGTACTTGTGTTTTGTTCCGTTGCAAAATTTGCGCTTGGTATATTATGTATCTGATGAGCCAAGGGATATGTGGTCTTGTAAATTTTTTGATTCCAGTGCTTCATAAGAGTTTGTGAGGGTACGGATAGATGGCGGAAGAGGATAATGAGTATCATACGCAAGGAATGTCATGGCATGGTTGATGGCATGCAGTTATGCTTTAAGGCTCGTGGCATGGTTGTTGAACATGGTCTGATACCCCGAGAGGGCAGGAACCTCCGGCATGTCGAGGCCAGTCCGATGACATTTAAGCTTACGCTGGCGTCTGTGTAGATGTCAACTTCGTTTTCAAGTTTTGTCATCTGAAGGCGTCGGATGCGTTGTTGGCGGAGTGCGGGATTGTTTCACCTAATCGGCTTGCTGTGCGTAGTGGCTACGATTTCTGGGTGACTCCATCGATCAAGTGGGGTGGCGAACGTGCAAGGTGTTGTTGGGCTGCGCACGTCCCATGCAGTGAGGGCATGTCCTTGGTGTGTTAAAAGACGTTTGAATTCAGCCTGCGCCTTGGTTTCGTTGATGATGTCCTCAATGGGAGGAAGGGGAACTGCCTGTTCCAGTTTCTGGTTAGGTGTGTGCTTAGGCAAACCACTGATGTTTCGAAGGGTTGCCCTGTGCAACACTTGGAGGGCTCTTGTATGGCTTTTGTTGAGTTCATAGGCGAGAGCGCCGTACATGAGAGTGCTCACTGTGACAGCTTTTGCCATTGTCAGGGTGGCCTTTTGGGTTGCTCTTCCGTACTTGTTCGAAAGTCTGCGGATGGTGTGGAGCAGACTATTCCACTTTTCCTTAAATTTTTGCAGCCATATTCCAACGCTGTTCTTTGTTCCGATGGGTAGGCCGAGGAGGGTAATGGGCTTCTGTAGCGGCTTGTATTGTATGATTGGCTATAATAACTTGTATGACATCGGATTGAGGTGGTTTGAAGCCATATACCTCCAAGAGCTGAGTCTCTTCGGGAGCGAGCTGGAGTCCCAGGTCGGCAAGAGTCAGCTCGAGGCTATGTGCCGTGGTTTGCAGTTCTACTGTTTGGTCCCCAAGATAGTCAAAGTCGGCTGCTTCAGTCCAAACAGTGACGTCTCCCGCATAAATGGTAAAGCGGGCAGCCGTGTCGACTTCCAACTGTCGTGCCACCCTAGTCCTGGCTAGATTATATAGAACCGGTTCTAAAATCGAACCTTGAGGGACCCCGCGGTCTACGTAATAGGTAGTGGGTTCCCAGCCAGGGTGTGACACATGGAGTCTTATAGGTCGGCCTTGTGAGAAAACTCGTATCCACTTTTGAGCTCTTACATTCGGGTACGCCTTTGTAAGTTCCTCCAAAATAACTTTTTGGCGGACGTTGTCAAACGCCTTGCGTAAGTCAACGGCCATGACAATGTCTGGGTTTCCTCTACCGTAGCAGGATCGGTTGATGACTCTGCGCAGCAGCCAGAGGCTGTCATATGTGCTCACGTTGGGACGAATGCCTGTTTGGGAGGGGTGGAAGTATCGTTGCACATTCTCCAAATAGTGCATGAGGCGATTGTTAATTAGTCTCTCAATTAATTAGCCCAATGCTTCAAAAGGGAGTGAAATATGGGACGAAAGTTTTTACTCCTAGACAGAGTGCCCAGCATTCCTCAACTTCTTAGAGTGTGGAGTGCCGCGCGACTCCTCCATGAGCGGAGAAGGTTTTTTTATCGGAAGTCATCGGGGCGCATCTGACAGGTTTCCGCACCGTCCACCGTACCACTTGAGCCTCCTCCCGCCATGAAACGGCCTAACCAAGTGCTTAAACCGCACACAGGGCGTCATGCTGGCTATGTATGTGGCACCAGATGATTCTGACTGGGATGCTCTGCTTTCTTTTGTCACATACGCTTCTAATGCCGCCACACAGCCCACAGCCGGATTTTCTCCCTTTTTTCTTTTTCAGGGGCGTAAGTCCTCCTGTCCCAACTACAAGATTGTTCTGTACTACGCCGATGCTTCCGAAACAGGCCTATTTCTGAAGTTGTCACACATAGTGAAGAGTGCCGCCAACTAGCACGATCCTTCAAGACCAACGAACAGGCTCGCCAGAAGCCTTGCCATGATGAATCCACGCCTGCCAGTAGCGCTTCGCCCTGCTCTCTCGTCTGGCTGTGGGTCCCGAAGAAGTCAACTGGACTATCCCCTTACTTAATTTTGAGATATCAAGGTCTCTACCGCGATGTTGAACGTACGTCTCCGGTAAATTACGTTGTCGAGCCGGTAACCCCTTCGGCCGACCTGTGTGGTAGCAGCCATGAGATCGTTCACATTTAGTATCTCAAGCCTTACGTTGAACCATTCGTGGTATCATCCCCGTGAGACGCCAGGAGGGCTCCTCTTTGAGGGGGCGGGGTGATTATAGCGGAGTATGAGCGGATGCCTCAGAACAAGTAGACATAACGCAGCGCTATCTCCCCATGCGGGTATGCAGTGCAGAGGTGTGAAAAAAATAAGCAGAAGGATGCTTGCCGTGCGAGCTCGCTGAATCCTGCTCTGTCCTTGTGTGTTCACGCCTCGACCGTCAATAAACTCCTCTTTAACCGGCTACCCATGCGTCGGCTATCTCCTTTACAATATATACGCAAACACACACACACACCCACACACACACCCACACACACACACACACACCCACCCATACCCATACACACACACACAACACACACACACACACATGTATATATAAATATATATATATATATACAATTATATGGGTGTGTGTGTGTGTGTGGCAAATGAGGGGCTCGTTGAACGATTGCAGAAATAAGAGTAGGCAGTCAAGAAAGCTAAGGAAACCAAGAGGGAAAATGTGGTAGGTCAGATATATTTAGATATATTTTTTGAAAGAAAGAAAGAAAGAAAGTAGAGAAAAAACGTCCGCCGGGTGGGATCGAACCCACGAACTCCGGAATACGCGTCCGGTGCGATGATCATTACGCTACCAGTGGGGCTATTTTCCCCGCCCCTTTCTTGGGTATTTATGTCAAGGTAATTTTTTTCTTTGCTTGGAGGTGCTAGCCAGCGCCACTCCGACTGCTCATGGTGAAGGGGACCTTCTTTTTAACCCCCGGGCCGTGACACGAGCGTCTACGACATGTGGGAACGGTCGAGCAGCGTTGAACCCTCGTAAGCTACCTATGGCAACAAAAACTGCTATAACCGGGATTCTCGCTATGCATATAGCGAATTAGAATGGCAAATGAAGGGCTCGTTGAATGAAGACAAAAATAAGTGTAGGCAGTCAAGAAAGCCAAGGAAAACAAAGAGGATAATGTGGAAGGTCAGGTATATTTTTTTGAAAGAAAGAAAGCGACAGACACACATACATGCATAAATGCAAGCATGAATGCTTATGTGTAATGCCCATGCGGGTGTCCTTGTGTCCGTGTTATTCGCTTATTTTCTTTCGCCTTCCCAAATTACAGTATTCCCATGGAAAATTCACGAGCTGCTTGCCTTATGCCCTTCAAACTTTCCTTGCAGCGTTTAGTCAAGCAGCCTTCATTCCCAATCACAAGCTGCGCGCACAGGAAGGCCCTCCACTCTTGCGGTCTTATCGCTACAGACACCATGAGATGGTTAAGCAATAGTCGACTTACCCTGCCAGTTCGTAGGCTCTACAGTCATGACCACCAATCAAGACACACAAATTGACGCATCTTTCCCTAACGAGACAGTGAGGGGTCTCACCTGAGTACCCAACGGTAGAGCCCGTAGAGACAGCAGACGACGAGGGAGGTTACCCACGCCCAGTAGTACGCATCGGGCATTGCGGGTGTTGCAGGAGACTCTGACTCTTGCTGTGGTAATAAGGTGCAGCTTCCGTGCGTTATTGGGTGGGATGGGTGGCGATTGCGTGCGGCAAATGCGACTACTGTGCCGTTGCTGGAGTAAGTCAATCCGTTGAGCAGTAATACACCACTGGAGCAGCATACAGGTTCTTTGTTATCCTTGGGAAGAGCAGCGAGTTTTTTGCCCCGGTTTCTAAACTTGGACTTGTAACTCGTCGATATGTCTGTGCACATTTTATGGCTCTGTTTACAATGCGTCCTCTACACTCTGGAAAGGCGTTCGCATCGGAAAGGCTTGTTTTGCTATTTTAACTTTGGCCTTCCGTTCAAAACATGGTTGGCAGCACGTGTGCGAAAAACTGTCGAGGTAAGGTACACACAACTCAACATTCCGTCCGTTGGGTGGTTTATGTAGAAGAAAAGTCTCCACAGACGCACCTTGCAGCTTGATTATCGATCGAAAAATAGATCATCGGAGTTATCCCCGGCTTTTTTCAGTGTCTGAGCGTTATTTCCTGCGGACATGTACGATACAATGGCTTTAAATTGGAAGATTTCAATGGTTCACCGGTTCGTAAAAATAAACGGTAGCATTTCGGCTGCCGTAGCCGCAAATTTTCCCGCCATTTTTTTCGGAGGGCTACCATGGTTGCCAGACCAGGAATCTTATGAAGGCATGAATGATCTCGGCCTGTAAAGAACCCATGTTTATGTAATGGCTGTTCAATGATAGTTTTGTCGCAAACGGACACTGGTGGGCTGAAGTTTATGTGATGCCATAAGAATTCTAGTTTTAGGGGCGAAGCCCCTTTGGGGCTGAGATGTTGGCGTCTCCTGTCGTCGTCGTCGTACCAGTAGTCGTCATTCGTCTTGTGTAGTCACGGTACTAAAACACTGGGAAACTCGTTTACGCCTCGCGCTGGAACGTAACGCGTATTAAAACAACACCGGGACACTCGTGTACGCCTCGTGGTGGAGTGCTTCATATAGCGTACTAAAAAGACACCGGAACACTTGTTTACACCTTGCGCTAGAGAGCTTCGTGCTTCAAAGACAATAGACTTTTACAGAAAATGTATACCTGTACCCCCAAACTGTTTCATCTCCGTTGGCAAAGACGCCAAGGCGCCAAGAATACTCCCATACACTGCATTCTTCGGCCCTCACCAGGTTTCACGTAAGTGGAGATGGCCCGGGATGTTTTAGCTCAGGCCTCTAGCAATTGACAAGTGCCACAGTAATGCTGCAGATCCCAACGGCCCTAATTATTGCATCCAGAACTTCACGAAAAAGCATAGAGACCTGCTGCGTGTGTCCTCGAGAAAAGGATACGCGTAGAATACACCACAAGCAAAGCGCCGACTCGCCAGTGGGCGGTTTATTTTGCTACGCCAGAGAAAAAACCGTGTTCCAGTCAACAGCAGCTCCAGTACATCAACCAACAGCACAAGATAATTAGATCGTGCTTATACCAACAAAATATATTCATTATTAGTTACGGGGGCATCAAAGATACGGGGGCATCTGAACTTGCTCTGGGGATGTCAAAATGCATCCGACTTTCTTCACGATTGGATGTGAAATGTAATGTGTACGTAGGTGCCCGGCGCGGCGAATTGGAAGCGGTGAATTGGCCATCAGCCTTTGACAGCTCTTCCCATCATCACTGGCCAATAAACTTGAGGGCTATGTTGTTAGGCTTATAATCCAGCTTGACCTAACGTTGCCTTAACGTTGAGCCTACCCACGTGCAAAACAACGTCGCTGTACGGTAAATTTCGGGCACCGGTTGATGTCGCTGGACGAACGAGTAATGTTAGGACTAACATGTGGCTGCCCACACCAAATGAACGCCAGACCCCCGCCTGGCGTTTTTGGTGGCGACATGGGAATTGTTCAATGGGTAGCGGCCTTCCGACGGCCAACACACCTTACGCGACTCACGGAACACGCCGAAGAGACTCAGCTGTTACCTCACACCATGCTAGGATTTCGCCCTCGTCTATGCACTCAGGATCTTATGTTGCAACTACAACATCACATTTTGGATCCGGCAAACGCGCCAAAGCACAGAACTAAGGTTATGATCGGTTTAGGTATCTCCAAAGCCTTCGACACTACACGACATCAATTATACTACAGATGGTGAACAAGAATGGCTTTGGAGAACGCACGTACAACTGCATTAAATCGTTCCTCTTATCTCGTATACTCACCCTTCATTTCGGAAACATCCACTCGGACCCCGTTAAGCTGGGCAGCCTAGGAACCCTCCAAGGACCGGTACTTTCGCCTTTCTTATTAAACCTCGCCATAACAAACCTCCCGGCGCTTCTCTCGGACATACCCTACCTACATCATTCCATCTATGCAGATCGACATCACCCTGTGATGTCTCGAGGCTTTGACGGCCAAATCCAGGAAGCCTGCAACGGGCAAGCCAAGCCATTGAGGAGTACGCAGCCATGCGCGGCTTATCGCGTTCCCCCCCAAAATCGGAGCTTTTCATCTATAAACCTCATAAAAAAACCACCGCTATTGAACCTAACCACATCATTAGGGGCCAACATTCCCATAGTTAACTCCATAAAGGTTTTGTGACTCCGCCTAAAGGCTAATGGCCGGCATACAGATGCACTCAGGCAGATCGAGAAGGGGGTATATCAAACCACCCGGCTCATCTCCAGGGTTGCGACAAAGGCACAAGGGCATCAAGGAGTGCAACCTCATTAATATGGTGCAGGCCTTCGTCATTTCGCGCGTTACATACGCATTGCCTCTTGTTACCCTGCAGAAGACGGAGCAGGAGAACGTTGATAAACTCATCTGTACGGCACACAAGCGAGCGCTCGGCCTCCCTCAACCCATATCAACTGCAAACCTACTGCACCTTCGGGATACACAATACCGTCTCCGATCTTATAGAGGCACAGCGAACCGCACAGCTAGAGAGACTCTCTCGCAGTCTTGCCGGTTGGTGCATCCTGATGTCTTTGGGCCTGGTACCACAAACACCACACTACACACGACTTGTTGCCATTCCGTCTCCTCTGAGGAATGTCATCAAAGTGTCCCCAACGCCTAGGCGAATGCACCCCCGTGAGGCAAGAGCGAAGGCCTTTGCAATACAACACCCGCCGGGGTCTCCGGTGGTATACACCGATGCCGCCCCATTTCCAGACAGGAACGCGTAGGTACTAGTGATGGTCGACTCCAAGGGGAGCCCCATCGCTACAGCATGTGTAAGCTGCACTTCCTGCACAGAGGCAGAGGAAATGGCAATCGGTCTAGCCATAGCCCACAGCCGGTGTCCACATCTGAACATCAAAACCTATTCTAAATCGGCCGTAATAAATTTATTAACGGCGGGGTATCATCTAGAACCTTGGCAACCCTGTCGCAAGGGCCCACACCGTATAGTCGGACCTTCCGCATCATCTGGTCACCGGCACATTCTGAGAGAGCCAATGAGACTGCTGGAGATATGGTTCGCCGAGAGCCTCATGGGACACCTGAAGATAGCCCGCAACCTTTCGGTTAAAAAGACCACCTCCATACTTTCGGCGATATCCTCGACCATTTCGGCCTCGATCAGGCAGTTTTTCCACCACCGCATTCATCGCTCAGTCGAAGGCATGCAGTCCTTCTCAGGCAGCTTCAAACATTATCATTCCCCACTCCACATCTCATGTCCATCATATATCCTGGGTAATATAAGTACGCTTGCCTCTTCTGTTCTGTGGAACGAGAATCACTTCACCACATCATTTGGTCATGTCTAGTAATACCCGCATCACGTAGAAGAAATCATTTCATCCTTCATAACATACCATCTTTACCAGAGTGGGAGGCTGACACCTCTAGCCCAGCTCCCGACGTGAAAGAAGCCCTCGCCTAGTTTGCTGAAGACACCGAGCTCCCAAAACACCGGGATCCCCGCTGTCTAGATTACTTAGTGAACAGCTCAGTGGTAAAATCACCACAACTTTTGGGCAAAATAAAGTTATTACAACTGCCTTACTTGGTGGATTGGCTAGTGGCTGTGACAGCTGCCATCGGAAGAATTTTTATGAAAATGAGAAATTTTAATGAGGATGGCTGGAATACATGAAGCAAATGATAACTTTAATGAGAGGTTTCCGGATGCATATAACGAAGGAGAATATTTAAACGTGTTCTTGTACGGGGATATTGGTGACTTTTTTCTTCAACTGAGCGAGATAATGCGTGAGTGATGCTGACGTAATCACAGTGTCTTTATATAATTGGAGCATTTTATTTGCTGAAATAAATTACTGGTGTTCCGACTTGTGATACATACTAGCGCGGTATTATGCGGCGGCGAATTCTCTCACTTGTTTCTCTCACTGTTTGGTTGCGGAATGGTTTCAAAAAGACGTTGTTTTTTCAAGTGGACAATATACGGGTTTTCATTCACCGGTAGATGTATGTGGTAGGAACAGTCTACTCATTATCAGCCAGGGTTTTTGCGATTGCCTGACTTAATGGCGAGTTTGACGAAGACCTTCAAACTGCGCTAACGTAATTTCTTCTTCGTTGCCAAAACTGTTAGGCCCTACTGAGCTAGTTCCGACTACAGCATATATATTGAAGCCTTATAATTTGTACCGCCAACGAGTTTATCATGCGATGCTTAGTCAAATAAGGATTTTTTATCAGGTCATGACGTCCCCACTGGATGGTCAGCGCCCGTTTATAGAGGTTATAGCTGCCAGAGGCGACAGCGGAGCTGAAGAAGGCACCAACAAACTGGGCGTGCGGTGCACTTTCGACATCTTTTCTAAGACTGCGTTCAGCATTGACACAAATGTCCAGAAAAAATTTAACCAGCTTCACTCAACGTGAAAACGATCGGAAGTGCAAAGCTGTGAATAATCCGCCAGAGGGGAGGTGGTGCCGTTTCCCGCTCACTGCTACCGCACCTCACGCTCTTCCCCTCCCTGTCTCATTCCCCTCTCCCGATGAATTGAACAGAGGTTTTGTCCAATGCAATTCAAATTTCCGCCTTCGTAGTGCTCGCGCGCCCTTTGCCTAGAACAGCACGAGCGGCTAGTTCTGTTCTCTTCGTGCTTGCTTTCACCTCGCACGTGCGGGAGCATTACTACGGAGTTTTTAACGCGCCGTTTTTTGTCTTCGGCGGCCACTTTTGTCGCGTGAGCTAAACTGGCAGAGGATGCGTGTATTCAGCAATATTCGTATGTTTGCGGACGATTGTGTAATATACCGTACCATTACTAACACATCTTCTCAAGTCGCATTACAAGATGATATTAACCATGTGCTACACTGGTGCAATCGTTGGCTCATGACACTAAACCCGAATAAATGCAAATCCCTCTCTTTTCACCGTCGCCGCAGAACCCACTTATCTATTCTTATCATATCGGCAACATTCCGGTGGTAAATGCCAACAGTTGTACCTACTTAGGGGTCACTTTAAGTAACGATTTAAAATGGCGCGCCTATATTACTATCATCACATCATCAGCAAACAGATCGCTTGGTTTTTAAAAGGACACCTACGTCACGCGCCCCCGCATGTAAAACTGTTAACCTGCAAATCTTCATTTCGTACTCAACTTGAACACGCGTCGCCTATATTGAGCCCTCATCAAGCATACTTAACCGACGCACTCGAATCTGTCCAGAATCGAGCAGCTAGATTTATTCATTCCTCATATTCATACAACGTGAGCGTTCCATCCCTTAAACACAAATCTGCCCTTTTATACCTTGATACTCCTCGGCAAATTGCCAGTCTCATTTTGCTCCGTAAGTTCTTTCACAGTACAGTCGGCCACCCACCCTATATCTTGCCTCCTGCCCGCGTATCTCGCCGCACCGCTCATTCTTATCATGTTGCCCGGCCACGTGCCCATACCACGACATTTGCCCCTCATTCTTTTTTCGCGCAGCCTCAGAGTGGAATGGACTTTCCGCTGAACTTGGTACCGTCCCGTGCCACTGTACATTTACGCAAAATGTCACGCGTTTCTTTTCACATTGAATGCTCAAGAGTCCTTTTTGAACCCGTTCTGCACATGTAATACATTAGTATTTCAGTTGTATTTGTATTTGCTATTTTAGATGCAACGCCACCCTTTAACTCGCCTTGTCCCGCGTTGTCGCGGCGTAGTCCACATCCCTCCCCCATTCTCCTCGCCGCGGCAGCTGCGCGCTCCGCCGCTCTCACCGCAGCGCCGTCTGTGCGTCAGCGCGGTCAGCGCGCAGCTTGCGCTCGGCTGCGCTCAGCTCCCGTCGCCGTGCCTGCTGTGCGTTAGCGCGCAGCTTGCGCTCGGTTAAAAATTTACACCATCTTCCCGTGTGGGGAACCATGGGGTAGATGCGACGCATCGGGGGTGAACATGCTGCGTAAATAGGATACACAACAACAGCAATCCACACGTTGACATAGCTAACATAACGGAAACATAACGGCAACCCCCGATGCGTCGCATCTACCCCATGGTTCCCCTCGCGGGAAGATGGTGTAAATTTTCTCGCTGTCCTCCTTTTTCACAGTAAGTTGTCACCCCTTTTGTATTTATACCCCTCCCGCATATGTATTTCGTTTATTGTATCTGCTCACCACCCCTTATGTAATACCCCCTGGAGGGGGTCTTTAAGGTAATAAAGTTAAGTGAAGTGAAGGTTTAGCAGTGTCGCGTGGCTCCTGGAGAGCCGTGCTGCGCATGCGCGAGGACCAGTGACGTCTCACGGCGCACAGTTGGCGCGCCGGAGCCACCGCCGGCGCGATTGGATGGGATTGGATTGGACTGGAATAAATTGGATTGGATTGGTAATCGTTTTAGCAGCAGTAAGCATCATAATTAGTTAATCCTAGACAACCAGGTAATATGAGAATAATCAGCTGAAGCTTAGCTCACGCTACGTATATCCTGGCATAGCCGAGCTAAGCCACTGCTAATTTTTTTGCTTACTATAATAACCCCCCCCCCCCCCGTCCAGGGTGCAGTGGTGGCGTAGAGGTAGAGCATCCGCCGCGCGTGCAGAAGGACCGTGGCTCGAATCCCGGTGCCGGACAATTCCCACCAAAAAAAAAAGTTCCGCGCGATGATGGAATTACAGAATGAGGCTTGGGGTGCGGCCTGACCTCGGCGTCCACTGCCGGTAAAGCACTCCCTCTCCAGAGCAGGATTGACCACCCTTGTGTAGTAATGGCCACAACCTCACATGAATACACCAATTAACCCACGGCCATCAGTCTCCAGTGGCTGCGAAGCAACTGACCAAGGCGGCGGTCAGACCTTGGATCCAGGAGAGGGTGCTACGAATCCCTGGAGCCGGACAGGCCGCCATTGAAATCTGAACCTGGCAATGTTTAACGCGAGAACTTTATCTAGCGAAGCAAGTATAAATGCGTCGTTCGATGAATTAGAGGGCATTAAATGGGATGTCATAGGGCTTAGTGAAGTTAGGAGGACAGGTGAAGCCCTTACGGTGTTGAAAAATGGACACGTCCTGTGTTACCGTGGTCTAGTTAAGAGAAGAGAACTGGGGTAGGACTTCTAGTCAATAAAAGCGTAGCTGGCAATAAAGACGAATACTGTAGCATTAACGAAAGGGTAGCCGGTCTTGTAATTAAGCCTAATAGGTAGTACAAACTAAAGGTGGTACAAAGCTACGCGCCTACATCCAGCCACGACAACCAGTTAGTTGAACGCTACTATGAAGATGTGGAATCGGCAATGGCTAAAGTAAAAACACAGTATACCGTAGTTATGGGGGACTTCAATGCTAAAGTAGGCAAGAATCCGGCTGGGTACAAAGCAGTTGGGAACTATGGTCTGGGCTGTAGAAATAGCAGGGGGACCTACTAGTTGAGTTTGCAGAACGGAATAACCTACGCGTAATGAAAACCTTCTTCTGTAAACGGGCGAGTCGGAAGTGGACGTAGAGTAGCTTGAATGGGGAGAATAAAAATGAAATAGGCCTCATATTATGTGGTAACCCTGACGTCGAGCAGGATGTGGAAGTGCTCGGAAGGGTAAGGTGTAGTGACCACCGTATGGTAAGATCTCGAATTAGGCTAGATTTGAGGAGGGACCGCAACAAGCTACTACGAAAGAAGCCGATAAATGAGCTAACAGTAAGACGTAAAGTAGAAAGAATTCAGGATCGCACTGCAGAACCGACTTTCAGCTCTTACCCAGGAAGCAGAGCTTACGGTACAGGAAGCCAGCGACAATCTTACACGCATTATCACGGAGTGTGCAGTAGAATTCGGGGGCACGATGGCTAGACAGTACACTCGTAAACTTTCCCAGGAGACGAAAGATCTAATTTGGAAACGGCAAACCATGACAAACTCCACCCCAGCTGACAAAATAGAACGGAGCTTTCGATGTTAATCAGTAATCGTAGGACAGCTGACATACGGAAGTATAATATGGAGAGGATCGAATATGCTGTAAAGAACGGAGCCAGCCTGAAGGCAGTGAAGAGGCGTCTAGGCGTGGGGGAAAATCAGGCGTATGCACTTAAAGACAAGCAAGGCAATGTCATCACAAATATGGATAAAATATTCAGAGTAGCCGAGGAGTTCTATACAAATCTGTACAGATATCCAGTACAACGCCGAACGAGAAAGTAGTTCAGAGGAGATAGACATCCCACCAGTAACGACCCAAGTAGTAACGAAGGCTTTGAAATAAATGAATGGGGGCAAAGGAGCTGGTGAAGATCAGATAACAGCAGACCTCTTGAAGGATGGCGGGCAAATTTTACTAGTGAATCTGGCAAACCTGTACACGCAATGCCAAATGACCGCGAGTGTACCAGAATCTTCTAAGAAAACGCGAAAATCATCCTAATCCATAACAAAGGTGACATGAAGGACTTGAAAAAGTACGGGCCAATCAGCTTACTGTCAGTCGTCTACAAAGTATTTACCCAGGTAAGCGCTAACAGAATTTCTGCCACCTTAGATTTCAGTCAACCTAAAGAACCAGCGGTATTCCGCAAAGGCTATTCAACAATGGACTATTCACACGATCAATCAGGTGATAGAGAAGTGCGTGGAGTATACTGAACCCCTATATGTAGCCTTCATAGATTATGAGAAAGCATATGACCAGGTCGAAACCTCAGCAGTCATTAAGGCATTAGGGATCCAGGATGTAGACGAGCATGATTTAAGAATACTGGAGTATATCTATAATGGGTCCACAGCTACCATCATCCTCCATAAGGAGAGCAGTGACATGCCTATAAGGAAGGGCGTCAGACAAGGAGACACAATCTCTCCAATGTCATTCACAGCATGTTTACAGCAAGTGTTTAGGACATTAGATTGGAAACAGGTGGGAGTAAGGGTTAATGGAGAATACCTCAGTAACCTCAGATTTGCTGATGACGTTGTCTTGCTAAGTAACTCGGGGGAGGAATTACAAAGCATGCTTACCGCACTGAACAAACAGAGTAGAATGGTGGGCCTGAAAATTAATATGCAGAAAACTAAAGTAATGATCAATAACCTTGGGACAGCACAGCGGTTTGAAATAGGTGGCGAGGCAGTGGAAGTGGTAAGCGAATATATCTACTTAGGCCAAGTTGTGACCCCGGATCCCAACCATGAGGCAGAGATAATTAAAAGGATAAGAATGGGGTGGAGTGCGTTCGGCAGGCATTCTGAGACAATGAATGGCAGCCTACCATTGTCCCTGAAGAAGAAAGTGTATGACAGCTGCATCTTACCGGTAATCACCTACGGGGCAGAAACTTGGAGGCTTCAACCTAAATTGAGGACGACTCAGCGAGCAATGGAACTGAAGATGATATGTGTAACATTAAGGGACAAGAAGAGAGCGGAGTGGGCCAGGGAACAAACGCGTGTTAAGGACATATTAGTAGAAATTAAGAAGAAGAAATGGATGTGGGCAGGGCATGTAAAGCGAAGGCAAGATAACCATTGGTCATTAAGGGTAACAGAGTGGATCCCTAGAAAAGGCAAAGCGTAGCAGGGGGCGGCAGAAAGTTAGATGGGCAGATGAAATCAAGAAGTTTGTGGGGGAAAGTTGGTCGCAGTTAGCACAGGACCAGGGTAATTTGAGATCAATGGGAGCGGCCTTTCACTGCAGTGGGCGTAAATAGGCTGGTGGTGATGATGATGATATTAAAAACCAACCCAGCGAGCGTTCCTAGTTAAACGAACGCTGGAGCTTGCGCTTAATTACACAAATTTTGCCTTAAGTGCGCCTTGCGCTAACTAAAGCGGAGATGTATGAGAAGTGCCAGCTGTTCAGCAGTTTCGATCTGTTGTAACTACCTTAACCGCTCGTTAAGGTATGCAATTACTCTTTGCCTGAGGGAGCGATCGAGGGACAAGCAGCTAACTTTTCGAAGCCTCTGATTGGTTGCGTGACGCCGTGTGGTCCTATGTGGGCTCGGTATGCCGCGTTGTTGTGGTAGCTACAAAGGGCGACACCGAACGAGCTACGACGGCAAGCCGGGCCCCTGAAGTGCTCTGCACCTCAAATCCGTACAACGCGCTGGCCAAGCGGCCAAGCGGCCAAACGCCCAGGTTATTAAATCACAGTTTCACACATTATGGTTGCTGCTCATTTCCAACGACTCAACTCAATACGCAATACGCACCGACAATGCTAGACACGAGGAGTCTGACGTTTTCTGTTACCGATGACCGTTTAGTTTAAAAGATAATTTTTACATCGCACTCTACTCAATTGGCGTTCTGACTGTTGCAAGGAAGGACTTTCAATCGTATTAATTTGTAATTCCTATCTGAATGAACACCATACAAAATGTACACTGCTAATCGAAACAGAAACCCGGGAGCGAGCCAGAGCGAGATGATTTGCCTGAAGACGTTTGTCGGCTCGCATCTCGTATGCACGGGCAGGCGATCAGCCTGATTGCTTGGCCACTGTTGATTCGCTGATAAGCAGGGCCTGCTGAGCATCTCCCATCACGCTGAGCAGATATGTCTGGTCTGCCGTGTCAAAGCTACAGGCAAGGACCAATGGGGAATGAGGCGAATCCACCCCACCGAGTGACGGGCCAACGACCACCATTTGCGCGATGATCCGACTCTTTCCCTAAAGACTTTTCTCAGTTCAGTAATATGACCACCACCGTAATCCTGTGATAAGATGGACATTCGTCCTATAAAAAAGAAAAAAATTGTCGGGGTTGTAGAAAAGCGTAGTGGTAAGGGGAGGGAGAACCAGAATCACGATGAGGAAGAGGAACGGGAAAGGCTAAAAAAGTAAAACTTTATAAGCCGATATATTCTTGGGGCTCTAAATCACTATATAAAAATAATTACAGCATTTATGACTCGTTGGTTATGGGTTGATTTCCAGAACACTAAAACTAGGAAGAGTATTTTGTACCAAATGTGTTCTGACGCCAGCATGTACAAAAAAATCGAATATCAAGTTGGTGCTACAAGAACATTTCATGCATGTTGACGTAAAGCTGAAGGGAAGCCTCACAGCTTGTACAGACAGGAAGATAAGCGCTCCATCAAACCGCAACTCTGAGATGGGAGGCATTTTTCTTTCACACAGAAAATGCCTGGTCTCCCTAGCCCTGTAGCCGATTTTCGGCTGTTAGTATTTGGAAAAACCACTACTACTAAAACAGCATAGGAAAAGATCAAACCAGAGATCTTGCACAGTCATTTCAGATAACCTGAACAACTGGTCGAGGTTATTTCGGTTGCCGATGACGGTACTTTCATTGCTTGAAATGGATTCCTGCAGCTGAAACGAGAAGCAAAGCAGAAGCGGTAATCGAGTTTCGACGTCAAAGCCTATAGGTAAGCAATCAGCAGCACACATAAAGAGCCCTGTAGTAGCTTAGAGAATACAGTCGAACACGGATATATCGAACACGGGTATATCGAATTATTGTCTATATCGAACTCATAAATTATCCCCTTGAAAATTCTGTGTAAAAATATAGGAATTCGTACGTTTATATCGAACCGTATTTTTCCCGACATCGGGTATATCGAACGCCGCGGGAGCTGGTAGGTGCTCTTCGGCGGTCGCTGCACCCCCGATTGAGGTTGAGGAGGATGTGGAGGAATGCGCGGGCATGGCGAAGGTCGGGTACAGGAGGCGACTCCTCGATAGGCTTTTGATGAACCTCCGCGTGGGCACCGAGGCTTAAGGTTGACCTGCTGGGAGCCATACATATGATGACAAGCGCTTGGAACGGCGTGAAGAAGGAGACCGTGGCCAACTGCTTCCGGAAGGCAGGCTTTGTGACGGCCGAACTTTCCGAAGCTTCAGAAGACGGCGACGACGACGACGAGTGCATGGGCGACACGTTTCGTGAGATGTCGTCCCTTTTCCCGGTTGCTGTTCCAGCCGGAGTGTCTGCCGACGACTTCGTGAACCTGACACCAATGTTCAGGCTGTTTCAAGCATCGGTGACGAGGATATTGTAGCTGCGGTCGCAGGAACCCAGGCCGATAGCTCGAGTGGTGAAGATCGTCCGGGCGAGGAGGCGGCTACACGATCGTACTCCGCGGGTGAAGTGGCCGCTGCGTTCAGCTTGATTCGCCGTTGTTGCGGCGACATAGAAGGAACTGGGCTGTCGCACCTGGACGGCCTCGAGAAGATTGAGACCAGCGTCTTTAATTTCATTTCCAGGACGAAGAAGCAGGCCAGGATCAGCGATTTTTTTTTCACGGAAATAAAGCGTCCTGTTGCGTCGTGAGTGCGGACTTAGTTGTCATTCTTGAATGCGCCCATCGGTAAGTGATCGTTCGCCATAGGTGAGGTCTCAGAGCCCATATTTTTTATATCGAATTTTTCATATATCGAACTATTTCGCGATCCCCTTGGAGTTCGATATATCCATGTTCGACTGCAGTTACGTTTAAGAATGATGAGATTCGGTCCGTGCTTAAGGCTGTCTTCGTGGTAGGCATTGTTGTCCCCTCGATATTGGCATGGGAATATGTAGGCAGATTTGTAGTGCATCTTCAGTTTTACACCAGTGTGAGATAAGAAAAACTTGCGGAATATCTGCTTCCGCTGCTGCAAATACCGTCGAAAGGCTCTTTTTGCAGCCTCTAAAATTTGACAGGCCGTTTACTTTCGCTGTTCCACCCATCAGAGACCTGCAGCCTCCTCGCTCCTTTTACAAGTAACGCAACGCCGATATTCTCAATTAAATTTTAGCGCGATAAAATGATGTGACGGTGATTTGCAATCGTAAAAGTCCATCGATGATGCATTCATTTTTAAAGAATGGTGTTTCTGTCCGATCTATACTATCATTCGCAATATCAGCTGTGTCATCCGTAGGTATTACAGATTCTGAATTCACTCTTGTGCCTTGACTAGAATGTGGGACATGTCTGTTCGCTCTTGTTTCATCATCATCATCATAACCATTATCATCATCAGCCTGCTTATGCCTACTACAAGCAGAACTCCTCTCTTAGAGACCTCCACACTTGTTTATGCAGGCCTCATAAACGAGCTCATATACTGTCTTTAATTCAGAAACCACATAAAAGCTCAGAAACCCACATGAACTCTTGTTTCTGAACCCTATATTTACATCAGAGGGTCACGTGGAACATATTTCTTGAAGCGGTGTTGTGGGATATAAGTGGTTTCCATGCCGAATAGTGGAGTCAAATGGTTTGCTCGCACCCAATGTGCCAATTCATTATACAAAATTTATTTCAATAAGAGAAATGAGACACTGTTTGACGTTGATAATCAAACGGAATTATTTCCCCTTCATACAGTTCTCCTTCTGGTTGGTTTGCGCCTCGCAGACAGAGTGGCAACTGATCAGGCGTGAGTGGTCGTAATACTTGTTCACTCATTTTGGCTTTTAGCCATCTTCCGTAGCCTGGCGGGTTTATATTTGTCACAATGCCTGTACAATTCTGTCTAAATCTCTTGTCGAGCTCCTGCAGTATAAATTGTGATTGTTTATTAAGAGCAAAGGCTGTTTAAGATGGTGGTTGGAACGTGCTCTGGGAAACTTCGCCGAGCGATAATTCCTTCGCACACGCCAGCACAGCTTGATCTTCGAGAACACTCTGCCCAAGGTTCGCAGCGCGATCTCTCACGGGCTCTTCTCATAGTCAGCTCACGTGCGTTCGCGCCTAGAGTGGGAAGCCCAGAAAAGCTCGTGGACGTTGACTTCGCGGAGCCGGCTGCAACTGGTTCTAGCGTGTACGTGCCAACGCGGTCTACTTTGGGAGACATGTGAAAGCGTGCGGACAAAACGATCCGGATTTGCCAGTTATCGAGAGCTCTCAACGTGAAGTTTGGAAATTATTGGGAGGTGCAACAGCCGGGTCTCTGACGAAAGGAGAGATGTGGTGAGAGAATCAGCGCATCACTGTCGAAGAAGAGGAACCATGGCAGAAAAGACGCCGCACCGCTAATCTAGAACGGATTCGTCCAATCCTGAATATCACGCAGGTGAAGCGGCTGCGAAAAGTCAGCTAGTTATAGATCAGGAGCTACGAGATCGCGTACATTGTACATACTTTAATGACCGAGGGTTTATTGCTCTTAGAAAACTCTACCGCAGAAAACTTGAGCGATCTAGAAGCATAACCACGCAGAAAACTTGGCCGAGTCTCCAAGTACAACAACGCATGAACTTAGCCGAACCAGGAAAACCCAGCTGGCGCCACCATCCCGCGGTAAGCACAGTCTTCGCGCCGCTCCTGCGAAGTTGATCCGATTTTTTTAAAAGTCATGCCCTTAGTTGCGTAATAAGACGATATTTAAAGACACGTCGAGCAGCTCAGATGTTTATCGCTGACTTGTATTCTTAAACAGTTGGGTTTAACAAACCGAAGAATGTGATTTAACAGAAACACTGCACGACATTTGTTCTTTCAGGTCAACTTGAACGATATGGCTCAATATCTTATAGACGATGCGCTGTGGCAAATAGACAACGGCAGATCGAGGAACTGCCTGAGATAAAAAAAAATAACTCTGGTCTCTTCCTCTGTCATAGGAATTGGTAAAACGCAAAAGTGAAATGTGCAGCGAAATCTGCAGTTGAGCATGATTTGCGGATCGGCGGCTGTCTTGTAGGTGGGCTTGGTGAGCGACGTCCTGCTGGCGCGTCGCATCGGCAAAGGTGTACTGGCGTGATTGCCGTGACGGATATGACGTCAGTGAAATCTAGCTGTATCCCTGCATAAGACGCTTTCGTATTAAAATATAAAACCCAACAGCCGGCAACCCTCAGTATAACGGACACTTTAGCACTAAAGATTGCTTCCCCGCCTGAAGACCCTGTGTACAGGGGTGCACCTATTACAGTCCTCTTGCTTTCTTGAAATGGCGTCATTTCCTTGACGGATATGACGTCATTGAAATGTTTGTGTATCCGGGAATAAAACACTTTCGTGTTAAAACAAGGTATAATCCGAGCCTTTTTATATACTTAGACGTATTGTTAGTACAAGAAAAAATGATTGGTTGCGGCTTTGACGATTGCTTACTGTTCTGCTCTTCGGCCTTTTTTCTTTGTAATTCCTGTTATTCCTTTGTAATTCGTGGTGTTCATATGTACAGTCCATGAATCGTGTGTAGAACAGAATCTATGAAGCATAAAATCGACTTAGATGTGCAAAGAAATGTTTCAATGGTTTTTAGGGCGTGAGCAGCCTGCACGGAATCGGCTCAGCGAAAACGTGGCATTCCTAGGTCGGCCTACACAAACAGAGCGGGAAAAGCTATATTAAAATGAAGTTGCTGGACATTCCGTAAAAAGCCTATCCCCGGTAATAAAAACCGTCATACGGGCGACTAAGAAATCGTAAGTTGTTTATATATGACATAAGTTTGTTAAGGTAGAACCGCTTTTTTGCAACGAAGGGAAGCCGACGTAGAGAAGCTCTTTACAAAGCTTGATACCTCAAACGCTGGCTTTCTCACGCGCCTGTCAGTGAAGCCTATTAATTAAAAATGCGTTTTGCGTATTAGCAAACTTGCAAAATTGCACCCTCAACAACGCTCGTTCAGCCACACACCAAAAAAGAAAACTCAGCGGCTATAGAAAGCTCAGCGACATAGATTTGCAACACATTGAGGAATGGTGGTCACGAATTGTCGCGTCACAGCAGCAAGCTTGGGTTCCTCGTTCGAGCTTATCCGTAAAGATAGTTTTCAATACAACGTTTTCTTAAAACACATATAAGCTTAAAACACATTTGAGGTGATAACGCCCCCTGATACGAGGTTTTAAGGCGTTTGCAAATATGCCATTTCTTACAAAAACCACCATAGTTCATCTTTAGTGGAAACAAGTTGCTAGTTACGAAGCCTCCCCACATGTCGTTGTTATCTTCAGAGGCAGGTTTAGGCTGGTACGCTCTATGGCAAACAGGCTGCCTTTATTACAGTCGCCGATGGTACGGCTATAATGGCATTTCCCTCTCTCTAAAGATGTAGCAACTGCAAGCCAGCTGCGCAGCTGGCGCGACAAACACTGATATCAATTCGAAGCCTCTACGCGTACATGCCGTGGAAAGAAGGAACGATGGTACTGGAGCGCTGGCATTGCTAAAACTCGCAGGCGTACCTGCCACATACCCGCATACGCTCTGAGGAGCAGGAGGATAAAAACGAAAGCAAAGGCCAAGAGGTTATCCAGGCTTAGAACCCGGATTGCGACTGGACACTGGGAAGAGGTGTTCAGGGGATGAAAGAGAGGGCCGAAGAAAAAGAGGGGATAGTAGCGGAGCCACGCACACACTTTAGTCCCTTTGTAGCACTATAGGCTTTCATCCAAGCGTGTGTCCTTCAGGAAACGCTGGAGGGTTTTTGTTGCCTTAAGTTGATTGTAGAGGTCAATGTCCGAGAATAGTCTCTAGTTTGAACGTTTTTTTCTAATCGGCTGAGCTCGGCGGCCAAAACACGTCTTTCCGATGAATACTGGGGGCAACAACAAAGCACATGTTCGATTGTCTCTTCAACCTCGCAGGTGTCGCAGTAGGCACTACTGGCCATCCCGATGAGGAAGGAGTAGGCTCTCGTAAAGGCCACTCCCAAACACAGTCTACAAAGTAAAGTAGACTGTTATCGAATCAGCCCACACGGAAGACGGCGCTGGAGTAGAGAGTCCTGATTGTGGGGGCTCGGATGAACAATGTCCGGTGTATTCCATTGAGTAAAAATGCAAAACGCCTGCCTGAGCATATACAGTGGATGTTAACATTTCGAAGTCTAATCAACAACTGCTAAGAGGTGGCAGATTGAGCCACGAATAAGTTCTCGTCTCGTAGTGGAGCCTAGAGTTGCCAACAGCGTTTCTTTTGTTTTGTTTGAAGGTTTACCGTGACTGAGGTATATGCGGCCTAGTTTTTAGCACTAGTGTTCCGTAAAAATGAACGGATACTTTGTGGAGCTGATTTTGCTCCAGAAAGGCATTGTTTTTAACGGAGATTGTTCCCCCTAATTTTCCTATTGCAAGAATTAATTGTAAATGTTTGTCGTATTGAGCATTTCCTGCTAATATTGAGTTTACCGCCCGCACGATCATAGGCAAATGATTGAAAATAATCCCAAACACACGAAAAACTATTTTTTGAGCAACAGAAAACGTTGACACCCACCACGTTATGTGAATATACAGCCGTTTGTTGCACCTGATACACGCCTTTTTCAGCGATGTAACAAGTACATGCTGTTGAAATATTGCTCGTAGCATAAAAAAGGGCATTGCGGCGTTGGCACTGCAGGTTGGGGGTCTATAATACTTTCCGCGGGTGAAAACCGACCATTGAAGAGCTATAGGTACCCAGAGCTATAAGTGGCCGACAGAGTTGGAAATAGACGAGTACAAATACTAGTACAAATGCAAATACTAGTATTTGTACTAGTACTAGTACAGGGTATTCCGTGAGTACGTCGGCGTCAAGAAAGTGCACAATGACTGGCTTCAAAATTGGCTGATAATTTGTAAATGACCTGGGCGGCTCAATTGCGTATCTCGAACGATTCACAATTCGTTCGCTGCACCATATCAGTTCCTCTCGTCGTTCAGGGAATTTTTTGGAAGAAACAACTGAGTGAATTATTAGCACCTACTCAAATCAGGGCTGATGATGATGGTGAAGCTAATGTTCCATTAAATTGTGGAAATGCATTGATCTTTTGCGACGGTGCGTTCGTGACGACCGAATACGCGTCCCCAAACACTTCGAAGAAAAAAAAATGCATTTCATGAACGTACACTTGTAGCGTCGGCAGGGTGTTCAAAGCAGTAATTCATCTAGTTGATTCAACACCCAAATTATTAAAGGTTCACTTGAGCTGTTCCACATTTTGTCCAATTTTTAAAATCCGACATCCACATAGCCATGGAGTCTCAAGAAAAGTCACGCTCTATGACGGCACAAAAATTCTTACTCTTTCAGCAAACCAACCAGTAAAATAAGGGCATTTTGGTAAATTGTCAACCTGAGGGTAAGCTTCGTTCGTTGGCCTGTGAGCCTGAACGGAATGGAAAGGGCTCAATTTTTCTTTTCTGTTTCAGCAGCTCCATCTTCAACACAAATAGAAAAATTAGCAGTGGCTTAGCTCGGCTATGCCAGGATATACGTAGCGTGAGCTAATGTTCAGCTGGTTATTCTTAGGTTTCCTGGTTGTCTACGATTAGCTGGTTGTCATGCTTACTGCTGCTAAAACAATTCCCAATCCAATGCAAACGAATCCAGTCCAGTCCAGTCCAGTCCAGCCCGGTCCAGTCCAGTCCAGTCACTGCTCCTCGAGCGTGCGCAGCACGGCTCTTCAGGAGCCACGTGAAACGGCTATCAAGCGGCTCCGGCGCAGTGTCAGACTTGGCTACTGCGCAACGTTGGCGCCCAGCTTGGCACGCGCAGGCACCAATGTGTCTTCGGCGGCTATGACGTCACTCCTCTGGAATGCGCAGACCGGCGAATGTGAGCACCCAATTCTCTACACACCCGTACTCCAATTGGATTGGATTTCAATCCAACACAATCCAATTTAATCCAATCCAATCCAATCCAAGCCAATCCAATCTAATGTAGTCCGATCCTATCCAAACCAATCCAATCCTCCTCGCGCATGCGCAGAACGGCCCTTCACGGCACACACGAAACCGCTCAACCTGGCCCAGTGTAGCTTACGCTACAAAATGTGGCCGTCAACAGCATCTGTATTTTTTGGCTGGGTAAGTTTTAGCGTTCGTTTAAGCACGATGGAGCGCATGAAAAGTACTGACAATTTCGGCAGCTTCTAGAGAAATGTCCGGCGTGGTTTTTGTGTAATGGTAAAGATGATTCGCGTCTAAGGTCCCTTTTTTGGGCCCCTGGTGATGAGAAATGTCAGACTACGTAAGTTATTCAGGTTTTGCTATGAATTCCTTTATGTATTCCATGGGCCCCATTTTCCTGTCGACAGTACGCTTGCAAAAACCTTGGCTGTGGCAGCTGTTAATTCTTATGTCCCCATCTCTTCCCACATAGGCTACAAAGACAAATTTGCACAACACGTGGGTTAGTACTTTCAGAATTTTTAAACTTCTGTTCTTTCGGCAACTAGAGCTGTCTTCATTTTCGCGCTCCCACGACGTTTCGGCATTCCATTAAAATGTGCTCAATTCCATTGCAATCTTCACCAAAGCGTAACGAAGCCTTATGCTGCGGGTGCTATACTCTCATGTAAGTATTTTTATGCAGCTTTCTTGGGTATGAAGAAACAATTCTCACGGTTTTTGTTTTTAATTGTACTTGCCGATTCCCAGTTGGTCGCTCCCATGGACCTGTTTCATTTCGGCTTCCATTCCTTGTGGCCACAAAAACCACTGTATTTCCCTTACTCTACTTGTGATTGCCCTCGATTGGGATTGGGACATTTTCACTCTTTATGTTCTTCGCTTTCTAGAGATCATCTACCTAAAATTAGGTGCTCTGAAGGCAATAGCCTGGCGATACGTAGTAACAACTTATTTACAGCGACATCGCGCCTGCATTGCTTTCTTTATTTTCGCTTCTTTATCTTTTGGCGTGTATTACTTGAGTCGGTTTCGTTTCTGCGACACCATTACGCGTCTCCTTCTTGGCTTTATTTTTTGTTTTGCAGCGCTGGTTACGTCACCAAGTAGACTGCCACACCCAGCAGCCTCTCAGAAATCAGGGTTCCGCTCGGCCGTCCGGCGACTTTTCGACTTACCTGCCGTGACGTTCAGGTGTCACATGAAACTCACTCTTTTACATCTTTTACGTTTTCGAGTCATAGTAGCGTGCATTTTGTGAAGCCGGATCGTTCCCATTCAAAGCTCCCAATTTCTTGGTCGTCTGCGATTTAGGATGAAAGGAACAACTACCGACTTAATGAAATGCTTTGTTGGACGAGCTGGTTGATCGCTTCAAAAAAAAATTAAAAAGAGCGTGAACGACGGGGACAGAGAAACACAAGCAGAGAAACACATCAGCACTCATCCAGTTTACTTGTGTTTCTCTATTCACTTAGTTTCCGCTAACTTTATTTTTTTTGAAAAACAGCGACAAAACTTGTTCGGAGATACGGGCGGAGATAACGTAGCTAGTACAGCACCAGCAGTTAAAGTGCATACCCCGCTCGAAATTACATGGGATCACAGGTGTGTTTTCACTGTTAACAGCGGTGGCCACTTGTTTACTGAACAACTACAACTACAGCTACAAGAACGATGACACTTTTTCACAAAATGGGGAACTAAAAGTTTTGTCTTAACCCGCTTGTGAGCAGTTCTTATTGCCTCGCGACAGCGTACACGCAGGCAGAGACCAAGGGCACGAATACTGACACATTCCTGGCTCAGAACTCCCTAGGAAATGTATTTTTCTAGGGAAGATGCAGAAGCTGACAATCCAATGGTGATGGCGGCAGGATCAACCCAGGCTTCGCGCACCCTGGATGCAAGATGTCGTCCATTCATACCCTTTTGGTTTTGCGCTGTAGTGTGTAGTGATTCGTTTACTAAAAGCACAACGCGGTCATAGATTTTAGAGTTGTCGGAAATATACCATGTATGTCTTGTATATAATGTATCGAAATTATCTTTCCGGAAGTATCGGACGAAAATTGGTGATCGTGGGTAAGTGGCTTAAAAACAAGTCATTAAAGATGTGTGACTGTACGGGAAGAATGAGGGGCGTTTTCTCTTCCAAGCACAGAAGGCTAAAGCGAACAAGAATTGCTTGCTACAAGTGGCACCAAGGTTAAAACATTTGCAATTAATTCGCATTTTCACGCTCTAATGCTCGCTACCATTCATTCCCGGAATGATTTCTGTTTTCCTAAGTGTTTGATATTCCTACGGACGTGAACACTTCCTTGACCGTGAGTAATTGCAAACTGAGAAAGATGGGTGTACACGAGGGGTGTACACCGCTTGTATCACAAGATATATGATACGAACAACTGGCTTGCATGCCTGAACGTTTGTCGGAAACACAGAATCTATATCGTGTACTTCGGCGGGCTGGGTTCCAAAGCAGTGGACCCATACTGCCAAGCGAATCCCTCGTGCTTCTAGGGAAGAAGGAATTTGTAAGCGTTGTGGCCAATAATACACGACCGCTGCTCAAACACAGGGAACACAGTAGCTGGCGTCCTGTTGAGGCAAAACAGTTGATAAAGCATTGTGGCAGAGCTCTTTTATTAGGCTCGTAGTTTCATGCGGAAATTTGCAGTGTTGAATTTAAGTTCACCACAGCCCACAGTGGGTCCTTGGGGACAGGATGGCAAATGACAATGAGATCATATAGGCATGCTTGCAATGTTAGTTTAAGTACGCTGGCCTCATAATAGGGAGTTTTAGTATAGCGGAAAGCACCACTTTAGCGCGCCCATAGCGTTAGCGGGCACGCTAACCATAGCATAACGAGGCGCTATCCGTTCGCGATTGCGGCCCGCTAAACGTTAACGCTACAGCTAAAACGCTATACTAAAACTCTCTAATAAGTGTATAATGCTGAAAAAGAAAAAGTGCATATTAATTTTGTGTCGAAATTGCGGGTTCACTTCCGAGAACAAGCACCTCGTCAATACCATCGCTTGCCAGCCTTCGGCCTCGGCCCTTAATTGTTGCATTCGCTACCGCTTAGGCCTTTTGGAACTCGCGTCAGTCACGACGCAAGTGCTACGACATTTCGCGATCACGCTGGGGACTAGCCAAACGGTACTGTTTATGTTGTGCTAATTATGCGCGAAAAAGTGCAAAATAAGCAGTGACAGTGACGGCTTCTTTGTTATCACTTAGAAGTCTTCGCGCTATTTATTGTCACGATAATTGTACTTTAGTTCTTCTAATACTGGCTACTGTGTGGTGACCCTCTTGGCGCTCAGAATGCGTGTGAAGTCTTAGCCGTCACTCATGCCATTATTGTATGCACAGAGCAGACTAAAATTCATAGTGCAGCAACTCTACCTAAAAATACCTATGCTTGACATAAAAGCCAGAGTTCACTAAGGATAAACAAGCTAATAAGCTGTAATCGGCAACCCCTATAACAAATAAGATAAGCATAGCTTCGTTCATGTGGGCAGAAAGGCAATATGTCCAAATGGCGCATGGGTATGCTCCCATACCCCAATGTGTTTGCAACTCCAATTTACTGAGAATAAGAAAATCAATGAAAAAATGAACCTCGACAGTTACATAAAAAGAAGCGTATATAACTCTGTACAAGGTCATCCTTTTCTCATAGCATCAATGCTCACAGGTTGTCGAACAGACAGCGCAGTGAGAGACAAAGAACGAAGACATGTCAGAGACTGTACCCCCACTAAGGCTCCTTTGTCCCTCCGTATTGGTTCAACGTTGTGGTACCAGTGTTAAGGGTAATATACACCAGCACTACAACTTTCCTCTGCTTTTCGCAGATCACGTCAGCCTCCCGGAAATCACTTGTCGTTAGGGAATCTGAACGCAATACGCCAGGGAGATACTCGGCAATATTTTGCCTCTCCTGTGGTAGCAACATAATTCAAACGGTTTCATGGGCACTACATAAGGACTGTTGTTAGGGAGATGTTGCTATATCTCTTACGGAGCTAAAGTAATACTGTTCATACCTAATCTCGCCGAGGTCATTAAAACATTTCGAAAAAATAGTTGATATGCACGCATTCGTGTAAGCTACAAGGAGAGCAATGAGGCGTTTTGTAGGAATTTATTTTGTCCAATGACGATTCTTCGCTTTGAAAATAGTCTTGAAATTTTGGAGATGCTGAAAAAATGTCACGTTCCTCCTCTCCCCCTTCTCCAAATATATGACAAAGTTTTCAAAATGGCATATAAGGCACACGAAATGTTGTTTAAAGCTTTATGCACAGATTGTCAAATTTTGAACATTTTTACTAGCCTGGGATTGGAATTCTTCAACTCATTACCACGAAAAAAATATTTTCTGGACGTCGTTTGCATTCTTTCCACCACTTATAGCCGTGCGCGAATTTTCTTCTTTTAACTCAATGCCGTCAGAAAATTGCATAAAATTACGGAACAGGCACTGCATTTGTAAAGAGAGAAGTAGGAAGGGAGGACGAGGGTTTCAGGAGTAGGAGTGAAATGAGAAGAGGGCGTTACATTGGAGGAGCCGACAAGACTATCATGTTTGCAATAAGTTTCCACCTTAGGGAGCAGACACATGGCTAAATTTTATGACTTGTTTGATTAGTGCTGATTAATAAAATACAACAAACAAATATAGACTTACAGAATTACTGATTTTACTAAAAGACATCGCCTTCTAGAGAAAACCATCGCAAAGTGTAAAATGCCATGCGGAAACTTGTAGTAAAATGACACGACGTTAGTGTGGTCCCTGCGTTCTGGATTGACATATTACCATGAATGGTTTGCATAAATGGTTAGATGTTATTGCTCAGCAATTTAATAAATTTTGTAGCTTGAATTTGCGTTTTTGATGTTAACATACGCGTACCGCAGTACCATAAAGAAATGCTGTATTCAACATTTTGCAACAATTCCGTCTTTATTCAGAATGGGATCCTTTAAATAGGGTGTGCATCGCCAGTTGTAAAACTAGAATAAAGAGTACCTGAACCATAAATTATCGCCGGGTGACGCAGGTACCGCTCAATTCATGGGTTGATATTCAAGACGTTTTCTTTGACTTTGCAGCGACACCTGGAGCTCCGAACATATGCACTTCTGGCGGCACTAAAACACGACGTTTGGATCAATTTTCAATCTTTTAAAAAGAAAAAGAAAATTTTGCATGCTTTAGATATGATTCGCCGACTTGCAAACGTATACTGTCTTGGGCGTGAAAAGACAAAGAAGCCAAGTGGTGAAGACAGACGCTACTTTTATTTCTTGTTTACTTCATTTTTTTTGTGATTTCACTGCTGACTTACTAATTTCATAGGCATTACCCACTGTGGAAAGCTATGCAAAACAATTAGTGCCAATTCAAAGAACATCGGCCATGCACCGGCTGACACACCTTCTCACATACATACACAAATGAATACATGCATGCATACATACATCTATAAAACTTACATATACATACATACTGTCACGGGGTGGAAGAAGAATTCAGACAAATTTGTAAAGGTGGTGAAACCATCTAATTAGATGACGTCGACCATTTCAGAGCCCGCGCAGCCTATTCGTTGCACACCGGTACGACTACACATTGAGATCACGCGTGTGATCAATGTGAACTTCACGAGACACTCGCTGCCATGTAACACAATGCTAAGAGAAGAGAGCGTAGAATAGGGCTTGGACGCCCATTTGTGACATAGGTTCTCAGCAAGTTGTGATAAGAAGGCTTTGAACTCATGTAGCAAGTATCTGAAGTCAATTCGGTGAGAAATTGTGATCGTCCCGAAGGCATTCTGGTAGTGCATCAAAATATTTATATTCTACATTCATTCGGAGACGACAGAGGAAAGGTAAATGTTGTTATTTGCCCGGATTGCTGTCGGGTTTCAGTCTGCAGCATTTATTGTGCAGCTGTTTTAATTTGCTCCTCTATACAGAACAAATCCTACACCAATCTACTCAAGCAAAATTGTTTCGAAGAAACAATTCAGGCAAAAAAAAAAATCAGGCAATCTGAACCTTGGCTAAAATATCACGTAGCCACTCGGGAATATTGGCGATATACGATGAGTTTTAATCCCCAAACTAATCGTCTCGACAAGCTCCAACAGGAGTCATGCTTTCGTCTCTACCTGCTGCCTAACACTTGCAGATGCCACACAAGAGCATCACTCACCCCATTCCCCAGAGCCGTAGGAGACACTACTGTGCAGCCACAGCCTCTCGAACCAGGTCCTGCTCACCGGGAGACCAGTTGCTGCTCCGTCAGCTGATGGATTCCTTCGAAGGAGGAACCACTCCTGGAAAAACGCCATCGATGCTCTTAATAGATATTTTTCCTTTCTGTCTCCGGGATCGGGGGCAAGAATATCGATCGCGATTTGGCAGGAAAGCGGCGGGCTTGGAGAGCAAGAGGACCAAACGTGACACGTACAGGAAGACCCAAACAAGAAAGAGGTTTTCTAGGGAACGCTCACAAGGTTCAGGAATGCCGGATTCAGGCGCTTTAGTATGTGCCAGGTAACTTGTTACTTTCAGTTATCATCCCCGGTTTATGCAGTGTATCTCCTGTGTCTCTTTTATCACCTCGCAATCGTTGCAGAGAGGGTGCGCGCCTAGTACAGTCAAATCTCGATACGGCGATTCAAGGGACCGCTAAAAATAGTTCGTTGTTTTGGATAATCGTTATAGTAAAAAAATATAAAAATGCGCGGTAAAAACTGTGAACGTAAGAAAAGCATGCACTATCACACTAAACTTTTTAACACCCTTTTGGGCCGAAAAGGGTGTAAAAATCTTGTCCCATGGCTAACACCCTTAAAAGGTGTTTCGGCAAAAAAAAGGGTGTGTGGATGAAAAAAGGGTGTTGAGGATGCTGTACACCCTAAAGAAAGGGTATTGAGTCTTACACCCTTTTTCTGAGGTGATGGCATGCGCAGAGGCAATGTCAAACGGCGGAGCGCGCAGCATTCAACACAAACAGCCAATACGTACAAGTTACAGTTGGAACACGGGATGCAAGCGGTACAGGGAGTGTATACTTAGCAATACATGTGCTGTTCTTGCTTTTATACCCAGCAGAGGAAAGCCCCCAGATGGAGTCGGTGGGCTTGTCGCAAAGAACTGATATTTTAGCGCTAATTTTGGAAGTATGGATTTTACTACGAGAATATACAAATCAGCACGTGGATTTGCAAAAACTTTTTAATTACGCGGTAGTTTTTCTGATCCGTAACTTAAAGAATTTTATTAAATACCATACAAATCTTCCCTGCCACCTCAAACACCCTTCAAAAGGGTGGTTCATTATTTCAACACCCTTTTTCCCAGAAGGGTGTAAAGCTACAAATTAGGGTGTTCGAAACTAAGAAACAGGGCGTAAAGAAAAAAAGGGTGTAAGAAAAGACCGCCAACGAAGAAAAAAGGTGGAGAGACCTCCATTTTGGAGGTTGGTATTTTGGAGGCATTTTGTACCTGTTTACACGGGTGGACTCAACATTCTCTACAAGCGGGCGGGTGGGGGGGGGGTTGTGCCTCAGGGTGTTTACAGCAATATGAATTGGCATAATTTATTACCAGTGGATCTCTTTAAGCTTCAGGAGGTAGTTTCGGCAGCATTAGCAAAAAAATACAAAGAAAAAAACTGGGGCGCCTGTAAAGGGTGCACCACCGCAGATAGGGTATTATGACAGTGAAGTCGGCTTTCGAGCTTGTTAGAGTGTGAGCACAAGGGCGTCTATGAATCCGCACCTCTTACTGTACCATTTCAAAGGTACTAGTCTTTTTTGGATTCTAAAAGGTAAAAAAATTCGGGCAGCTTGCAATAGTGGTGCAAGGCTGGAGAAACAGCAACGCTGGGTGCCGACCTACCTTGTTTCCCTCTTGGATCTCCTGGAAATGGGGAGGGGGGGGAGAAGGCGGGCACACTGGAACAGCATTGTAAAATCCGGTTAAATTTGGCCTCATCCCTGAGCGGTCATCCTGGCTTAGCAAGAACATTGTAAACCTTAGCAAACATAACAAAACCTAGCAACACCGGAAGAAACTAGGTCGACCCCCAGCTCCGCTGTTCTTTTTTTGCAACTGAACACCTATTTCACACCGTTTCAACAACCTACAGAAAGCCAAGCGTGTTGCAGTTCGTAAACATCCTTTTCGCCACACGACTACAGTCTTCTTAATTTTTGAAGGTTCAAATTGGTGTTTCACGTGCCAAAGCTAAACATGAGGTGCACCCAATAAGGAAACGAGCGATCATTGCATAAGAGCAATTATTTTTTTTGCGTTTGGAAATTTCTTGCGAGTAGAGGAGTATATGAGGGGATGTCTTCTTCTTTACAGTGCTATTATGCATCCGAACATGGCCTTATTCAATGAACAACTGAACACCTTTTCCACACCCTTTCAACACCCTAAGAAAAACCAAGGGTGTTGAAGTTGATCAACACCCTTATTTTCAAACAAAAAGGGCGTAGAGCTAGAAAAAGGGTGTTGAGACTCACGAAAAAGGGTGTAAAGGCCTCCCAACACCCTTTTTCCACCTATGCTACACCCTTTTTGGCTAAAAGGGTGTAAAAAAGTTTAGTGTGTACCTTTACTGGGAACACGTGCACAGTCGCGTTAGCCTCAAGCGCGGGTGTGGACGCACGTATAGTTGAAGAAATCGGGATCTTCGCCTGACGTGTGCCACTCAACTGCAGCAAGACGAATGATTCGAAGCTGTCCACGGATTTGACTGAACTTCGAGCGGTACCAATGTTCAGTGTCGCGCTTGCCGAGCCTTACAAAAAGCGGAAACGACGACAAGCTGAACCTGCGTCCGTGGGCTGGCGGCCCATGTTCTTTAAAGGGACAAGAAAGGGTGGAAACAAGTTGACTTGTATCGATAGGTTAAGGTACCGGAAATCCGAATTGACCATTCTCACGGCTCAGAGTTGTTTAAGGATGCGGAAAATGCCAGAAACGTTAAAATGGGTTCCGGCGACCCGCACCCTTTCTGTTACAATGGTTTGTGTCGTTACGAAAGTGGTGAACGGTGACAGTTCATTGGAGAAGCATCTATTAATGTTCCTAAAATAAACAGTTCCGAAGGGGTTGAGCACGTGATAAATGTAAATCACGTAATTTAAAATACGCGGACAACAGATTTGATACACTGCAAGACAGGCTGCTTCACTCACGCACGTCAGCCATCATGATTTCAGTTTCATTTTAAAAGAAGCGTTTGTGCGCAATTAGCGAGGTCAATAACCTATCATGGTGAGTGACAGAGCTTCTGCAAGCAACATCGCCGGGAGGAAGCGGCAAAGGGACCAGATATGAGCAGGTACTTAATACGCGACTCGAACCGCCTGAGCTTCTAATCCGTTCTCAGCGCGTATGATGCTATCATTAAGGCTTGCCCGCACCCCGTTTGAACCTTATCGCCCGTGGAAGGTTAGGGCACGGAGCAAGATGATTAGAGCACTTACTGCAGGGAGTTATCCGACCAACCCGAACTTGTTCTCTTCCGCTGGCTGCGAGCCGCCATTGATAAATAATCCGCACATCGTGCGCGCATAGCTGTACGCTTCGTTATGTTTGGGCCGGGTGGAGCCGCTCCGAAGTTCGGCCACCCGGCCTCGAAGACTACTCGAGACAGCTGCGGGAAGCGAGTGCGCCTTTCACGCCAGGTTGGCGCATGGCGTGAGAGAACGGGATATGAGATGGACGTGATCGCCAGAAGCTGAAATGACGGCTGCCGATAGCCGGGAAGCCGCTCTTGCGCGATATTTAAAACGGCGCTTGTCGCTGCTGCCTTCGCGACCTACGTGAAATCTGGGTGTCCGGTGTAGGCTGGCACAACGGCCACTGGAGCGTTAAAAGCATTTCTCGTTCGCTCGGTGAGAAAAAATAAAAGCGAAAGCCAGCTTCCCCGGTCAATAACGTTCCGCTGGTCGTTCATGGTTTAGTGAAGTAAAAGATGCTGTTGCGAGAGCGCACCGGTGTCTCGCGCCTATTTTGTGACGTGATGCCTAAATCCTGAAAAAAGAAAACGGAAGTGGGAGAGAGGAATTCGAGCTTTTTTTGCGCATTTCGCAGGAAATAACGCATCGTTGCTCGTCGAACCAAAGCTGAGAGTGCTACGAAACGCATACTCTTTCAGTTAAAACAAGATTTCATTCAGCCTTTAGTGTGCCTTAAAAAATTAAAAAAGCCAACCGGCACTTCAGCTCGAAAACAAACGCTCGCAGTGATTGAAAAACGACTTCTAATTTTTAACGCTGCGCTGTCGCAACTTCGCGGTTAATATAAACCGCCTTAAAGATATATCTGCTTGGTATCTCTGTTTATTAACTAATTATGAATACATTTATTGTTATAAGTACGATTTGTTTATCTTGTTCTCTTGGTTATTGTGCTGTAGCTGCTTTCTACTGTAACACGGTTTTTCCTCCGGCGTAACCAGTTACACCACCCACACGCGAGTCTGGGCTTTGCTTGTGGTATCATTTACGCCTATCCTTTCCATGAAGACACATGAAGCAGGTCTCTATGCTCTCTTATGAACTTACCGAAGTGAACGTTTTGGCCGTCAGGCTCTGCAGCATTACTGGGGCATCTTGTCAATTGATAGGGGCCTTACCAAAAAAACTAGAATTCTTGCGGCAGTACATAAACTTCAGTTCACCAGTGGCGCTTAGCGACAAAGTTATCATTGAACACCCGTCATATAAACATGGGTTCTTTAAAGGCAGGAATTGTTCATACCTCCATAAGTTTTATTGTATCTACCGGTGTACCATTCAAATATTCCAATTTAAAGCCATTGTTCCGTACATTGCCTCTAGAAAGAACTGTGAGGAACGAAAAATTCGGGGATAACTCTGAGGTTCTATTTATCAATCTTCAACAAGCCGCGGGATACGTCTGTGGAGGCTTTGCTTCTATATAAACCAGCTAACGGACCCAAGGTTGAGTTGCGTGTACCTTACCTCGACCGCTTTTCGCGCACGTGCTTTCCAAACATGTTTTGCACGGTAGGGCAAAATTAAAATAGAAAAACGAGCCTTTCCAATACGAACCGATTTCCAGGAAATAGGGGAAACGATGTAACAACAGCCATAAAGTGCGCACAGACGTACGGGTGACACCAAAGCCAGAAATAAAACAGCGGGGCACAAAAACACGCTGCTGTTGCCAAGCGCAATTAAGCACCGGACACTCAAGTTTGCCCCGGCTGCAGCGCCGCCTCTCGCCGCCGCTTAGCAACTTTGGGTCGGTGGATATCGCGACCGGCCGTTCAGCACACGTGGAAACACGCGCGCTGCGTGCGGTTTGACGCTGTGTGGCGCACGTTTTTTTTTAAAAAAACATAGTTATACCGGAAAGTTGCAGTGTCCGAAAGGATCGAAATGCTGCACGAAAGAATTTGAGGCAGCGCCGCTACTGCTGCATGAAGGACTGCCACAATCGCGAAGGGTAGCCTGGCGTCGTTTTGTGCAGGTTTCCCGGGGAGCCGTGGGAGAAGGAGCGCCGAAAGAAAGATGCGTCGCAAGTAGCGTTGCAAGGACGCAAAAGCAGCGTCGCAAGGTTTATACAGTACGTAGAGTCACGTAAGAAAGCCGCGACATTTTTGTCAGTGGAAGGAATAAAATTGTGAGTACGATTACCGCGTATGCGCAGCGCCGACGCGAATGGCCGTAAAACGAAAACGTTGTCTTTCAGTGTTTCATACACATCGCAGACTGCGATATTTATGAATCGCATGCCGTAGTTTTTGCATAACGCAAGGTATAGTAAGGTTTCCGCCACTATTGTTTTATCAGCAGTAACTTTTCTTTTCAGCGTCTTTCACGGCCCCGAATGTACGCCACAAGGCCGAAGAAGAATATGCTCAGAGCACTTCGCGGGTGGTGGCAAAACTAATGTCAAGGCGCATCCCGCTTACTGCCCTGCTTTGTTCCCCGAAGTGCTCAGAGTTCGGCCAGGCATTCCAAGCGAGAGCGTGGCAAGATATGAAGATATGAAAGGTAAGGTGGCATTGACACACGTTATTCGTCTCCTTTAATGCGTTTTACGTACTCTGAAAGTTGAGTTTATTATTTTTTAAGCAAAGGAGGGGAAGGAGAAGGAAACACTTTTACGGAGAATTGTGAACGGCTTGAACCAATTCTATCACAATTAGCCGCTAAGACGGCTCTAACATTACTCACAAGAGAGAAGTCGAAACTGAGCGGAATCTTCGTAAAGGCAACGCGCAGCTCCGCTCTATCAGCAGATATCACACTGGGTGGAAGTGGGTTTACTTTGTCATCACCTAATAGCGCTTAGAATACATTGCTAACCAGTCACAACACCAACTGAGCTGAAGAAGGGCCACAGAAAAAGTAATTTTAGTGTGGTTGCGCGAATAGAGAAAACAATAACACAAGCAATCCCCTGTAGTGGAGCGCCGTTGTATACGCTGGAGTCAATTTATTAGGCCGCGATACACGAACAAAAATGGTACTGACCGGAAGAGAAGCGCTGTAGATACGCTTCCCTTGCTGTGAATTGCACTTCGCATAGACGTCTGTCCCGCAAATTGTTTTCACGGCGTACGCGTTCCCGGCCACGTACAATTTCTGTCCCTTCTCGGGCACGCGAGTAAACTAGTAGTCCAGCCCAGTAATTGTCCGGAAACCACACAGAAGCACTTGAGACCACCGTTTATAGATATGCTTGAGACATGGGGAACTTATTCACCGAAACAGTTTTCGAGCACGAGACACCGTTCACAAAGAATTGCAGAATCGCAAAAACAAGCAACAAAGAGGTGTCGAACATATGAAGGCACGACCGCCATCTGGCTCTCACCGACCCAAAGTTTTCTCAATCGTCAGCAGTGACCTGTCCCTATTGCTGCTCCAGTGGTGTGCTACTACTCCAGAATCGATTTACACCAGCAATGGCGCAGCCACCCATAATCAGTCAATACCGCACGGAAGCCGGACGTTATTACCACAGAAAGAGTGAGAGTGTCCAACAACACCCGCAATGCCCCATGTGTACTCCTGGCGTGGGTAACCTCCCTCGTCATCTGCTGTCTTTACGGGCTCTACCGTTGGGTACTCCGGTGAGACCTCTCAACGTCTCTTTACGGCCAAGATGTGTCAGTTGTCTGTCTTGAGCCATGGTCATGACTGTAGAGTCCACGAACTGGCAGGGGAAGCCGACTAATGTTTAATCACCTTATGGTGTCTACAGCTATAAGACCACAAGAGTGCAGGTCCTCCCTGTGCGCTAGCTTGTGATTGGGAATGAAGGGCTGCTTGACTGAACGCAGAAAGAAAAGCCCGAAGTCCAAAAGGAAAGGGCATTAGTGCATCAGCTCGTGAATGTCTCATGGGAAAATTGTTTTTGAAAGGCGAAAGATAATGAGAGAATAACGTGAACACGGAGATCCCCATGGATATCGAAAATATGTATGTATGTATGTATGTATGTATGTATGTATGTATGTATGTATGTATGTATGTATGTATGTATGTATGTATGTATGTATGTATGTATGTATGTATGTATGTACGCATGTATGTATGCATGTATGTATGTACCGGTTGCGTCATAACTGAAACAGACATCTGTAAAAATAACAAATCACATCCATTACCGGTTTAAAGCAAGCTGTTTCTATGAGGGAAGACTCCCTTAAACACACACCAATGCAGCCAGGCAGTTTCTGGAGGAAGAAATATCTGTAAATTTACAAGACGATTCGTCGCCAGCTGGTTCCTGTAAATATTTCACCGAACTGTTTCGCGAACCGGTTTAGGAGCCTGAACCGGTTCGCGAACCAGGTCAGAGTTGAGTTATTATGAATTGCAAAAAAACGTTTAGTCGTTTCAACTCGCCATAACTGCAGATTTGTTTCAATCAATATAATACTTTTTTCTCAATAAGCGTCGTACAATGGACCATCTTGAAGCGATGAGGGCAAGTATTAAGTAAGCGTATATGCACTTTTTCAGCCAACCCTTGTATCGTCCTTGGTACTACAATAGGCACCACCAAGAGACGTGAGTTTGGCTATTATTCATTCCTCTTGTTATGTTAATTTATTACACCCGAATGCTACCACAGAGATAACGCACTGTTAACTCAGTTTTAGATGCGACGCATCTCTTTAACTCGCCTTGTCCCTCCATGCATGCATCTGGCGTCCATCCGCACGCCTCTCCCCCATTGTCCTCGCCACGCCAGCTGCGCGGTAACGCTGCTCTCACCGCAGCGCCATCTTGCGTTAGTGCTCGCTCCCCTCGCCATGCCAGCTGTGCGTCAGCGCGTGTTAGCGCTCGGTTAACACATGCGCATGCGCTACTCTCTCTCATTGCCCTCACCGTTAACGCGCGGTACATATAAACTTGATGACTGCGCCGCTCCGCTCAGTCGCTCCACCGCGGCCGCTCCGATGACATCTGATGACCACCGATGATTTGAATGGAGACTAACAGGTCTGCTACCACGATAGTCGGCCCAACCGTAACAAGCACCGCCCAGATGCGTCGCCTCACCCCATGGTTTCCCCCCGGGGAAAGATGTGGTCAATTTTTAATTGAATTGTTGTTACGCCACTGCTGACCTTGTGTGGAAGAAAATTTCATCATTTTTTAAAATCTTTTCTGGTGGAAGGTTCTTCAGTCCAAAATGGGGTTGAGAGGGCTACCATAGGCCAGTTATTTAAAAAAACATCCCCCTCGCGAGGGGCACGATCAAATGCAGAGCATTTCTGCGGGGGGGGCGCGCCTGCAAGTCGTATGGATTACGTATTGGTTGTTGTTGTTGTAATTGTTGTCTTCCAGCGTAGACATTGTCGATGAAGTCGATGGTGAAACCTGCCGTGAACCCCCTGCCGCGGCTATTACGCAACGTGGAGCGGCTATGACGCAACGTGGCGCGGCTATGATGCAACGTGGCGCGGCTATGACGCAAAACAATCCAACACAATCCACTTTAATCCAATCCAATCCAAATCCAAGCCAATCCAAGCCAATCCAATCGAATCCAATCCAATGCCCCTCTCGAGAGGGTGTTATAGCGCCGAAATCGCCACCACGCAAACGCGTGATGCTGACGTCACGATCACGCCACAGATGTTAGCGACCGCAGCGCGCGCGAACGACATATGTGGTTTAAGCGCGAACCGACCGCGGCGAGAGAGCGCGATGCGAGCGCCCCACCTGTTCTTGCGCGCGAACCTAACGCGGCGAGAGAGGGCGTTGCGCACGTCCCCACCTTTTGTGCGCCCGAACCGAACGCGGCGAGAGAGGGCGTTGCGAGCGGAGAGAATGCGAGGAGGACGCGGGGGAGAGGGCGCACCTCTGGCCGACGGTTGAATGAGTCAAGGATATAAGGCACGTTCGTAACCTTCCGCTCTGTGTCGGCTTTGTGGCTCAGTTGGTAGAGTACCTTGCGTTCCGCCCGCAGAGTCGTAGGATCGAAACCTGGCGCCGGCAAGTATTATTTTTTTATATAGTGTAGGGGGAGCGATGCGGACGCGGACTACGGACGCCAACGCGGGTGGCATCGTGAGTTACTGAAATTCTCTGCATTTAAAAAAGCTAGGTTGGGCTTTCTTTTTCATAATATATAATTTTCGTCCCAAGCCAAGCGTGTAAAGAGACGCAGCAGAGAAATAGGGTAGGCAACGAGCTGCTGCATGTTCGATATCTTGGCTGCTATCACGTCAGCCAAAAGGGAATGATGTCTGCATCCTGATACTGCAACAATCTACAGAAATTTGGCACAGCTGGCACAAGCGGTAGAAGGCTTCAGAAACAGCAGAGCAGGCGCCCCTTTCCCTTCGTCGGAGACCCGGCTGTTGCATCATCCTCACCATCAACGAACTGCCAGGTGGAACTCACCATCACCGAACAAACAGCCAGGTCGAAGGCCTCTCCCATCTACCTCCGACCCCTCATGTCCCGCACCGTGGAGTTCATTGTTTGCCTTCGAATTTCCTTATTTTGTCCCTTCATCGAGTAATTGGCCGTCTTCTTTTTCTAGAACCGTCCATCAGGGTCCACTCTGTCATACTGGTAATCCATCGATTGTAATTTCGCCTAATTACGTGGCCAGCCCTAGTTGGTTTCTTTCTCTTACCACTATGATGTCTTCCCTCTAGTTCGTCCTGTAATGCAGGAAGCTCGTTTTCTATCTCCAAGTATTGGTACTCCGATCATTAATCATTCCATGGGCCGTTGACCCAACCTAAGTTTGCTTTCAAGTTGTTTAGCAGGCCGCCCAGTCTCCGCTCCGTATGTCATCACCTCACATGGACATCCGAACTTACCGCTTAAAGATTTCCATGCCTGGTAGGCCCGGAACGTTTCGTCCACAGGCTTTCACCTCTCTCGCAACATGAACCTCGTTAGCACGTGCTAGAACCCGCGGCCAAGTCTAAAGCCCAGGCCCGCGCTACGAATCCAGAGAAAATGCTGTGCGTCAGGAATGCTCAATCGTAAGGGGCAGGTTTCAGAATGTGAGGGACCAAGGCCTCATTCTGACCACGGGAAGCATTTTTTCGTTCCAATCGGCTGCACATGCTATTGTTCCCAGCCGCTGCTAGACCCGTACACCTCGAGAATTTGGGTTGGCCCAGTGGTTTAGTTGCCGGTTTCATGGAACTCACAATCGGACCTTCCATACCGCCATGAAGAGCTGCTTTTCCTGTACAAGAGATTGTAGCACAAAAGACTCCATTGGCAATCAGTGAATTCGAGCGTCCAGTGACCCATGCTGGCCGCACCTTTTAATATGAAAGACTGTAATCTTCTCAAATTTCGAATGAACACACGAAATTTTGCATTCGCACCTGTCTTCTCTTGTCCCCTGTTGTATTCTTTTTCTCTCTTTCTTGTTGCATGGGGTTAGTCTTGCTTGTAAAAGTGTGCGCACCTCTCTTTTTATCTCCCGGTGTCCCGTCAGTCGCGCTGTTTTCATTTTTACGATTTTGCGCCAACCAGCCATAGCTTCAACGCATTTTATGAACTAATACGAGACACGTTTAGAGTGTGAACTTTGATAGGTGTGCAGTGCAGCCATCTCGCGTCCTTGCTGCCCTTGTATAGTCTCAGTGAGGACAGGGAAAAGTCGGTAGCTCATATCTCCTCCTGGCCGCTGAGAGTGTCACATTTGTTTTGCCCATCCTTGCAACCCGCTTGATCGACCAGCAGCAACATACGATTTCGTATTAATGCGCAGCCCTTTTACATTGTTTCAGCCACAAAAAAGAGCGTTCTTCATAGCGCTTTGATTCACCTGGAGGGTAAAAGTGCGCGAGAGATTGTGAAGTGGGCGGTACGTTAAAAAAAATACCCGCGCCTTCCCGCGCCTTCCCGCGAGGGGAACACGAGTAAATGCAGAGCATTGGGGCCTCAGTACTGATTGAAGGCAGTGTTGCTTCCATCGCTTCTTCCGTGATGCTGGAGTAGCAGACACGAGTAAACGTGGGCGCGAGCGTCAACCAAGGAAGGAAGGAGCAACGCAGTGACTGATCACGAGCGACCGCTAGCCGCTATATTTGCAGCGCGCGCAGTAGAGGAAGAGCAGTACGGGGGGGAGGGCGCGCATGCGCAAGCAAAGCGCGCCCTTCCACGACCCACCGCGCTGCTATCACGCACCTGTTAGGCCGAGACCGCGACGGAGTGAACGGGCTGACTACGACGCATGCGCGCGCCAGCTGCTGTTGAGAGAGAGGAGGGAAGGAGAGGCGCACCTGCTGCGGACGCGAAACTGTTGACACCGTCCGACGCAGGAACAGGCGAGGCTAAGAAATAGAGCATTTAAAAGAAAAGCCCCGAATGACACTGACCACCAATTATCAACAGCTGATGGTTGAACCGTTTTGTGGCCAACCGGTAAACGCTATTCGTTTTCCAGTTCGGCTCGGGTTCGACATATATATATATATATATATATATATATATATATATATATATATATAGTATAATTAAAGAGTCAGATACACAGCAAGAACAACAACAAAGAACGTTTACTTACGTAGCGGCAACGGGACTTGCCTTCAACAGAGCACACTTACACACTTACATGCTTTTGCTTTCACAAATATTCGGAACACATTACTTATATAGATTGGCAGAAAACTGTGAGAAGGAGCGGAAGACATATCGGAAATGGAGATTATGCAGGCAGCCCGGGTATGCCGATGTCAAAACAACAAAAAAAAAGGAAGCGAATGGAGAGAGGGAGAGAGAAAAATGGGTCGTATTAACAAGACAGCTGTCAAGGTTGCAGCACGACAACGAAACGTACCTGGCATGGGCTGCAAATTCAAACAGTGCGGAAGAATAGACAATCGCGGTTTCAAAAAAAAGGGAAAAGTATACAATAAGGTATTCAGTGGGTGGGGAGACTGGTTCGGACGGAGAAATACAGGCATGAACGAGGATTGTGTTTTGGGTGTGCCCCCCGCGGATGTAAATAATAGATGCAGAGCACAAAAGAGCATTGCACAGGAGCTAGCACCTAACAGGGTATAGGCAGGGTCCATAGATCACAAAGGGTTAAACATTTCTAAGTGGTGGGGGGAACGCGGCCTCGTTCCCAAGGACAAATCGCGTTGTTGAGTCGCATTAGACTAATAAAGCTGCTCTATTTGGAGAGTTTCTGCGAATTCTGATGGGAAACTCAAGGGTGGGATTAATGAACATAGTTATCAAAATTATGAGGCCACCAATTTTAATCGAAGGATAAGCACGTTACTTTTCCGTAACTTTCATTAATCCCAAGGGTCGCTGACCCAAACTTATAAATGAGATAAGATACCCGAACCTTGCGGTCGTGGTGGGTTTTGAAGGCGGATTCTAAAATCGTGGCTTTACGATTTTCAAATGCATGCCCGGGACTGTTCACATGTCTTGACAGAGGCAAATAAGGGCAGCTTTTTGCATGAGAGCGGTGATTATTGAACCGTAATCGGAAGGGCGTTTCAGTTTGGCCGATATATTGTTGCCTAAAAATAGTGCACTCTAGAAGGTATACGACATTAGCAGTGTAGCAGTTAAAGTTACCTTTTATATTTACGTAGTAGTCTGAAGCCGTGCTGGTGGACCGCTGTGTAGTGGACTTGTGTGGGCATACTTTACATCGGGGTTTATTACAGGGCATGCAGCCAGTAGTTTCCGGTAGGTTTATTTATTTATTTATTTATTTATTCATACTGCCAATCCCATGCGGGATTATTGCAGGAAGGGCAAAATAATGCAATTTTAACATAGTACAAACATACAACATTTACGCGTACAACATTATACAAAATTTAAACAAGACAGTATCGGTTTGTGCACCTATGTGTGTAACACTTCAGTATTAGTACATGACAACAATCATGCAGCTGCAAACAGCGTCTGAGATACCAAAAAAAAAGAAAAAAAAAACACAACATGATGCGGTATAAGTCGAAGCTACTATGACTGAATTACATCGATGTGTGCAGGTGATTTTCCAGCAAAGAAGAAAAAGTTTCATAAATAGGACTGCTTGTTACGGAGGAAGGCAAGTTGTTACATTCATGTATGGCGAGTGGAAAGAAGGAGAACTTAAAACAGTCGGTGCGGCATTGGTATTCCCGAAGTGTTAGTGGATGCGTGTGTCGTGTTGATCTGGTTTCTGCTTTGGATATATACATGAAGCTATCTATATTTAACTGCTTGTTAACTAATTGGTAAAACATCTTCTGCCGAGGAAGTTTTGCTCGCTGTTTAAGAGTTAATATTCCTGCTTTTTTTAGAAGTTCTGTGGGCGAATCAGTTGTCCTGTATTTGTTATAAATAAACCTAATAGCCTTCCTCTGCACCATTTCAAGTCTTTGTATAAGTGTGTTAGTGTAAGGAAACCAGGTGACGTTTGCGTATTCCAAAGTTGGTTTTACAAATGTATTATAAGCGAGTAGTTTTTTTTTCTGGTGGTGCCTGCTTTAGTCGTCGTCTCAGAAAAAAGAGTCGGCGTAAGGCGGCTGAGTAACATTGGCGACATGGGAGTCCCATCTAAGGTCATGTGTTAAAGTTACGCCCAGATATTTCTGTTGATTCACGACTGTCAAGGGAGTGTTATTAACGGTGTAGCAAAACGTTGATATCTGATGTTTTCTGGTTATTCTTAAAAGGGCTGATCTTGTTGTGTTCAGGGTCATCTGCCAGTCGGAGCACCAATCGGACACTGTTTGTAAAGCACTGTTAAGCGATAGATGGTCTTGGGGGAGGAATTGATTTCTTGGTAAATAATACAATCATCCGCAAATAGCCTTATGTTAACACTAATATTTTTAGGTAAGTCATTGATGAATATTAAAAATAAGATAGATGCCAAAACACTACCTTGGGGTACACCCGATGTGACTTTGACTATGGATGACCTTTCTTGATGAATTTGAACGTATTGTGATCGGTTGGACAAGTAGTCTTTAATCCAGTCCCTGATTGCGCCTTTTCCTATGGTTGCTTCTAGTTTCTTTAATAATTTTGTGTGAGGTACCCGGTCGAATGCTTTCGAGAAATCAAGCATTATAAGGTCCGTTTGTTTCTGGTGGTCTACGCTTAAGGAGAGGTCATGAATCAATTCAATAAGTTGGGTGACAGTTGACATACCTTGACGAAAACCGTGCTGACATGGTGATAAAATGTGCTCATGGGCAAGAAAAGTTATGTGTTTCAGGATAATATGTTCAAGTAATTTACATGCGGTGCTTGTCAGGGAAATCGGTCTGAAGTTGGAGGCATCTGCTTCGCTGGCGCTTTTGTGTACGCGGATTACTTTTGCTATTTTCCATTCGGCGGGTAGCGAGCTAGTTGACAAAGATTTGGTAAAAAGTATGGACAGATACTTGGCCATCCATTCAGCGTATCTTTTGAGAAATACATTAGGTATATTGTCGGTTCCAGCCCCTTTTTTAGTATCAAGCATTAACAAAAGGGTGAGAACACTGCCTTCGGACACTGTAAGTGGGGGAAGTTGCTGGTTCAAAGGAATGTTTATGTCAGGACAGGTTCCGTTATCTTAAGTAAAGACTGACTTAAAATGATCGTTAAACAGGTTGGCTTTCATTTTATTATCGTCAGGAGAAGCAATTTTGGAGTCACATTTTTAGTAAGAAGTAAGTTGGTAAGAAAGTCGCCTAAATTCTTATTACGCCGGTAGACAACGCGTGGTGGTTCGGGGAATATGCTTTTTAAGAGTTCATTTTGAATTAGGATATTGTGATGTTTTCTTAGTACGATTCACACGATTGGAGCGGAGGCTGAGCGGGTTAAAACAAAGTTTGTTTGCGGGTTAACGTTCGAGGGTTTTTTCTTACAGATTTTGTTACGGTCTAATTGGTTGGCTCGCACAATAGCGTCGTCGATAACTTGTTCGGGGTATTCTTCTTTATTCAGGAGGGCGGTTTTAAGTTCCCGGCAGTTTGAGTCAAAGTCGGCTTGGTTTGTGCAAATTCTCCTAAAATGGTGGGCTTGACTGTACGGTATTGCGTCTTGCAGTGTCGGACATGGCTACTTTGGAAGTGCAAATACTGCCGCGTGTCTGTACTATACAGTTTAATTTGAAGCCGTCCTTGGGAAGTAGTAACGGTGACGTCAAGAAAGCTTACACTGTGTTCCGTATAGGAATGCGCAAGAGAAATACTAGGATGCGCTAAATTAAATGCCTCAATGAAGGCGAGGAGCTCGGCGTCACCGTTCTGCCAGATCATGAATATGTCGTCAATATACCTTTTATAGTACAGTGGCTTGAAATTTTGAGTGTCAAGAAAGTTTGATTCGAGGTGATCCATAAAGATATTGGCGTAGTTGGGTCCGATTCGGGTTACCATTGACGTTCCGCTGACTTGCATGTAATGAACTCCATCAAACTGAAAATTTTTAAGTTCGAGAATAAGCCTAAGGAAAGTTTGGAGAGTAGAAGAACCGATAGGTTTGTCGCACGATGACTGCTCATACTCAAGCGATACAGCAGTGTGCCATCTTTATGGGGGATGTTAGTATACAGTGACGCTACATTGAGGGTAACTAGGAGGCAGTTGCCAGAAATTGAATTTTTGAGATGTCCGAGGGAAAATCATTGGTATCCTTTATGGAGGAGGGAAAGCTGTGAGGAATGTCGCAAATGAGATTATAAACATAGAACGAGAGGTTTTTGGTCACAGTGTCAATGCCAGATACGATGGGGGGGGGGGGGAAGGGGGGTGCTGGTTTGTTCACCTTGTGAATTTTAGGGAGAAGATAGAATTTACCGGCTACTGAACTTAAAGTGATCAAGGAACGAGCCGTGGTTTCATTTGTTGTTTATTTTTAACAAGCTCGGCTAGTTTATCTTTGACGGTTTGTTTATAGTCTTGAGTGGGATAATTGGGTAGTGCTTTGTAGAACGTCGATACCGATAGTTGCTTATTGGCCTCGTTAACATAGTCGGTTTTGTCAAGGAGTACGATGGCGCCTCCCTTATCGGCAGGTTTAATAATTATGTCGGGACATCTCGCGAGTTCCTCTGGGGCTTTCTTTTCGTTGGTAGTCATGTTATGGTGGAAAGACATTTGTGTTTGGTATGCTTTTCGCACATCGCGTTGGACAGCTTTGATGTACTTGTCGAGGCAACTATCCCGTTGTGTGGGACGGATCTAGTGCTTATAGCTAGGTATGGTGCTGCGGGCTTCTTCCGTTGCAGGGTGATCGTAGAAGTATTCTTGTAGCCTCATGTTTCTGGCGAAATTATCTAAGTGCTTAAAAAGTTGAAATTCATCAAAACCACCAGTAGCCGGGCAAAAGTTTAGGCCCTTTGACAAGACGTTCATCTGAACTGGGGAGAAGGTTATACTTGAAAGGTTCATTACATTCCCGGTTAAATTTTCTTTTGTGACGGCAGACGAGGGAAAATTATTAGTACTGCTGTTAAACTGTACTGGTTGGGGTGGAGTAGTCGAAGCATTAATTACAGTCGTAGGGACATTATTGGTTGTATTGTCAGAGGGGTGGAAGTTACTAGTGCTGGAGCTTGTTGAATTTTTACGCGTGTGGCCAGTGTTAGAAATCGTATCTCGGTGAAAATTGCGGGCTTTTGTTCGGGATATGGCGGAGTCCTTCTTGGATTCGTAGTTGCTTAAGAGGTTCAACTATCTTTTGCTTAGTTCCTGACTGAGTAGTTCCTCTTTTTTTCGGAGAGAATGGGCCGTAGTTTCGTAGTGATTGAGGATTATTTCAGTTAATTGAAAGGATGCTTTATCGATTACCTGTTTCCACCTTTCTATGTTGGACGGTAAAAGTTCTGTAGTAGCAGGTTTTATTCTAATCTTGAGACCCCTGGGAGCGACCGCGGCAGTCAAATACTGCGCTCATTGCGCCTTCCTATTAGAAACAGTTTAAACTTTCTGGACGTCACCGTTACTACTTCGCAAGCTCGGCTTCAAACTAAACGGTGTTGAAAACCGACAGACACGCGGCAGTATTTGCACTTCCAAAGTGACCATGTCAGACACTGCAAGATAGCAATACCATACAGCCAAGCCCACCGTTTTAGGAGAATTTGCACAAACCAAGCCGACTTTGACTCAAACTGTCGAGAACTCAAGACCGCATACATACACACACACACACACGCGTATGGAAGTAGAGGTGCCGTCACAAGTAATTGGAGCACGGGAGCTGTGGCCGAGCCGCATTGGAGCGCCGCGTATTTGCACTGGCCGTAAATTAAAGGAGCACGAACAAGCATGCGTGCATGCCAACGCCGATAGCCCTCTACTTCCAAACCCTACTTTTAATGCGGCTTCGAGCATTAATTCGCAGCATACCGGTGTCAGCGATGGCGCCGATAGCAGAGGTGGTATCTGGCAGCGTCGCTCACACACTTTGAGCGGACTGGAGCTTCTGTAGAAGCTTCGCAATCGCAGGGATCTGAAGCGAGAATATTTCTTTTCTGATATTATTAGGTGGGTCTGTAACCAGAGCCATCGCCGAGGCTGGTATGCGGCGAACAACCCTCGATGCTGTGTTAAAAGAAGTGGGGTTGAGAAGTATAGAGGGGCTATCGGCGTCGGCAGGCACGCATGCTTGTTCTGGTCCTTTAATTTAGCGCTGGCACAGCTGCACGGTGCCTCCTATGCTGGTTCGGCCACAGCTCCCGTGCTCCAGTTACTTCTGACGACACCTGTACATGCTGTTACGTGGTGGGACAACCAATTATGAGAGCTTTAAAACAGTTTATCTGCACGATTTAGGCCATTGAGGAGAACGCGCAAGGTACGCATCACACGCAGCTGCGAGTATACATTGAGATCACGCGTGTTTTGACGTCAGCAGAGTCATGCATAGTACCAGGGGACTAACGAAGTCTGAAATTCGCTTGAGCGTCGCTGTATGAAGTAGTCAACAGTCAGCTGTCATAAGACGGCTAATGAACACAGGCCGCGAACTGATCAAGCGACGTCGTCGATAGATCACAAACGTCCATTATCCACTGGAAATATTTTGCAGGCAGTAGGTATATTGTAAATAAATTCGGAGATGACTGAGAAAAGGAGGACAATTGTTGGTAGCTGTAATTGCTGCCAGTCTTTGCCAAGTCTGCTACAAATATTGGAGGGGAAACGTGACATTTGCCCCTCAACACCATGCAAATCTAACGTTAATACATGTGAGGAACATCTCGTTTGTTGAGCCAACGAGCAAGATTCACCGAACACAACAAACCTGATCAAGGCTAAAATATTGCATAGACACTCGAATTATTAATAAACGCTTGATTTTAGTCTACAAATCTAATCATTCCGTGGGGAGGAGTCATGCTTTCTTCTTTCACTGCTGCCTAACACCTTTTATACCACACAAAACATTATTCGCGGCTGCGTGCCACAATATCGAGAGCGACTGTGCAGAATGGTGGCGAACTTTGAGAGCGAAAGGACTCAAAGTTATAATTAGAACAAAAACTGACGAAGCAGTCCTTCCTGACGAGCGCCCAGAAGGTTCAGTGTTACTGGGCACACAAACTGCTATATGTACCAATGCTAAGCTAAACAGATGCACGAAAACCTGAAGATGAGTGTATGGGAATTAGATAAGGCTATAATAAGCTAGGATATTTTAGATTTATTTGTAACCCGGAGTTTCCGCAGCGTATCTCTCTTTGTCACATCTATCATCACGCAATAGTTGTAGAGAGTATACGGGCCAAGTTCTACGAGCGGTGTCAATGTTAAGCGTGGTGCTCTACCAGCTCTCCACAGCGTAAACGACGACACGCTTCACGTGCGTCAATCGATCCGAGTGGTGGCTAAAGCATTTAAAACAGAAGAAAAATGACTGAATTCAGGATAAGCAGGCTGTTTTCCTTCTTGAATCCTGCAACTCGCAGATCAGAAAAAGGACCTTCCATTTCTTAGGCTGCGCTGTCGCAACTTCGAGGTCAAGATAAACAGTCTTCATTACACGTATGCTCGGTATTTTCTTGTTATCAGATGACAAATGTATTTCCGTGGCATTTATAACGTTTAATGGCCGTGTAGACTTTGTAGGTGCTGTGTGCTGGAACGCTGCTTCTTCTCCCGCATTTAGAAGGCAATAGACCACTTACTCGCGCGTCTGTGCGTTTATTGTGGTGTCTTCTACTGCCATCGTCATTGTTGAAAGGTCTCTACAGCACACTGCTCGTAGACTTGTCGAAGCGATAATTCTGCTCGCAGACTTCTGCGGCATTACTAGGGCACATTGTATACGGCTGCCTGTGGCGACCTGTTAGACGTCTGACCAATAAAAGCTATCTACTTTTTGCCTTCACAAACACTTGTCTTTATCACTAGCCCTTAGCAACCAGGCAATCATTCAAGGGCAATTATACAAGCGTGGATTTTTTATAAATGTAGGCAATGCACACCTGCCCAACTATATATTCTGTGTACCATTCAAAAATTTATAGGATCAGCCTTTCCGCAGATTTACGCACAATAGAAGTAAAGGTGACACAATTAGGGGATAACTGTTAACTTCTGTTTTTGTCGCTTGAATAGAAGATGCGAAGCACGTTTTTTTTTATTTTTCTTCTACACCAACCTACCTAGGGGTTCAGCGTGGGGTGCGCGTACATTGCCAGCATCCGTGTTTTAACACCTGCTGCCCTCCATTCTGTGGACGGAAAAGTAAAGCAGGGCAACCCGCTCTCAAATGAAAACTTTTTCCAGTAAAGGGAAGCCCCGATGAAAAAATACATTAAGTGGGCACTTATTTAGAAGAAAGCAAAGATCAAAGATAGAACACAGTGCAAAAACATGCTGTATTTCCTAGGCGCCATCAAGGCCGTGTACTACTGATCCATTGGCCGACTTGCAGCTGCAGTGACGCAGTAGGCAATTTAAGCCTGCATCACTCTTAAGCTTTCTCAACACGGCGGGAAGCTGGTCGATTCAGCCAGCTCAAAAGGGGAGTCTCAAGCGGCGCACGCAATGCTCGATGCGTACTACTGGGCATGGGTTACCTTCATCGTCGCCTGCTGCCTCTACGGGATCTACCGTTGGGTCCTCAGGTGAGACCCGTCAATGCCTCTTTCAGGCGAAGATTATCAAGTTATTCGTGTAGTCCTAGGGTGGTCACTGGAACGTATACTGCTAGTCATGGGCAGTCGGCTATCGCGAACCCCCCTATGCCAGGGTCCTCACTGTGGGTGCCTCTTACAATCGGGAATGAAAGGTTAGTTGAATGAGCCTAAAAAGGAAAGTTAGTCGTCAAGAACGCAAGGCAGCCCAAAGGTCAAGAACAGTGGGCCTCCTCGATTATCAGTCCCGGATCGTCCGCGGACTGCCCGAGACGCGATCCGGCGCACGATTTTCCATGTATTCCTATGGGACTTCCGGTCGGAACACAGTCCTCGGACTGTCCGCGGAATCGTCCAGGACCGGTAAATCGAGGATGCCTAGTATAACTTTCAAAATGCGTAGCGGGAATTTTGAATGGTAAGAAATACAGGCGAAGAAGATGGACCGAGAGATACGCCTCTACTGAGACTGAAATACACATGTATGTATGTATGCATGTATGCATGTATGTATGTATGTATGTATGCATGCATGCATGCATGCATGCATGCATGCATGTATGTATGTATGTATGTATGTATGTATGTATGTATGCATGTATGTATTATGTATGTATGTATGTATGTATGTATGTATGTATGTATGTATGTATGTATGTATGTATGTATGTATGTATGTATGTATGTACAGTGTTTGTCAACATTTTCTAGGCCATGGCTCCCGTGGCCGGAGCATGCGCGCGGACGAGAACGGGCGCTGCGGTCGCCGCGGCCTGCAGGCTGCGCTGCTAAAGAGAGGGAGGAGAACGTTCGCTGTTGCTTTCTTTCTGTAGCAGGCGCGTGCGCCAAGTGCGGAGCGCTGACAGTTTTCCAGCGCAGGCACTGCGCAGCAGGTGGCATTGGGAAGGATTGAGGATGAATTTAGAACCACGCTGTATCGTGCGCAGCCAAGCACCGTCCAAGCTTTTTCATTTTGTTTTAGACAGCGCGAGCGCTTTATCGTAGCATGCGCAGTGGATTATTGACGTTTTTTCTGTAGGCATGAAATACCATTCACAGGATACACCATTTAATGGCAGAATAAAATTATACCGGAAACTTTAATGTTACAATAATGTAATATATAACAAAACGTGTTGCATTATATATAAGAACAATAATATACTATAGAACAGTATATAACAAAACAATTTGTTATATAACAATAATATAACAAAACAAAAATTCAGTTGCAGAAAATATGCGAAGGATAATTTAAAAACTTGGCACAACCCAACATCCGTGTAGGATCCGTTCAGTCTCCCCCCATTCTCTGACGCTACGCCATTACCGAGCGTTCAACCATGCTAAACCAAGCGCCTACGCTAGCACGACCACGTGTTCCCAGTGTCATCATGACACGTTGGAAATCAAGGCGAACAGGAATCATATGCCATTCGCACGAACACCTCGTCCTCAGAGCACCGAAAATGCACTACGCAATGGAGAAGCCGCCAGCGGCCTGCACGCAAGTAAAAATAACACGCCACATCGGTATCACGACGCATATTAGATCAGACTACGCAGTTGATACTTTTATCACTGCTGTTTCTCACCAGGAATATATTTAGCAATCTTCTATGGCCTAGAGAACCAATTTGGGAGATAGGTAGCTTAGTCAATTTCTTCAACCTCTACGCGCCTGTATAACACAACTAGATACACACTATTTTACTTGTTTTCAAGCGTATACCCCTGAATGTGCCGGCACGAAAAAGAAATGGGGTCTATTGCGATGGGTATTTGATGCCTGCAGAAAGAAACGTCAATTATAAACTGCGTATGTTTCGCAACAATCGTTCGCGCGCCGTGTAAAACAAAAAGAAAAAAAAAACTAGGATGGTGCGCGGCTGCGCATGGAACAGCATGGGTCCAAATTCAATTGATTTGATTTTGATTATAAGGTTTAACGCGCCGACGCAACGCAGGCATGATGCGCGCCGTAGTGGAGGGCTCCGGAATTATGTTGACCACGTGGGGATGTTTAACGTGCGCCGAAATCTCGTACACACGGGCGTTTTTGCTTTTCACCTCCATCAAAAAAGCAGCCGCCGCTGCCGGGAATCGAACCCGCGTCCTCGGTTCCAGATTCATCCTGAATCCTCCACGACGCCAACTGCGGCACCGTGTCTGCGCTTGGTATGTATGTATGTATGTATGTATGTATGTATGTATATATGTATGTATGTATGTATGTATGTATGTATGTATGTATGTATGTATGTATGTATGTATGTATGTATGATGTATGCATGTATGTATGTATGTATGTATGTATGTATGTATGTATGTATGTATGTATGTATGTATGTATGTATGTATGTATGTATGTATGTATGTATGTATGTATGTATGTATGTATGTATGTATTGTAGGGACTGCTATCATCACCAGTGAAACTCCGCTAAAAGCATGCAGGAGTACTGGAAGCGTTGACCGTATTGCCGGTTGCATGTAGGTCAATGATAGAACTGCTTTATGTAGTATCACGGTCATATCGCCAGTTACATTTTTCAAGGGAAATGAAGCAGCCCGCATACCCCACGCACGCGCAAACAAAGCTGAAAAGTTTTTCTTGGTACTGAGTCAGCTGTTTCCATTAGGAAAGAAAGCCAAAAACCACACGCGCCCTCAGTGGGGGACCAATTTACGCCTTACGATTACATGATGGATGCCTTACAAATCGGCTGTGTGGGTGACTGTATCACCCGACACAGTCTGTACATATATCGTTAGTACAACTGATTTGATGATTGATTGTGGTTAACGCGCCAAGACGCAGGCGATGAGCCGCCGTAAGTGGAGGGGCCGGTTAATTTTGACCCCTGGGGATTAACGGCCGAAATCTGAACACAGGCGTTTGCTTTTCGCCTCCAAGAAAGCGGCCGCCCATGCGGGAATCGCCCGCGACCTCGTGCTTTAGCAGCGCAAGCCTTATCATGAGACCGGCGGCTCGTTAGTAAACTGCTTCCAACACTAGAAAGTGGTAGGCCAGAGCTCTCCCAGAATTAGGTGAAAGGGGCCTTAATTCTGTTTAACCCCGTAGCAGGGAATCGAGCGTCTACAGCCTGTCAAGAGCGGTCGATTGCAGGGAAACGCTTGCATGTTAGCTTTCGCACCAAGGCTATCAGAACCGGGGCTCTCACTAAGCTTCACCATATTTTGTCGTTCGAGCAGCCCCAAATTCATTGCCTTGAAAGGATCTATATGTGTAGCGTACGTGGTCAATTTTTTGTACCATGAACCCGCAGATGTTTGATCTACATAGGAAGTATATTCTGTAAGAACAATATTGGTTTCCATCTCACCCTGCGAAAGTGAATGTCCAGAAAAGTTGTTGTGAACCATTACATATTGTGATGAAGGAGGGTATGAAATGTTTCTCGGCGTCTCGGAGGGCTTGCGCTGGCGATCGTGTTGTGTCACTACATACTCTGTGGTCATTGGTAAGATCGAATTAAGTGGCATTGGTTTACGCTACGACGGCTCATGGACGCCGTAATTTTTTTTGTTTATGTGTTTTAGTCAGTGAACTCGGATTAGGCTTACCTCGCTTTCTGCTCCGTGGCTTCATGCGGCTGACTTCGTTCCGAATGAAAATTAAAAAAAAATGCGTGAAGGAGCATTTCAGCAGCAAAAGTGTGCCCAAAGATGCCGTTTTGCTGCATATTTGGTAGTGTTGCTAACAAACGACCCGGTCGAAGTTAACGGCGAGGCCGTAGATGCGGCAATTTGTGAATACTGGTAAACACGAACATAGCCGCCATTGCTGAATTACATGCCGCAGTGGCGGAATCTGACACCTTGTCCACTTTCACTACGCTCGGCTTCCCTGCGGCCAATGCTGCGTTGCCGTAGCCTGACACATGGCCCGCCGTGGTGTCTCAGTGGCTAAGGCGTTGCGCTCCTGAGCTTGAAGTCGCGGGTTCAATTCCCGGACGCGGCGGCCGCTTTTCTGATAAGGCGAACAGCAAAAACGCCAGTGTGTACGACATTTCGGCGCACGTTAAAGATCTCCAGGTGGTCAAAATCAATTCGGAGCCCTCCACTACGGCGCGCCCCATTGTCTGCATTGTGTCGGCGCGTTAAACCCTACAATCAGCCTGACACCTGCTCTCGGCGTCATAAGCAAGAACTTCTGTATTTAGCGATACTAGGCCTGTCCAGCCTTCTAAGATTATCTGCAAGCATACTTTTTACCCTGCAACACAGGGGGAAGGAGGGAGAGGGGGCAGGTCCCATTGTTCATTGGCACGTTATCATCCATAATGCGATTCTGATTCTTGTTTTGTGGTTTCCTTCAAGGCGCACTAAAGGTCGAAACAAGTTCGCCTGTATCACTAGATTCAAATTCTAGGCCTCTTCCGAGAATCCAAATCCACCATTCTTGCAACTCGCAGATGCTCAATAAGGAAGAAACACCAGAAACGTGAAAACCGGTGCGGACGCTCCGCATGCTTTCGGGTACTACGGTTGGTGCCGTCACAATATTTGTGCACCACTGCAGCTTATTGTAGAAGCATCTGTACATGTTTTTCCTTAAGTGAACAGTTGGGAAGTAGGTGAGCATTTGAAATAAATGCAAGTCAAAGCTTTCAGGGAGATGACGTATTAAAAAAAAACGTAGACTACAGATTTTGCACTCTGTAAGACAGGCTCCTTGGCTCACGCTTGTCAGCCACCATACTTTCAGTTTCTTTTTGGAAAAGCATTGGTGCGCAGTTAGCCGAAGTCAAAAACACCCCCCGGTGAATGCCTGAGCTTCGGCAAGCAAAATCTCCAACAGAAAGCCCCCCAAAAAGTTTAGTGCACACCAGGTGTAAAGCGACCCGCCTGAGCTTCTAACCCGTTCTCCCCGCACGGATGTTGCCATCGGTAAGGCATGCCCCGCCCGGTTCGAACCTTATCGCCCGTGAAAGTTTAGGGTACTTACTGCAGAGGGTTAGTGGAACGATCCGAACTTGTGCTCTTCCGTTCGCTGCGAGCGACTGTTGAGAAATAATCTGCAAATCGTTCGTGCATAGCACTCCCCTTGTTTTGTTTGGGCCGGGCAGAGCTTCGGCCACGAGGACTCTTAAGACGGCTGCGGGAAGCGAGTGTGGATTTCACGCCAGGTGTTTGCGCGTCGCGTGAGATAGGAGAATATGAGATGGACGTGATCGCCAGGAGAGGTGAGCTGAGGGCCCCGTTTGAGCGACGCCTAGTCGGGCAACCGCTCTTGCACAATATTCTAGACGGAAATTGTCGCTTCTTGTTTGTGGGCTGGCATGGTGAAATCTGGGTGAGTGGTGTATGGAGCCACACCGGCCGCTGGAGGGGTTAAAAACATTCTTTCATCGGTGGTTGGCATATAATAAAAGGGAAAACCAGCCTCCGCGGCCAGAGAAACGTCGCCGCAGTCAGCCGTGTGGGCCATGGCCTGAAATAAAAAAGGGCACCGGTGCTGCCCGTGCTTCGCTCCTAGTTTGTGAAGCAATGGCTACGCCACAAAAATGTAAAGGAAACAGGAAATCAAAATGCCAGCTTTATTTACTTTGTTCTCATCAAATAACGCATCGTTGCTCGTCGAACAAAAGCTGAGAGAGGTACAAATAGTATGACCTTTCAGTTAAACCAAATTGTATTTGGCTTTTAGTGTCCATTTAAATGAATTCTGAGGTGTATACTGTATGCCTGATTAGCCTGACACATGCGCGTGTCGTCTTAGGCCTTGGCGCCTGGGCGTTTTTGCCCACGGCGATGAAACCGCTGGGGGTAGAGCTATACAGCTTTGCTGCAAAACTGTATCCACGCACGGGACATTGACGAAATATTAGCCCTCCTTCCTTGGCACCCTCAACTGCTGAAGTTTCTTGCAGTGTTCATTGTAGAAACAAATCATTCCCTTTTCTATTAGCTGTATGTTGTTCCTTTACGCATACACACACGCACACATACACAAACACACAACCTTACAGACGCACAGGCACACACAGGCACACACACACACACACACACACGCACGCACGCGCGCACACACACACACACACACACAGGCATGGACACACATAGCCACGCACGCAGGCACACACACACAAACGAAAACGCACATACATCTCCTGCGATTGATGTTGAGGTGTGTGCAGCTGGCTTCCAAGCGAAATAACAACATAGGATTCCCTGAACGAAGCCAGCTCTGTAGTAATTCGTCACTTGGTTTCTTCCTGATTTAAACATACATACTTCTTCAATGTTTTGCTCTTATGCGCAGTCAAAACGATGCGAATATGAAACCCAATATCTGCCCGTCGAATAAAAGACAAAATTGCGACACTCCAAACATACTGAACTGTTACAAATCTCATTTTTCAAAATTCTGAAACCATCAATTCTGATCACTCTTTCTATGTCATTTTATGTTATTTTTATGAATTTTTATGTGTTATATTTAAAAGTTATGAGGTTAAGCTTCAATAAATTGCCCTTCATCTGTCCCACTTTGTTTTTTGTCTGTTTCGGTGCAGGGAACGGCGGAAGTGCTTCGATGTCTTCAAGGGCACCGGAATACCAGTACCACCCCTATGACAGTCTCATCAGTGGAAACGCAGGCGCCTTTTGGAAGCCTGTTCGTTCACCAAGGATCCTTTCATTTCTTGACCGCGTCCTTGTTTAGGGTTCTGGCCAATTTCTTCAGAAATTATACGCGTGCCTTGTGTCATACTTGAAGAAAGCAATAAAAAAACCAAGCACCCCTCTGTCTAAAGACGACGATGGCTGAACGCGAAGCTTTTCCCTGGGGGATTCCTAGGCTCTCGTCTGGGTTTAAACTTTGACTCGCAGGCGTTTGAAACTTAGACTCCTTGAGCGTCAAGTTTATCTCACACGCAGATTGGACTTTTCATTGAAGCGGCTCTGACTCTGACCCTTCACCATTTGGTTTCGCACAAAACTTCGACTTCATATAGCGTCGTCGTTATACGGAAGGGTGCATGATTCTTCTGCCTACTCTTCAACGCAGATGCAACCCCACCAAAATAAATACTGTTCTGACCATGTCGGGCTGGCACAATCGGATAGACGTCTGGTTCATAAAGCGCGGCACCCGAACTTGACTCAGATTACTAGAAGCGTTGTGTTGCTTTTACTTCACTGATGATCATACTCATTGTCAGAAAAAGTTGGCTTTTCTGCAGTGCGTTTTCGAAGCGACATACACCATGAAGAAGACATTGAAAGCTCGGCTGTGAAATATTTGCGGCAGACCACGGATACACAAGTTCAAAAAGTAGCGACTGTCTGTGATAACTCCTTCTCTTCTAAGTCCTTGCGTGAGCCGCATTAACATTTTGTTAGCCGGCAGCTGCCCTGAGTAATTGCAATTACCTCGCATTTCAGAATCAGATTGAAAGCTTACGGCGATGGCTCGAACAGTATGGAGATGTTTTCGGGTGAGTTCTAGTGATTTGTTTGCACGTTCCTTGTAGTTCCCGGCGCCCGCCTTGTGGTGGATGCTGTTTGAGAGGACAGAAGGGATAGCGAATCAGGTGAAAAATGGTGATGATGCAGGAAAGATGTGGTGTGGTCCGTTGAACTAAAGAACGAAGGCAACAAATGGACGCGCAGTGTTTCTTCTTCACGTTCTCGTGCCGTATCCGACCTCTGGGGACTGTTTTTGACGATAAGAACCGAGAATGGCGCTATGAACCAATATTAGTACCTGGTTTTTGCTTGACCGCAGTTGCTTTACATTTGTGTGAGAATAAGGTTGCCTTTTAAACGAGAGATTTAAAACAGATGCATTTATCCATAGACCAGTTGGTCGAGTGAAAAGCTCTAAAAAGATCTCAGGACACATACCACATCCGTTAAACAGCGCTTCGACTGGGTCAGAGCGGTTACTCGAAAATCAGGAGAAAAAAAGTTCTAGAGAAGACATTCCAGGCATTGATGATGAAAAAGGAGTACAAATTTATACCTTTATCTAATAACCCTGGTGCGATGCGGAGCATGCATACGCGAAATGAGAGAGTACGCGTGTTTTAGCGACCACCACCCAGCTCTTATTACATTTAAGAATGATGAATTTATGGTCAGTAAAGTGCACAGTGAGCGGTTGCCGCAGCAGTGGTCGAATCTTGGTTTCATCGTCGATGTTCGAGAAGAACGAGAGCGAGCGCTGACTGAACCGCCGCGGAGCGATACCCGCTTTATATTCACAGCGCTTGAAGGAGAGGAGACCGCGGGAGAGAGTCGCGCATGCGCGCGCATGCGCGCACATGCGCACCGGAGCAGCTGTTAACGCAGCGTTAACGTAGCGAAGCGCGCGCCAACGAAGCGCGCAGCTGTCGTTATGCTAATGCGCCGGAGTGAGAGTGTTGCGCACAGCTGTGGGAGGACGAACGGAGGAGAGTCGAGCATGCGCAGGTGGCGTGCGGACGGACGCCGACGACCCAGGAGGGACATGCCTCAGAGCAAGAGATGCGCCGCATCTAATAATGTTCAGAGCAATTTACACAGAAATGTTGCGATAAATGTGAAAATACATCATTACATTTTTATATTCGAATGCAAGCTAGAACAGTTTTAGCAACATAGAACCTGGTAAAAGATACCCAAGTATTTAAAGGGCAGGATTTTGCTTAAAGGAGCCTCAATAAGGTCGATGAATTTAATGAGTCTTAGTGGGCGCCCGTCCGAAAGGTCTAAGCGACGACGCAGGTGTTCGCTTTCATTATGGTACCTCTCGGAATGAGTCCGATTGCCATGCGCAATCACACGTATTTTTGATTACTACAATAAACCGCCTGGTCTACAGAGACCATACGCTAGAACATTACACTCAGCGGATTTGGTAGGCCATTTTTTACATCAAACCCTTCGCTACTCCATACCGAAGGAAAACGAAGCTTGCATGCTACGTATCATTTGTCTTTATTTCTCCCGCAGATTTTTTTTAGGTACCGTCCCTGTTGCTGTCATCAAGGACGTGGACATGATAAAGCAAATTTTTAACAAGGACTTCAGCAACTTCAGTGCACGAGGGGTGAGTGTTCTTTCTAATTCCTGAACCCCTTGATGATTCCACCCCCCCCACATTTAATTCCTCACATGATTTGTTCAATTAAAGTTCGAAGACGACGTCTTTGGTTAGTCACGCTTTCAATTGACTTTTCTGAGAGTGGCTCCACAAAGGCCAAGACAGCCAGATGCGCTAAAATATCAATCGAAATGCCGAAGCAAACGGTTGTATGGTCGATGATGTTACCGCATAAAGAATAGCTCAAGGTGCGCACAGATCATAGTTTCATTGTCAATTTTTCACGGACAACACACCTGCGTATTGGCCGGTTTTAGAAGGCGATGCACTGGGCAGACGTATAAAGATAAGAGTAACAGGAGAGAAGAATCCTGCATATCTGCCCATGGTGAAAGTTCTATTTTGCGTCGGCCCTCTCAAAACACAAGAGATTGTCATTTTTACAAATACCCTCCTCAGTATGCAGAGTTCACGGGTATACGCCATAATTTTCCAGCCAACCAAGATACAACACCATGTTAGGAAGACTTCCGCAAAACAAAGGCACAGTAAACGTTGGTTTCATGATAATCTGGAGCTGTTCTTACGTTCTTAGCTGTTCTGTTCGTAGGTGTGCCACGTAGGTCGTCGACTAAGGCCGACCACAGAATGTCTAATCTGCGTATGGACGTGGCCGAGATGTTGGAAGAACGCGGGGATATGGGTTACCCGAAGGGCTCAAAGCACGAGTACTTTTAACATGCTAAATGTGGTCGAGATGTCGGGCCAGGAAACTGCCTGGTCTCTCCTTCGTCAGGACATGCCCCAGAAGAGTCGGGTAGTCTAATATTCCCACGCTCTTGAATGCGAGTCCGCAAGACCAACAAAGAGCTCGAAGAACTTCATCCTAGTTAGGGCCGCCAGTTCGGTTGTTTCTCCAGCCTTGCACCATTACACTAAGCTGCGCGAATTTTTTAATACAAGAGCGCGTATCTTGTTATTAAAATAACTTTTTCGAGCAAGGCAACTAACTAAATTATTAAAGCCGACTTTAAGGAATCATGGTGCATATGCTCTTTAAGCGGTACACTTAATCTTCTGAAACCGTACATAAAAAGTCCTTCGGCATTACTATTTGATATTAGACTCTTTATATTGCTCCAACGAAATGTCCCAACACCAATGCAATTGTGTGCAGTAGAACATTTGCTTTTAAAGGATATTGTGTATGGCGCTTTAGCCGCACGCACATGTGGTGTAACCGAAATAAAAGCCCAAAAGTCTTCCAGGTTTAGCAAACTGCTTTTAAACACACTAAAAAATATCTTCCAAGTAATGCATACGTCTATATTGGAAAAGCCGACTTTAAGCTGATCGGTGCATTGAACAGCGGCTTGGGCATTTATCCGGAAATCCCCCTCTCGGGAGCTTTGAGAATTTTGTTAAACGAAATAGAAGATCCGTCATTGCGGGTATCATTCACGCAATTGAACCAATATCTGCTTGTCAACCATCCAGCGTACAGGCATCCCGAGGAAAATATTAAGACTGGAAATAACGCATATTCAGGAATGCGTCTGCTGGCAATTTTCTGAAGAGGGAGCGAAATTTTGTTAGTAAAAAATGCCAGCGGAGCAATTGCCGGCACTCCTGCATGGTGTGCAGGCAATGGCGCCGCCTTAGTAGCACAAAACTACATGCGTCAAATCACCACGATTCGCACAGGTTTGTTTTCTTAGAAACCGGAAGACTAGGTGAACGACCAGGCAGTAGGCACTGCCTGGCGATCTATCGACCGTTCGCGAAATGAACGTCTTGCACAGAAGCATGGGGCCCGATGCTCATTTGAAGTTGTTTAATCAAAGCTTGTGGTTATTGTATCCCTTATTTGGGTTAGCAACGGCGATTAATGATTTACTCTTCTTTCTATTTCAATGGTTTCGCCCAGCACATGCTACACCTGTACGAGTTACAACCTCTCGTGTGCGACAGCATCGCCGTGGCCAGTGGACGTCCATGGAAAGAGGCCAGGGCGTGCATGCAACAGTTCTTCAGCCTATCGAAACTGAAAGCGGTATGCGATGCAGCGCTTTGCCGTCGTAATGTAACGCGTGTTCCCGGATGGAGAGGCTGTTGTCAAGGGACAGTATGAAAATCTGACAAATAGTCAGATGCTTGTGCTTGAACAGCGAAATAAAATTCCTGTAGTCGCTTCAGAGCGTCACATACGAGCGACGCTCAAGTGCGACGGAAGTGTAAACTTGGGCTTGTTAGAGATGAATTTCCTGTAGGCTAATCGCGAGGCAGACACCTAAGCAGATGGGACTAGAGCACGTGTCTTACAACCCTTCTAAAGGGCTTGTAAGCAGGATTTGCAAAAAAGGTTTTGTGATAGGTAAAAGCAAAAGCAGGCTCACGCGCGAAATCATGGAAGCGGAAAAGATTTGTAGAGTGGGGCCAGGAATGTGTCAGCACCCCCTCCGTCGCGCTTTGTGATAAAGAGTTGAAGTTCCTGAGACTGTAAAATGTTCGCGCATGGTAAGGGTGTTAGCTCTAGATGATTGTGTGTATTCTTTCACTGTTTTGGGGCGCGGTATATATTCGTTTGCTTCTCGAAATAAACTTTCTTGGAAGTTAGCGCTCCTCCCTGTCCCATCTCTTGTCTCATCCCGTGTTTGCCTCGCGCTTTGGCCTACAAGAATGTGACGGAAACTCGACACTTCGGTGAGAAACACGCAGTGCATTGTAGTATATATAAAAGTATTATCCAACCTTGGTAAGTGAACCTAAGTGTCAGCCCAAAACGCTACCACGCAATTGGTCCATATTGGTCCAGCGTGATGCCGCTCAAGAAATAATGATATCAAAAATCTCAAAAATCTCTCAAGTGGTTGACGTAAGCAAGTTTTATTAACATCAACCGCTGACTAATTCCCTAATTGGAACGCCTGTGCGATTCCTGGAGTTTTTAATATTTAGTATTTGACCCTTTTTGATGAATTGCTTTCTCTGTTTGACACATGTTAATATGTTTTGCTGCTGTCACTATGGTCGTGCGTGTTCTTAAATGCAGTTACGAAAAGTTGCAGAGCTGCGATAACTACACCAGCTCATACTGCGCAGACTCGCTGTAAGTCCTCATACTTACCCAAATGTTTTCTTTTATTTACTCGTTATAAAGGTGGCAAATTTTGTATCAGAGAAAATCATCGATGGTTTTTCGTCCGCTGCCAATTCTCAAACTCTTGTCTTAAGAGTTTATTTGTGTTCCCGCAACTACATAGTTTTCCGCCGCTGCTAAGTTTGTGCGGTGCAACCGCTTGCTAGTAGTCGTAGCCAGGAGAGTGTTATCGTTTTCTCGTAAGTATAAAGACAGAGTCGCGAGTGCCACGGAGACAAAGAAAATTATTTTGGAGCCCATACTAGGTACAGCCGTCCACAGTATAGCGTAGAGCAACGCTTTACCCACTTCCCAGTCAGGCTGCGCAGTGCAATCAAAGCTCTTTTGGATTTCTTCGCAGCACAGAACTGGACAGAGTTTTGTGATTTAAAATTTTGGCCGCATCAAATGACATCTTTTCGTTTTCACATTTTTTCTCTTTTTTTTCTCTTTGTTTTTCTTCTCTCATCTAGCGTAGCAAGCCAGCCCGACGGCTCGGCTAACATTGCTGGTTTTCATTAAAGTTATTCTCTCTCTCTCTCTACCCACTTATCGCCTGCTGCTGGTTTGGTGTAAGGTAATACAGTCACAACTACATTTATTTCCCATTTAATGTGCAACTTAGGTATTCCACATTCGTTTAAACAGTTATCCGTAAGCTGTTTCACACATTAAACGCTGAAGTCAAATATGATCTTCCTGCTAAATCTGTGGACGACAGCACCAAGACAGCACCAAGGACTGCTGGGGTTTTGGCAAGGCAGTGTTACGCGTACTTATTTATAGTCACGGTGTCTTTCTGATGTTGGTTAGTAATGTGGTCCAATAGTGTTCAAGGTTCTTAGTGGGTGTGGCTTATGCCTCCCGCCTAGAACGGACTTTTTGTGCAGGAGTAGTTTGAGTGGAAGTCTGAAGTTGGCTTTTACATTGGGCGTGTCTAGAGAGCGTGTTTATTGTTTAAAATAGGCCGCTGTATGAGTATTTTAAAATTACTAGAGGTCAGTCAATGCAGTGAAGAATGTGTTGTATTGGTAGTTTTGCCGGTTTGTACTTGCTCAATGAGGACCCCTTCAGGACGAATGAACTTCATAGGGAGGGGGCGGAGGTTGGTTGTTCAATTTCTGTGATCTTGCAAGTAAGTTCTGCGAGCGTGATGCATTTCATGGCGCTGCTCTTGTGGGTGATAGAGGTGAGGTTAGGGTATTTGTTGCCTACAGAGAGAGAGAGATAATAACATTTTTATTAGCAGAAAAAATTCCGTGCCATCTCCACTAATGTGAAACCTGGGAAGGGGCGAAGCATGCAGTGTGTGTGTATTCTTGGCGCCTTGGTGTTTTTGTGAACGAAGATGAAACCTTTAAGTGACCTATACAGATTTACTGTAAAAGTGTCGTGCCTTTGAAGCACGAAAAGTTTTATCGCGAGGCATAGACGGGTGTCCCGGTATTTTTTTAGTACGCGTTACGAAGCGTTGTAGCGCGGGCCGCGAACGAGTGTCTCGATGTTTTTTCAATACCCGTCACGAAGTGTTCCGGCGCGAGGCGTAAAGTAGGGTGCCGGTGTTTTTTAGTACGCGTTACGTTCTAGTGCAAGGCGTGAACGAGTGTCCCGGTGTTTTAGTACTGTGACTACGTGAGACGACGGTTACGACGATGATTACGATGACGTGACAATGACTTGACAGTTCCGCTTGTTGGGTTGGCTGTTGTTGGGTTGTTGGGTTTCGCTTGTTGGGTTGGATGGGTTGGCTGTGGATTATTTTACTGTATGGCCGCGATTGGCCAGGTAGTAAATTCGGCATGGTACAGCATATAAGTTTAATCTTCCGTTTGTTTGAGGTGCTAAGAATCCTGGCGTGCGCTGCATTGTCAAACCAATGTTTCCCGCAGGTCATGCCATCCCTATGCCACTGCGAGAAAGAGTTCATAGATGTCCTAGCCACCTGTGCCGACAACGGTGCAGAAGTAAACATCTCTATGCTGTGCGAGCGGTTGACATTCGACGTCATTTCAAAGACTGCCTTCGGCATCGACACGGGAGTGCAGAAAAACCCTGACCACCAACTCTTCCAGACGGCCATAACTGTGCTCCCCAACATCTTGGAAGAGTTCGCCTACCACACTTGTCGTAAGTCGCTACTCCGTCGACCCTGCCAGTCTATAGAGCTTTGAATTGAAACTCAGCTGCAGTTTCAGAGGTTAGGGTTGCTGCTCAACCAGGAGGCAGGGAGTCGAAACGCCATCAGGGATTCGAAAGATCAGGGAACGTCAAAACGTCAAATATATCATTGTTGATTGGTCAGTAACTGTGATTTTATACTAAAAATGGTTAAGAACTGGAAGGTTTCTTCTTCGGGAAGGGTCTTTCAATAGAGAAAGGCGGTTATTGTGATTCGTTGCTGTGAGACAATATTTGTTAGACGAAAATCGCGTCGACTATTACGCGCCAATCGTGGCTCTGCGCGTGGTTTGTTGGACAGCAGCTGAAGGTTCCTATGTTACTGCCAATAGATAACAGGAAAGTAAAACGTTGATTGGTGAAGTTAATTTGGCTCTGACTCTAGGCGTCGATACTCTGGTGATTGTCTGTGGATATTGATGGTGTTCATTAGTTTGAGCAGGAAACCTATCCCACACGTTCATGGTGAAAAGAGCGCATAAAAGGCGACGACGGAGAAGGGAAAACACAAACACGGCGTTCACTCACAACTGAAGATCTTAATGAAGGAAGAGCAGACATATATATATATATATATATATAAATAGTAAATAAATTAATTGCGTTAAAAAGGGGGACACGGAAGAAGTGAGGACAGACACACACGGCGCAATGTGTCGCCGTGTGTGTCTATCCTCACTTCGTTCGTGCCACCCTTTTTAGCGGAATTAAATTATTTAGCAGTGGGGTACCAACGTGCCCAGAACGCTAACCTTATATATATAGTGTACATCACTGAAAACAGAAACACGAAAGAAAAGAGATAAAACCAGTCAGAACTGACTACTACGCTAAGCGATATACCCAGCGGTCATGCTCGATCCTGATATGCAAGCTCTCCCTTAGAAAGGGCGAGAGATGGACCGCTGATACATTCTCACTTATCTCCCGCGTGAGTCTATCTCGGTGCTCGGCTAGAATTGTAGCGCCATAAAAACACGGGACACAACGACACGTGCGGGTATGCGCGACCAAGTGCGCCGAGGTGTCGTTTCCTATGGACCGTTCATTTTCTTTTAATCGAACATTCACACACCTCCCTGTATGGCCAAAGTACGTCTTATCACCGGGCAAAGGCAAATTATAAACCACATTTTTGCCGCACGGTACAAACTTCGACCCATGCTTGACACCGCAGCCGTTTTGCGGTCTCTTCTATGTAGATGTCTCAGCTGCGTTCGCTACTGCGAGGAGAATGCTCCTTAGCCGTACAGGAGCACTCCAATCAACCCTGACACCATACCTTGATGCTACTTTTCGTGTCCCGTGCGAGAGTTTGTGGATATAGGGCTTAACCACCAGCCGGTCTCGTTTTGAGGCTTCACAATCGCCACGATGATTACTTTCTTCGACACACCGCAGCACCTTTTCGCAGCCTCGTGACAGCACGTGCTCCAGATACCCGGTATTTTGTAATCTGCTACCTGCTCACATAGACTGGGGGACATGGTGTGGTGGCAAGATTTTGTTACAGCGGACTTAATTCATGACACCGCTATACCATACTTAATAATTTTGGAGTGGCCTGACTCGTAATTTAACAGAGGCTTCAAAGTTCGTGGTTTATACACCCAACAAACGTTATCACGGGAAAACGTAAGTTCAGGAAGGTAAGTTCCAACCGCATAGACCGCAAAATGGCTGCGGTGTCAAGCATGGGTTGAAGTTTGTACCGTGCGCCAAAAATGTGGTGTATAATTTGCCTTTGCCCGTTGATAAGTCGTACTTTGGCCAAACAGGGAGGTGTGTGAATGTTCAATTAAAAGAGCATGAACGGTCCATAGAAAACGACACCTCGGCGCACTTAGCCTCGCATACCCGCACGTGTCGTTGTGTCCCGTGTTTTGATGGCACAACAATTCTAGCCAAGCACCGAGATAGACTCACGCGAAAGATAATTGAGGCGCATGCAATGGCCAAGCAACAAGAAAAATGTATCATTTGCCCATCTCTCACCCTCTCTAAAAGAGAGCTTTCATATCTGGATCAAGCATGACCGCCGTCTCTATCTCTTAGCGTAGTAATCAGTTCTAACTGGTTCAATAAAAATTCAGTTGTGAGTGCCGCGCTGTGTCTGTTACCTTCGTCGTCCTCGTCTTGCGCTGGGTATTTTCTATCATCTAACTAGTTATATCTCTTTTCTTTCTTGTTTGTGTTTTCAGTAATGTACACTATATATGTGGCTGTCTATTTATTATTAAAATATTCATTTGCGAGTCAGCGCCGTGTTTGTGTTTTCCCTTCTCTCTCTTCGTCTTTTATGCGCTGTTTTTACAATGAACATTTACCAACTTGCCCAGTTCGCCGGGCTCGTAAATATCCCACACGGGTGCCTTTATGCATTTTGTTTCAATTAAGAACAGCACCAGCCGGGGCAGATGAATAAAATCACAACTTTGTACTTCGTGAAGCAATGCTTTATCCACAGAGCAAAAGCGGTGCGTCCGCTAAGTACACTTTGAACGTATAGTTATTGCTTCCTACAAAAAATATTTTCAAAAAAAAGAAACTGAATAGTTTCGTGAATATTTGTTTAGTAGCAGACTGTTATGGTTGTAGTTCCCCTAACCCGAAACACAAAGGCACACGAGTACTTGGCTTGCCTTTATCTGGTTGACGCTTTAAACCCTTTTTTGCTGGCCGCTGAAACTTAAGAAAACAATGTCGTGTTTCCACGCCAGCACAATTTGCTCCATTGCGTCAAGTTTTAGAGGCCTGGCGATACATGTGCCATTCCGCAGCGATGTTCAAAAAATATTCCAAAACCTATCCAAACTTTATAGTACCGACTTTAAAAGGCTCGCCGAAAGTCGTCTTGAAAAAGTTTCCTCCTGCAAATAAACAAACAAAAACCCAAGATCATTTCACGCAGGTAGCCACTGTCCTCTTTTTGCGGCTAGGGGACTTGCTTTGGAGCAAAGAGTATTCCCATTGTATCAAATCAATTCTAGCGTATTATGTGAAACCGAACATTCTTCAAAAACCAATTAAAATAAAATTTGGAGACACATCGGGCTCCTTGCATGCAATGTTGGCGAAAGTATATGTGCGAATGGATGTACTTAAACGGCCAGGCAATGGCACCTTGTTGATCGGATGTCAGAATCTGATATGAGCGCTTGCCAATCCCCCTGACTAGGTATTTGACTAATGCCGGTTGCTATACTGTCATCACAGCCGAAAGAAAATAAGAAACTCACCATGGAGCTTCGGATGGCAGTTGGGATCATTGGCCAATTCCAATGCGTTTGCATGCTACAATATTGTTTGTCCTACATAAACACATTGGTGTGTTTATGTGGCATGCCACCTTACCAAGGCAGTGCGCCGCTGCCGAGAGTGCCAGGTCAGGCATTATTCAGGGGTGATATTGAAAAGTCTGTCACGCCTGCTACGCCACAATCCGCAGTTAGGCTGCAAACCTTCTTGGTTTGCTCCTCTTGGTCCTGGGTCTTTTGTTTTGGTTCGGGGCACAACAGAAGACAGCGCATATAGAGAAATTAGATCTCCCTGTGCCTGAATTAAGGGTTCACCCTGTGAGACTGTGTCGCAGGGACATTTTGCTTCGTAACTGAATACAAGAAACGTGGCTGCGTAAGTGCTCATTTTGCTGTAAGCGATTCCGAAGAATGATAGCCTTCTGTGCCCCTGCCACGTAAATGCCTTTCTTCTGTCCTCCTTCTCATCTCTTCTCCCTCTCTTTAAGCACCTCTCACAATAAACACATAGCTGGCTTGTCAACTCAATTTTCATCGCGTTGCACAGTTCGCACTACCTACTGGAACGTTTTCTTACTGTTTAACTAGGAACACTGCCGTGGTGTAGAGGCCCGCGTTACCGCCTTTTGTAGTTTCGGCTCAAAGAATTGTATTAAACGCATTGTTTATTTGCCCCTGCAAAAATTACCAGCGATCTACATTTTATAAAATAACTCTGCATACCACTTGTGTACTGATGTTTTGCACAAAATATGCCTAATTCTTTCTCTTTCCTGAACAACGTTGACAAGTATGCAGTGTGCTTCAGTTTTAGTGGTTTGGAAAAGTTTTGCGATGTAAACCTGTCGGTAAATTCTAATTTAACATTTGACTGGAAAAAAGACCGAGAGACCTAGCAAAATTTTCAGTTCTAAAAAGCCCAGCACGACTGTCGTCTTTAAAATAATAGTGGGGGTTACTTGTTATGCCCGCTCATGAGGGACAGGACCTGCGTCAAGTTCCTTGAACTTAACTATATTTACGGGAAAACCCCAATGCGGAGTAAGATTCTGGAAAAAAATCTTAGCGTCAACCCAAAATGCAGCCACACGACTGCAAAAGAAAGTTATACATGTTCTCGGAAAGCTCCCAGTAGAGAAAAAATCTGTCCTGGTCCAGGTTTCGAACCCGACACAAACGCCTATCGAGTCCAGTGCTCTCGAAACAAAAGCTGAGCTAACCAGGAGGCTAGCCGTTTGTAGCGCGAATATGAATTTATCAACAACTCAAAGTAAGTGGAAGGTGTTAATTCATCAGATTTAGGTAAAATCCCCAAGGTGGAGTGAGCTTCGATGAGGAAAAATAGGCGGTGGTGTCGGGTTCGAATCATAGGCCAGAATGACTTTTTCTTCAATTCGAAGTTTTCGAGAAATTTCTATAGCTTTCCGTTAGAGCAGAAGGCTGCATTTCAAGCGGTTGAAAAATGTTTCTCAGAACTTGCCTACTTGCACCAGAAGGTTATTTGTTATAGTTGATTGATTGATTGTAGGGTTTAGCCCGCCGACGCAACGCAGGCGATGAGGGGAGCCGTAGTGGAGGGCTCCGGATTAATTTTGACCACCTGGGGATTTTAACGTGGGTCGAAATCTCGTACACATGGGTGTTTTTGCTTTCGCCTACATCAGAATATTTAATATACTGTCTGTACCGAACCTGCGCACTTACGCCGCAATGCACAAAAGATATTAACGGTTTGGTGGTGTTAAATCATTTCGTGTATCCATCTCTCCATCTCAGCAAGAGGTTTACAGGTTGATGAAAAATCTGGACAAAGGCTGAATCGTATATTAAAACTGCACTCAAAATTTTCGTTGGAAGTGGTGACGCTGGGTTTTCGTTATAGCCGTATGAATGACCTCGGGGGGGGAGGCGAGGGGGGGCTGTACTTCCTGTGCAAGAAACCCATGCAACAATTTGCAGCATAGCGTAATCTAGAACTAAACACTATTCCCCCACCCCCCCCATTTCAGAGAACTTGTACAGCTGGCCGTGGTTGGTTCGATTGCTTGTGAAGGTTCTCACCAAGCTCCTCTGGGATCCTGTCACTGAAATGAGGAACAAAGCAAAAGCGGTCATCGAGTTCCGGCGACAAAATCCACAGGTCAGAACCATCACCAATGGGACGGAAAGCAGCGCGGCAGACAGCTAAAACGAACACCAGATCATTGCATGGGACTCTATAGTAAGGTTGACGTTCGGGATAGCTGATTCAGCATGATCTTGGCTACAGGGCTGCGGTCCCCCTTTGAGGTTGTGCACATATTTCTTGCGCTGTAGTCTAGATCATGTGATCTCATCTCATGCTGAGATATAGTTGCAATTTTGGAGCGCAAACCGAAGTACGCCATGTATGGCAAGGTCGCAGCGACCTCGAGCCGCGGAAGCGCAAGTGTCTTAGGTGTGACTTCACGTAAGGCTGTAACGGCCTCATAGATGGCGCTTGCTCGCTCAGTGTTACCCCAGATGACTCGCCAGCTGTGCCCCTGTGCGTGATCTTCTAATTTCGCTCATCAAAATATGTTCGCAAGTGTTAAACTTGAGCCATGATTTGGAGAGGGGCTGCTATTGTGTGGCGGGAAAGGCTACGTCCCCAAAAGTTTAAATTAATTGCCACCAGCCCAACGGAAATTTTGCTGCTCTTTTTTTTCGTGCATTATTACGCGTTGTTATTTCATATCATGGAAGTTACAACAAGTGCCCGAGAGAGCAGAGACGACCTAGATGATATAAAAATGGAGTTAAGTTTTAATCATTTTATGTCGCCTATGAAGCTCACTTATGTTCTGACAATGTGCAGCCTGTACAAAACAGAAGCTAGCTTCGGCACCACTACACACAGACAGCAGGGGTTCCCAGCAGACATAAAATTCTGGTTTCATGTTCGGAGGCTATCCAGAACACAGAGTCTCATAGCTGGCCACGAAATCAATGCTATGATAAAAAATGTCGGTTTTATAAAGTAGTTTAAAATGCCTCTCTGTCGTGCACGTACGCCATTTGTCCCTGAACACCACTGGCAACTTGTGTGCTTACACGGCTCATGCCCACATCTTCAATGTTTACTTCGCCGATGCAACACTGTGAACTTCTCACAGTAAGGTTTCTATGCTAGAGGATTCTGTATACTCAGACCGGGCCCAACTTCACCCCATATATATTCTGCACTTGTATGGGCACACCGATTTTGACTTTTAATAATAATACTAAGCAACGGTCGAGCAACTTTTTATGGTAATTCGTAAGCAAATCTGAAATTTTGAAGATAACATTTTGCAGAAATGTAAAAATGAAATATCATACGTGTGCTTTAGTAGGGTCTACACACAAAAGAAGAGCTCCGGCAGAAGCCATGAGGAAAAATTTCAGTGTCCTGACACCGTGAAGATGGATGACCCCGAAGCTGTAGTGCATGATATCAGAGTGGTCGTAGCGGCTAATTGGGGAATAATTTGTTTCCGGTTTGTTCCGGCCAAAACAAAAGTTAGGTTACAACCATTTTCTGTTACCATGTTCCACGCTACAGGAGTCCGTATAGTAAGTGTCATGAGTAGGTTCCAGTAGGTGTTGAGTACCGTGTGCTCTTCGTTCTTTATCGGTGGCTGGTCTTATGTATTTTGTTATAGGTAGCACTTTCATTCTTGGTATGCTTTTCCAGGGTGGCGCGGAAAGGGGAATAAGGGGTGGGAAGAGGTTGGCGGGGTGCCCGAGGCTGCGATAAATTATCTAAAGTAGTCAGACGGAGTTCTGAGCTTTATGGTGAACTGAAGCTTTTTCTTCAACTGCCTTGTGGAGGGCAGCGTCATTGATTATATGTCGGGGGGGCAGGGAGGGGAACTACGTGTCTCAGAGTACGCTTTTTGATGGCCCTTGCTATTTTTCGCATGTGTATTTGTAAGGCGCTGGAAGGGGTAAGCGTGCATGAATCTTAAGTACACCAACGTTTAGACTACGTTACCCTATTCATATTCCTCGACCTTATGGGGTGACTCGTTATGCGGAGTAGCATTTTATGAATTTGGTTATTTGTGAATCCATAGATTTGACTGACTCTGGGCTTTTAGCGTCTATTGGAGGATGAAATGCAGGACTTAGATGTGCTATGGCGAGAGATGGGCAAAATATTTACTGCTGGGCCAACAAGCGTTGCCTGCACTAATTGGCTTTTTTGCGCTGTTGTCCAATACCTCATAGTCCAATTTCTCGTTGGGGTAGGTGAGCTTGACGTCGTGCATGTGGCCGCTGATAATGTCGCGACCTTGCTAACATGTGTATTTTAGGTCGCCATGGCTACCCCTTCCACACCGGCGTGTGACGTCGTAGGCCTAGCATTGCGTGTTGAAACTTTCGAAGGGCGTTCAGAATCGTGCGAAGGTTCTTCATTACCAGGTTTAAGAGGGTAGGCGATAATATTGTCACGTAGCCAAGGAGGACCCTCGTTTCTTCTGGGAACAAAACTTTACTTGAGCAAACTTGTGCTCCGTGAAGAGTTCTTAGGGGAGCACATGTCTGCTAAAGGAAAGTATTTTTAAATTAAATTCAATTCAATTCAACCATTATTTACAACAAGAAGTTGTGGGTCCCCCAGCCGAGAAGTGACCGTAAAGACCACTTGAAAGGTGCCTGAGGGCCCGCACTCGCAATGTAGACAGTAGCAGTGTTCTGTTTCGCTTTTTTTCTCCATTATACGGAGTTGTTTGACTTCAATAGTAGGCGAGGAACCATATAGAATGGCATGCGCACATGAACAATGAAGCATAGTAATTGCAGTAACACAGGAGCAAAAACAATAGTCGTAAAAATCGAAATATTTCTATACAGTGACTCCATAGACACGGAAAAGCAAAAGCAAAAAGAAAGCCAGCGGCGATGAAGAAGTCAACAACACGCATGCACAGGCCAGTGTCGGCGAATCGAATGTCGCAGTTTTGCTTGGAGAGCATTTATTTTTCGCCGTTTGCCCACCGAGAACCCCCCCCCCCGCCCCCGCCCTCCCCCCCCCCCCCATCCGGTCTACAACATTTGCGATCAAAGAAAAACATTATATTCTACTGAAGACAGGTGAACCACTCTTTCTATCAAATAAGAGAGCGTACGTGGAATACAAAAATGTAGAATGGAAACGCGCGCTTGCCTTCTAGCTTATGGAAGACAGCTGGGCGCTGCCAGGCGCTTGGAAGTAAGCATGTAAGCAAACAAAACAGAAGCTATAGATCACAGCAATATGCAGATTTGTGTTGTGCCTTTAGGAACTGGGTACCGTCGAGATGATTCCTATCAGGTACCAAAGCGCAGATGGTGCGGTCAGTTAAAAATTGTAATATAATTGAAATTCAGATGCCCCAAGCAGTGTCCTTGGTGCTGAGGAGTAGTTGTTGTTCAAACTCTGTATTTTCAGCTTGGTGGTAGTGCTGGGGGGGCGGTCCCTTATTCTAGGAGACCATGGGAAGACCGAGCTTCTTCAGCCCTGCACACCAGGAGTCACTTGGAATCCAAGGCGGCCCCGGTCATTAGGTTCTCCTGTAGCTCAGGGAGGGGAAGGGTAGTGGATAAAGGTGGAAGGGCGGGCTGATATGCGCCTCCCATGATCATTTTATTGTCGCTGAATGCAGCGGGATATAAACGGGGTACATCAGGTGTAGCCAAGTTGAGTGAGGAAAGGTGTTTGTTCGGAGTCTCCGGAGTAGTTTTTCCCTTTTCATAAGCTAATATCTTGAAAATGTGAGCAGGGGAAAGAGACTCGGTGTTTTCTCAGCGGCTCTGAGAAGAAAGTTCGTAGGATTGTCTATGGGCAAAGTTATTGCCTGTTAGCGAGGAGTGTCCTAAGTCGATTTTGCAGTAGGAGGCGTGTTGAATCAGGAGCTTCCAAGTAATGGAGGCTAGGTTACCCACTACAAAGCTATGACAGACTTCGTGACAATCTGTAATTTTAACGGTTGTGGTAGTTGGAGTGATGGCGAGGGCAACGGCCAATTCTTCCACGGTCCAGATAGATGTGGTCTTGATTGAGGCGCAGGTGACGATCTAGTCTTTGGTGGTTACTGTGGCTAAGTGATGGCACGGATTGGAGTAAAGGCTGGCATTTCCGTATGAACCATTCAGATTGTTTCAGTAAAAGTATTCTAGGGCATGCCTAGGAACGGAGCGACGATAGTTGTGCAAAGTTGGATGCATAAGTTTGGGCAGAAGGCGAATACGAGTGGATTGGCGAAACGTAGGGCGAGAAGGTTTTTTTGTACATGGTCACAGGGGTCTACATGTTGAGGTCCTGTCAAAGTGCCAGCGCTGCTGGTGTCTGAGTGAAGGCGGACTATGTTGCTGAAGAGATGTCATTGGGCGAGTTCGGAGACCGTGTTGTAAATGCCTAATTGGAGCAGTTTAGTTGTTGTGGTGGACATAGGGAGAATGAGAGCACTTTATAGCTTTTCGGATGAGGCCGATCGATGGCTTCAGTGTCACTTTTGCTGAGAGTAAGGTAGGGAGCGATGTAGATGAACCGTGATATACTGAAGGCACGGAAAAGGTCTTCCTCCTTCATGCCGTGATGTCGCTTGGAGATGTGGCGAACATGTGAGTGATTGGGGTAAATATTGCGGTGAGCTTGGATACTGATTGATCGTTTCACATGTTAGCCTGGATAGTGACACCGTCACGCAGAACATTGTCGGAGGCTTGTTAATGTGTCTACACCTACAATGGGGGTAACTCAGCTGCACACGGCTGTCGGGATATATCTTCATGGATGCGTTTGGGAACGTCTTGTGTGCTCACATGCGTTCATAATCTCCATCACTTGAGCCCACCGGTGGCCGTTGTTTTCCAGGTTAAGTTCCTCCATACGACATCTTCTCTATCACTTTGTCAACCCAGGCTGCCGTACAGAAAGGGCAGAGGATGGCAGGTGGTTTGGGTGGTTTTCCTTATTTGAGAATGGCGGTGAGGCTTTTCCACTTGGGCAGGGGGGAATGGAATCTTGCAGTTGTATTCAGAGAAGTAGTTCAGATGTATTCAATCTTGAGGTCATATGCGCTAGCTAGTATTCGCCCCTTCCGAGTGGAATCGACGTTCGCAATCGCCGTATGGTTATGCAAACTACAGGGCCGACACATTTTCGAATACCTCGCACCCCTTCCTATCCTGTGGGTGAACAATCCATCCTTTATTAATCGTTTCTCTGCATGACATCTCCATTCATGTTTTCACCCTTTCACTTCTTCGGTCATCTTCCTGCAACCATACTATTGACTCTGTAGCTCGCTATCTATGCGGTTTCGCCTCTTCCGTCCTGCTCACAAAGCTTACAACCCCTTTGCTTTGGCACACGAAGTAGCACTCATAACGAAGGGTGGCAGTGGACGCATTTGTTCCACCTTAGTTTTAAATATTTTTGGAATGCCTCAATGTTTATAGCAAGAAATAAGGCTTTAATAATTAAACCCTACTTCAATAAAAGAATTAGGCTTGTTATCTGTCGTTATATCGAAGTTATTCCTGCGCATTGCTACGAGTGCTTCATTTAGATTTATTGCTGATTGAGCGGCAACAAACCAATCGTAAAGGTTCATAAAGCTTGTTGACCAGTTTTGCAAGTTAGCGCGGCCTCTTTGACTGAATGGGATCATTATCGATTCTGATCTAATTAGGTAAATTTTTAGCCTCTGCTGTATGACTGGAAATCCTCTAGGGAAATATATGTACATTCACTCAAAGATTAAATATCGGCAGCACAGCTTGAGGTGCTTGGATGCTTTTCATTAACAAGTATTCCTCGCATGGGGTTGGCATCGTCACAAATTTATTTCAGATACGGCATGAAAAGGAAGAGCTGCGTTTGCGGCTATGTTCAGATGTGGGCACACTCAGGGAAATCTTTTACGTGCTGAATGCTCTTGCTAGCACCCGAAACATTGTGGCGCAATGGAAAACTAACCGTACTTTTTTTTCTTTTCAGGTGAATCTGCCAGATTTGGCGCAAATTCTCATAGATGATGCGCTGAGCAAAAGAGATGCCTCCAGAAAGGTTATTCGTTCGAAAACTGAAAACCGAGGTACGGGAATAAATGTTTCTATAATTCAACATGGCGGGTTCTATAAACACAATTGAAGTAAATAGTGTTCTTGGCCTGCCCCACCCCCCCCTTTCCTGCATTTCTGTCATCTGGGTTAGGCTTCGGTGGTATTCGGCATCGCGTAAATCTTCTGAAGCTTTTGAGGCACATGGCCCTTGATAACAATTGCCATATGAGTTCTTCAGGAATCACCTGTCATAGCTGTTGCCCGCAATTCTCTCACTAGTTTTGCGACACAGTGCCAGAAGGCTCAATACCATGATTAATTTGACACCCACGTTCGGCCTTAAATCAATCATAAAACCTGCCGACTATCAGCTACCGATGCTGCACATGCCGTAATGCCTCTTTATTGCTCTGGGTTGCGAGAGCGCCCGATTTCAGCAAGGGGGGAAGGGGGGGGGCCGGGGGGGTTAAAACAAACCGCGTAGGAGCTAGTACCGTTCTTGCCCCCGTTGTTTGAGTCAGGTATGCACGGGACCATCCATGGCCGCGCACCTTTCTTAATAGAAAACACTCTGCGTTGTGATACGCCATCCCAAGGTATTAGATACCACCAATTACTCCTCAACCGACTTCACAATGGCCATCCATAGTCCACAATCATATGTTCAAAACTGTGTCCACTCCGGCTTCCCGAAGTATAGGGAGATTTATCCCCGTATGCTTATGGTACTATTCATCTTCGGTTTAAACGCCCAGATGCAACGGGCGCTTGTGTTGCAGTAGGCAGCAGCAGCTCCACAGCGACCCCCATCGAATTCGTCTTACGCAGCGGTTCGCTACTTTGTGTTGATGTGTAGCAGCACTCTTTAAACGAGGCATTATATACCCGGCGACTAGAAATGCGTTCCCAACTATTTACAAAAGAAATGAATTGAGTAGATAAAGATACTGACAACATATGCAGTGATTTCAGGCTAACAATTCCTGTAGTTACGTGGAAAGAAATTTGAAAAAAAAAATGAATAAAACAGCAAGTTTCGTACATTCTTTCAGAGCACATTTCTTTCCAACATTATTACAGCCATCAATACTCACAACCCAATGATCTCTGGCGACCGCAAAGTGTTTGTTTATATATTACTGTCGTCCTGAAAGGTTCTTTTGCTTCGTTGGTAGGTGGCTATCCACGGAATCTGAATGGCTCATGTTTTATGTTTTTTATCTTAGCGCCTCTATCTCCAGCAGAAATGGAAGTCCTGGCCGCGCACAGTATGTCTGTTTTTGTGGGAGGGTAAGTTGGTCTTTACTTTTAACACACAATGCAAATGACAAAAAATGTTGAGGTGGATAACATAAATATGTTTCGATCTTTGGAGTTCGAGCAGAATTTCTGGAATGGCATATATGCATATGATGGTCGCGTTGACACTTTACAGCTTCACCTTTAAATCATGGCGGAGGGGAAAGCACTATAGGCTGTATAACGCTTTGAGGTGTAGCTAACGAAAGGTCACATTTTAAGGCCCCGCACATTCATCGACAAACTTTGTAAATGACGGTCTACTCATTGCCTCTTGACTGCAATCGCTTGTTTTTTTTTATTTTCACTGATCGTCAGCAATGCTTCCACTACGTGTTAACCTCTATTCTTTGAAAACTTCTACTTGCACGAAATGTCACGTTACCAGGGTACCTTGTCATTTTAATACGGTACGCTTTTTTCCATCGTGGCCTTGGCCCCAAGGTGCAGTCTCTCGCCCTAAGACGAGTATTTGCTCATATGTGTTCTTGTCCTTAGACACCCATCTTGCGTGTCAAAATTCAAAGGGGCGTCTTTTTGTTACGGTGAAAATGTATTTTCCAATTCCTCATTTCTCGAGTTTACAGTCAGAAATCAGAAACGATCTGACCTTCTTACCACTTGCCCTTCAATTACCGTCATCACTGCACACGTTCCTCCTCGAGTAGGCTTGGCCATTTAACGCCTCCACGACATATCCTGACTGGTTATTTCATCAGGTACCAACAATCTTGGGAAGCCTCAAATTGTCAGCGAAACGACAATTTTATCCTGGTCTCTTTTTTTTTATCCTCTTTTATCCTGGTCGTCATCATCATCATCATCAGCAGCAGCAGCAGCCTATCTACGCCCACTGCAGGGCAAAGGCCTCTCCCATTATTCTCCAATTACCTCGGTCCTGTGCCAACTGTGACCAATTTATCCGCGCAAACTTCTTCATCTCATCTGCCCATCTAACTTTCGGCTGCCCCCTGCAGCGCCTGCCTTCTCTAGGGATCCACTCTGTTACCCTTAATGACCAGCGGTTATCTTGCATTCGCATTACATGCCCTGCCCACGTCGATTTATTTTTCTTAATTTCCACTAATATGTCGTTAACACGCGTTTGTTCCCTAACCCACTCCGCTCTCTTCTTCTCCCTTAATGTTACACCTATCATTTTCCGCTCCATTGCACGCTGAGTCGGTCTCAATTTAACTTGAACCCGCTTAGTGAGCCTCCAGGTTTCTGCCCCGTAGGTGAGTACCGGTAAGATGCAGCTGTCATACACTTTCTTCTTCAGCAACAATGGTAGGCTGCTATTCATTATCTGAGAATGTCTGCCCTATGCACCCCACCCCATTCTTATCCTTCTCTCTGCCTCATGGTTGGGATCTGGGGTCACAAATTCCTCGTAATCCTCGTAATCAAAACAAAATGACGCCAACTAACACAGGTGACCATACCTTCTATCGCGGCAAGATATCGCGTGCTCTTGATGTTGCCTTTGTTTCCCTCTAGTTGCTGCCCGCGGCGCATCGGCACGTAGACGTGGAGGCACAAGGGAGCTATCATGTAACAACATATATTTGTCTCGACGGTGTCTCTGGTAGCTATCGAAGGCGGACAGACAGCTGCATTAGCTGGGGGATGTATGCTGCTGCCATTCATGAACCGGAATCATCTCTCACGTCGTACGGAAATCTTATAAACGAGATGAAGCGTCTCTTAAGTTCCCCCACCAGAGTTCTACACATTCTAGGACCGCGCTTTTTGGCTGCAACTGAATACGAGAACCTACGCGCGTCCGGAGAACGGCGGGCCCGAAAAATGATGTCATCAGAAGATATACGGGCTTCCAGGCGTGCGTAGGAGCAGATTGAACGACACGTTGAAATATTGACTAGACGGCAATGGCTGAAATTTTACTCCAAACTGAACAGTTGAAAGAGTCATTCTCGAATATGGTGCATGATACCAACCCTTCGCATACAGCCGACACTGCGGCGTCCCTTTGAGTCTGTAGCTCTCAATCGGCGTGTTACTTCTGTGAATGTAAAAGAAGAATTTTGCGCCAAAATCACTTCGGAACCGACAACCGCTCCGACACTTGATCCATGTTGCATTGACACTTCAGAATGCAAGGCTGCTGCCATAGACGTTCCGATCACAACGACCCAATTGTTGGATCCTCTTAGGTCGGTTAACCGAGCTTCAGCTCCTGGCCCTCATGGCAATAAATACGCAGCCTTATCTCAGCTTAGCAACAAGTCGAAAACATTTCTATTTTCCCATTTTAAATCGTTTCTGAAATACGGTTGCTTAGAGGCCAGTAAGAAATTGGGTCTCTTAGTACCTCTTCTGAAACCCCGAAAGGTACACAAGCACATAAACACTTAACGACAGATCACTCTACTGAGCTGTGTCGGTAAACTCATGAAGAAAATGGTGCACCTACGCTTAAATTGGGACTTGACGAAGAGACACCTAAATCCTCAGGAGATATATGGTTTCCGAAAAGGCAGGAGCAGCATTGATAATGTCCTGGCCCTCGTGAGTCATGTCAAGGGAGTCATAGCCTTGTGTCGCATCACCATGGCGACGTTTGTCGATGTAAAGCAACGTTTGATTCTGTGTCGCATGAAGCCGTTCAGATAGCCTTGAAGTCCATCGGAGTTCGAGGCCGAATGTATGTATGGCTCTACAATTATCTATCCGGCAGGTCATTGTACATGCCCACTAAAGATGGTGACACAGCACTTCACACTGTGCGTGAAGCCTAAAATTCCCCTAGGAGGAATTTTAAGCCAGACTTTCTTCAGTGTTTGCCCAATTGGAATCAAGCAGTGTATGCCGCCATCAGCTTGCATTTCACTTTGTTATTTACACATATGTATTTAGTGCTCAGTAAGCAACCGGCAGATTATGCTCGCAAGGCTTCAAAGGGCCATTACTCAATGCCATCCTTTCTGACAGCACGTGACCGTGAAATATTGGCTGAGAAGTGTGCTGCGATAGCCTTCATATGGTGTAGCACGTCATATGGTGTAGCACACCCATATGGTGTAGCACGTCGGGCGCCTGGCTTGGCTGACCTCGCCTGCCAATTAAAGGTGATTCTATCTTTGCCTGCCATTTCGCATCATTTGAAAAATTGGCCTCCGCGAACCAGAGAATATTGTACAAAATCGGATACATACAGTCTCATACCACGTTATCCTGCCGTGCTGGCTTAGTGGTTAAGGTGTTGTGTTGTTTATCCCAAGAACGTGGGTTTGACCCTAAACGTGGTGCTGGCATTTCTAGATGAAGGCGGAAACCGAGAACTCCCATATTTTGTGATTTCGGCGTAGGTAGGGGTCTCCAGGCGGTCAAAATTATTTCGGAGCTTACCCCTACGCGGGTTAGTTCATAGCCTTGGTGCAGCTTCGGGCGCGCTAAATCCCACAATCAATCGGCAACGTAATACTAATTGAATTAAAACTGTGTGACAAGCGTACGCACTGATTCCAATTGCACGACAGAAAGAATTATGTATTAACCATACGAAGACCAAAAATTCCAGTAACAAAGCAGCCGGTCGCGCAAAAATACCGTGAAAAATATGGCACATATAGAACCATTAAACGTTTGAAATACACCGCTTCGGGTATCGGCTACATGTGGGTATGAAACGCTTTGCTAGACAATCAACTTGCACCATTGGGATGTGCTTCAGAGCGAAGGCCCGATATCACGCTTTTATGTCTTACGGCGTCGAGCGGTATTCATCGCATGACGAGAAACGTGCATGACGTGTATTATTCCTCGGGTACCGGTTGATGTCGTGAGATTTGAAAACGAGACGTTACCGCAACTTCCTCTGTTGAGGCTGAAAGTTGAGTAAGCCTTAACGTTGGCTTAACAAGATTCCAAGCATCTCGCTGATTGTACGGCGATCTACGGGTACCGAATAACGATGAACTGAAACCCTGACGTGAAGCCTAAAATGGGGAATTAGCATACCCGCGTCCACTTCCGCCATCCCTCTGCGGTTCATGAACTTTTGCACCAAACCCAAAAATATAGGGGTTCTTCGCTAAGAGACTGCAAAAAGAGCTTTCGAGTTTTCAGATCCTCAAAATCCCCTCAGTGTTGCTAATGATGCCTTCGATCTTAGTAGTCTTTGTGCCTGTCCTTGCCGGACGTCTTCCTACCGGCGATGCTGTTCATCATGCCTAGTGGGCTTCTTATTGTCACGTTCTTCGCCGCGTACGGTGGAGCACCGGTCGTGTAACGCATTGCAGAATCATTTACCGGGAGGTATAATTCGCGGCATAAAAGGAAACAGAGCGTTCAAAAACGGGGCCAAAGAAAGACAAGTGAAGGCGATGAAAGCTTATTACATTCTACTATACTGCTAGATAACATCATGGTACATAAATACCAGGACACCACAGGTGCATCTGCGCGAGCACCATCAAGCAAAAAAATCCGCCACAGAGCTTGTGCTTGATGTATCGCCAGGATGGGGTATCGCAGGGGATACTGTGTTGGGCTGGCATTTATATATCATGATGTTTAAGACATAAATAATTAAATAATCTTGTTGTGAGCGTCCATCCCGTTTACTTGTCTTCGCTTTGTCTCCCTCTTTTCAAGCTGTAGTTTATTATAATGCTTGGAACCTGTACAGTAATACTTGGGTGCCGAATAAACAAAAACTAAAAAACGAACAAAGAAAATACCGAATGCTTTGTCATTGAACCACCATCGCAGGTAGGAAGAGAAAAATAGAAACCCGAAACCATAAAAGTGCGGAAACACATTTGTTTACCTTATGTACTGAGGTAAACAGTATTACTGCAACGCCTGGCTCTCTTTCTTCCCCCCTTCCTTTCAACAATGCAGGTACGACACCACGAGGTTAGCCCTGACGTACTGGTTCTACCTGATGGGCAAACACCCCTCTATTCAAGAAAAAATGAGAAAGGAGGCATTGGATGCTTATAAGTTAGAGGTGAGACACAAGATAATACTTAACATACAGAAGATAGAAAACAAATTTTACGTGGAGAACATAACCGTTTATACTATTCATTTGGCGACAATTAAGTATAACAAAACCGCCGCAAAAGCAATGCTTTCGTGTGAGTGGAGTGCTTTTTCTCTAGTATTCCTTCCTTCAAACTCACAAGGCGGTGCTTTCGTGTGAGTGGAGCGTTTGTTTCTCTAGTATTCATTCGTGCGAAGTCCCTTAGCGCAGTGTTTTGATATAGCAGTCCGTGAACTCAGGCCTTGCCACTTGATTCGGTTGCAGTAAATGACACACACAGATGGCCCAGCCGCCACTGGGCGAGAAGGCACAGAAAGAGTAGATTTTCCCATTTTCCTAGTCACGTGGTACCGCAGGGGCCAAGCCCAGAGCAAGCGCAGCGATAAGAAAGGCGTATTTTGCGCGCCGGTGGATGACGGTCATGTGATGCGATTAAGGACTGTTAAAATGTAGTGTACAGCAACTTTCGTGCCAAAACATCCGGTCACTAGTAGTACAACTCCTAACACCAGGGCAATACTGATATCCCTTGGACGCAATATTTCCCAGTTCAGTGGAAAGGTCTCGTTTGGAGGTACAGGTTGTTCACCCAATTTTCTATGACTTTTCTATTCAATGACTGTACCTAGATATACCGCAGCAAATCTCTAGTTGGTATGCTATCTTGATTTAGGTTCTACTGCGAGATACGAAAGACTGAAGGAAATGTCCACCAGTACACCTTTCAATCAGTTTGCCACTTGCAATCGTTCGGTTGGCTTTACTACACGTTCACGACATAAATATTTTGCGATGGTTAGTCTCATCTAAACAACTTTGGGCTTGGTTGGAACGCAGTTTTGTCGCCTCCTTTTTTTGCAAAACGGTAGTGTTTCTATAAACATTTGCTTATGTTCCAGGGAGACCATGTATCTGTGGATGGGCTTACAAAACTTTCGTACACAAACCAAGTTATTTCGGAAACACTCAGGATGTATCCGCCTACAATAACGCAAGTATTCAGTGCAAATATCTAGCCTTCGCCCACTACATGCTGTTTAGGAAGTACCCAAGAAATATATTTATTATAAATATCATGCCCCACCCCATCTAGCGACGACCATTGTTGAACGCGAAGCTGTCTCGCGAGGGATTCTTTGGTAGGCCAATCCCACACTGCGAGTATGTGCTACTTAGGAGGTACGCACCATAGTTTTCTAGAATACCCACCACTCCTGTCGTGTGTGCACTCCGTAGGACTAACGTTTGGGTTTGGGGTGCACGGCGCGAATCTACACCAGCTACTTGGCATTCACTGAGCTCTTTTTGGAGTGGGTGCTGGTTGTGAGGTGTTCCACCCCAAGATTGATTGATTGATTGTAGGGTTTAACGCGCCGACGCAGCGCAGGCGATGAGGCGCGCCGTAGTGGAGGGCTACGGATTAATTTTGACCACCTGGGGATCTTTAACGTGCGCCGAAATCTCGTACACACGGGCGTTTTTGATTTTCGCCTCCATCAGAAAAGCGGCCGCCACGGCCGGGAATCGAGCCCGCGACGTCGTGCTCAGCAGCGCAACGCCTTAGACACTGAGCCACCGCGGCGGGTTCCACCCCAAGATGTTACGTTAGGTTTACCTTTGGGCTTAACGCAGGGCAATGCCATTCACATCCTATGTCGGCCTGTGGGTAACGGCTGTCGAGGTTCACTTCACGGCATGACGTTGGGAGTATTTACGTCGCGCTGACGCACTCCTGCGTGACCTCCTCCCTGTGCTGCAAATCAGCCTTTAGCGGAAGGACTGCAACGCAGCTGACGTCAAGCTTGTAGGGAAGTGTTTTGATTTTGCAACACTTCCAATCCAATCATCACCGTTGTTATACAAAGTTGTCTTTCCCGCCAGGCGGATTCGCGAGCCAGATGCTCCAGTCAGAATACTAAAGCATCGCTTTAAATACATTTCGTTCTAGTATGAGCAGGGTAGAAACATCAACGGTCACGACTAATAGAACAGCGATGACTTCTATTCAACTGCTAGGTGCAGCGTCTCGTCCTTAGCACAGCGTCATCTGTAGAAGTTGTGTTACAGTCGTCGATGAGGACTTGGAGATTAATTGGACCCTGCAACACTTTTTTCAACTTTTTAAAATCTTAAATGCTTTGAGAACGTAGTCAACAGACACATCCAGTACTTAAAGCGGGTGACCGCAAAGTGCCTCAGCCAACATTTACTTCAACACAGATTGAAGGCGGGCCAGTTGGTACATAACTGAGTTATAAAACAGCGCTGGAAACAGGACTACAGAAAGGGCACACAGGCAGGGCGCTGTCTAACAACTGAATGGATTGTCACTGAAGGGGCAATAAATACGAAAAGAAAGAGACACTTGAAGAAAGAAATAACAACTAAAGAATAGAAAAAAAAACAATCAGTTCCAAAAAGTACAGTAATCTTCATTACTAACACAATCGCAGAAACTAGCACGCCTTGTACCAAAGCCCTACTTATCTACAGTATCACTATGAAAGTGAATTTCCTTCCCCGTGAGAGCAACAGAAGGAGCGCTGACGCAATCATGTTTCCGGGTATGCATTTCCCAGGCTTCTCTAATCTCTCATCGCATGCGGTCCCGGTATCGCGCAGGCACGTGGCGTGGCTTTTCTCAAACAGAGGCAAACAGCCTGAGCTATTGGCAACGTGTACAGCGAGTGTGCTACCTCTGGCGTTTCTTACGTAGCACGCGTACTCCCGAAGACGATCGTTGAGACATCGCCCCGTTTGTCCCACGTATGACCGCTCACAAGACAATGGTATCTCGTAGATAACCTCCCCCTGGCATTGGACGTAGGGCTTCGCATGTTTCTTCGCGCATTTTTTCGTCGCTGGTCTCTCACTGTTTACTTTGCGGCAAAGGCTACTTAATCTGTCAGGAGTAAAAAACACGAGATCAACACCCGACCGCCCTACTATTTTCTTAAGCCTGTGGCTCACCCCGTGGATGTAAGGGATCACGGCTATCTTCTTTCTCTATCTGGATGCAGGCTCCTGTTCCTTGGATGGATTTCTCAGTCCTTTCAAGATTTTGTAGCCCATGCCGCAAAGCAGCGAATGAGGAACGCCACCCCTCCGCAGACGGCTTGTTTAGCCGTCCAGGCTGCTCTGGATTCGATAATGACAGGATCTTTACAGCCAGTTGTGTAATGCTGAAGTAGCAACTCCTCGCTTTACAAGCTTCGAGTGCGCAGACGTGAATGGCATGAAACCCTTGTGACCTCGCGGTGCATAGCTCGAACACAGGTGCTTGGCATTCAGGAGCAACCTCGTATCTAAAAACTATAGTTCGTCTTCAATGGGTACCTCCTGTGTTAGCTCGAAGTGGCTAAAGTTCTGGGCAAACAATCTCATAATGCCATCAACATCGCTCGCCTGTTCTTTCGCAGACACCTTGTACAGGACGAGGAAGTCGTCGACGAAGCAAAACACTTTTAGCACCGCGCTGTCCTTCATAGCCGCATCAAAAACCCTGCTATGGCGGGCGAGCACAAGGTCACTCAGTAGGTCGCTCCTGACAAATTAAGTAGACTTTGCCGCAAAGTAAACAGTGAGAGACCAGCGACGAAAAAATGCGCGAACATGCGAAGCCCTACGTCCAGTGCCAGGGAGAGGTTATCTACGAGATACCACTGTCTTGTAAGCGGTCATACGTAGGACAAACGGGGCAACGCCTCAACGATCGTCTTCGGGAGTACGCGTGCGACGTAAGAAACACCACAGGTAGCACACTCGCTGTACACGTTGCCAATTGCCCAGGCTGTTCGCCTCTGTTTGAGAAAAGCGATGGGCTGGCGTGATACCGGGACCGGATGCGATGAGACATTAGAGAAGCCTGCCAAATGCACACCCGGAAACATGATTGCGTCAACGCTCCTTCTGTTGCTCTCACGGGGAAAGAAATTCACTTTCTTGGTGATACTGTAGATAAGTAGGGCTTTGGTACAAGGCGTGCTAGTTTCTGCGATTGCGTTAGTAAGGAAGATTATTGTACTTTTTTGAACTGATTGTTTTTGTATTCTTTAGTTGTTATTTCTTCCTTCACGTGTCTTTTTCTTCTCGTATTTATTGCCTATTCAGCGACAATAAACTCAGTTGTTAACGCCCTATTTGTGTGCCCTTTCTGTACTCCTGTTTCCAGCGCTGTTTTATAACTCAAACATTTACTTATTTATGCCAAACGCTACACTTTTGTTATTACAGCAATGTAGCTGCTATTAGCTGCTTCCTTTCTGTTGCATAAATGCACACGTTCGATGGCCCGTTTAGAAAAAAAAGCCACAAAGCAACGCATACACGAAAGGCCAATAGCTCTGCTGTGACGATCAATTGAAAAAGTGCCGCTCTTTGCTCGTGATACCCATAGCTTTGAGCATGCTTCCATACGCAAAGAAAAGAGTGAAAGCGTTTATCGAAGGTGCTGCAGAGTCCCTTTAAAACATCTAAAAATTGAAGTTCGTTGATATTGTTATGTGGTTTCAGAAGTGATAAGGCGAGCCTTGGTTAATAATGGTGACCGATCAATTTATACACTATTTATGTACAAAATGGCCATGGGGGAGAGAAAGCCAGGCAAGGCGCCCAACCCAGCTTCGCCGTCCTCGCAGATGCTCGTCATCAGCGACTACACGTCGCTGCCGTCCTGATCGTCGTTGATGACGTAACTTAAGACCTCCTCGAAGGCGACCGTTCCGGTCAAGGCCGCGGTAGCTTGATGAGCTCGGTGAAGATGAACGATGTGATGAGAATATACAGTAAAGAAGCTCTTGTAACCATGGATGTAAGTGACCGGTTGGGTGAACACTGGCCCGCAGCAGCGACGTCCGCAAAGCAACGACGAACTGGTGAGGGCTTGTAACCTGGTCGGACCACAGGACTCGCAACACGGCGTCATTGGCTGGTGACATGTCGTGAGGTCTTGGCGGCTGTTGATCTTCTCGTCACGGGCTGGGGATACGTGGTGGGGGCGTTGTCGAGCCTAGGTAGCGGTGGGGCTGGGGCTGCCCGACATGGTTCACACCCTACGATGGTTCCACCTATACAGATAAGGCGCGAAGCTGTGGGCAGGACGGGGGTGTACTCCGAATATCAACAAAAATGTTACGGGGAAGATAACAGATTTGCAAGTTTCGTACAGCGGGATACAGGCACCGGGCAATACGAACAAGGCTGAGTGCGTGAGGGAGAGCGGTGATGGTAATGGCCGGGGAAGATGATGATCGCAATGAGCCGCGTAGATTGTCCACCTTATATCAAATGTCCAGATCTCCAACAACATAACCACGCCTAGCAACAGTAATAGTATTTTCGTCACTCATCCGAAACTACCGTAAAATTCCGACGAAGCACCCCTCTGTAGGCAAGTTGAGATCATCTGCAAAGTGGGGAGGGGGCGCTATCCCGGAACGGCACCAAAATTCAAGATGGCGGGGACAAGAATCTTTCAACCGAAAAAAAAAAAACGGAATACATATAGACTTAAAATTTTGTCAAAGAATGTTAGCCATCGCTTTCAAATCAAATAAATAGGCTCCGCCAAGTCAGTCCCCCGCTCCCCCCCCCCCAAAAAAAAAAAAATTCCCAGTATTCCGCTAGAAGTGCTCCCCTGTCTACTGGCACCACAGATCCAACATCTTCAGCGCACCGTGTAGGTAGCCTTCCTCCGAGCCATCCAGTGTGATGCTTGTGCCGAAGTCCCTGAAGTACCGTGCCCCAGTATTCTTGGATACAGTGCCCCACCCCTTGGAAACAAAATCGGGCACATGCCGCAAGTTTTCTTTTAGTGTTCGCCCTTCCTCACAATGTTTCGCGGGCTATAGGGCTGATAACCAGGATTGGATTGGATAGGATTATAGACTGGCCATGGCACGCCAGCGTTGCCTAGGTGCGGTTGATCTCGGGTCGCGGAATGAAGAGGAAGAGGAGGAAGGCGCTTTCCCGGAAAGGCGCAGAAATTTGATATTTGCAGGGGATTTAGGAGGGGAGCTTACACGGGTGGGTGCGGTTGTTCAAAATGTTCGAAATAATACCTCAAGGTTGTACGAAGCGTGAAGTGTCTTAATTTACCTCGTCTGAGGAATTTCCCGCATGAAAAATGGGGGGTTCTAGCTGTTACAAAATTTATTAAGCTAAGTGCTGAGCTTCTTTTTCTGGGCATAACTCCTTAACTGTTTTTTTCCTCCCGCCAGATTTACGACGCGGTGTGCTGAAAAGGACTACATTTGTGGTCGCTACATCATTAAGAAAGGTATCTCGGTAATGATCCCCGTGTATCAGCTGCATCACGATCCGCTTTTGTGGGTGGATCCAGAAAAGTTCGACCCTGACAGGCAAGTTCTCCAGGTGCTTTGTTTTGATTTTATCGATAGACTGAGCACACGTTAGCTTATCGTTTCTCGCGGGACGATGGCTCAGGGGTGAGTAAATCGTGCTGGTGGGCAACAGTTTTTACTCGCTTGTGGGTCACTTCAAGAGCTTTTCTTGTTGAGATTAAGAGATGAAGGCGATGTGCCGGAGATTCAAAAGGCTTTAAACAAGACCAGAGATTAGGTTTATCCTCTACCTCAGGTGAGTTCTTTCCATCGTAGGCTTGCCATAACACCTGCGCGTAAAGCCCTAATTTAAGCTTTAATAAACATGGTGTGAGCCTTCTATGCTCTAACCCGCTGCTTCGTTGGGAACAGACTTCATCGATACTTTCTAGAAGCCGGTGTCGTGCTGCTGATATGTTGCTAAAAAAGAACCGAGTAACAGGTATTGCTATGAAACTAAAATTGCAGACAAGCGCCGTTGGGGAGAAAAGAGATAGACGGAACTTCTATGATAGCAAAGGCATATCCCTCATGAAGAAGATAGAGATGAAGATTCAAGGATAGGAAAGAAAACCTTCCAAATATCATTTTATTTGGTGCTCCCGCGACCATTGTCTATTCCTCCTCCTGGTCAAGTTTTAACTAGATTTGGCTTTTTCAGTGCCCTTAAAATAAAATATCTCCCTCTGACCTGACGTGTGGCGCAGGACAAAGTTCTGCACAAATTTAACGTGAACCACACTAATTATCTTTGTTTTATATAGATGTTTTCTAGCAGAGAATGATAAAAAAGAAGTTTCAATTGCTCCATGTTACTTTCTTCCTATTTTCTTGTTCCTGCGGTATTCTGCCATAACTATATCCCCCATTGGTAACGCGTGGCCTCTGTAGAGGGGGCGCGTAATGAATCCTTCCAGTTATCACCAATAAATCAATATACATTTTCTCGTTTCAGTCACCCTAATGTTCCAGCCAGAGACTTGCATTTTTTATAGTTTCAAGTGGTGATTAGGAATTAGAAAAATGTTTCATAAATTCGGGTATTTTTACAGACCCTCCCTTCGGAGAATCTGCGATATGCACTCTGGTTTGCTCATTGCCTTTTCTACGTGTTAGAATTTTTTCACGAATATTGTTACCATAAAGGACGCAAGTAATACAATGCGTTCCCTCTTGATACAAGTTGAATATTCATTGTGCGTGTTTTACATACCATTCAGAGTTTTGTGAGTCCCTGAAGGGACCATGTACTGACTCTCATGAATGTTTTCCTTCAGTTGCCCTCTCTGAGCCCCGCAACGTTTATGCTTCAAACACTCGAGGCGATAGAGGCAGGCATAAAGAACAGGTAACCTCTGCGCGGGGCTCCCACGCGCCCACCATTTAAGCAGTGGGAGGGTGTCATTCACCTGCATAACAAATGCGCATGTGTCGATTTGAAGGTCACGGGTGTGAGTGAGCGCTATCATGGGCAATGAGAAATTCTTTCTCCCCCCTTCTGGATAACATGCAAAAGAATGTGGTAAGCTTAAATTACCGAGGAACAAACTTGGCCACGTAGGATCAAAGGAATGAGGCTTCTGAACTACGGCTAGAAAAAAGTAAACATCCCCCTCGCGAGGGGCACGATCAAATGCAGAGCATTTCCGCGGGGGGCGCGCCTGCAAGTCGTATGGATTACGTATTGGTTGTTGTTGTTGTAATTGTTGTCTTCCAGCGTAGACATTGTCGATGAAGTCGATGGTGAAACGTGCCGTGAACCCCCTGCCGCGGCTATGACGCAACGTGGAGCGGCTATGACGCAACGTGGAGCGGCTATGACGCAACGTGGCGCGGCTATGACGCAATCCACAATCCAACACAATCCACTTCAATCCAATCCAATCCAATCCAAACAATCCAATCCAAGCCAAGCCAAGCCAAGCCAATCCAAGCCAATCTAATCGAATCCAATCCAATGCCCCTCGCGAGAGAAATCGCCGCAACCACACGAACGCGTGATGTTGACGTCACGATCACGGCACAGATGTTAGCGACCGGAGCGCATGCGAACGACATATGTGGTTTAAGCGCGAACCGACCGCGGTGAGAGAGCGCGATGCGAGCGCACCCACCTGTTCTTGCGCGCGAACCGACTGTTGCTCAGCGCGAACCCAACGCGGCGAGAGAGGGTGTTGCGCACGTCCCCACCTGTTGTGCGCCCGAACCGAACGCGGCGAGAGAGGGTGTTGCGAGCGGAGAGAAGGGGAGGAGGACGCGGGGGAGAGGGCGCACCTGTGGCCGACGGTTGAATGAGTCAAGGATATCAGGCGCGTCCGTAACCTTCCATTCTGTGTCGGCTTTGTGGCGCAGTGGGTAGAGCACCATGTACCTTGCGTTCCGCCCGCAGAGTCGGGGGATCGAAACCTGGCGCCGGTAAGTATTATTTTTTTATATAGTGTAGGGGGAGCGATGCGGACTACGGACGTCAACGCGGGTGACATCGTGAGTTACTGAAATGCTCTGCATTTAAAAGTCATCTGTAGGAGGTTAAGCCTTAATAGGACGCGCAGCTGAGAAACATATCGTGGACGGTGGAAGTGGAGCACCCCAATGGAGTAAACTTCGTCACAACAATATCGGCATAATTGACTGGAAATTATTCGGCGCACGGAGCTGCATGCCAATATTTCTAATTTATTGCTCATTGTACGCTTGGATTACGTAGGGTCATTGCATGGTACTCTGTTGTTACAAAATTGATATGGTGCAAGGAATAATGCACCCCGTATGGCACTCGAAACCAGGAGACGCAAGAGCGGTTCACACAACGCGGAAGTACGGTAGCGGAAATACAGTTTATGTAAAAAGCTGCTATCCTATGAAATTGCCTTTAAACGATGCGGCAGGGATTTCATTAGGCTCCTTCTTTGGCGCGATGATATGCTATGTGAATTTACGCTTTCCATTGCACAGTGTGGGCAGGATGTGGCAGGTTCACTAGAACTATGCGTTAATGTAGGTGTGTTTTCCAGACGATGTCGTCAAACCTAAAGGCGAAAATCAGTAGTAATTACATTCTTTGTGTACATTACCTGACTGACGCTTCCGGTATGTTGTGAGGTTCTTCCACAGTAAAGCACCGCCGACCACAGAGGGTAGATAGTTTAAACAATTCATTAGAAATAGTATCTATCTTATCATATCCCTTCCCCACAAAATGAGAACACTGGCGATTGTACTTCAAACAAACACTGAATCTGCGGTGACCAATAGCCCGTTGCTCTAAAATATATTGACATTTATTAACCACAATTTTGCGGCACGTTAAAAGAACAATCACCCGAAATTTGACTGGAAACTGCAGGTTCAGCCCCGAGAACAAGCATCTCATCAATCCGATCGCCTACCAGCCTTTCGGCCTCGGTCCTCGTATGTGCATCGGCTACCGATTGGCCCTTTTGGAGTTGGCCTCAGTCACGACGCAAGTGCTACGGCACTTCCGCATCACGTTGGGTCCCAGCCAAAAGGTACCACTTTTTTTTGCACTAAATATGCATAAAAACGGTTAAAAGTAGAGTGGCAGTGACTAGTTGCCTTCATATTTTTTACAATTTATTTCTTGCGATTTTCGAACGCGATAATTTTACATCTATTATTCTTAATACTGTAGACTGTCTCGGCCTTTTTAATATCCCTAAAGTTGTGCTTAGAATCTTTAAAGTCCGCGATTAACGTGACTCCATGGAAATACCAAACGTTTCAGCAACTTCAGGCAGCAATTTTTCCACAGAATAATTGTGCCTGAAAAAATGTGCAGAAACTGAGGGAATTGTTTAACAATTCCTTTCCTTTTAATGTCGCTTGTCTACACTGTGCGTCCTTCAGGGACAGAGTTTTCGTATTTTGTATTTCTTTCTCCGAGGGGTGATATACATTCAAACCTAAGCTGGACGGCGAAAGGCAAGAGCCTGACGATGGCCTTCCTACCAAAGTGATTTGCACCTCTGGGAGCAGCAGCACACAATACATCATCATATGAAAAAATAAAAAAACTCTCAGCCACCCATTATTAGCTCATCCTACGCTAAAACGAAACAACATAGCATTGCTAAACTACGAAGCCAAAAACGGGTACATAAATGAACAAATAAACCTGTATATACATGCATATACAATATTCAGTTACATTTTACCGAATTAAGAATTTGTCAATAGCAAGGGAAGGTCCAACGTCTAGAGAAGGTCTAAGCCTGGTTTTACGCACGCGCCGTCTGTCCAGAGATCTTATCAGAGCTTCTTGGTCTACCAACTGGTCTATGGGGAAATGCATTACTTTTTACAGGTGACCATTGGTCCCACCACGGAAGGTTTCGCTTTCACTAAAAAGAAACGACGTATTCAAAATGGTGCCCCAGACAGGCTAGATAAACTCAAACACTAACCCCCGTATTCTGAATCCATCCTCCACTGCATGTGTTTCCTCCACTCGGTCGAGTGGAGGATACGGCAATAACTCCACTCGAGGTCTCAACGTATTTCATAAACGTGGTGAGGCCGATCGTCGGAGGAAATCCTCATTTTCGAGCGACCCTCGAGATCGCAGTTTCGGAGGGGGGGCGAAAGGCATCTGGACGCGAGGCTATTGCAAATTTCTATTCAAAACATGAAAGTACGCCACAAAACAACAATAACGTTTTTATTTTCTGTTAAATAACTATACCGGTATTTTAAGAAATATTACTTTCTGTGATGGAGCGCGGCACAAAAATTACATGAGCCAGGTGGACACAACAAGAGATAGCTGTTTTTTTGTCGGGTCACACTGCCACATACTTCGGTAGCAGACGATGAATCTGTTTTATTTTTGTGTACGCTGCTCCCCGTATCTTGTCGTGTCTCCCGTTATTTCTGATCTTATCGATCACTGTTAGTTTCAGCGCGCCCACTCCAGATGACAGCCAAGATAACGATGTCAGCGGAAGGGCTGGTTGCGGCGGTTTTGTTTTCATGCGTGACGAGCCTATATTTTTGACCGGAATTGCCGACACAGTGAGCGCTTAATTATTAGTTTATTGCTGTTCACGCCACTATCATCAGCTAAAAGCCCACATAATGTTCAGATTACAAAGGATTGCTTAGTAATTTGGATGGCACCATGGTAAACCCGCTAGAAATGTTTGTTGCACGAAAGTCGCAGTAGCAGACGAGCACGAAGCGACGGGCACTTGGAAGGGGCGGAGCCTCGCAGCGCGGGCGACGCGAAGAAAAAAGAAAAAAGAAAACTGCGCTTTGGAGCAGACAAGACGCTCGCTCGCTTTGCTACGGCGATCGCCTGCTTCATACGCCCAGTAAGCAGATTACGGAAGCCGTGTCATAGGTTAGTGGGACAGCTTCATTACAAGGTGATGACTGGTGGTACATGAAAGCAACAACCTTGTTATTACGAGGATAAAGGCAATCCCGCACAGATATCTCCGAGCTCATACGCCGTCGCAGAAAACATCAAGACGCTTCGATTTACGACCTCCAACAAACGCCTGACGACACGCCTTGTCGGCGGCGACACGTTGACGAAGGCACCCATCACAACCTGAAATGTCCCGGCGCCAAAACATCGCAACATAACCAGCAGGAGTAACGCAGGGAGCAGTGGGTGGCCGTGGTTGCTGGCGTTTGGCTTGAAGGGTAGTCACCTCGGCAGCTCCAGCACTGATCGATTGGGTAAAGCGGCACCACGACGCGAAGTCGCCCTCGCTATAATACTCGAGGGTATTCAGCCGGTACCTTATGCGCTGACATGGCAAATTCATGGCGCAGAAATCCCCTAAACCTTCATTAAATGCCTCATCAATGCGGAATACATGCTCCGCGAACTCTGCTAAAGAGGCGAGCGAGCAGAGCCGGCTCGCTCCGAGAGGAGCGCTGGCGGCCATCTTGAAAATAGTACCGGAGGGCTTTTTCAAGGTAGCACAGACGACACCTTGGAGTAGCTCCTCCAAATCGCCGAGCGGCTACTCCGTTGGAGTAGACACTCGCGTGGAGGTTAGTTGACGAAACCGAAGCTCGCTTTCGGTTTCGAGCCTCCGCTTTCTCGAGCGGAGGCTCGAGTGGAGGTGGGACTCAGAAATAAGGGGTTTAAACAAGGCGACTCAAAATAAACCTGAGCCAAGCATAGTGCGCACGCAGCAAAAATAAATCTGAGGAAATCTCCAGAATTGTTGGACCGAAAAGAAAGGAGGGAGAGAAGGTGAGGGGCGAGATGTCAAAAGACGGGAGGCTGTTACGAGGCAGCAGCGGCAGGAGACCATCGTCTTTGGACGACATTTGGAGCGAGGAAAGCAGATTCACGGTCTATTTTCGTGAACATTTATTTTACTGGTACACTTGACGAAATATAACATGCAAATACAAGTTAGCCTCCCCTGTTTACCCCGAAGGCGCCCTCTTGTAAGGAAAATAAATAAAATTTCTAGTGTGCTTGTGGATACTCTTACGTGAAATGATAAGAGGTTGGGTTGTCAGTGCACTCTGCTTCGTACAGGTGCCCCAAAAAGTAAACGGAGCCCGACTTCGTGAAATTAAAATAATTTCTATACTATGAGGCTGCCAGCATAAATATAATCTGTGCGGCTCGATTTTACAATAGAATTACTTCCTTGAAGAGTCATTTAGAAGTTGCTTGTTAGTGAGGTGACGAAGAAATCCCCTCAAACTATCCTACCCGTGATCCGTTTACATTTTGGGGCACCTGTATTGTTGTCCTCAGGAGGTAACAACAGAAGGAACATAACGTTCCTTTTTTTTCATTCAGCACGTTCACAAATTTCATTGCTTGTATTGGTTATTATGAAGCTAGCACGCTTATAAACAAGACGGCGTGATCACAATAACCGGCTGTTATTTACAGTTCACAACAGTTTTCCCCTTCCCATGGAAACGAGTCTTCGGAAGAAACTGTGGTTCTCCCATTGTTGCTGTGAAGTAACTGATATTTCAACTGTGAATAATTTTCCGTATACAACAAGTCCAGTCAACAGATGGTATCTTCCACATTGTTTCCTTACAGCCTGACTTGGAGCTTCAAACGTACGCCCTGCTGACGATGCCAAAAGACAACGTTTGGATCAAAATTTGCCCTCTCATCGAAGAAAAATAATTTTATTTTGGGGGGGGGGGTGCAAAAAGAAGTCAACTGAGTTATCGGAGGTCCTCCTGTGCAGCGGGGTCCTGGAGAATCAACGTGACCTTGTGTTGCACGCCAGACAAGCAGCTGAGACTTTGGCATCACCAACTAGGGACGCCACGCACTTTGGATGGTCGAGGCTAGAGCCCTGAAGATTATCCGCTGCTCCTTTATTCTCTTGTCTTACACAATAAACATTTATTTTTATTTTTTGGGTGAAAGTAATATTTGCCGAGTTGTAAAAATGTACTGCTCTCAGCCTAAAGCAAGAGACAAGGTTCCGGCAGCACTCTCAATGCGTGCCCTCCCTGTTTACCTACGCAAAAAGGGAGGAAATTTTCTGACGTTACTGTTACTGTCTTGTTCGCAAAGTTACGACCAATCGATCGTTACCTGATTCCTCCACATCGAACGTACCCCTCATCGTAAATCACCCTTCGAAGCATCGACCACGTCACACATCGCGCCATGGTTTACCACTGTTTCGCCAAGGCCCAAGAACTACAATATCTTAGAGCCGTTGCCGTAGCTCAATAACGACGAAGAGGCAATGTATTGTGAATAAAGCGATCAGACCGTCGCGCAGACTGACGCTTGGAAAGACATCCAGTGCGCCCGACGCTGCACCGCGATGAAGCTGATATGTGCCTAGCCCCGCATACAACACGTAAGCACCGAATCGTCGCAGAGCTCCACCCAGTCCCATGCTCCTAGAAAGAGCATACCTTTTGATCACGTGACGGCCTGTGACTTACCGTATGGTGCGACCAGTAAATCAAAGCCGAAATCTTGGCCATCAGCGGATTTCGCGAAGGAGCCGTCAATCTACAAGTACCGATCTAGGTGAAGGCGGCGCAAAAGGTAATTTTGGATAGTATCACGAATCAAAATTTTGCAGGTGCTCTCAGTGATGCAACTTTGACTAAACGTGTTGTTTTAACGTATAGCACCCACTCACGAGTCTGTGGTTTGCTTGTGGTGTCTACTCCGGATTTCCTCTTTGCATGTACATGAGGACACACGTAGCAGGTTTCGATATAGCACTTTCTGTAGAGTTATGGAAAAGATAATTTCACCTACCGGGAGGTACAGAATTACTGGTGCACATTGTATATAAGCTAAGACGCCTGGTTATTAGCCTTAGCAAAAGAAGATATCGCCCTTCCGCAATTCCAACAACTTGCTTACATCGCTGGCCTTTAGCAACGAAGCTATCATTCAACGGGAATTACGAAAACATGCGTTGTTTAAAAATCGAGGCAAGTCATACCTCCCATAGAACACTTTTTGTGTACCACTATTATTTCCCAAACTTTAAGACTTCGTTCTGCAGATTTGGCAAAAAACACTTTTACATCAAAATTAGAGGATAACTCTGACCTTCTCTTTTTATTCTTGAATAAAGCGGCGTGGCATGTTTTTGTAGGCTTTTCTTTTACGTACATAAATTAGCGCATGCGCTCCAGCAGGAATTCTGTGTACTACATTGCCGCAAGTCTTGTTCGCCCACCGCGTGCCAACCATTTGTTGGAAGGAAAAAAATAAAATAGGGCAACGAACATTTCCCATAAAAACACCATTACATTGAATAGAAGAACCGATGAATGAAGAGACATAAATGGGCATTCTTTATCTGTTTCAGTGACCTACCACATCCTCCCCTTTGCTTTCCGAGGTTTTCTTGACTGCCAACTCTTATTTCTGTGTTATTTTCAACGAGCCCCTCATTTCCTATTCTGATTCGTTGTATGTATGTATGTATGTATGTATGTATGTATGTATGTATGTATGTATGTATGTATGTATGTATGTATGTATGGATGGATGGATGGATGGATGGATGGATGGATGGATGGATGGATGGATGGATGGATGGATGGATGGATGTAAAGGGGATGTGAGGAGACGTTCCGCCTTCATTTATTGAGGAGTGCCGAGCGAAGAGCAGAAAGCGAACAACGGGCGGAGACGGGCGAACCCTGGCGCCGGTAGGTGTACTGCGTGGCCGAGTGCGAGCGCGGTGCTGTCGTCCCTTTCTCTGGATTCAAACTGCCGGCCACGTGACTCCTGCCTCATGGCTCGCCGCTCGGGACAGGAACTGCAGGCACGCGGTGCACTCCTCCGGCGGCGCGAGCTCCCTCGGCTACCACGGCTGAGCGTCTACACCTACCCCCCTCTAGTGCGCTCCCGGTGGTGAGACGATAGAGAACAAACAAAAAAAATGAACAAAATATTGACAACAAGAAATGTCCTAAGTGCACTGTACACTATGTACAAGTTCTTTGCAGTCACAGTCCAAGAGGTAGCGGAACGGCAAGTTGTATTCTATGTAAAAGTTGTGTCCAGTCCTGGTCAGACCGTGGAAGCTGTCCGGTGATTCGCCATTATTTCGGGCGGTCGTCCCAGGTTCTGCGACGATTAGGAAAAGAGGAGGCGATGTGGAGCATAAAAGTGATATCGATGTCTCCGACGTCGGCGAAGGAACGCACTCAACAGTAAAGGATGCACTGGGCTTGTTGTCGGGTACAACTTGTGAGGCGAGTAGCGAACCTTGCATGGTTGTGTCTTCGTGGAGTGAGAGTTTAGATGAAGAAACGTCGCCCGTGGCTGTAGTCGGGGATGTGGCAGGGGCAGATTGCGGAATGCACATCTCACACTTCGGTTGCGGAGTCGAGACGTAACGGGGTACCAGATAATTTAGGTACGTTTTTAGTGGTAGTCAGGCCTGCTGGACTGCTAGAGTAAGATTAGGCAGCCGGGCACGGTGCTGAGTCATGCTGATGAATGCTGGTGGGCGAGGGGATCGCTTGCTTCAGCAGGGAGTATTGGACTGACGGAGCAGCCAGCATCTTGAAGCGAATGATGGGCAGGCGGTGGGTTGGGAGGGCTTGAATCACCAGTTTTCACATAGCAACGTCACCGTTGACGAAGAAAAACGCTTCGGCCTGAGCCAGCAACACCTCGACATCTCTGGCGTAAAATGGCTGTAGTTGAAGGTAGGAATTGTGCTGGAAAATGTCAGTCGTCCTCCACGGCACGAAAAAGCTCACCAAAAATACTGAGCTTCGTGGCGGTATCGACAGTGCCATGGCCGTGGATGGCGCTCACGCGCGCATCGTCGTCAGGCAAGGCCACAGGGTGTTCTTGTGACACGGAGGACGGAACTGAACGTGGCGTTTCCGCAGTCACAGCTGATGGGTCTATGTGATGTACGGGAGCAAGCGATCGCAGTTTGACGAGACGGACTCAAGTGGTGGTATAAACGCATTACATTTGGCTGTTGCAGCAGGATAAGCTTGCTGACAATGAAAACAGGTGGTTCAGCCGAAATGATCAAGGACTGCCATGTTGAAGTCGTCGTACACACTTGGGATCTGCAGCAGCAGTCGAAGTTTTACCACGATGCGCTCTGGGACAGCCGTGCTGGCGATGTTGTAGCGCTGCGCCTGGGTGTTGATACCTAGGAGGAAAAATGGCTCTCGAGCAGCGCGAACCACACAGGAACGTCTTTCACGTAGAACGCCTGCAGTCCCGGAAGCGTGTGGTAAGGGGGCTGGACGGATGAGCTTCGGAATCCAGACTGGCGTGGTAAGGCCATGGCTAACGTGACCTAGGGCGCACAATCACAACGCTGACGTAGCGTTAGCGATACCTCTGAGATGGTTGGCGTGGATTTCCTAACATGCTGCTGAAAGTTGTTCATGGGCGCTATTCCAGAAGGCTCTAGATAGCTCAGTCCCGAGATTCCAGCTGATCGAGTTAACAAAGTAGTGATAGTACAGCATCCGATAAACCTCAAGCGACACCGGAGCAATCGCGCGAAGCACGTTTAGCATTATCAGCGCGCCCAGTTGAGGCCGCTAACGTTGAAAAAGCACACCTTGCACGAACATCCGCATGCAGTGCCGTCTAGAATCGAGTTTCAACATGCACTCCATTATACAAAGTAGTTAACCCAGCTACTCCTTCTAAAACTCCGGCCTCGACCCAGCCTTCTTTTAAAGCTGCGCCATGTGAGGCGGCGAGGGTCGGCTCCGATTTTTTCGGTGTTCTGCTCTTCCACTGAAATCATTTTGCCACGCGGTTTGAGGGTGGCTCCAGTGCAGCTCAGCGCAAGCCCAAAACAAGTAGGCGAGAATGTTCACTGTAGTGAAAGGAACGCACCTTTGTCCTGACTGTCAGTCAGACTGACCGGCTTTGTTTACGTGCGGACGGCGGGCGTAGTATCAGATATCACCCCTTATTAGCGTGTCATGAGCGTGTTTCAACAATTTACGAGTGCGTTTTAGACGTTGAAAGTGTGTCATCTGTCGTCCATTTTTTTTGTATGAATACGGCTGCCATAGGAAAATCTTGTCGTCCTGGCAGCTCCTATCATCGGGACTAGAGCGAGCACTTCGTTCGGACCGAATCCGCCTCCCCCCCTGTGTCTGTGGCAGCATTTGACTGACGGTGGCCTGGGGACGTCAATCGTTCATTGTTTTCTGCTGACCTTTGCTACCGGAGCATCTAATGCAAGTGACTTCGTGGCTGCGACGCTACCCCATCGGCGATGTGGACGCCATGGCCGTCATAGTTGGGTGGGGATTCGGTCGCTACGCCGCGCCCACAAATGGGCTGGGTGTGTGTGATTGACACGAGAACTCGGAAGAAACTCGGCAGAGATATTGCGCGGCCGAGTTGAACTCGTGACGCTCGTTTTTGCGGCTGCTGCAGCATAGATCATGGTTCACGGTCGCCGTAGCAGGCATATATCTATGCCGACAGAGTTTTTCCTTTAGCAGAGGAGGAATTTCAAGCCTTTATTTGTCTCTAAAAGTATTGTTCATTGGCTGTGCAGCCATCTGACAACCGAACCCCTTTGCGACGACTTTGATTCGGCTTTCGCTTCATAACTGCCGAGGAGCAAGTGCTGCGTGCACGGCGGATTTACGCGACGGACACCTTTCACGGATCGTTGGTAGCGACCGCACCAGCCACCGCCCTCAGGCGACAGTCCGCCGGTGTGTGCGCTATAGGATTGCTGCAGACAAGCCTTGCGCCCTTTAGATGCAGGGCATCTTATAGTCTGGGCATGTCCCGCGTCGGTGTCCGCACTCACACTGCGCATGCGCAACTCTCCTCCTTCCATCTCTCCAACAGCTGCGCGATACTCCCGCCACTTCTTCTCTCGTACCAGCTGCGTGCACTTCGCTTTCTCTTCTCCCGTGTTCTCGCTTCTGCTTTCGCGGCGCATGCTCGGCGCTTGCGCATCTCTCCTCCTCTCGTCTCCTCTCCTTCAAACTTGAATGTAAATCGGGTAGCGCTCTGCGCGCGTTCAGTTCAGTGCTTGCTGCGGTTGACTCCACTTCCCTCCGTTCTTCCGATGAAGTGTGATGGAAGCAACAGTCCCGTCAGTTAGTGGGTTGGCGCAAGCAAGCGTCAGCACCACCCCACAAACTAACAGCAACTGCTACGTCAACTGAAAACAAAGCGGCGCAGCGAAGGGCACGCGACGCTGGGCGCAAACGCTTGAAGCGAGCGGCGGACCCTGAGCTTCGTCGGCGCGAATGCTCGGCGCTTGCGCATCTATCCTCCTCACGTCTCCTCTCCTTCAACCTTGAATGTAAATCGCGTAGCACGCTGCGTGCGTGCGTTCAGTTCAGCGCTTGCTGCGGTTGACTCCACTTCACTCCGTTCTTCCGATGAAGTTCTATAAACACAACGGAAACACAACGAAACCCCGAGATGCTCCGCATCTACTCAGCGTTCCCTTCGGGAAGATGGGGCCAATTATTTTTTAGGTGGTTAGCCGGACATGGCTTCCGCAAATTCTACCATGCGTTTATCTGTCTGCAGCCAGAGCGTACGCTTCAGTCGCGACCACGGTCGCGACCGCTCGGTGGAAAGAAGGTTTCCATTGAGTGGCCGTACGTACGTTCGGTATCGTCTGCCAGCAAAACTTCTTGATGTGGCGTTGCATCACCGTGCGCTTCATTTATCGTCAGCGCGACAGACGATTTTCTTGAGGTGTTTCGTGTCACACCATTCTTGCGAAAACTTTACTCGCAGGAGAGTGTATAATCAACGGCGTCCGTCTATCATCGGAGGCGATCTTTACGCATTTCCACGGGTTTTGTCAAGTGTCTTTGTCGTCTGGCTGGAAGCGGATCATGAAAACCTTGTGAAGGGAAGATGGAGACCGAAAGAAACAGCGTGATGCCAGAAGAAAAGTGAAGGTATAAAAAACCAACAACTGTGGAGAGCTTCGTCGAACAAGAGCTTTGAAGAGCAAAGTGAAATAAAGGAAACAAATTTGAAAAGCTGTGGTTGTTGCTATTCCTTTTTTTTGTAGCACATGGACAATTGGGTGACTTACCCGCAATTGAGAGCTTTGTGGAGCGGATGGGCTCCGTTTTGAAAATTCACAAAACTGTGAATTGGAAAATAAAAGTTGTAGAATAATGCGCGACACGCGAACGTGATGAAGCATGAGAATGACAGGTGCCAGTGCTGTGTGCCAGTCTTCTAGCTGGCGAGTTCACTACGAAATGAAAGAGAAGAAACTGATGCAAACACGGTATAGCCGAAAAGAATCCCGCCGAATGCCAAAATTCACGCCCAAAGACAAAGAAATCAAAGCGAGGAAATATACGCAAGTGCAATATATCAATTACGAATTACTGCAAGTACAATTATCGGTTGCTAATAAGTATCGCAAGTACAATGTATCAGTTGTTATTAGGAATCGCCAAGCTTTCGCCTTGGAATCACGTAAGCAGGCTGAAGTGGTTCTAGAAAATTTTGTATCTGAAAGCGAACGGAGGGTTTCGATAGCACCGAGCAGCAAGTACTTTGAATGTGGCGCGTTTCCATCACTCGCTTTCGTTTTTTGCCAGTCGGCCTTTACCACGTGATTGCATTGTCTGCCACCGACGGCAGAAATGGGCATAAACGGCTGCTTAGGACGGCAAATTTCAAACAAAAAGCTCATAAGAACGCCTAAATTAAAAAATAAATGAACTTTGTAGTGAAATACAGATTATTAAAATAAAAGCGCGATAAAGAAATAAAGTTGGATTTGCTTGCCCCCATTAGCCACCGGTGCAGCTGTGGAACGAGAGACAGCCGTGAAAAACGCACCACGCCCTAGTCACGCCTCCTTGGAACGCGCCGCTTTGGACCGATTACGTCACCCCAATAATCAGCAAATAGCATGTATTGCATTTTTAAAGCGCTTGAACTCCGCCTCGAAATATTATCATTACGTCACGTGGGCGTCGCTAGAGCTCGTTGTTTCCCGAGTTTGGCTCAATCTCGGGCCTTCTGGAATAACACCCCATGACTGGCAGGCCCGGATTGTTTTGCCCGCTTCAACATCTCTACCAAAGTGGACGGCGTTATCATACGCTAGAACTGGTGGCAACCGGCTTCGCTAGCACGGCGTCTGTAGTGGGAGAGGTTTTGTGCTTTGCACTTGAGGCGCGAAGGCATATGAACTGGCGAGGAAAAGAGCATGCGAGATCTCACGCCACGAGCTCTGGGCAAACGTTCTCGAAGGTCGACCGGCGCCCGTGCGCCCAATGACGTCACAGCTAGGCCAGGGTTGTCTCGGGCTACGCGCCTACATGAAGGTGGTGCTGGGCGACTCACGCTGGGCGAGTTGCTTTGTTAGTATTTATGGGAACGCCAATGGGCAATGATGAAGCTGAACTAGAACTGCTGTCAGAACTTCGCATAAAGACGTTCTAAAAGTTCCCCGATGCACTCCATGCAGATTGTTAAACAAGAGAAGGAGGAACGTGCGACCGGGGCTTGATGTATTATGTCTAAGGGGCATACCAATTTTCTGTGACATGCGGCCGGTGTTTGCAATTGCCACGTCGTCTCTGTTAAGCCAGCACCGCCTCCACCCCTGCCTGCTGTTGCCGCTTGACCAGCAGTTCTCAGCACGCCATTCGCGGGAATAAACCCAGCCAATCCCGCTCCGCTTACCTGGTCTCCAACCTCGCTTTTCACGCATGCGCCTGTGGTAGCGCCAGAGGACATTATTGCTTACACAGGTGCGCCGGGTTTTTATTTTTGTAGTCAAATAAAGTTTCGTTTTAAGATGCCCTTAACATGTGGCCGCCATGGTTCGGCTTCACTTACGGGTCAGCATGAATTCGCGTCTTGGTCAGTTCTCTGCTGGTGTGTTGTTTATAAACAATGCCAAAATACTTAGCAACCGAATTTCAATCTCCACTACTCAACGTAAGCACACCCAACCTTTTTTTGGTGGGCGCAATTAGAACACTTCCATCAAGTCAGCCGGCACGGGATTGTGTACACATTGCTTAGCGTGGCGCATGCGCACTTTACACACTCTTCTTTCCGTTGCACTGCAGTCTATCTCGATATATGACATTAAACTGGCTGCAAATTACCTTCTGGTCGCAAGCATTTCTTGAGTGCATATTTTGTAACCATACACGAAAAAGGTCCTACACACCCACACGTCCTACACACCCGTGTCAGTATCGATGGTGCCAACATTCTTTGTTCCTCATGTCAAACTACCTGTCCATTGAGGGCCGCTTTCGTTGCTTGTGCAGATTCTAACCTCGACACGTACTCTGAATGTGTGCCACGTCACCCTTGTGATTTTGCCAGCGGCCAGTGAGTGAAGGTCTATATCAAAGCTTGTGTTCTAGGCATGTAGGGGAGCCGCATGCCCGCATACTAAAACATGATAGGAAAGAGGGCGTGTACCTTTAAATTGTGAACTTTTCAATCAGTAAAACCAGTCAAAACCTAAGAGCAAACAGGAATTGTAAGGTGCTATTACGACAGCAAGGGAGGATGAAGAGCCTGTTCTGTGGTCACAAATAATGGAAGTAAAAAGTCCGTAGAGTTATGTAAACCCGAGAGATGATGAATCGGCAAACAGATTTTTACTGTAACAAAAAGACACCCATAGAATTTTTCCACCCCAGCTTGGTGTCCAAGGGCAAGGACATATATGAGCAAATACTCGCCCTAGGACGAGAGACTGCACGGTGTGGCCAAGACCGCGACGGAAAGGACCACACCGTATTAAAATGACAATATGCCCAGCCAACCTGATATTTAGTACACCTATACGTTTTAAAAAATTGAGGATAGCATGTAGTGGAAGCATTACTGATTTTCAGTGAGAATTAAAGACAACCCACAAAAGTCAAGAGGCAATGACAAGACCATCATTTACAAAGTTGATCGTTAAATATACGGGAGTTTTTAAATGCGACCATTGTTTAGCTACAACTCAGAGCGTTGAGCCGCTTATAGGGCTTTCCCTTCCGCCGTGGTTCAAAGGGGAAGCCATAAGTGTCAACGTCACCATCATGTACATATATACCATTCCAGACATTCTGCTGGAACTCCCAAGGTCGGCCTTAATATTTTTTATAGTTACGTCGTCCGGTAAAAGTAAAAACAAACTTACCCTCCCACAAAAACAGACATACGGTGCCCGGCTACGATTTCCATTTGTCTTGGAGATAGAGGCGCTAAAACCGAAAAAAGGAAACATGAGCCATTTACATTCCTCGAATAGTCACTGACCATCGAAGCGAAAGAGCCTCTGAGGATGACCGAAATACATAAACACTTCTCAGTCGTAATAGAGCGTTGCTGTTGGGACTCTTGATGGCTCTAATAATGTTGGAAAGAATTGTGCTCGTAAAAGAATGTACAAAACTTGTGTTTTTATTATTTCTAAATTTCCTTGCCAAGTCACTTGAGGAATTCTTGGCCTAAAATCACTGCAATGTGGTCAGTATCTTATTTTACAAATTTCATTTGTTTTGTCAATAGTTGGGGGCGTATTTATGGTCGTCGGGTATAGAAGTAATTCAGTAATTCATGCGCATCAACCCAATTTAATGAAACGCTGGCTATGCGGAATTCGTTGGGCATCGCTGTGGAGCTGCTGTCAAATACTGCAACACAAGCTGCGGTTGACAATCTGCCGTTGAATAATAGTACAACGAATAGGCGGCATGAAATCTCCCTATTCTTGGGAAACTCGGAGTGGACACACTTTTGACATGTGATCATGGACTACAGACCGCCATCGTAAAGTCGTTGGAGGAATAAATTGGTGGTGTCTAATACCTTGGATGGGGTAGCGGAACGCCGAGTGTTTTCTATTAAGAAACGGATGCCTGCAACCGAGAGCAATAAACAATAATATCTGCATGTGCATACTTTCTAGCTAATAGACGGCAGGTGTTATGACGGATTTACAGTTGGACGTCATGGTATTGGGACATTGGGCACTGTGTAGCAAAATTAGAGAAGTGCGGGCAGCAGCTATGTCGCATGTGTCATAGACAGCTCACACGGGCACTTTTAGGAATGCACTGGAGCCTCAGAATCTTTTCGAGATTTAGGCGAGACCGAATGCCACAGCAGCTAATCCAGATGATAGGGGGGCATGCCAAGAGCACTATTTACTTCATTTGTCGTTATTGAACTTGCCGCGTCGAAGTATAGAAACATTCGTCTACGTACCTCGGTTTTAGGTTTTTAAGCGATCCATCGTTCTGCATGCGTCTCCTTCTCAGAGCATCATCAATGAGACTTTGTGCCAAATCTGGCAGATTCACTTAAAAAGAAACTTGTGTTAGTTTTCTGTTGTTACAAAATGTTTCTAGCGCTAAAATGAGCGTTCAGCGCGCGAAACAACTGCATGATTATGCCCAAAGTTTGACAATAATTGTGTGACGACGCCAGCCCAATGTACGAAATACTAGTTGATGGGAAACATCCAATCAGCGGAACGTATGCTGTCGATATTTAATCATTAGGTGAATATTTTGTGGTGCCCTAATTCGATTCAATAAAAAACCTATGCTGAAAGGGCTCCTTTACGCGAGGCTTGATGCTCTTTAAAGTGCTTCAAAATTCTTCAGAGGGTGCATAGCTTGGATACTGTACCGAGCCGCGCCGTTCTTCTTTCGCACTGATGGAGATGGCATTTAAAATTGCGAGCTTGTATTGAAAGGAGAAAACTTTTTCTTTTCTAGCAGTAGAATTGAGAAACGAGGAACCGACACCACAGAGAGCAGTGGAGATGCGTGACTGCATGCCGTTAGGCAGGCCTGGCTCCTTCTCAGCACCGACACTCACACATGGAAACTCCCGATAGTGAGACGTGCGTGCGAAATTAGCTAAATTAGTGTATTTTCTCCAGCCGATTTTTTCAGAAAAACTGCAAAAAAAACAATGACTTATTCGCGCAGCGAATTTGTGACTTACAGTTAACCGGCGCAACGACTTCTTTACACAGAAGTCGCTACCAAATGGGCTTCAACGGTGTTGGCTATGGGGAATCGAAAAACTTGTTAAATCTGCAAATTCGTCATATAGAGGTTCGTCAGATCACGTTGGTCTGCATAAGGAGCACGAAATGTTGTTGAAAGCTTCTTGCACAATTTCCCAAATTTTGAACATTTTACTATCCTGGGATTGGGATTTTTCAACTCATTACCACGAAGAAATTATAGACTTTACGTCGTTAGCACTCGTTCCACCAATCGCATTTAAGACACTATTTTCTTCTTTAAACTCAGTTTCGTTGAAATTGCATAAAATTACAAAACCGGCATTGCATTTTAAGGGGAGAAGCAAGAGGGGAGGGCGAGGGCTTCAAGGGTGGGATGGGAAGTGAGAAGAGGGTATTACATTGCAGGAGCGAAGAAAACTATCGTGTTTGGAAGAGGTTTCCAGCGGAGGGAGCAGACATAGAGCTAAATTTTAGTACTGGTAATTTTACTGCTGCAACAATAAAATACAATACGCAGGGATTGTTTACAGCATTTATGATTTTATTACAAGACATCGTCTCCTAGAGAAAGCAATTGCAATGTCTATCGCGCCAGGTATACTAGAATTAGAAAGGGGTTAGTGTGGTCAGTGCGTTTTGCCTTGCAGTATTGCCATAATGGGTCGCATAAAGGCTACGTTTTTCTTGCTCAGCAAGTCAATAAATTTTGTTGCTTGAATTTGCGTATTTGGACGTTAACATACCAATTTACCCAGTGGCCGTAATGAAGTGGTGTATTCAACGTTTCGCCACGCTTTCGTCTTTTTCCGGTGTGATTCCTGGAAATAGCTTCCAAGAGCGGACGCTTGGGCGAGTTGTTAGTACATAGCATTGGCGGAAAGCTCGAATTAACACGATGACAATAGAAGAATACAACATAGACGAGATGAAGCGCTCGTCTTCGTCTCGTCTATGTTGTGTTCTCTTGCCCTCGTACTAATTCGCTCGTTCCCTGCGAATGCAATGTCCTGGAAATAAGGCATGCATTACTATTTGCAAAAGCAAAGTACAGAGTATCACAACCGAGAATTATAACCGGATGGCAAAGGCCGCCCTGAATTCATGGGCTGATATCCAAGACCTTCTCTTTTACTTTACAGCCTGACCTTGAGCTCCATACATATGCACTTCTGGACGTACGAAAGTACGACGTTTGTATCAAACTTAATATAATTTGCCCAGTTGTAAAAGCATACAGTTGTGGTCGAGAGAAGACAAAGAAGCCGAGTGGTGAACACGGATGTTGTTTGTGTTTCACTGATTGCGTACATTTTTGGGGCTTTACTGCTGATTTGCTCGTTTCATAGGTAACATTTGCATTGCTAAGTTTAAGCAAAACAACTATTGCTACTTTCAACAACATCGGACATGCACTGGCGGACATACCTACCTACATGAATGAATACGTATGTACGTAAGTACATACATACATACATACATACATACATACATACATACATACATACATACATACATACATACATACATACATACATACATACATACATACATACATACATACATACATACATAAACACACACCTATACTGTTTCTCAAAATGTTCTAGACCAACACTAAGCCTTTTGGACCACGAAGAATTCAGAGAATAAGCACAACCTTCAAATGAAAAAATATTATTACAGTAACAAATATAGGTGTTTTCATTAGCTTTCCCGCACAAAGCCTTTCAGCGTGGCTCGGAACGTCAGCGCGTACATTGAATTTTTTTGCGGCCCGCACACTTTCGGTATGACCTAGAAAACTTTGACAAAGACTTTCATACATACTGTTACCTGTGGAACAAAAATGAAGACAAACCTTTAGAGGTGGTGAAACGATGTAACTACACGATGTCGATCTTTTCAGAGACCGCGAGGCCTACTCGTGGCACAGACGTACCACTACAATTTGAGATCTCATGCGTGTTTACTTCACCAGACCCTGGCAGCCATGTCACAGATTCCGAAGGAAACACTGAGTGTTACGCGGCTGGGACGTCGCGGTGTGAAGTAGGTCAAAAGCAAGCAGTCATAAGACGACCTTGAATTAATTTTAGGGACAGATAAAGCAAATTCAAGGAGAAATCGTGATCGTGCAGTTGTTATTCTCTTTATGCATTGAAATATTTTGCTGGACAATGAGTAGATTCAACGTCAAATCGCAGGCGACTTAAGAAAGGTAAAAGTAGTCAGGGACCGGGATTGCTGCTAGGTTGCAGTGTGCTGCATTTATTGTGGGAAAAATGTGAGATTAGCTGCGCAAATACCAACAGGCAAAACCTTGTTTGGAAGAGCCGACAAACACGATCCAGTGGAGAAAACAAATCAAACTCAAAATGGGCGAACATATGACATAGCCACTAAGGAGTATTGACACTAAACGATGAGTTTTATTCCCCAAAACCAATCGTTTCGACAGGCTCTAAAAGGAGTCATGATTTATTCTCTCCCTGCTACTCTAGCACCTACACATAACGCAAGACCATTGCGCACCGCTACCCCCAAAGCAGCGGGAGATACTGCTGTGCAGCTCGAGCCTCTCGGACTAGCTCCTACTCACCGGGAGACGGGATGCTTCTCCGACAGCTCATGGATTCCTGCGAAGGGAAACCACTCCTCCAAGAACACCATCAATGCTCTTAATAAATGTGTTTTCTCTCTGTTTCCGCGATCGGGTGCAACAATATCGACAGCGACTGTGCAGGAAAGTGGCGGGCTTGAAGAGCGAGAGTACCAAACGTAATAAGTCCAGAAAAACCAAGGAAGAAATAAGCTTGCTGGGAACGGCCAGAAGGTACGGGAATGCTATGCTCAGACTCTGCAGTATGTGCTGGGTTTCTAGTAACTTTTATTCGCATTACCCAGTTGGTGCAGTGCGTTCCCTGTGTCAGGTTTATCATCTCGCAATGGTTGTAGAAGGGGTACGCGCCAAGTACTTCGAGTGGTATCAATGTTCAATTCCCGCTGGTCGAGCACTAACACCGTAAATGACGACAAGCTAAACTTGCGACCGTGGGCCTAGAAGTGGCGGCCAATATACTTGAACAATTAAGGAGGAGAAACTAGGCAATCGAGTATAACCAATCGCCCCTTAACCTCGAACACTATAGCACTCAGTCATAATGAAAACGGATTTAAATTTTTAAAACGCTGTGGTGTAGATACTTCGCTGTTAATACAAACAGCTTTAGAGCTATATCTGCTTCGTGTCTCCCTGTGTTAACTAATCGTGAAATATATTGTTAGTATACGTATGATTTATTTGTCTTGTATTGTTGGCTGCAGTAATGTAGGTGTTTTTGACTGCAACATGGGTCTTCCTTCCGCGTAAGGCAATAAACCACCCACTTGTGAGTCTGCTCTTTGCTTCTGGTGTCTTCTACGTGTATCTTGTCCGCGAGGATGCAAGCAGCAAGTCTCTATGTAACACTTCTCACTTAATTATGGCAGAGACAATGGCTTCCCTCGGGTCCTGCACATTACTGTGGCACGATGTATACCGGCCGTATATTGGTAGTGGCCTTTGCAAAAAAGAAAATTTGGCTTCAATCCACGCTGCGAAGGTTGGTGGAAAGCAAAGCCGGAAACCACACCCACAACAATTGCCCATGCGACTTCACTTGAATTCCCACACGTGGCTCTACGAAGAGTGAAACTTGAGGATTCTGCCAGCTGTTACCTGGGATTCGCGCCAAAAGCACCCTCCCACAATCAGCGGCTGAATCAAAACCACCATCTGTCTCCCCGTCTCCATGTGTGGGCTTAGCTTAATCGCCAAGACGACGGGTTCTAGCTACGCTTCTCTTCGGGCCCAGGTTTGACCCCAGGCAGTACCAGTCGTTTTATTTTGCCGAGTTGGGAATTGCTTGGGGCGCACACGATGAAACCATTGGCTGGTTGAGGTACAAAGCTTTGCTTTAAAAGCGAGAATTCTTGCGGCATTACTTAAACTTCAGTTCACCAGCAGCCCTTAGCGACGAAGCTATTATTGAACGGCCTTTACATAAACACGGGTTCTCTACAGGCAGGAACTATTCATACCAGCGCGAGTAAGTGTTATTGTATGTACCGGTGAACTATTCAAATCTCCCCATTTAAAGCCATTGTGCCGCACATCTACGCAGGAAGCAACGCTCAAAACCGAAAACATTCGGTAAAAACTCTCAGCTTCACTTTTTTCAATTTTCAATCAAGCTAGGAAGTTTGTGGAGGCTTTTTTTCTATATAAACCAGGAAACAGGGACAAGCTTCAGTTGCCTGTACCTTACCTCGACCGTTTTTCGTACACCAGATGCCACCTGTTTTGTTCGCAAGAACCGAACTAAAAAAGCAAAACAACGCTTTCCTATACAAACGCGTTTCCGGGGAAAAGAGGCGCCAACACACTGCTGTTCCTAAGCACAACAAAGGCCGTGTACTACTGCTCCAGGGCTCGACTTACGGTTGCAATGACGCAGTAGTAGCAATTGAATCGAGGCGTTTCCACCCAGCCCAGGCAATAACGCACGGAAGCTGGATGCTATTTCCACAGCAAGAGTAGCAGTCTCCTGCAATACCCGCAATGCCCGACGGGTACTACTGTGCGTGGGTAACTTCCCTCGTCGTCTGATGCCTTTACGGGCTGTACCGTTGGTTACTCAGGTGAGATATCTCAATGCCCGTTTAACGCAAATATGTATCAAGTTGTCTGTATTGGTCGAAGGTCGTGATTGTAGAGTCTAAGACCTGTAAGGGGAAGTCGACTGTTGGTTAACCATCTCATGGTGTCTCTAGCGATAAGACCGCAAGAGCGGAGGTCCTCCTTGTGCGCGCAGCTTCTGGCTGTGAATGAAGGGCTGGTTAAATGAAGGTAGAAAGAAAAGCCCGAAGTAAAAAAGCAGAGGGTATAAGGCAACGTGCTCAGGAATTTCTCGCGGGAAAATTGGAATTTTAGAAAGTAAAAGTAAGTGAGAGAATAACATGGGCGCACGGAGACACGCAGTATGTATGTATGTATGTATGTATATATATATATATATAGAGAGAGAGGAATTTTATTGAAAGGAAAAAAAAAACAGAAAGGTCGGCCTGATGTTAGTATGTCTGACCAGCTATTCTGTGTGTGAGAAGGGAAAGGGGAGGAAAGAGCGTGGATAGAGGACGATAGAGGTGAAGATGGCAGAGGAATGAATAAATGGCTATGTACAAAAGATGCCTATACTTATACTGTGCATGTGTTAAAGTTCAGCCCGACGGGCCTCAACTACAATATCGCTGACAGGCCGCTGCTGCGCAGAAATGTCAGCACAGCTTTAAACACCTTGTAGAAACGCTGCGCGTCTGGCCAAGGCCCCAGCACTACTTCCTCCGACAGCATACAACAGCCCAAACGGGTCAATGATCTCGCTAATTGTTCTCGAGGGTGCGCGTAGCATTTACAGTGGCAGAGAACATACGAAATTGTCTGTGGTAGACGCGGGGTAACTCGCAACGCCGATGAGGTGCTTCTAGCGACGGGTAAAGCCTACGCCAAGCCATAATCGGTGAAACTGGGTGGAGTGGTTTCGCTGAATACCAGGAGGTAACTGAAACTTGCAGTCGGGGTCCAGACGGTGCAGTCTTCTATGACGATTGTCAGGGTGGGACCAGTTACTCGCCGAGGCGAGGCGGAGAATGGTAGAGAGAAGGGTGGTCGCGTCCGTCCTTGCGAAGGGCAGACGTACAACTTCTGCATTTGCAGAAACCTTCTTTGCCTCCTGGTCAGTCCAATCCTTACCAGCTAGCCCGCAATGGCCTGGTACACACTGAATGGTGAGGACATGTCCTTGTTGCAGTGCCAAGGAGCATCCATATTTCCAGTACTTCCGCAGCAAGGTCATAATAAGGTCCTTGCCTTATAACTCCGCTGAGGACCTGGAGTGCTGGATTTAAGTCCCAAAACAGGGTCCAAGCTTGAGGGGATTCACGGGAGACTAAACGAATCACCCCCCGTATGACAATCAACTCAGTACCTGTAGAAGTTGTCTTGTGGTCTAGTGGGAATCCTCCGGTAACGCATAGGCTTGGAATTACCACAGCCGCGGTAGACCTGGATGCAGTCACAGAGCCATCAGTATATTCATGTACAGTTCCGGCGTACTTGCCTGTCAAGAACGCTAGAGTCAACTGTTTGAGGGCTATTGATGGCAAAGAGGACTTCTTCGCAATTCCAGGGACGCAAAGGTAGATTGATGGTTTTGGTAGTACCCACAGAAGATTTTATAAAACCACCATTGAGGCGAAACCTGATGTAATTATATGTTGATGTCGCAAAATGACTGCCGCAAAAAGTACTTCTCGGGCACGCCATAGGAAGAGCCGATAATGGATGGTGTTCATGGCTTGTGAAATATCTAAGGTAGACTCGAAGGGGTTCACACGAAAGTGCGTTCATTGAAACACACGTGCCTCGGCAATTGTGCCCACAGTGGAGGTACATCGTGGTAGTCCCAAGCATATTCTGAGGGCTTGTGCTCGCAAACCCTCCAATGTACGCCGGGAAGAAGTTCGCAGTTTTGAAATGGCTGGCAGACTGTAACGAAGATAGCCCAAAAACAGGCTCCGGACCGGGGTCTACAGTGAACCCCCCAAATTATATGGTGCGTAACGTAAGGTATCAGTGTCCCCTCAATGATGATAGGATATCGGAGCATCGACTTTCTGGTGACTGCAAGAACGGCGAATTTTGCTGGCGCTAAACTCAGACCTTGACGGTACAAGTACCGAGACGTCGTTGTGGCGGCTCGCTGTAAACGGGCTCACATCTGCGGTCGAGTTACACCAGAAGTCCTGATGTAGATATCGTCAGCGTATATAGTGCCTCTGACGACTTCAGGCATTTCGTCCACGAAACCGATTAGGGCAATATTAAGGAGGGTGAGGTTCACTACTCCCCCTTGTGGAACACCGCGATTAACCTGGTGGCACCCTGTGTCACCGGCAGACGTGGACATGAAGATTGTGCGACCAGTAAGATAACTCGAAATCCATGCATAGAATCGGCCGCCTACACCGACAATCTCTAGAATGTATGTATGTATGTATGTATGTATGTATGTATGTATGTATGTATGTATGTATGTATGTATGTATGTATGTATGTATGTATGTATGTATGTATGTATGTATGTATGTATGTATGTATGTATGTATGTATGTACGTATGTAGGTATGTTTGTATGAATGTATGTATTAAGAGACGGCGTTTCGCGAGACCTTTATTTGTGACCGAGCCCAGACCTTTTTCAGAAGTCGGAGCGAGGAGATGGTCACCATTTACAGATGATAATGGCGATGGGTGCACGTATGACTAGAAGCGAAAACCCCTTGATGTTCACAGTGCAAGTGATGATGTTAAAGTTGAGTAATGGCATTATTATCCGGCAAAAAACGTTCCTATGCCCACAGTATGTATGTATGTATGTATGTATGTATGTATGTATGTATGTATGTATGTATGTATGTATGTATGTATGTATGTATGTCCGTATGTATCATTGTGTATGTATGTACGCATGTATGTATGTATGTATGCATAAATGTCTATACCTTAACGATTATTATCAGTACTAGTTAAACCCATGGAGAAAACTTGGAAGACGAGCGGTGCAAGCAATAGCAGCAAACCAGTTGCATACAGCACAATCTCGCTACAGATAATCTCAACGAAAAAGATATGGTTGTCCCGTCTTCCGCAGGAACCGGTAAAACATCAAAGTGAAATGTGCCTTCACAGGAGCAGTTGAATGTTTATTCTGCATCAATATTAACTTGCACGTCGACATTTATATTTCGTCGGTATGACACCGTTAGACGCATCAACGTTAGACACTGGATTGCACGCGTAGGAGCATTGCGTAAATCCGACTTAAAACACAGGCGCTCGCCAACCGTCCGCGCGAACGAAACAAAACGGGTTGTCAGCGTATCGTTTGGTGCACACACGGTCCGCTGCAGCGAAAGGAGCAGTGGAAAGGGTCATGAGCGCGAAATCCGCAAGTCGGCTCCTCCGCAGCTTACGCTGCGCGTGCCCTGTACACGTAGGCGCCGTCATCGAGGCGCCAACATTCGGCACTCATTAGCGTCATGATGCACTACTTGCTTCGCCTCTCCTAGATGGCAGCACTGTCTGAAAGGAAGGTACGTTGGCAGTCCTATCTACGCTTCTGTTCACAGCTCAGTCGGGAGCACGTTTCGTACCTTTCTCCGCGGCCAAAGAGTTCGTGGCTCGAATCCCGGCGCTGCTGCATCAATCGAAGTTTTTCTGGCGGTGTAATTTCTGTGACGGATATGACGTCAGTGCGATCTTGGTCGACCCCGGCATTTAACACTTCTGTGTTAAAATTTAAGAATACCTTTGTTAAAAATATTAGAAGAGGAAGAGGTGGCTATTAGCAGCTGCCCTCAACTATCCCCATCATGGTAGAGTTCCATCCGCCATTAAAGAATCACTCACGCTCCGCGGTCCTCGCCTCGGTTCTTCAACAAAATGGTGCCGTGACCAGGATGATAAGATCTACACAGTTGGAGAACGGAGTGTCCGGACCGCCATCAACGATGACGCGAGTGACACGGCTGGGATGGGACTGAACGGTGACCGCTGACCACCGGCCGCAGGCGGACGTGACTACCCACGGATCAATTGAGGGCTCACCAAGCAACTAACGACCACGCGCCCTCACCAACGCTACCGAACGGACGCCTGCGGGGACCAACGGAATCAACGGCTTCGTTTTTTCGCCTACCATGACTCTTCTCGGCGACCTACAGATATTAACGACGCCAAGCATCGACATGGAGGCCCTGTGCGAACGAAGAAACCTAATCTCTAACGACGCCACCACACTGATTGACGACATAAAATCACGGATGAATGCCGAGGCACCATCAATCGGTAAGCTAATTTTCCTCAAGAAGAGCCTGATGGAAAAATATGAAATACTAAAGAAACTGGACAGTGTAATTGAAGAGCTTGTCGAACTGGATGATTTAAAAAAGAATATGAAGCCGCCTATGAATTCGAAGATCCTATCCTATTGACGAAATTTAGAATGGAGCAATTGTTCCCGTAATTGTAAAAGTATTCTACCGATGTCATTATTACAATAGCCATGAACAAGCAGAATGGTATCATAATCGTAAACGAAACGGCTTTGGAAAACAGTCAGCTCTTAAACGAAAACAGCGATTTGACGACGCCTCTAAAAGAACCTCATCATGAGCCAGACGTATGTGAAGAAGTTGTTTCCTTCAAACAAGGGATTAGTTTATGGAATAACGAAGTGGAGTCACCCGTTCCAGTTGCTCGCTCAGACGACTGCGACCCCAAGGATGAAATTTCTCGATTACCGACAACAAACTGGACGAATAACCCGATCAACGAGAACGCTGTGCAGGTACCTGCAGAGCCGTCTTGCGTGCAAGGTTCTAGCCGCAAGAAAAGATCAAGGCGCAAGGAAGGACCTAATGAAACACCACGAAAATAACAGGTTAACGAAGGAGAACAGCAGAGTTATCGGCACCACAAAAGAAAACTGGCTCACCCATGGCGATGCCCAATAGATACAATCCCAGCAGCGCGGCTTCAGAGGGCATTTCGTTTACCAAGGTAGAACGTAAAAAAGATCTGAAAACCCCTACCTCCAAACGAAGGCCGCGCAAACGGCATAACCGAAATGCCCTGCGAGTTGCAGGCGAAAATTCCCCAAACGCGGCTTCACCAAAGCACGTGACGAAATGCCGACTGATCGGTAAAACGAAAAAGAAAGGAGAAGCATCACGAAGAAGGATCGTTGTACACATGGAAAGAGTGAGGCAGTGCGTCAATTCCTCGACACAAAAAACGATCCTACGCTCATGCCACACGAAGCATGCACGAACACTGCCAGCTCATCCAGGAAAGACGACAGTCAAGACAAGCCGCGTGCCCTGGCTCAACTCAACAAAATGCGTGTCCCACAGAAGATGGAAACAGGTGGAAGCAGAAGAATGAACAATTATTGTGCGGCTAACATGGACATGACATCGTTTCTAATCACAACGGACTGTTTAGTGAACATGAACAATGGTGTTTTTGCGTTGGCTACAGCTGAAAAGTTAACTCCTCATATCAAGTTAACCCCTTCCACTTATCGGCCGGTCGGGAGGATGTTAAAAATATTAGAAGAGGAAGAGGTGGCTATTAGCAGCTGCCCTCAACTATCACCATCATGGTAGAGATCCATCCGCCATTAAAGAATCACTCACGCCCCGTGGTCCTCGCCTCGGTTCTTCAACACCCTTCCCTACTGGTAAAAGTGGTCTACGAAAACCTTAACCCCAATTCTAATCCCATGTTCCTTTTCGTCTCAGAATTGGTTCCAACTGCCACGTTATCTCCTGGAAAGCATACTTCTTAGCATTCTCCGGCGTGTGACGCAAAGACCACCTGTGGCGAGACTGCCTCATTTAATTGCTAAATCTGGTTCAACGCAAGAGGGGGCGCCACCGAGTCACCAAGCACACCATTGCTCTTCCCACCGGCGTCTCCCCGGCGCCAAATCAGTGCCCGCCGTGTGGCAAGAGAGTGACTTACAGTATCTGAATACACTTATACACTGCATGCTTCGCCCCTCCCCAGCTTTCACGTTACTGAAGACGGCCCGCGAATGTTTTGCGACGACCGCACCGAAAGAATATATCTCATGAATGCACTTACACACACACACGCACACAAACATATATGAACATATATATATACTTTGCAGAGAAAGTGATGTTTTAAAATGGACACGGGCCATCATGTTTCCGATCTCCGAAGAATGAAGAATACCACTATGCATATATTGGCACATTGCCGTACTTGCGAAAAGATGCCTTACCCTTATTGAACTTCATCCCTTCATATACCTGCCATGCCTGGTGCAATCTTTGTCCTGCCACGCCGTTACAATGCTGTTAGGGTGGTTTCGCGTTCTCAACTACGGGCTTTCCTGAGTGTTATGTCAGAGAGTCACTCATTATAGCTATTGGTTATGGTCCGTATCATTTGCAACCACACACACGCTCCTCGAATCGACGTGGAAATGTGTGCACTATAGTGCGGTTAACTTTGAAGAAGGTCACAACACCTGAAGTTCCCAAGCCAGGCCACCCCTGTAGTAAAGCGTCACTTTCTTCATAATATAAAACACTTGAGAAACTTCCCTTAAGTTAAATAAAATGACTCCTATTTGAATGACTCCTATCTGAGAGGTAAAATAAAAAGTGAAACTTTCGGAGTAACTGATTTGCTGAAAACCTTATTTTGGGGATTCTGAAGCACTACACCTGAGCACTTCCTCTCGCTTCCTACAAATTTTATTGTTTATGTTTCAGAGTTCGGGAAGATAGCTTTAAATAAAGCGCCCATAACGTGTACCTGTCTGTTCTCTATTCTTCTCTGGGCAGGGAGCGGCGAAAGTGCTTCGAAGCTTTCAAGGGCACTGGAATACCAGGACCGCCGATTGATAGTCTCATCAACGGGAACGCAGACGCCTTTTGGAAGCCTGTACGTTAACCAAGGTCCTCATGATTCTTGAGCATAGTTGTCCTTAGCGTTGCAAAAAAAATTCCTGAAAAACATGTGTTCATGGCACGTGTCTTACTTTAAGAACGAAATAAAAATATTTATAGCAGACCCCTCATACACCAGTTTGAAAACCAACCGCCGTTTCTAACTACACCTTCCCATGTTAGTTATTGCGTTCGGTGCCCGAATAAACACTTAGTTTACCGGCAGATGCTCCAAATAATTGGAATTCCTTCGCATTTCAGACGCAGATTGAAAGCCTAAGACGATGGCATGAACAGTACGGTGACGTTTTCGGGTGAGTTGCACTAATATTTTTGCTTAAAACATTTATTACCTCGCCGTTCTCGGCACACGCCATGCGGTGGACAGTGTTTGAAAAGACAGAAGGGTTAGTGCATCAGGTGCAGAATGGGGTGGTGCAGAAATAATGCGGTATGGTCCGTTAGGGACCAAATGCACGCAGTGTCTCCCCTCTTCAGGTTGGCACGTCTTATTCAAACAGTGGGGTTTTTTTTGGCAAGGAGAACCGAGAACGCCGCTGCGAACCAATACTCGAACCAATGCTCTGCTTGAGCGCAAATTCTTCATCGATGTGTGGGATTAAACGGCTTCTGCAACAGGTTTTTCAACTTTTCTCCAAAGCCTAAAAGATCCATGCAGGCGAAACACAAGTTTAATTCATTCGAAAGATTGCCTCGTTAGAATCATACTGACACCACTTTTAACGTAAACTTCGCTCAATGAAGCTATATAATTAGGAAAAAAGGGAATGGCCATGCGACTCACTAGTGACTCACTAGCTGTGTGATTGGCTGAGGACGGCAAAAGAAACTCAAATTAGGCCTGGCCAATAACCTTGCCGAACAAACTATTTGCGCTGAAATAAAAAAGCACATTCTTTTTATAGCAGCAAGAATGGTCGGGTAAACAGTAGAAATTACGAAACAACACGGAAACATAGAAGTACCGATGTTGCCTGCTGTTGGTACTGCGCGCACTATGTTTGTTTTAGCTGCACAGCACTGCAACGCTTTGGGGTTGTGTCAGACGACACTGACCGAATGGTGTAAGCGACGGTGTTTTGTGACATGTTTGTCGAGCGAATACCATGTTTCACGAAACGATTATTTTCTAATTCAATTAAACCAAGCCAAGTACAAGTACGGTCAAAAACAAAGCAAAGCCACAAAACGGCCCGCTGCTGGTATGGTGGTGTCATCCAGCTTTACTAACGGCAAACAAGGCTCCGCAGCAGCTTAAAGGCCTGTTCTTCAGATGTCAGTGCAGACGTCATGAAAACCCGCGATTTGGCGGCAGAATAAACCTTTTAACTTAAATTGATTATATTGTCAGTGAATAAATCATCGTTTGCTTCCGGAGAAGCCCTGGGGCACTATAAAACACAAGATCGTTCAAATCAAACAAACTTTTATTGTGTCTGCATGGCCCCCTTAAGTGTTTTCAGATCCTACTCAATGCACATTCAGTACTCGGAATAGGGGGTCAAAAACTACCCGAGACAAAAACTTGCTGCTCTAACCCATCAGATAACTTTGAAACTTGCTCAAAAGATTTGTCCTCTTTCCTGGTTTTGCCGTTCTTCGAGCGCTCGAATGACGTCATTATAACGGTGTAGCGCCTGTTGGCCGGCTTGCGTTCGGAAGCAGCAATCAACAAATTGGTTAGCGACTTTACAAAAAAGCCACAGAAGCAAAGCAGAAAGGAAGCCGGATCTGCCGTGGCGAAAAAATCACGGAGTGAAGCTCCCTGGTTGCTATAACTACAGCTTTCACGATGCTTCCAGACAAGAATGAAAGAGTGAAAACTTGTATCGGAAGTGCTGCAGAGACCCTTTAAGGATTCTTCATCAAGTCTCGATCAAAACTAATCAAACCATTTGAATTCACAGAACACTGGTCTTACATTTTTGTTTCTGTGCGCCTGTATATTAGATTGTCTCAGATACACCGGAATGTAAAACTGCAGTTCGAGCTAAAAACCTTGGTGACATCATGTTTCCGTCAGTGAGAAGGATTTTAGCGTTGAAAAACAGCTATACGCCTGGTTGTTTTTCCAACTCCAAACCACTGTTACCACAAGGTGGCACTGACACGTGTATATTGAGAAACTGAAGAAAACGCCCGAAACTTTACGTGGGCATCAAGGAGGAAACCCACAAATGCTGCCGCCTCCATAATCAGCTTCGTTACCACGCGGTTGCTAATGGCACGTACCATGCACACACACACTCAAAAACACCTCCTTGGCAACCAAAGCACCAAACGTCCGCCGCACTTCTCAGTATGAAGCGAAGCGCGCTTACGTAGCGTGTCTGTGTTTAAACCGCTCTACCATCGCTTCTATTGCGGAATCGAAGCTGAAGCTGTGCACATATGCGCAAACACTGTACCCAAACAGAAAAGCCTCACTTAAAGAAAAGAAAGGGAAATTGCATGTAAAAAGGCAGATACAGCTAATATAAAGAGAAACAATAAAAAACCAAAAGGACCCTCTCGACAATTACAAAACAAGCATAACGAATGTTTACATAGCTCCACATTTGAGAGTATAAACTAACATGCAAATCAATTTACCCAGTATTGTCCCTATAAATCTGGAAATGTTTCGATTCAGTTTCGAAGAACGAAGACAAGCTATGAAATTTTTGGCCACCTAGAACCTGCGAAAACGTAATCAATATACATATTCACCTATGTGCGGGATTAAAAGGACATCGCAACAAGCTTTTTAACGTTTTTATAAACCTTGAATACTAGCAGTATTTATTATTTCGATATTTAAATGAACTATCAATGGTATTTCGATGAACGAAGACAAGCTATAAAATTTTTGGCAACGTAGAACTTGCCAAAAGTTAACCAATGTTTGAACGGCACCTATTTGTTTAATAGGCTTAATAAGGTCGTTGAATATAATGAGTCGTAGTGGGCGCCCGTGAAAAAGATCTAAGCGGCGACGGAGGCGCTCTATTTTCGTATGATATCTATGTGTATCACACATTGCCACGAGCAATCACACGTATTTTAATATTACAACAAACCGTCCGGTCGCACAGACCATACGCAGGCACACTAAACCCAGGAGATTTGGCGGGGCATTTCTTATCCGCCTCTTCGCTACTTTATTTCCACAGAAAATAAAGCTCGTGAAATACTTATATTTTCCCTTTATTTCTCCCGCAGATTTTTCCTCGGGACAGTCCCGGTCGCTGTCATCAAGGACGTGAACATGATAAAGCAAATTTTGAACAAGGACTTCAAGAACTTCAGTGCGCGTGGGGTGAGTGTTCTTTGCGAACGCTGAACTTCTTTCTGACATTCCTCAACATCTCCTTTATCGCATGATTTGTTCAGTAAAAGTTCGGGGTCAACGACTTCAATCACGCATTCACGAAATTTTTCACAAAGCAGCCCCACAAACCCTGGAGCCAACCAGAGGCTCTTCAAAATTTCTCCGAAAGCCCAACAAGCCGCTGTACAGCCGATTATGTCACTGCATCAAGAATGCCTCAATCTGTGCACAGAACATAGTCCGGCTTTTGAAACTTTCAGGGATGAAATACCCGCTTAGCGACATTTTTCACAAGGCGAAGCACTGGGCAGAGTTATAAGGATAAGATTAGGAGGGGAGCAAAATGCATCGTGAAAGTTTTATTTTGTGCCAGTGTTCTAAAAACACGAGAGATTGTCATTCCTACAAATACACTCTTCAGTGCTCACACCTCACGGGTATACGTCATGATTTTCCGGCCAACAAGAAATCATGCACCCCTCCGTCTGACGACGACGACGGCTGAACGCGAAGTTTTCTTGTGAGGGATCTCTTGGATAGCCAATCCACACAGCGAGTATGTGATACTCTGGAGGTTGTGGGAAATCTGGAGGTCCGCCATCTTCCTTATCTTCCTCGGCCAGCCGCGGAGGCGAGAGGGAAAGGTCGCTCGCTCTACCTGCGGCCATGCGCTTCTTCGCCGCGGGATGATGCCCGCGCCAGCGGGTACGCAGCCAACCTCCTCACGTAACCTGGGGGTGGACAACTGACTTGGTTTGGGGCTGGTCGGGGGGTGGTCGACGGAGGAAGCCTCTCTTGGATACCAGCCATCAACGAGAGCGACGTAGGTACGTGTGGTTGCTCTTGGTCTTCGTCTGTCTGCCCTTGTGCCGGTTTGTGTGTATATCACAACGTCGTTCCAGCGTGGTCAATTTATGACGGATTCCAAAGCGATGTCGACAAATTTCGCCGAAGTACGGTCCCACGTCACTTCGCAAGCTTGTTTACCGCGCGATCTTAATGTACGCACACAACACGGCAGCACAAAGGATGTACACGGGCTGTATAGGAGCACATATTATGGCTTCTCCTTCAATAAATTCATGTATCGCCTTCTGCACTGCAATAACTGACCTTCTATGCTCGCCAAAAAGCATCGCACAATGCGCACAAATCGCGAACAACACGAACAAAGCTTTAACTTGCACAGGACCCTAACGACGCCCGCACCACGCCGGTATTCATTCGCAAAACCTGGATTGTTGATGACAAGGGCCTTTGGCTTGCCTCTCGAGTCGGTTTGCGATGGCTGTGCCACAGCCACGCAATTTTGTGGAAATTCAGCGCTAAAATATTGACAGGAAGCACAAAATCTCACCGGTGTTTGTGAGGCCTTGCTTAATATTAACGATCGTTTATATACAAAGCATTATAAACTCCCCCAGCAGCACTAATACTATAGTGCATGGTGCCAAACATCCGGGCACTTCGCTAGGTTGGCGGTTGGCGACAGTCAGGCGACAGAGTGCGCACTGAAGCGTGGAAGGGTGCCAGATGCAACTCAAAACCTGCCCATCGGCAGGTGGGGGCACACTGTTTTTTGCACCCACGCGCGGCCGCGCCTTCTCCGTATCAGCGAACGGCGCAGAAGACATGAAAAAGTTCTGAAAAGTCCAATCCTTTCGAACAGTTTTGACGCTCCGGAGGTGCTTGCGGACGCAGGATATTTGAGCGGCGTTTGGGTTGGATAATCAATGTCGGCAAACACCTTTACTCTTCAAATGAAACACTTTCTGTTGACGAGAGACTGTTCGGAGTGTGCCAAGCGGCACGCCAGCTCACGAACGTTCTTCGGCTTTGTTTTGTGTTTTGTCGGTTTTTCTCTTTTTAGGGACGAAGCACCCTAAAACATCGCTTTGTCCGGGGCTTGGCGTCTGTGTACACGCGCACGCGCACGCGCGAGGAGCATTGGATAGGATTAGATTGAATTGGACTGAAATGAATTGGTTTGGATTTGAATAAATTGAATTGTATTGGTTTGCATTGGATTGCATTAAAATTGTATATAGTGTACACATCCGTTGTCACTTATTTACATGCGCGAGTGTGCAATGCCGTGGGTGATTTACGGTAAGAACGACCTCCAGTGTTCGCCCACTCGTCATGATTCACCTTCGTGGAGGTGCGTGAATTTTTTTGTAGTGACGCGAAGCAGTGTCAGGCTCGTTCCTTGTTTTTCTGTCTTTGTGTAGTAAAGATGAGTTGTGATTGAACGCTGCAGTTTGTTTCACTTCTTTTTCTTTTTTCTTCGTTTTCTCGTTTACGCCATCTGAGCGGCAGCCTCAGAGGCCTTTGCTGAGGGCCTCGTGCGAGTACGAAGCTCTTTCCCCTTGAAATAAATGTTTTCGCCCGTTTTAGTTATAACCTTGATGTGGGTTTGTTCTATGTGGGATTCTCTTTAGTCCACACTGCAGTTGTACACTTGTTATGGCAAACACTTCACGTTATCCTCAACGAATTCCTCAAATTATGTATGCGAGTGAGGGATAACTGAAGTTCTGACTTTTCGAATGAAGTCCACGAGCGAACCATGATGAGGCCAAGCTTGCGTCTACTTGGCTCGCAGTCTTGTTTTCAATTTCGGCTACAGTTAAACCTGGATGTAACGAAACCTCTATGTAAAGAATTCTTGGATTAAGCGAAGTTTTTAAATCCCATTGCCAGCCCCATTGAAACCCATGTGTTTGCGACGTCTGTGCAACAGAGGCGTCGCGGCAGTTAACCTTGATGTAACTAATTCTCTACGCTGATGATCGATTGTTTTGTGCACTTTTTCTGGAAAATCAGCTGGAGAAATGCACTAACTTGGCGAACTTTCCCCGCACCGCCAACTACCGTGCGTTTCCAGAGTCAGTGTGCGGTGTTGGCTAGGTGCTAGGCCAACCTGTCGGCGTCTACTCGTGCGCCCCCACTGCCACTTGTGGTGTTGGTTCGTCGGTGATGAGTTCTGCTGCCAGAAAAGAAACAGTATTGTCTTTTCAAGACAAGCTCGCAATTAAAGGCCGTCTCCGCCGGCGAGAAAGAAAAATGTCACCGCCTTGCACAGTATCCCAGCTAGCACCCTCTCAAACATTTGGAGGGGGACCAAGAGCATAAAGTTAGCGTAAAGTCACACTTTCAGCATAAGTTTGGTCCTTAAACGGATTAAGGCACTAACAAACGGTAAAAGTGATAATTAAATTACGTTTGTGAATACGGGGCCACGTGACATTGCTTCTTTAGAGTGCCGTGTAGTGGCTAAGTTCGCTTGAAAGCAGCAGGCGCAAATCACGCAGTTTTTTGCTGTCCTTTAAAAGGTGAGTTCATTGTCACTGAAGTCTAGAATTTTGGTTTGGTTTCTGTTTCACTCACGCGAGCCTTAACTGGAAACGTGCATGTAACAAAAAATTGCGTGTAAAAAAAATTTCAAAATTTTGTCAACTTCGTTATACCCAGCTTTAACTGTATATGCAAAAATATTATTTGTGTTCTTTATCGACGTGTAGGTGTTTACACCAAAGTTCTGCTCTTTTTTTTTGCTGAGTATTTATAGGTGTACTTTCATCGATGGAATATTCCTATATAGTATGGGTTTGTGAGATAAGTAGACATTTCTTCAAAGAGCGTTGTTAGTATCATGCCGCCCCACAGGAAAAATCGCCGCACTAAGGTGCGATAGCAGCACACGTGCTTAATGTAAATCTCGCAGATGAAATCGCTTTATTATATACAACCCCCCCCCCCCACCTGAACACAAGGCATAAGAGCATTATATCAGAGTCCCTGAACTCTGATTGCATGTATGAAAAGTGGTAGCGGGAGTGATTTCTTGATGCCCCCAATACAGGAAGCCCAGATATGTGTAGCAACCACATCCCCCAGCTGCACAGTTTTACCGGGCCCAGATCTACACGCTCCCGCTCCAACTTTTCCGAAGACTGACTTGGAATATCTCCACTGCCCTTAAGTCGCGCCAAAGCTGCTACTGAGTGGTAGTGGAGACTGCTCACCCATGATGTCAATGCGCGGTAAGGTATCACCCTACGACTGTTTCTTTTGTATCAGCTGCTTCATGGAGCCGATTCCTCGGGAGTCAGTGCCAGAAGAGATGGGTCACTAGAGTTTTGTTAGTGTTTACTTGCTTCCATTGTTTTTTGCGCAAGCGAGGCTGCGGAACTCGTTGAGGAAAGTGTAAAGTTGGGCTTGTTGGTGATGCATTCGTGTAGGCAAAGCGCGATGCAGACAAAGGACGATAGAAGAGACGGGACGAGGACGAGCGCTAACGAGGACGAGGACGAACGCTCGTCCTCCTCCCATCTCTTCTCTCGTCCTGTGTCTGCCTCACGCTTTCCCTACTAGTTGATGAAATGCATTCAAAAATCAACGAAGATCAATTAAAAAATCAACGAAGATCAATTATTTCTCCACTTAGCCAGGTATAATCATTATTTGCACAAAGATGCTGCTGGTAAAGCCTACTGTATTACCCCTAAGAGTTTCATCAGTAGAAACTCTATTGACTTTTATTAAAACGAAGTCTGTCGATAGCTTCTGTTGTGTTTTTTGTTGACTTTTGTTGAGCTTGTCGACTTTTTTTTTACTGCACTCATAGTAGATATGAATGTAGAGTAAAAGAGCATAAAGTAACCTTGAAGCTTTATAAGTATACAATTTCGTAGGTACAGTGGGCAGCGCTGAAAGCTGAAAAAAAATCCCTTTACAGGTAAATGTTTTCGCCTGATGAGTTTTGTTAACTGGTGCTCGAAAAAGTCTCAACAGGCTGCTGTCATTACAGTTTGTGTTGTGTTTTCGCAGTAACATTTCTTTGGGTTTCTGATTACAAATCTCACGAGACGTTGATTTTGAATTTTTTATTGACACTATAAGAACTCAACAGGAACTGAATTGAAACTCGAAATCCATTTTTATACCATTTTTTTTTATAGAAGACCGCTTACATTGCCCATGATGTTTTTCCAGCAACGCCACTATTGAATTATTGAAGGCGAGTTTGAGGCATCACGCTGCTTATGGTCTACAGCGATATAGAAAATCTTCTGAAAACATTTAATAGAAAATGCTTCGGCCATATTATTTGATGGTGAACTCTATATATTGCTAAAAAAAATGTCTCGCCACGAATGCATTGGTGTACAGCAGTGAATCCTCTTTTAAAGGCGATTGGTGTATGGCACTTTAGAGGTATACACATGGGTTCTGACACAAATAAGGGCCCAAAGGTCTTCTAAGTTTATTTAATTTGCGTATTTAGACGCGCAAAATACAACTTCACTGCAATCCATCTGCGTGTATTTGGAAAGACAACTTAAAAATTATCGGTGAATAGAACAGCGGCTTACGCATTTATCCGAAAATGCCCCCCCCCCCCCCCGCCTTCCCCACTGGGATGGGAGTTTCGGGAATCTTGTGGAACCGCATTCAAAATCTGCGATGGCGAGTATCATTCACGCAATTCAGCCAAGATATACTAGTCAACCATTATGCCATTATGCACCCGCGGTGGCTATCACGACTGGAAATCATGCTTATCCGGCAGTGCCTCTGCTGGCGCTGTTCCAAAGCGAGAGGTACTTTTTTTAGTCAAAAGGCGCACGTAGCCTTCTCGGGAGTTCCGGCAACTAATCCACATTAGTAGCACCAGACTACACGCATCGAATCGCCACGAGTCCCGCAGGTTTGCGCCCTTCAGGAACTGCATTATTACCCGCCTAGTAATCTGATGATCATTCGCAAATTGTTGTCTTCAAAGAGGCATGCCACGCGATTCTTCTTCGAATCTGTTTAAAAAGCTGGCGCTGTTGTACAAGTGATCGTGTATTGAGGTTAGCACCGACTAATGGGGACTTACACTTCTTTCTTTTCGCAATGCTTTACCAGCACGTGCTGCACCTGTACGAATTGCAGCCCCTGGTGTGTGACACCATCGCCGTGGCCAGTGGGCGAGCATGGAAAGAGGCGAGGACATGCATGCAGCAGTTCTTCAGCCCATCGAAACTTAAAGCGGTATGCGATGCAGCGCTTTACGGCCGTTATGTGGGGCGTGTACCCGGCCGGAGAGGCTGTTGTCAAGAGACAGTATGTAAATCTCACTAATAGCGGATGGTGAGCTTGAACCACAAAATTAAATTCCGATTGTCGTTGCAGAACATCACATACAAGCGACAGCCAAGTGTGACAGAAATTCAACCCTTTGGAGAGAAACACGCAGTGCATTGTAGTATATAAAAAGCACAATCCACAGAGGTGATGCGAATTATGTGTCAGCTATAAATGCAACCACGCAAGTGCCCCATATTGTGTGTACAGTGTGAGTGGCACTCAAGACAGAAAAATGAATCGGCTGATAGCGCTGTGTATATTCGGCCTTATTTTATATCAAACGACAAATGGTTCCTTCATTTGACCGCCTTTTTGATTGCGGGAGTGCTTAGGAATTAGTGTTTGCGCCGCGTTTCGAAGTACAGTGGACTCTCGATAAACGTAATTTCAAGGGCCCGAAAAAAGTAGTCCCGTTTAACAGGAGTTCTGTTTACTGAGATAGACGTGTTAAAATGCAAATGTATGCGCGTACACACTCTTAATACCAATTCATGAAACTCTAAACACTAGAAGGCGAATGTCGCTGATGGTTGTTCAGCAAGCAAGAAAACTACGAGAGGTTTAGGCACAGAATCCACAAATTTGATTTTGCAACAATGACTCAGTGTGCACTACAGAAGGCATCAATTATTTTTGTTTGAGTCCTTGCAACTGCATCTTGACGGAGGCTCGAGGCCTCAACTTCGCAAGTGCTTACGAGCCACCTAATTTAAGAGACGGCAACGCCCTAATAAAGCGCGAGTGGCACCACAATGGCATGAACGAGGCGGCAGGAGGTAGCCCTGTAACCTCGGCGTCTTGAATATAGACCGAACGACTGAAACAAGAACGCCGATGGTTCATTAGTTGCGGCAACACGGCTGACCACGAATGAGACGGGGCTTATGAGGCCAACGAGGCTTAAAAAATATGCAGGAAGAATAAATTTTGAGGAAGAAAAAAACACAAAGGAAACAGGCGGAACCGTAAAAAGCTGATTCTCATGGCAACGGGTTTCAAAAGAAGTTACATTTGTCGTTCCGTTTACACGGTGACGCGGAAATTTTAGTTCCGATTATCGAGAGTTTTTTAACGTTATCTGAATACGACACCAACCAACTTACAGGCTACTGTTCCTTTAAGCGGCAATTCCGTTTAAGCGATTTCCGTTTATCGAGATTCTGACTGTATTGCTTCCTCTGCTTAACCATGCACTATGTTCTGCTGTTGTCACTATGCTGGCCCACATTCTACCATGCAGTTAAGAAAAAAGTGGCAGCACTGTAATAACGCCATCCGCTCCTTCTCTGGAGAGCCACGGTCAATCCACAAACGGACCCATATATTTTCTTTTACTCATTCTTTACAGGGTAGGCCAGTTTATCTATCAGACAAAATCAACGATCATTTTTGGCGCCCTGGCGATTTTCAGTTTTGTCATGAGAGGTTATGATGGTTTCCAAAACTTGACGGTTTTCAGTCGCTGGTAATTCAGTGCGGTGCGGTAGTTATAGCAAGAAGAGAATTATTCATTTTCTCGAATGTTTAAACAACTATTCGCGGGTGCCACGGAGACAAAGGAAATACTTTATTATGGAGCCCATACCAAAGTACAGTCGTCAACAGTCCTAGCTCGAGCAACGCTTTACCCACTTATCGTCTCCTCCTCTTTTTACGTAAGGTAATTTAGTCGCAGCTTTTGCGTTTCTTCGACGTTAAAGGGGGCATTTGGGCCTTCCACATTCGTTTGAACAGTTTTTCGTAATAAATGTTTTAGATATTCCACACTAAAGTCTAATCTGATGTTCCGGCTAAGCCTGTGGACGACTGTGATAAAGAACGGCTTGGTTCTAGGCATGGCAGTGTTACGTGGACTTATCTATAGTAATGGTGCTGTTCTTGGTGCTGGTTTCTAATGTGGTCCAATTGTGTTCGAGTTCCTTAGGGTGTGTTGACCATGCCTGCAAGCTAGTAGGACGTTTGGTTCAGGTGTAGCTTGGGTGGAAGTTCTGAGGGTGGCTTTTACATTCGGCAGTGTCCAGAGGGCGTGTTCGTTGATTGGGGAATTGGCAGAAGTGTGAAAAGTTTAGAATTTCTGAAGGCCAGTCAATAAGGTGAAGAATCTGTTGTGTTGGTAGCGTGCCGGATTTGTGCCAGTCGAATGATGACAGCTCCAGGACGGCTGAATTTCATGGACTGCGGGAGGTTGGTTCTCCAACTTCTGTCGTCTCGCAAGTACTGTTGTCTGCTGCATGATGCATTTCTTGGCGGGGATATTGGCTGATAGAAGCGAGCTTAGGGTATTTGGGTGCTCGAATCATGTACAGCAGTTACGGCTAAGACGTGGGCCTTCCCACTCCCTTTTACACATCCGTGTTCAGGGACCCAGATCAGAGCAGTATGAAGCTAAGGATGGTTGGCGTGTCATATTGGCAGGTGTATGGCGCATGTGGAGATGCACTGGGTTCACGGTGATATTGCTTATTGCCTACTTGCTTTCAATCATGATGACTAGCGTCACTCTGTCTTGGTGTGCTTGTATGCCACTGGCAATAGCCTCGAAACACCAGACATATCGACGATGGTGCTGCGGTGTACTTAGCTGCCGAGCGCTTCCAATAAAAAAATTTATACAGTGGAAGAGTAGGCTGCTGTAGAATTTTTGTGCGCTCAAAAGAAACAACCAAAGCTCCACGTGTGTCTGACGCGCAATCGGTTCATTGCGCGGGACGTTTCATAGCACGTGCTATAACTCGTCAGTAGGAACAGGCGGCAGCCAGGGCAGTACACCGCAGATGACGTAAGCGAAAGAAAAAACGCAGCCAGGCGAGTGAACAGACAGGCTGGCAAATTTCCCATCGTCGTCAGCTCTTCAGTATATGGCGGCAGATAACAGGAGCGCCTAACTCGAAGTAGGCGTATGAAATCCACCAGCAACCGTAAGGCTGAAGCTGACCCTGAAGCAAATTGTGCAACTTCCGCCAGAGCACGAAGCCTTCACGAGAATGCGGGGCGGAAGAAAAGCATTTTAGTCGCTCAATCCGCCATTCTTGGTTTCGCATTCAGAACCCTTAAGAATCACTTAGGTTGCCTGGGATGGCGGGTTAGTTGCGTCATACGACGATGGAGATTGTATCCGGAGATTTCAGGGTGCGTGTGTGGGAACCGAAAAATAAATGGTTCAGGCCTTTCGTTGCATGCGTGGGAACTGAAAAATAAATCGTTCAGGCCTTTCGTATTGGGACAATCGGCACGCGGTGCCCAAACAGAAGATCCCAACCAACCACGCCGATTAGGAGATTATAAAAGAATGTATCGGCACTTGCGAGTATGTCTATCAGTGTATACTATAGGGGCAAATCGCTGTGACCGTCGTTACTAAGTGACAATGAGTTTACAGATCCGATTGTCATGCACCTTATGACCTTGGAGTTTTTACGGCATGCCGCAATTGGCCAGGTAAACTGATCCAGTCGAATCTGATAGAGGACACAAGTTTAAACTTCAGTATTGTAGTTACTACAAACCCGGAGGGCAATGCACAGTGTGAACCTATGTTTTACGCAGGTCATGCCATCCCTGTGGGACTGCCAGAATGAGTTGATAGATGTTCTAAACACCTGTGCCAACATCGGTGCAGAAGTAAACATCTCTATGCTGTGCGAGCGGTTCACGTTCGACGTCATTTCAAAGGCGGCGTTCGGCATCGACACGGGCGTGCAGAAAAACCCAGACAACCCACTCTTCCAGACGGCCTTAACTGTCCTCCCCAACTTCATGAACGAGTTCGCCTACCGCACTTGTCGTAAGTCGCAACTCTGTCGACCCTGCCAGTCTTGAACGATTCGACTTGAAACTCAGCCGCAGTCTCAGCGGTTAGGGTTGCTGCTCATTGCAAGAGGCTGCAAACGACTGCACGCGTAGTCTTTCAATGAGATGGTTGCTGATTGCAAGAGACTCTCATTGCTGCTCATTGTATTCGTTGTTGTAGGACATTTTTGTTAGACGAAAATCGCGTCGACTATTTGCGCCATTCGTGGCTCTGCGCGTGGTTTTTTGGACAGCAGCTGAAGGTTTCTATGTTACAGCCCATGTATAACAGGAAAGTGACAAGTTAATTTGTGGAGCCAATACGGTACTGGGTCTTGACCTCGACATTCTAGTAACTGTCGGTGGATATCGCTAATCATCATTAGCTTGAGCGGAAACCTATCCCACATGGTTGTGGTTATACATTTTGCTTCAATGACAACAGCATCAGCGGGACAAATAAACGGAACCACGTCTTTGTGCTTTGTATTGCAATGCTTTATCCACTGAGCGACTGCGGCGTGTCACTAAGTACACACTGGATATTCTCTACAAGAAAATATTGCCTAGAAAAAAAACGCAATAGGTTTGTGAATATTCTTTCAATAGCAGTCTATAATGGTTGTAGTTCGACCCTAAAACACAAAGCACACAAATAAAATTTCCTTGCCTTTGTGTAGTTCACGGCTTCGGCCATTTTTGTGGTCCGCTGAAGCTGAAGAAAACATGGTTTTCTGCGTCCACGCCAGCACAATTTCCGCTACTGCGTCAATTTTTAGGGGCCTCACGAGACATGTGCCCCTCTCCCACGATGTTGAATTGTCCGAACTCTATCCAAACTTCACATCAAACTTAAAAGCGCTTGCGGAAGTTCCACTTTTGAAAAAACTTTTCTCTTCCTTAAAAAACTAAAACAAAAACAGATCATAGTTGCATACAGCCCGCCGCGTTCCGTCTTTGTAGCTAGTGGATACGTCTTGTAGAAGAATTATTCACATTGTAGCATATCATTCGAGCCTGTTATCCTACAGCGAACATGTTAGTCAAAAACTCGCGAAAAGAACGTTGAGAAAGACATCTACGACTCCTTACGGGAGTTATTGGCGAAAGCATATGTGTGAGTGGGTGGACGTAAACGGCGCAGTCAATAAAAACATGAATCTGCCGGCAGCATCCGGCGGTGTTTGTCTTCGTCACGTGCTAATCCCCCCGAGCTCATATTTCACAATTGCAGGTTGGTATGCTGAGATCACAGCGGCAGGAGAATAAGTAGCTCAGCCGTGAGCTTTGGACGGCAGTTGTCATCATTAACCAATCTCCTTCACTTCGTATGCGACAATGTTGTTCGCGCTATATAATCAGCGATAACGTTAGATAAACCTGACATTCAGTCTAGCCATGTGCCCGCACTCGTAGTATGGGCCGGCGGTACGCCATTGTTGACGTTATCTCCGTGATACATTTGGTGGGTACGTGGCGCACCAGTTACCAAGGCAGTGTCGAGACTGCACTGCGAGACATTATTTACAGAATGGGGGTATACCAGCTCCCAACGCCACTGCGAAGTTAGGCTGCAAACCTTATTGCTTTGCTCCTCTTGGTACTGCAGTCAACAAAAACTACTCATAGTTTAAGCAGTTAATGTGTTTGACCTAATTACGGGTCAATCCCATGAGGCTGTGTCGTACATACCCAGCTTTCTTGCTCAAAATTCGGACCTCTCAGAACCTCCAAAACCACTGCAGGAAAGTGATATTTGGCTCACAGCAACAACTCAAGGTGGAGATGAAAACACTAGAAGAATTTTCCAGGATTCTGAAACTTGTTTGTGCAACTCACTGTCAAATCTTACTCCCCATGCATTTTTACAGGATAGTTTCCATGGCTCAAGAACTTAGTCGCGCAACGTGCAAACTTGAAACTGTGCACAAAGCAAGTTTTCACCCCACATTATAGCCGCGCCAAAATTCTTTAAATTTCGCTAAATAACTACAGAGTAATCACTGTTGAAAGGACAGCCATGAGCGAGAAAGCTGCACATGGGGAGATTTGTCTGTGTAATTGCACGCATTATATAGGCTGCGTATCTGCTGAATTCGCTGAATATATCTTCGACCTTCTGCCGCCCTGCTACGGAAATGCCTCTCTTATCTTCCCCTTCTTTCTTATCTTCCATTCTCTTTAAACCCCACACAGTAAACACACAGGAGTTTTGCTAAAGTCAATTCATATTTCTCGCGTTCCACGACTCGCGACATCCACTGCAACCCTTTTTTACTGTTGAGCTTAGAACACTGCCACAAGGGCAAGGCTCGAGCGAGCGCTTTTTATTTTCGGCTCAAAATGAGTTTTTTTGTGTTTGTAGCAGTTGGCAGCGCCCCCCTACGTGCAACAGTGTTATAGTTGTTCTGGGAACCCTGGGTGGGCCACCGGAAATAAACACGACATGGTGACGGTTCTTGAAAACCGGCCATGTATTGTGCGTGTTATTTATTACGACGTATCGTCAGTCAATCCACACCCACCCTTCAACTGCGAAGTTTCCGAGAAAACTGTATAGATTTGCGTTGTAGCCATAGGGCTGCATTACTGGTAGATGTCAAACTTTTCGGAAGAACTTAGCATACTGAAGGCAGAATTTTATTTTTTATAGATTTCCAACCCTGCATACTGACACCGGAAGGCACAAAAGATTTGAACAGTCTGGTGGTGCTACATGATTTCGTGCAGGAATCTTTCTATCTGACAAAAGATTCACTGGCTTGAACAGAAATCTCGACGAAGGCTGAAATCATATATTAAAAGTGTGCGCGAAATATTCTTGGAAATACGTAGCGGCAGGTTTTTGCTAGCCGTACGATTGAACTCAGCTGCCAGTATTTCTTGTGCGAGGAAACAATGCAACTAAATCGCCGTAGCATAATCTATAACTAAACGCTGTTACTCACCATTCTAGAGAACCTGTACTCCTGGCCGTGGTTGCTTCGATCACTTGTGAAGGTTCTCACCAAGCTCTTCTCGGATCCTGTCACTGAAATGAGGAACAAAGCAAAAGCGGTCATCGAGTTCCGACGCCGAAATCCACAGGTCAGAACAATCACCAATGGGCTGGGCCAGAAGTCATCGGGGTAGACAGCTAAAATGAACTCCATGTCGCTGCATGTGACGTCGCAGTAAGGTTTACGTTCGGACTAGCTGATTCAGCATAATCCTGTGTACAGGGCTGTGGGTGGTCACTTTTCATGTTCTTGTGTGTGTTTTCTGCGCTGTAGTCCAGAACAAGTGTCGTCATCTCATGCTGCGCTGTTGCAATTTTGGAGCGAACGCCCTAGTACACCTTGTATGGCAAGGTCATTGATTGCCACGCAACGACCTTGTAGCGCAGTGTCGCAGCTCAAGTGGCGCAGGTGTGATGTCACGAAATTGTTTAATGGTCCGCTTGGACGGTGTTTGGTCGCTCAGTCTCGCCATGTATGGCGCCTGCTGTGCCGCTGTGCGCGCTATCCAGCTTTCTTCATGATAACTCGGTGTACAAGTGGTAAATCGGAGTCATATTTTTAATAGTGGACAGTCGTGTGAAACTCAAGCGCCCAAACGTTTTATATTATTGCCAACAGGGCAACAATAATTGTGCATCTCTCAAGTGGCGTTCCCTTTGCACTATTTTATGTTGCCCGTAACACTCAGAAAAAAAGAATAATTATATACTTTAGTTGCGGAAAACTTGGCCATGGGTGGCACGCAAGGCTAGTCAGAAAGGCCGAGGACCACACGCTAGTGCGGCTGCTAGCCTGCCACCCAGGGCGGGTGATGCCCTGGTTGGCAGGCACAACTCACACAGAAAAGCTGGCAACAGCTGCACCAGTACACACTGTCAGCTGCGGTTCTCAGCAGACAAAATAACCTGCCGCCTCCTTCGCAGTATATCCAGAGCAGGGAGTGTCATTTCTGGCAACGGAATCAATGCTATGACAAAAAATGACGCTTTTTTAAGGCAATCTACACTCCTCTCTGCCCACCACTGGTCACTTCTTACTACAAGGCTCGCGCCAACAGTTTAATTGTTTTCATTGCGGTTGCCGCCGTGTGAACTTCGCAAGGTAAGGATTGCGTGATCGGTGAACATGCGTACACAGACAATGCTCAATGTCCCTATATATGTATATTGTGGCTGTGTGTAAACAGCGATTATGACTCCGGGTGTAATGTGAACTCAAAGACGGCTGACTTTTTTTCTATCTTACGGAACGAAATCTGGGATTTGGAGTCTAAAATTATCACAGAAATTTAAAAATGAATTATCTTAGGTGTGTCTTAGATAAACACGTGTACACAAAAGAAAAACTCCGGCAAAAGCCGTGTGACAAAATTCAGTGCCCTCCCCCTCTGTGAAGAAGGATGACCAGCGAATCTGCAGCGAATAATGTTAGAGTCGTCTCAGCGGCTTATTGTCATAGACTTTGTTGCCGCATAGATTCCGCTAAAACTGCAGTTCAAGCCACTTACTGCAACCACGTTTTGCGCTACAGGTATCCGTGCTGTAGGTGTGACGACTACGTTCCGGTAGGTGTAGAGCAAAAGGTGATCGGCGTCCTTTATCTGTAGCTGAAAATGTGTGCTTTGGTATGGTGTTACTGTGATCCATGGTATGTTTCCCCAGGGTATCGCGGGGCGGGGTGGGTGGTAGGTGGTGAGTGGGGTACCCGAGGGTGCGAAAATATTCCCGCCCTTGCATAGGAGTTGTCAGACGGTGGTGCTGAGCTTCATGATGCACTGAAGCCTCCTTCAAGCGCGTAGTGGAGGGCAGCGTCATTGAGTAATGGCGTGGCGGCGTGGAGAGGCACTTCTATTTCGGTGCGTATGCATCATCTGATGGCGGCTTCTATTTTATTCGCTTGTGTCTTTGTAAGACGCTGAAATGGGCATGCGCTCATTACGAACCCCAACGCTTCGACTAATCTGCGCGAGTTATATTCTTTTAGCGATTCGTGGTGACGCGTTAGGCGCCGTACCATTTGATGAAATTGATTAATTTGCGAAACGGATGTGGACCATTCTGCGCTTTTAGAATGTTTTTGGAGGATGCAGCCCCGGACTTTGGTATGGCTATGGCGAGGGATGCGTAAACAGTTTACAGTGTGAGGGTGCTGTAGTGATTGGATTTTTCGATGCTGTTGACCAATACTACCACATATTCCGATTTCTCTTTGGAGAACGTGAGTCTGACATGGTGTGCGTGACCATTGATAATAGGAAGGCCTTGTAACGGGTATTCTTGCTTAACAGGGATACCCCTGGTACACCAGACTGTGACGTCGTTGGCCGGTATTACGTGTTGGCAATTTAGGATGTCGTTCAGTCTGGTGGGCGGGTTTTTAACAGATGTAGGAGGGTAGGAGATAAATATTGTCACGACGCTAAAGATGACGCTGGTTTGTTAAGGAACAAACGTTTATTGCACCGAGTTTGTGGTTTGCCAAGAAGTCAAATATTACACAAACGGCGTCGAAGCAGTCAACAACGTGACATGCACACGCCAGTGTCGAAAAATCGAATGCCGCTGTGTTTGCCCTGCAGCATTTTTCTTTCAACGTTAATCTTCCGAGAACCAACGAATCAGATACATAATGCTGGTGATCAAAGAAGAAACGTTTCTTCTAATGACGACAGGTTAAACAATCATCTTATCAAATAGCCTAGTCTACGCGGCATACAAAAGAAAGAGACGAGAACACGTGCTTCACCTCTATATCATTTGGATAAGACAGCTGGGCGATGCCAGATGCTGGCAACAAACCACGTAAGTAAACAAAACAGAAGGTACAGCTCACGGCAATACGAATCCTTGTGTTGGGCCCCTATGAAGTAGATAACGTTGAGATCGGTGCACGTCGGGCCTTAGATCAAGATAGAGGGAATCTGCTAAATATCTTAGTGTAATTGAAAATACGAATACCTGGCACAGTGTCCTTGAGGTTGAAGAATAGTTGTATTTGTTGTTGAGAAACTTTATTTTGAGCCTGGTAATGTGGGAGTGTTCCCTTACTCCAGGAGAACGGTCTCACACCTGAACACCAGGACTTACTGGGGATCCAATCTGCCCCGGGACATCAGGTTCTCAGACACCCGAGGGAGGGAAAGGGAAGTGGGTAAAGATGGGAGGGCTGTTTATGTGTGCACCCAACGATCATATGAATGAGTGGACATGGGTTAGGGTAGAATTTACATGTGGCAGTGTATTGGGTGGGTTATGGCCACATCTGAATCAGCCACGTTGGGTGAGGAAAAACGTTTCGAGTCTTTGGAGTATTACTTCAGCTCGTTTATTAAGCTGCGGGTGAGGATGTGGGAAATATTTTGAGGGGGGATAGTATCGGGTTTTACCTCGAAAAATAGGGGAACAAGACTGTGTTTCCTCAATGACCTGAGTGGTAAGTTCGAAGGCTTGTCTCCGGATGAAGTTATTGCCCGTTTGTGAGGAGTGTCGCGGTGTCCACACAATGTCAATCTTCCGGTCGGGGGCGAGCAGAGTGAGGAGCTTCCACGTAGCAGAGACCACGGTAGCCGCTAGATAGCTACCACAGTCTGCTTGGAAATTCCTACTTATAATCCTTCCGGTAATTTGAGTGCAGCCAAGGGCCACGGCAAATTCTTCCACTGCCCAGATAGAGGTGGTCTTGAGTGCGGCACAGGCGACGATCTTTTTCTAGCTGGTTAAGATTACGATTGGTTCCGTAAAATCGTTGTTGGGCTCAGATACGAGCAGACCGAAGTGCAAACTGGGATGCCTGCTTTTGGGCAAAGGGAGGATACTAATGGATGGACGCCAGTTATGGGGAATAGGTTTTTTGTCCATGATCTCAGGAGTACATGTCCAGGTCCTATAAAAGTGCCAGCCCTGATGATGTTCTGGTCAGCACTTTCAGATGCTGACTGAAAGAGACGACCTTCGACGTGGTCCGAAACCGAGTTTTAAAAGTCTAATTGGAGTAATTCAATTGTGGAGGTCAACACAGGGAGATTAAGAGCTTTTTCTAGCTTTATGGATGAGGCGATCGATGACGTAAGTGTCACCGCTGCGCTGGTCTTCGTGTCTCCGTTTAGTCCTCGTTTTTTGTGTGCGCAAAAGTTACAGCTATGAATTGTCACCAACTAGCCCGCCTTTCAGTGGTAAGTGTCACATTTAGTGAGAGCAAGGTAGGGGGTGACGCAGACGGGCCCTGATATGATGAAGACACGGCTAAGGCATAGCATGTCTTCCTCGTTCACAGGTGACGAGTGAAGCGCAAAAAGTACACGAAGAACGAAATAAGGACACTGAGAGAAGCGCTACTTGCAGACTCGTCGCACGCGGCCCCCTGAGGGCGTTAAACCTCCGAACAACCAGACAACTTTAGGGGGAGCATGGTTCACATGTGTGCAGTAGGAGAACAGCGTGCGCGACACGTGGCAAAAGTATAAGCGTAACAAGAACGCAAGATGGTAAAGTTAGACGTTGAAAAGGGTCGGATGTACTGGAAATGTAACCGATTAATGCGGACTTGTGGGCAGATGGTATTCCATAGGTGACGAGTGAAGCGCTTGTCTCTGTGGCCTTCTTTTGTTCCTTGTGTACGTTTTGCACTTCACTCGTCACTTATGGCATATCAACTTGCCCAGAAGTACGCATTACTCAGTTATATTTCCCGTTCATGCCACGATGTCGATTCAAGATGCGGCGAAAACTATGAGCGACTAGATTAATACTGCGGTGAGCTTGAACGTGGTCTAACCGTTCAGTGTGTTATCCTGGACAGTACACCTTCATGTAGCAGATTGTATGAGGCTGAAGGGGAGGTGAGGAGACGTCCTGCCTTTTTTATTGAGGCGGGTTGAGCGAGCAGCAGAAGGCGAACTGCGGCGGAAACAGGCGAGCCATGGCGCCGATAGTGGTACCGCATGGCCGACTGCGAGCGTGGTGCTGTCGGCTCGGTGTCTGAATTCCAACTGCGGGTCGCGTGACTCATGCCTCGTGGCTCGCGGCTCGGTACAGCATCTGCAGTCACGCGGTGCACTGCTCCAGCGGCGCGAGCTCCCTTGGCCGCCGCGGTTGATCTGCTACAAGGCTTTTATCTGAGCCGCTAACGGTGGGGAATTGAGCTCCTGTGGGCTTTGCGCTTATATCCTCATGGATGTGTTTCGCAACGTCTTGTTGGGTCACATGGTTTCGAATCCCTCCACTGTGGGCGGCAGGTGACCTGTTTTGTAGGTGACATAGCAGTCTAGCGAGAAACATCTCCATTCCTTTGCCAACACAGGATGTCATGGAGGAAGGGTGGAGGTTGGCTGGTGGTTTGGGTGGTTTCCCTGATTTGGGGATGATAGTGGCGGAAGGTTCTTCCCTATCAGAGGTTAGATGTTGCAGATCTATTAACGGAAGTACCGTTCATTTTTTCTGGATGTCATAAAGGATAGCTTATATTCGCCCCTTCCTATAGTGGAATCATAACCTTCACAATCACCATATGTTTGTGCTAACTGCAAGACCGACACCCTTCCCAACAACTTGCACACGTTCGTATCCTCAGGCAGCAGAATCGATTCTTTAAAAATTGTTTTCCTGCATGACATCTTCGTTCATAATTTCACCCCTTCAATTTTCGGGCATCTTCCTACAGCCATACTGTTGCCTCTGTAGCCAGTACCTATGTCATTTTAGCCTCTTCCGTCTTTGCCAGAAAGTTTACGTCCCACTGCACTCTGACCACTTGGTAGTGTTAATAACAAATGTTGGCAGTTAACACATTTCTTCCACGTTAGGCTTAAATATCTTTTTCACGCCCCAATGTTGCAGCAAGAAAGAACGCTTTGTTAGAAAAAATAAATAAACAGGTTAAGCTATTCTTATCCGTCTTTATATAAAAGTGATTTATGCCAAAGAGTTCTTCACCTGGTTTTATTTCACATTGAGTGTGAACAAATAACCCATTGAGGTTCATGATGCTGGAATACAACCTATGAAATTTCACGCGGTTTCGTTGCCTGACTGTCATTATTCTGGGTTTTGATCCAATTAGGTTATCTTTTAGCTTCTGCTGCATAACTGTGGATCTCTTTTGAAAATTATCCGTATAATCTCTTTGTGATCAAATACCGACAAAATACCGGGAGCAAATTATGTGTTTCCTATTAAGTACTATTCCAAATATTGTACTGGCCCCGCCACACATTTATTTCAAACCTTGATATTACAACGAATAGCTGCTTTTCTGGCTATTTGCATATTTGGGCATACTTAGTCGGTTGTTTTGCGCGCTTAAACTCGTTTTTGCGCCACAACCATCGTGTTGCAATGAAAAACTAACGGCACTCCTTTCTTTTCAGGTGAATCTGCCAGATTTAGCCCAAATTCTTATAGATGATGCCTTGAGCAGAAGATACGCCGGCAGTAAGATGAATCGTTCAAAATCAGAAGAGCGAGGTACGTGGACGTAAGTTTACATAACTCGACGGGGTGAGCTTTATAACGCCGACCTAATAGTGGCCTTGACGTGTCCTTGCATTGCTGCATTGCCATTATCTGGGTTAGGCTGCTGTGGAAACCGGTCGCCTAAAGCATCTTAAAATTCTGAAACTCTAGTGCATTCGTAATAATGTCTTTGTGAGTTTTTTCACCAGCCATACCTGCAATAGCTGTAGTCCGTACTTCTCTAAATTTTCTTGCTACACAGTATTAGAAGTCCCAATACCATGTTGAGTTTGACAACCCACGTCCAGTTGTAAATCAATCATAACACGGACGTCGACCCCTGGACAACAGCAGGTGGATGCAGCGACTCGTATACCTTCCACGACGCATCCACTGCCCTTATTTCCAGTCTACGCAATTTCAAAGTTGGTCACCGACAAAGAAGACCTTCTGTGCTCCATACGCCCACTTATTCCACTGTGTGGATCAAACCTCTCTGGTCGCCTCACCCACCGTGAGGAGGTGGCGCTACCAAGGATTCGCGTCGGGGCTGCTCTTACACCAGCTGTCACCCACACCTGGCCCCCGGATCGACGGGCTCCGTTTGGCCGGACATGGCCATTTTGCTCCACGTCGGCATTGACCGCAGACATTAACCATCTTCTGTGGACTTGCCGTGGTCTCCAACGTTCCCGACAGCAAGTGTTTAAATAGTGGGGGACTCAAGCGAGGCTGGCCGACCGACTCAAGACGCTGGCTCGTTGGGCCGTATCACCGGAGCCTTTTAGACTTCCTCAGTGAAAACCTTCCCGTTTGCTTACATTTAAACTCAGTCACCCCTACCTTTTATGCTGCATAGCAAACATTCGCAATTAAAAAAACTACCTACCAAAGCTACACATGCCGAAATGCCTGTTTATTGCTCCCAGCTGCGAGCAGGCCCAGGTTTAGGAAAGGGGGTGCGTTAAAACAACTCGCTTAGCAGCTAGTAGCGTTCTTGCCCTCTTGGTGTGAGTCAGGTAGGCACTTGACCCCTGATAGCCCCACCACATTTGTGGATAGAAAACGCTCTGCATTGGGCTTCCCCACCCCAAGCTATTAGATACCATCAACTGACTCCTCGACCGACTTTGCACTGGCCGTCTGCAGTCCACGATCACATGTTGAAAACTGTGCTTACCCCGCCTTTCCGAAGCATAGGCAGATCTCTCCCCGCATAATAGTGGGTACTATCCATCTCCGTTTTAAGTGCCCGATGCAGCTGAAGCTAGAGTTGGAGTATATGACAATAGCTCAACAGCAAACACCAATGAATTCGGCATGCCCTGCGCTCAGTATGTTGGGGTAATGTGTATGCAGTGTGGTACACGTTCCTCTAAAACAGGAACGAAAGCTCATTCCTCGTTCCTTCCCAGTGTTGAAACGAGTTCCTGTTACAAGTTCCTTTATTGCGAAAGGAACGCGTTCCAGTTCTACTTCGAACATTAAAACGTGTCGTTACATTAGCGTTATATTTCATTTTTAAAAATTAAAATACGTTGTCGAATAATCCTGAGGCAAAATAAAGTGAAAAAATTAAAAGCCACATTCAACTAGGTATATTATACGAATATGAACACCGCCGGAAGCAGATTATCCAACGAAACGCTCCCGGACGAATTTTTTCAGGGAGCACCGGACAAACTCCAGACATGTCTAACTGCGCCCCTTATATGCTAAATTCTCATAAAAACAGAAATGCCTAAATGATCTCAGCTAAACATATCTTACTCCCGAGGGCCTCCGCGTTCACTCTCATTTGGTCAACTGACTGGACTCACGCTTCCCTCGACTCACTAGCTCTCGCTCTGACTGTCCAAGAACACCAAACACTTCGGTTATATTACGCAAAATCGATGCCTTGAGGACCTACAAACTAACACACACTGGGCCACGGATTGGCCAGGTAAAAAAAACCCAAATATTTGTACACAAACAATCACATGATCCACACTCTCACTCCCACTCCCAGTCATTCATCAAAGCACAAGTAAAACGGAGGTTGAAACCGACGAACTAAAGCAACTCTGAACGCTGGCCGTCGACTTTCGGGCGGCCTATCTCAGGTATTGCCCACAGGGCGCGCGACGGAATTACACCCAACAATGACGAAATTACTGTCCTTGGTCAACACGACGCGTGCGGACCTGGCACTCCCGTCTACCCATTCCCGCCAGATCGGCTAGAGACCACGCCGTGACGAACTGCGCGCGTACTCTGTAACTTCGAGCAGTCCATCATCCCGAGATACTGCGGCGTGCCATTGGCTCTATTGATAGCGGTGACCCTTCGAATGACCTCACAGCGAGCGCAACTCCTCTGACAACAACGCACCCGCGCCTCGCGCCCACTAATGGGGTAATTACCCCTGAAAATATACAGATACGGTGGTTTCACGAGCAACCTGCCCCCCGCTCGGACTTGACAACTTCTCCCCGGCAGGAAACAATTCTATCGGCTAGACGCGAATACTGGCCTCCACAGACAAACGATGAAAGGTGAAAAGCATTCTCGCGGCTGCGCTATTCACCCGTCGAACTCCACCGCGTAAGCTAAACCGGCATAAAAGCAATCACAAGCTGCGGGCCGCTACGTGGTTATTCTTCTGCCCTTGACCTTCGAGGAACCACGTTCCCCTGTAGGGCAGACAATTTGGCCAGCTTATAGAAAGAGAAACACAGTAGCGACTTGTGGATTTTTGTACTCGAGCCTTGGCACCAAGAACAGCCAAATCCTAGCGATGTAACGTTTGCAGAAGGAACGCCGTTCCTGCTGTTCCCTCATAAACCTAACGAGTGACCGTTACAGTTCCACCGACCCTTAATGGAACGGTGGCGTTCCTCCGTTCCTCCAGAAAGGAACTAGTTCCAGGAACGCCGTGCCTTGGAAAGCCGTTCCGTACAACACTGTGTGTATGCGGCACTCTTTAAAGGAGGTACCATATACCGGACGATGAGAAACGCTCAAAGAGATATTGATAAAGCAAATGAGTTTTGTAGATGAACATACTGACAGTGTATTCAGTGATTTCAATCCAATATTTCACGTAGTTGAGTTGACAAACACATTTCAAAATAATAAAACAGCTGGTTTTGTACATTCTTTTACGAGCACGTTTCTTTCCAGCAACCGACTCACAACCGCAAGGCTCTATAGCGAACGCAAAGTATTTGTTTATGTAATTCAAAATATAACCATCAAGCAAAATGCAACCATCATAAATTTGTCATCCTGAGAGGTTCTTTCGCATCTTGGTCAGTGACTCTGCAAGGAATGTAAATGGCTCAGTTTTCTTCTTTTTTCTCTTTTAGCGCCTCTATCTCCCGCAGAAATGGAAATCCTGGCCGGGCATAGTATGTCGATTTTTGTGGGAGGGTAAGTTTGTCTTTGATATTACTGCACGATACAAATAACAAAAAACAATATTGAGGCCAATCCGGAGAGTTCTAGCAGAATTTCTGGGATGGTATATATGTACAGTCGTCCAAATTTTCTATGCCATGCGGCAAGTGCACAGGCCGCCAAAAATTCAATGTACAAGCGTACGTCCCCAGCGACGATGAAATGTTTTATGCCGGAAAGCTAGAGAAAACACCTTTCTTCCTTACTGTCATAAAATAATTTTCGTACATATAAAGCCAAACTTTAATTTCTGAACTCCTTGTGGTCCAGAAGGCTCAAGGTTGGCTTGGACAATTTTGACAAAAGGGCGTGCATGATCGTGACGTTGACACCTAAGGCTCCCCCTTCGAATCACGGCGGAGGGGAAAACCCTATTGGCTACGTAAGTTTTTGAGGTGTAGCTAATAAAGGGGCACAATGTACGCTCCTGTACAATCTTCGAAAAACATTGTCAATAGCGTTTTTGTCATTGCCTCTTAACGGCAATGACATGTTTTTATTCGTCACTGAACATCAGTAATGCTTTCATTACTTGTTAGCCTCAATTCTCAAAAACGTGTTAGCCAGTCCGGCAAAATTTCAGGTTGGCTGAGTACATTGTCATCTAATTTCGGTGTACTCTGTTCCATCGGGGTCTTGGCCACAACGTACGGTCTCTCGTCATAGCGCGAGTATTTTCTGTTATCGGTCCTTGTCCTTAGCCAGCCAGCTTGGGTCTCAAAAATAAATGGGCGCACATTAAACGCGAGTAACGCTTTGTTTAGTTGCAGTAAAAAAATATTTGTCGATTCCTCATTTATCGGGTTTACACGCCTCTACTGAATTTTTACTTGCATCCTTTGCGATCACAAAACAATCTCTACTACCTCCATTGTAGTCGTGATGGTACCTGAAAATACGTTTGCACGCTTACAATTTCTGTTTGCAGTTATGCATTTCCGCGATTACCATTACTGTTTGCAGTTAGCTTTTGTTCATTGTACTTATCGAAAGTTCAGGATTTCAGAGTAGAGGGCCTCTCTCTGCTCATGTCTCTTTATCCCAACATGCTCGGAAAACTCGGAAAACTTGTCGCTCGGAAAACCTGTCAAGCTCAAGTAAGACTATGGGCTCACGCCGGCGTTCCAACAGGGAAAAAGGCTCTTTCAACCGGGAGGTATTTGCGCCTAGTATTCGAGTGGAAGTAGAGGCGGCAATGGCGCGGCGGCTTTCGGTCGTTTTTACTCCCATTCGCGCGTTCTGTGTATTCTCGCAATCATCTGATAGCGGCGCTATCGCCGTTTCAGCCGTTTCGCACTGGTGAAAGAGACGCAGGTGTTGGCGAGGTGTTACTAGTATCACTTGCTTGGCAAGTGACACTTGGCATGTGCTCGCTTGCTCGCAAGTAATGCTAGTAACCGGCCGTAGGGCAGCAAAAACTTTCAACATTGTTTATAAACTATTCCCATACGCAAAGACACACTTGCTGAATTTGGAACTTACCAGCATTTAAGGGTTAAATCTCAGATGCTATGGAAAGGCACACCCGGCGGCCCCGTGCACGCACCAGAAGCGTCCGGCGTAACCGAAGGCTTGCACGAGCAAACCGGTTGTGAAGAAGGTAAATAGAGAGAGACTGGCTGGGTTTATCGCCACAGATTTTGCAATACTCAAACCTGTGGCAACACCGGGCAGGGGTGGAGGTGGGGCTGGCGAGAGTCACAAAGGCCGTCCACGGCAATAGCAAACTCCGGCCGGATTTACAGCTCCCCTTGTTTCCTTTGATCGGCGCGTTTTTAAACGTCCTGATTCAGTGTTAAGAGCACAGCTGTTTAATATTGAGCTTGGTCCATTGGTGTTCACAAAAAATACAAAGACAGGAAGTACTCCGGCGCGAGCCCAGCCGAGTAGGTGGAGCAACACACATAACGTCATCGTGCGCTCCGGCACCGCTCGACCTTCGCGAACATTCTGTTGTGGCGTGATCGCTCGCGCGCTCTTCCCCTGGCCATTAGAACTGCAACCGCTGGCGAGCGTAGGCGCTGATGGTCCTTCATTGCACAAGCTAAACAATCGTGCGGTTAAAATATTAAGCGAAGTTTAGTGTCCTCACGGATGCTGTTTAATACGCCCTGCACGAAAGCCAACTTTCTCTGAAGGATGAATGACAGGGTGATAACATAAAAAAATGAGTGCCCTTACATAATGTAAAGAAGGATGACCTGCGAAGCTGGGTGCATGCACCGATATGCACACTCGATTTTGCGCAAATTAGTTTCGCAGCTTTAGCACATTTTTAAAGGAGGAAATGGCACCCCCAGATATTGTGCAACTTAATAAACGTTTATACGACGTTATCCGCCGTTCGCTACGTGACTCAGAACATTGTTCAGCTTATCCCAAGAACGTGGGTTCGACTCCGGACGCAGTGGCTGCTTTTCAGGTGAAAGGGAAAAGCGAAAACACCCATGGTGTTGAGATTTAGTTGCATGTAAAGATCCACAGGCAGTCCAAGTTAATGCGGAGCCCTCCACTACGGTGTACCTCATAGCCCTGGTGTAGCTTAGGCAAGTTAAACCACACAATCAATCAGCAACTCAATACCAATTGTATTAAAACTCTACGGCGAGGGTATGCGCTGATCATTATTGCAGCGAATCGAAACAATCATATATTAAAATAGGAAAACATTGAAAGGTGCAGTACCAATGTAACCGGGCGCGGCAAAAATACAGTTCAAAAATATTGCACTTATTCGCCACACAAAACATCTGTAATACACCTCTCCAGGTATGTGCTACATGTCGGTATGCAGCGTTTTGCTAGACAAAGAGCAGCAGCATTGATATGTGCTCCAGAGAGGAGACGAAATATTGCGCTTGGGTGTCGTACGGCCTCAGGCGGTACCCGCCGCCTGACGGGCAACGTGCGAAAAGTGTACTTGTTCCGCGGGTGCCTGTTCATGATTTCAGATTTCAAAGTGTGACTTTACCGTAGCATCCTTTGGCTTAGGCTGAAAGTTGAATGTGTTTTAACGTTCACCAACCAAGATGCCAAGCACCTCGCTCATCGTACGGCGATCTGCGAGTACGGATTAACGACGAAAAACTCAAAGCCTAACGTGAAGCATTATATGGGACCGTCGTATACCCGCCTCCCTTACCGCACTCTTTCTCCGGTTCTGAAACTTGGGAACCCAACTTGAAGAAGAAATCGGAGTACTTCTCTAAGAGACTGAAAAAGAGCTTTTGAGTTCTCACATCCTCGAAGTCACTTCAGTGTGATAATAATGTCTTCAATCTTACCCGTCTATTCTGCTTCCCTTGCAAAACGTCTGATCACCGCCTAGTGGTTTCCTTATGCTCGCATTTTTAACGTGTATGCATTTTCGCCGCGTACAACATGGCACGGGTTCTTTAAGGCATTGCAGAATTATTTGCCGGGAGATTTTATTCTTGGCGTAAAAAGAAACAGCTACAAAAAACAAGGCACAAGAAAGACAAGTAAACGCGACGTGCGCTCAGTACGAACTAGGTTATTTCTAGACAACGTCATGGTATATAAATGCCAGCACACCACAGGTGCATCTGCGCAAGCACCACCAAGGCAAAAAAAAAAAACTACCACAACTCATGTGGCTCGTTTTTTCGCCTGGATGGTGTATGCGCGGGGGAGCCCGTGATTGGCTGGCATTTATGTACCATGATGTTTGACATAATTACGTCTTAACCAAGTAAAAATAATTTAAATTAGTTTGTAGTGGGCGTCCATTCTATTTACTTGTCTTTGTTTCGTCCCGTCTTTTCGCCCTGTAGTTCATTTTAATGCGTTGGACCTGTACAAAAACACATAGTTGCCGAACAAACAAAAACTAACAAAAACAGACAAGCTCCAAAAGGCTTTTCCAATTCACCGTCCTAGCGGTAGTAAGTGATAAAAGTAAACCAGGAAAGCTCGAAAATTGTGGAAACTAATTCGCTTGACTCATGTGCATCACCAAAAAATGTTATCATAGTCCTGCCCACCATAGAATTTCATACAATTACAACTGGACAGGAATCTGGCTCTGCGATCGTCCATCGCAATGGGCATGATGGGTAGTTCTGGATTCCGATTGGCGCTCGATGGCTTGCGGAAGTTACTATGGATTCAATTGGGCCGACAGTTTCGTTTTTGTTTTGGACTTTCATGAAGACATTTGCCTACGCGGTGTGTTGAAAGAAACGTTCAAAAAAATATGTTTCTGCTCGAACTGAATGCCGCACGCTGACTGACGCTGCCCTGAGTAGAAATGTTTTATAACCCAGAGTTTCGATCCGGATGGGTTATCAATTTATTGCCGCAGAGCGAGCACGAAATCAGAAATGACGACGCTCTGTGCGGCGAAGCTGTCTACGAATAAGGAGTTGCGGCGCTGCTCATTCGGCATAGCAATAAATTGTCGAAGCCGACGATGGTTGCGAATCGCTTGGAACAGTCCTATCTTTCGTGCGAACGCCGGCTTCTACGGCGTGGACCAGCAGTACCGGCGGCTGATAGGAACGCAGCTTGATGAATGTCAGTAATTCTGGCAAGAATATCTTCTCCAAAGGTAATCGGTTTTCTTTTTATGAGCACAAAACTTTTCTTATTATTACAAACTGCAAGCCCCGAAACTTTTACAAATAGTTTTTAAAAAAGTACGCGTCCTGCTGTAGTTGGCGGTAACTGGCAAACCTGCTCCACAAACCTCCTCGACTCCGCGTCTGCTTTTTATTTAAACGCGCTATTTTATTTCGTACAAAACCAGTTTTTGGTCACTAAATTTCTTCTTCGCCGCGTATTTTGCAAACTAAGAACCGGGCAATAAGAGTTTTTTTGTCAAAAAACACAATTTGCGCAGCCATAGGCCCGTTTCGATCCTATGCAATCCGATTCCAGAACTACCCATCATTCTCATAGAAGCGTAAGCGTCGCCGCCAGCTTCGCATTGACACTAGCGCCAGTTTCCCCTCTCGTTATTATTGCGTGAAACTCTATGCTGCCACCCTCCCCCGCCATTTGATTTCAACAATGCAGGTATGACACCACGAGATTGGTGCTGACGTGCTGGTTCTACCTGATGGGCAAACACCCGGATATTCAAGAAAAAATGAGGAAGGAAGCTCTGCATGCTTATGAATCAGAGGTGAGACACAAGATAATACTTAAAATATACAAGAGAGAAAACGTAATGCCTTTTGGAGTACGTAGCAGCTTATACCGATTGGCAACAAATGAAGTGGCACATCGCATCACTCAAAAAGCGTGCGCGAAATGTCACGTTGCGAGCCAGTTAAATCTGTTTGATTGTAGGGTTTAACGCGCCGACGCAACGCAGGAGATAAGGCGCGCCGTAGTGGAGGGCTCCGGAATAATTTTGACCACCTGGGGATCTTTAATGTGCGCCGAAACCTCGTACACACGGGTGTTGTTGCTTTTCGCCTCCGTCAAAAAAGCGGCCGCCGCGGCCGCGAATCGAACCCGCGACCTAATGCTCAGCAGCACAACGCCTTGGCCACTGATCCTCCGCGGCGGGTGCCAGTTACATCTGTCGTGGCACTTTGTCCCATCCCACGATGGTCATTCAGTCTAATTGAAAAATGCTGAAAAAAGTTGACAAACACAACCTTTTCTAGTTTTTCCATCGAACTGAACATTACAAATTTATTTCTCAACGCTATGTTGCTGAGAGTAATGATTTTTGTTTTGAAAACATGCCTGTATTGGTTTATTTGCTTACATTACAAGAGCCCAAACAAATTTGACCATCAAACTATTCAGAGGGGCGCGGAGGCGAAATACGACATTAAGTTCAATTTGAGTAAACTAGCCTTTGTAAGTCACTTTGTTCCACTCCAGCCACGAACGACGTTTTTTTTCCAATATCGCGTTACACTGACGTAATATCGGCAGGAATGAGGTACGTACATGGGCCAGCACACGTTGGCATTCAGTTATTAGGATCAGACGCACTGGAGGCAAAACGCCCAGTCATGTTCTCTGGTTGGGCTTGACTCGGCGGCCGCGAACCGCACAATCAAGGGTGTGTGATGCCATGGAGAAATTGTCGCAAAGGGGTTGGTGAATGCCACCGCTTCATACGTAGTCTTTAATTACTGGATAATTTGTTTGACGTACGGGACAAAAATACATGGTCATTGCGAAGGGAAAAAGCAGCCTTCTTAATGAATCAATCATGTATTACAACTCCGTGGCCCGTTATACAGTTGCGCCTTTCTCATTTACCTCCTATCCGGGTGGTACACCCTCGATGATTGGTAATCAGCGCGAAAAAGAAGCAGTAGCGTTGTACACTAGCGTGTGGTTTTTTTCCGCACTGTATTTTGATAATGAACGTTCACCAACTCGCCCAAATCGCCGTCCTCTTGGTACACCCTCCTTCTTTCACGCCGTATCTGATCGTAGAGGCCTCGCACATAGACGCACAACGACGCGCATTAATGCACCCACAAGATTTCTACAACACTATCTCCGTGTACAGGAGCGGCTCCTGCGTCATTAAGCGCCCTACGTATTCTTAGCTGCACGTTGTAAAGAAGATAGTCTTTCTGTAGCTACTGAAAAGCAAAAAATGTTTCTCTCTCTGTCTGTTTTTCTGTCTGTCTGTCTGTCTGTCTGTCTGTCTGTCTGTCTGTCCCTCAGTCCGTCCGTCTGTCCGCCCGTCGGTCTGTCTGTCCGTCCGTCCGCCCATCAGCCGCCCGGCCAAATAGTATGAATATTCGGAAACGATAAGTTTATAGCCGCAAAACTTGGGAAACCACTAAACCGCAACACTGCTCGTTCTTGGCGACAATATTTAGCGAAACAAAATCATTAGCCACATTTGAGGCAACACATAAATACATAACTTCCACGCGCAGTGTTCTTTTAGTTTAAAATCAATCGCTGCTTGATATTTGCGATAGAAACTAAAAATACGCTTTAAAAAACTTTTCGACCTAATGTATAGAAACAGCTCCCGGAAGCATTAAGTTCAACAGGAGCGGAAAATTCACATAAAGTGCGGGCGGGAAGTTTAACGCGGGAAATTTGAATTGAGTTGGGCAAACCTCCACAATTTTCATGAAGGGGAGAGCTAGACGGGAGGGGGAGAGTAAGAAGAAAGAAGGGGGGGGGGGAGAAATGAGGTGTTTACGTGGCTGGGGGGGGGGGGGGGGGGGGGGGGGGAAGAGGCTATCGTCTTTTGACGGCATCTGCAGCAAAGGGACCGGATACGCGGACAGATGTTTTGTTTGTTTGTCGTACTGCATGGCGGACGCGCTTCACTATCTTTTGTTCTCCCCCGTTTGATCACTGTATGCTTCGGAATTCGCGTGCAGGCTTCAGAGGCTTCAAACAGGCGTGCAGATAGATCCCTTGGGGTCAACACTGCTCTTCGTATTCGGGCACTAATGATGAAGTCGCTGCCCTTGAAATCTAGGCATTAGCCCCAAGGCTGCATGCTTAGTCCACTACAGATCGAACATTTACCTCGAACATTTAAGTTCACAACCATACGTGTTCACCACCGCAGTGCCCTTTTGCTATGCAAGCTGATGGGCCTTTCAAATGCTGGGCGTATTTAAGCGGGTACTTGCCAATGATTACGCTTGTATTCTCCTTGCCTGTGCTTCCGCCCCGAAGAGACCATGCCGTCAAACTGCCTGATTAGCGACGAACTGGGTGGCCCGCCGTTTTCTAACATGAAACATATGGTCATGATCACTCTTGAGTTCTTTTCTCACGCTAGTGGGTGACCCAAATTACACGAAGGAAAAATGCCTGAGTTTCAATCCTTCGAAATCTAGTTATCACAAATAAAGAAAAAAAAAAACTCTGCTCTCTGGGAATAGGCGCGAGAAAAAAGGCATGTAGAAAAGAACACACAGGAAAGACGCCTCTAGAAACTTGTATTTTATTAGGAAGAAGCAGACATTTATAGTGTTAAAAAAAAACGCCAGGTCATCGGTGTTATCGCATGCGTCAAAGAGACAAACCACTAAAAAACAAGTTAATAACAGAACGAGGTACGCAGCATATTAAACGTTCGGTTAGAGAAATTCCAGTTCAGCATTATGTAGTATCAGTGAAGTGGTGCGCTTCAACTATTCTCTTTTGGGTCCTCTCCTATGTATGCACATTGACTGCCGTCTTTTCGAAGAAAAGCCTGCACCCATCTTTTTTGCGCTAATTACAATGCACTGCCAAGCGCGTGTAAGGACTGGCCTTCAAAGAGCTGTAGTGCTCGCGCAGTCTGATGTTAAGGCACCGACCAGTTTGCCCGATGTAGGCCTTCCCGCTAGCAAGTGAAACACGATAGACAACTAGGTGTACTCGAGGCACATATTGCATCCTATGTTTCATCTTGTAGCCTCTGTTGTTGTTCTGCTCCGACTCGTTAATCTTCTTGTAAACCACGGAGGAAATCTGGCCAGTCTTTCTTTCGGCGGAAAACACGACATTCACGCCGTATCCGGAACAGTCTCATTTTATACCGTGCGACAGCCAATCAACCTAAAGAATTTGTTCTTCTCTCGCCTTTTCTTGTGACTTAAACGAGACTCCTATTAGCTATTTTGGGGGCTTATTCCAAGAATGTACCACCAACTCGCCCAACTTTCAATTGTGTTAAAAGCTATGCACCGACTGCTTCGTGGAAGTTTGCTTTTGCTTGAGATATCCCATCCTACCGTGTAGCTATATCTATTCGATGACTGGATTTATACTTTCGCGTGCGTTGAAGGGAATACACACAGCCCACCAGGAACACGATCGATAGCGGCCGTATTCTCAGTCAGTCCTCCACGCCATGGGCTTCATCGACTTGACTGAGTGGAGGATGGCGTAACGCTTTTATATGCGAAAATCGCCCTCAACGGTTTCGTCAGCTGGAGGCTAGAGTGGAGAAGGATTTCAGAATACGGGAAGCTTTCAGGAGGAGGATTTTACAACACCGCGAGCTGAAATTGTCGCACGCGGTGCATCAAGCAAGAGAGCCTTCAGAACAGTACACATTCGGTTACGGTTATTGTTGTTCTTCTTGTTGTGGCGTGAAAACGGCGTCGAAATCTCTTTAATACTACTGGCGAACGCAGCCGGCCAACGTGCGGGCTCCGAAGTTTTAGGTCGTCCGCCTTTCCTCTAAAGTGTTTCTTTCTCCTGCCACCATGCGGCGCCACCATCTACGTCCCTTGCGTATTGTAGCCATAGAGTTTCGTACTAATAAATGCTAGAGGTAAATCTGGCGCCACTGTCTAGGGTAGCCGCGCTTCGGCGAGCGTTCCATCATGTACCAGACAGGCACGTTCTATTTGTCTTTGGCATGGCTCATAAACCGGCTGAAAAGTTGGGTCTGGCTAGAAGGTTCATCAAATTTGTTTTGTTATTATAAAATTGAACCTCCAGAAATAATAATTTGTCAGTGATTATGTAGAAGCTTCATGCACGATAAACAGGAAAAAAAATGCTACCCTTGTTGCTTTTGGCTTCGAGAGAAAAAAGAAGCCTTATGGCTAGCCACGCCAAGTAGGCGAGAAACATCACTAGCGGCAATGGCGCCACCCACGGCGGCCCGCGACTGCAGCGACAGATTTCCCTTTAGTATACATGAGTATGGAAGTATATAGCGACAGCAGTGTTTTCATATAGCAGTCAGTAAACTCTCGCCTTGTCACGTGGTTCGCTTGGCCAAAATCACTCACACATATGGCCGGGACGCCGCTTGGCAATAAGGCACAGGCGAAGCATTCGTTTCACCCGGTCCCTGTCACATGCTACTGCAGAGGCGAAGCTGCGAGCAAGCGAAGCGATTAGAAAGGGGCAGCTTGCGATCCGGCGGCTGAAGATCATTTCCCCGCAATTAGGACATTTAAAGATGTATAGTAGTAAAGCCCGTGCTCAAAAAAAGAGCTATGGATTACCGCACCAACTTGTAACAACCGTGCAGTATGGCCATCACGGTTGCGCAATATCTCACAGTGCGATGAAAGGTCTTTTTTTGGAGCCACAGGTAGTTAACAAACTTTTCTCTAACCTTACAAATCAATTGCTCTGCCTAGGAATACTGCAGCAAATCTTCCTCTTGCAAGATATCTTGATTTATCTCCTGCTACGAGAAACGAAATAGAGAGGAAATTGTCCGGCAGAACACCTTCCACGCAGTTTTCCACATTGATTCTTTCCGTAGACCTTACTGCACGTTCACGACATAAACTTTCCTAGACCATTATTCTCATATAAAAAGCTTTACTCTTTGTTGTAACGCTGGTTTGCAGTGTGTTTTCCCACTCAACGGTAATCTTTCCGCGAAAATTCTCTTCTTTACAGGGAGACCATCTATCTGTCGAAGCTCTTGGAAAACTTTCGTACACAAACCAAGTTATTTCGGAAACACTCCGAATGTATCCGCCTACAATTACGTAAGTGCTCATTGCAAGTTACTAGCCTTCGCACGCTAATAAATTCCGAGTAAAAGTACCCAAGAAATATATTTATTACAGAAAAAAAACCGGTCGTTGTTGTGTGGGCATGGTGGCAACAACAAGGGTTAAGTCTGAGGGAACAGCAGATGACTTCGATTATGCTGCAAAATGCAGCATATCGTCTTTAGCATAGAGAAGCTGTGTTAGGGTCAGCGATTCGGACTCGCAAGTCAAGGGGACCCTGCAACACCTTCTTCAGCTTTTTAAAATCTTCAGTACTTTCAGAACGTAGTAACCCGATACATTCAGTACTTAAATTAAGGTGTGGCAAAGTACCCCAGCCACATATTACCGTTGTATGCTCATCAGATAACTTGGTAACGTTCTTAAAAATGTCTTTCTTTCTCGAGTCTTGGCGTTCTTCGAGCGATGGAACTACATCATTACAGTGTTGTAGCGGCTATTGGCCGCTTCCTTTTTGTTACAACAAAAAACGCATTCAATAGCCACATAACAAAAAATCAGAAAGCAAAGCAGGTACGCAAGGCCAGGAGTTTTGTCTGGACGAGCAAATACCGCTATGCCTCTATTGCTAGTGATAATTATAGCTTTTACAACGCTCCGATACGCGAAGGAAAGGGTGAAAGCCTCTATTGGAAGGGTTGCAGAGTCCCACAGAGATCTCTAAAAATTGCAGAAGTTTTTTTCAGATTATTGTCGTTTTGTCAATCATCCGTATGTACGCTTTATAAATAATGCTTAAAAAATAAGTCAAGGTTGTACGAGACATGAACTGTATGTGATTTACCGTCGTCACAAGAATTCCCCCAAGAAAGGGAAGTGCCGTACCCGTTGAAAAATTTTATTTCTGAAAACGGTAAGCTTCTTTTTCTCAAAAAACCTCCTTAACTTCTTTTTCGCTGTGCAGATTTACCACGCGATGTGCTGAAAAGGACTACCAGTGTGGTCAGTATCTCATTAAGAAAGGGATTTCGGTATTGATTCCCGTGTATCAGCTGCACCACGATCCCCTTTGGTGGTGGGATCCGGAAACGTTTGACCCCGACAGGTAAGTTGTCTTGGTTGTTTATTCGATACTAGCGGTGGACAGGGCACACGCCAGCTTATGTTTGCTAGCAGGTCGATGGCTCAGTGGTGAATGCATAGTGCTCATGTGCAACAGTTTAATGGCTCGGTTCCTGGTCACGGCAAAAACTTTTCTCGTTAAGATTAACGCGATAAATGTGCGGTGTACGAGACTCCATCGTGCTTTAAACAATACCATAGATTCTACTTATCCTCTACCTCAGCTGAGTTCTTTCTATCACAGCCTACCCATAGCCCCTGCCTGTAAAACCTTCATTGAAGCTTAAAAAACATTGTGTGAGCCTTCTATGCATCTAACCCGGCGCTTCGTTGGGGGTAATCCACGTCGATTACCTTCGTGTCGTGGTGTTGATAGGCTCCTAAAAAGAACCTAGTAAGAGGTATTTCTTTGAAAATTAAAAGGAAAATACGCGCCCGTAGAGAGAAGGCAGACAGACGTAAATTATGTTTTAGAAAAGGCACAGGCCACATGAATCAGCGAGAGATAAGGATGCAAGGTAAAGAAGAAAAAACTGCCAAACATCTTTTATTCAGCGCCCCCGAAACCGTCGTCTATTCATCTTTCTGGTCGAGTTTTCACTCGGCTTGGGTTTTTCAGTGCCCTTAAAAAATATCTTAAACTAACCTTAACGCTAGGCACAGCACAAAGTTTTGCACGAACTGAACGTGAACCACAGTAATTCTTTGTGTTTTATATGGGCGTTTTCTAGCCGACATGGATAAAATAGAAGCCTTAACTACTCCAGTGTACTCTTGTCCTATTTTTCTGCTGCTGCACACTTCTGACATCATTGTAGGCTCGATTGTGTATAGATCGTGTCTGTGGAGAGGAGCGCGTAATAAACCGCTCCACGTATCTTCAACAAATGAATATACTTTGGCTCCATTCTATTGTTTCATGTTCCAGCTAGAGACTTGCCACTTTTTGGTGATTTCAAGTGGATATGAAGAATTACCAGCTGTTCTATAAACTGGTTCTTTTTACATATGCCGCTTTGGGAAAGCCGCTTTAGGCAGATCGGTTTGCTCATTGCTCCTACTACGTTCGCGAATTTTTTTGCGGATATCATTGCTAAGAGGGATCCAAGTAATACAAGACGTTCGGTCGTAATACAAGTTGAATGTCCAGTTCACGTGTTTTACATAACAATCAGTACTTTGTGAATACTAAAGGTGTCTAGCACTGACTCTTTTGAATGCTTTCCCTCGCTCCCCCTCTAAGCACTGTAAATTTATATTCCAAAACGCTATAGGCAGTAGAGGCAGGCATGAGGGGTCAGTAACCTCTGCACACTGCTCATACATTCCAATCACACACACTGGGGAGGGTGCCATCCACCTGCATTAACAAATGCCCATCTGTAGATTTGCCTAGTAACTGGTGTCAGTCAGCGCTATCAATGGCATTGAGGGTACAAATTCTGCCTCTCCAATTCTGGTCAACTGAGGGTACAAAATTCTGTCTCTCCACTTCTGGTCAACATTTTGATGAATGTACTGAGCTTGAACAACTGAGCAACAAATTGCGCCATGTATGGGAAAAAGAACGAGGTCTCTGAACTACAGCAACCATACTAAGGGTGATAGCAGGCAGCCAAGAGTAATAAATATAAGCCGAGTACCAGTGATCAATGCTAGTTGAAGGCTTTTGAGGGTGCGTATTAAGTGACATGTCGTCGACACCTAAGTTGGGGTACTCCAATGGTGTAAAATTCCTCATCACAGTACGCCCGCTACTTAATGACAAAAACAAGTAAACGAACAACACTGTATACGAATCATTAGAATTATTTCTTGCTCAGATTAAACTGTAGAGCACTTAATGTCATAGCGGAGTTCTCCGTTGCAGCAAAATTGATATTCGCAGTAAATAAAACACGCGTGGGGTGCTTGAAATCAGGAGACGTCACGGCGGCTAAAACAAAATTAAAATGGTAGCTTAAGCGCAGTTCAAGTAAAACGCTGCCCTAATGTGACATTATGATAAACTCCTGTGGCAAAGTGATTTTATTTGGGTGATATTTGATGAAATAATATTCTGATCGCGTTTACACCTCCATGGCACACTGTGGGCAGCTGGTGGCATGTTGAAAATCATACTGCGTTAATGTAGGAGTGTTTGCAAGACGATGTCGTCAAAACAAGAGGCGAAACTTAATTTCCAGTTTAGGATGGTCATTACATTCTTCGTGTATATTACCAGAATGAGGTTTGCGGTATGTTATGACGGTCTTCCATAGCAAACCACAGCCCACCATGGTAAGTAAAGTTTGCAAAGAGCTCGTATGACACAGTATCTATTATGTCAACTTCCTTAGCCACAAAATTTAAACCCTTGCGATTGTACTCCAACCAAAACACTGAATCCGTGGAGTTCATTAGCAGTTTTCTCAAAACATGTGCGTCTAAATTTACACTTCAGTTTTCTAGGGCGCTAATAAAACAAGTTAGCTGAAATTTTGGTGGAAACTGCAGGTTCAGCCCCAAGAACAAGCATCTCATCAACTCGGTCGCTTACCAGCCTTTCGGCCTCGGTCCTCGTATGTGCTTAGGCTACCGATTGGCCCTCTTGGAGTTGGCATCAGTCACGACGCAAGTGCTACGACATTTCCCGGATCACGCTGGGTCCCAGCCAAAGGGTACCACTTTATTGCACTAAATATGCGGGAAACTCAAGAGGAAAGCAGACAGTGACTAGTTGTTTTAATATTTTTTTTATTCTCGGTGATGTTCAACGGCGATAATTCTACGTTTATTATTCGTATTACTTTCGAGTGTGTCGGCCTTTTTACTACCCCTCAAGTTCCAGGTACACTCTTTGAAGTCCTTCATTACCATGAGTCCGCGTGTATACCAATACTCTCAGTAGCTTCAGTGCAGCAACTTTCCCTGAGAACAATTATGGCTGAAAAAATATTCATAAACTCAGAGAATTGCCTAATCATGCGTAAAGTTTAATGCCACGTGTCCACACTAAACGCTCTTTGCGGACAGATTTTTTCTATTCTTTTGTTTCTTTCTTCGAGGGCTGAATACACATTAACTCCTCTGCAGGAGGGCCAAACGGCGACAGCCTGACGAGGCCCTTTCTGCCAAAGTAACTTGCAATTGAGCGAGTAGCAGCCGACAGCACATACGCATATAAAAAAACAACTCTCAGCTACAAATACTCGCTCGTCCTACGCTGATAAGGAACAACATAACAGGTATAACCTACGAAGCCAAAAACAGGAACAGTAAAACGAATGTATAAAAACGAACATACAAATACTTTTCGGTTACATTTTATCGAATTAACAAATTGACAATTTGACAATAGAAATAATAGTTATAACGTGAACATGCCTTGTAAAGCCAAACAACTCATTGAATATGAAAATAATACACAAAAAACATGTTTAGTGCAGCAAGCACATCAACTTGAACAACATAAATGCAACATAATCTAGTAAATACCACTAACGAAACCCTTTCTCCACGACAGTTATGGTGTCTGTTAACGTATTAGAAACGGCAAAATCATTGCAAGAACATTTGAAACATATGTCTTGGAATATTTTCATGAATTTAAACTCTTCGATAAGCTGTTCAAACTCCTCGTTATTTGTTAAGTGTCTATTTCTGACACTGCTTCAACTGAATGCCATAATTTGCTCTGCTTTCTGCAACGTTTATTTCTGAGAAGGTACACCGTCTAGGTGAAGATTCTAGATTAGGAAACTTGTCGCGCTTTTGATGAAATATGTGTTGTATAGCCTGCGCTCGTTTTAAATCAACTAAGTGATGAACTGTTAGAGTGACCAAACTGTTTCACCGTCATGTTCTATTTTGCACGATTGGTTTGCTGTAGCCCTGCTACATTTTTAACACGAAAGTGTTTTATGCCGGGATCCCCAAGATCTGACTGGCGTCATATCCGTCACGGGAAATGACATCCACAGAAAAACGCGGCTGCGCCAGGATTCGAGCCTGGTGCTCCATCGCGGCAACGGGAGGAGGCCAGACGCTTTACCGACTCCGCTGCGAGCTGGAGTGCTGACAGCCCTATGAACACGCTATATATCTTTCCTATAACCTGTTTTATATCGATGGTGCTGCCGTCTCCGAGAGGTGCAGCGAAGTAGTGCATCACGATGGTATTGAGCGCCGACAGTTAGCGCCAGCTAAGCTCGTCGCAACGAATCCGTCTGCCGTACACTCCACGGAGCAGTGACGCAGTGGTCGAGCATTTGCGCACGCGCAAGACAGCCCGCACATCGGGCTCTTTCGCTGCAGGTGTCCGTGAGTTCACCAAACGATTCGCTGACAACCCGTTCGGTTTCGTTCACATGTTTGCACGCGCGTCTGGTTTCATTCGGGTTTACGCAGTGGTCCGGCCCGGGCAATCCAGTGTCTAATGTTGATACGTCTGACGGTGCAATACCGACGAAATATAAAAAGTGATGTGCAAGTTCATATCGATGCAGAATAAACATTGAACTGATCCTGTGAAGGCACATCTCAGTTTCGTGTTTTACTGATCCCTGTGAAAGAGAGATGAGGCACATTTTTTTTCGTAAACATCCTTCGAATTTGCCAAAACTTCGGAATTGTAGGAAACGCAGTCACCTATCTTCGCCCCCTCAGTCAATCAAACGCAAAGCTCTTCAAAAAAATAATAAAGCAGAAGACAGAAAAGGGGCTTTTTAAGCATCACGAAGTTCTTTCAAAGATTATAACTTTTTTTACTGCTCGGTAATCCTCATTTGTTCAGCTGGTTAGCGCAAAGTATGAGGGAGAAAAAAGCTTTTATTTGCTCACTTTGTGAAACAAGAAAAAATATTTGACCTCGTTCACGCTTGGTAGTTTTGTTAGCCTTTTGTGAATTTTGGGGTCCATTGCTCGTCTTCAGACAAAGCATCCTTCACAACAACTTATTGAAGCACATTCAAATTCATAACAGACTCACGCGACCTTCCGTCATTTATCAGGTGCAAACATAAGTGTGGATACAAATTTTAACGTCTTTGTAACGCTCCTTCTGTTTGTTCACAGCACCAATGTTTCCTCAGCGGTGCCAAATTACGCCCATAACGGCGCAAAAAACTCGATTTTACGCCTGAATGTTTTAAAGATACATTTACTATTTCCACGTATGAAGATGTTCGTGATCCTTGTATTCAAACGAAAAGAAAGCTATCGAAAGGCATCAATCACGCAGCAAAACATTACTACAAGTGCCAATCAGCCGGCAAAAAAATTAACCAAGCATCCACATCACTGAACCTGGTTATAAAAAGTACTCATGCTCCGGATCCAAACCCCACAATGGTTAGGTAAAGGATTGGGGCGTAATGTTTAGCGTTCAGCAATATATTTGTGAAACAAAGTTTGTAATGAACCCTTAATTGCGATAAACAGATACGGGACAAAAGCTTCAGCGAATATACGGAAATCAGCCTATCAAAGGCCTCAGAAGATAAGTAAGATTACCTTTGAAATATACCTCGAAAGACATGGCAGGTTGCGTATTTGTCGCGTTTAGAGGAAAGAAACATCGACATGCTCAGAGGTGAAGCCTTTGCTACAGCGACAATGAGCCTGAGAAGCTATAATAAGAAGTCGTTTGTTTACTGGTGATGGTCGGCTGACAAAATTGCGCGGGCGGCGTACTGAGCCGCAGAGCTGAATACAGAGGTTGAGAGAGCTGCCAGAATCCGTCTCTCCCTATTTCTTCTAATAAAATGCTTCGGCATCCCACTCCCCCCTATCTCTCTACCTACCTACCTAACTACCTCCCTACCTATCTACCTACCTCCCTACCTACCTACCTACCTACCTACCCACCTACCTACCTACTTACCTACCTACTTACCTACCTACCTACCTACCCACCCAACCAAACCCACCCACCTACCTACCTACCCAACCACCCACCCACCTGCCTACCTACCCACCAACCCACCCACCCACCTACCTACCTACCTATCTACCTACCTACCTACCCTACCCACCTACTACCCAGCACTAACCACCACCCACCCACCCACCCCCACTCAACTACCTACCTACCTACCTACCTACCCACCTACCCACCTACCCACCTACCCGACCCTACCCGCCTGTCCTGCGCCCGCCTGTCCGCCCGCTTTCCCGCCCTCACTCAGCCACCTACCTACTATTGGGACTGCGCCATCTCACCGCAGCCACCACTGATGGGACGGCCATCCGGCGCAGTCACTGTGCTGCGACGTTGCCTTGCTTCGTCCGCTATCGACGTGCCGCAGAGCAGAGCGAATGAAGTTCTCAAGCCGACGACGAGTTGAAGTAACATTTATATACAGTATGTACAAGCATAACAAAAGAGTTACATGGCTCGCACAAAGGCGACAACACGTCTCCACTCGGTGCCCCCGAAAAATGCCGTGCTCGCTGTGCTTCCGCGCTGGTTTTATACTCCCGGGAGTCCGTTGCAACCACGAGCGGTTTGCAATCGCTCGAATCAGGACTCTCGCTGGCCGAAGTTTGAATCCGATGAATGGAGGGCGAAGCGATTGCGTCAGCCAAAGCCGCCGCGACGGGAAAGGGAGGGCAACTCGGCGGTGCCGTTTCCAGGCGTGTTGCTGCTTGTCTGCCGTGGGCCGTTCGTCTGAGGCATGACTCGGCCCAGCCGTTGCGAAGGGGAATGGCGAGGTGTACCTTCGGCGCCTTCAAGTTGGGTCACGTCTGCCGGGGTGGTTGACATAGGCTTTAATCAGCCCCGCCATCATGCGTGGCCAGATGGAGCGAATTTGGGCTGGGCGCTCTGGCACAACACTACCCACCTACCTTCCCACCCATACACCACCAACTTACCTACTTACTTACTCTCTCTCTCACTCTGAGTCTCAGCACGAGTGTCACTGCCCTGTCCTCTGTATCACAAGCCTCTTTCGCTGCATACTTACATGGGTGTGTTGCAGCATTCATTAGGTGACATACCCAAACGGGCACAGGAGGCCCGCACTTGTAACGTACTAATCTGTGGCATGGATCCGCTGCCTATGCTACATTTTTACACTACACTAAGAATGTGGCCTGGTGGATAGAGAGCATTTTTACCACAGGAGTAATGAAACGGGCACCTTTTTAGAGTAGGCGGAGGGACATAGCATGAAACGTTTAACCCAAGCGATTGAAAACCTGGGTAGCTCAAAAAAATCAATTGCGCACTAGGTTTCATGTGTTCGAATCATATAGAATACCATTCATGATATGTCAGCCTGGTTTTACTTCTAAACGCATTAGCTCTATCAGCCTAATCAACGCAAAAATGTGCCTTTATGTCAAACTCCGTGTGTGTGTCGCTCGATTCAATTGCTCTTCCTCTAAATAGCCGGAAGAACGCTTGAACACAAACTACACATAGCCAACGCCGGACCTAACTACTGAAAAACGCTGCAGTGTTTCATACATATCCACATACTTTACCGCACAAAATGCCTCAAGAATAGTTCGGGCAAAGTATAAGCACGTAGTAGAGCAGCAGCATTCATAAATTAGGAATACAGTATTGAATTGGGATCCGCAAAAGCAAACAAAACTGTATCATCTTTTCCCAGAGAAAGTTGAGGGATGCGCGAAAGCTTTTTCGCATCAAAACTGCGCCAATAGTGCGTCTAAACCTTCATGAAAATGCGTCCAACCAATCGTCAAAACTTAAGGATCCGAATCGCAAACAAAGAACGAATCCATGCGACGATTTTTCGAGACATAAGTAAGGCAGTCTACGAACGATCTAAATGTACACCGATACGTGGTTTATGAGATAAAGCTATTATTATTGTACTCCTTCATGATCGATGCGTGTATTGTTTTATCTAGAACCGTTGCTTTTTTGCAATTTTTAAGTAACCGTTTTGATTCAATGGAAGCCTGGTTTTACGCCCACGCCGTGTGTCCCGAGATGTTATCAGAGCTTTTCGGTCCACCAACCTGTCTATGGAGAAATGCATTAGTTTTTTTTGAGAATGCCATCGGTCTTACTGAGAAAGCCTTCGCTTTAAAAAGAAACACCGTATTTAATATGGTGCCCTTGAAAGGCTAGATTAACGCAAACTAGAAAACAAGGCAACTCGAATTCTACCTATCCCAAGCACAGTGCGAACGCAGCCAAAATGAAAATGAGGGAACCTCCACTTCATACCGAATGCGAAGACCACGAAAAAAGAGAAAGAGGCCGAGAGGCGGCATGACCAAAGAGGAGAAGCTGTAAGTGCGCAGCTTTGGCAGCAGTCAATCGTCTTTGGACGGCATTTGCAGCGACGAAAGCACATACACAGTCATGTTTTACGACGGTTTATTTTGTTGTTACATTTGACAAAATTTAACATGTAAATACAAAATTTCCTTCACAATTTACCCTGTGGACGCCGGGTTGTAAGATAATAAATAACATTTCTAGGGTGCTCTTGGAAACTCGTTGGTGAAACCATAATGGGTGGGTGTGATCAATAAATTCTGCCTTGTGCTGTTCGCCTGAGGAGGTCGAATCAAAGGGAAAATAACGTTTCATTGTTTTATTCTACAAATTCGTGAATTTCATTGCGTGCATTCATTTGTACGCCAGTGGCAGGCTTATAAAGAAAATAGCATGATCATAATAAACGAATGTAATTTGCGCTTCACCCCAGTTTCCGTCTTTCCGCGGTATAAGCATTCTCAAGAAGATGTGTAGCTCCCATTATTACTGTAGAGTAATGAACATTTCGACCGTGAAATATTACCGTATACTCATTGTGCAGCCAAGTCATCAAGCTGGTATCCTCCACATTCGTTTCCTTACAGCCCGACCTGGAGCTTCACACGTACTCCCTGCAGGCGGTGCCAAAATACGACGTTTGGATCAAACTTTGCCCTTTCAAGAAAGAAAAATAATTTTGGAGGATAAACCAACCGGTCGATGGAATTATGGCACGTCCTGCTGTGAAGCGAGGTTCGGGAGAATCATTCTCGCCTGGTGATCCGGGCCAGACAAGCAGCTGAAGGCCCTGGCAAATGAGACTGGGAAAGCTACCCACTTTGGATGATCAACGCTAGAGTACTGAAGATAATTTGTCGCCTCAATTTGACTTTCGTTGTTGGCCAAATAAATGTTTATTTTCCTCTCTATGTAGAAAAACATAATTTGCCGGAGTTGTAAAAAGCTAGATTTTAGCACAAAAACACAGGGCTTGCGAAAACACTCACCTTCGGTTTCAAGCTTCCTCTTATGAAGATGGGGCATCTACTTAGACACCTCCTCCACACTGATCAGAACAAGACAGAACAGAGAACCGCTTAAAGAAATCATTCACACATACTCAGGCTCTGATGATGAACTCACTTCACAAATCAATGTCGAGTACCCCCCCCATAGTACCCAAGATAGCACTATCTTTGCACATGGGTACACCAACAGTGAGATGTACCGAGACATAATTAAAGCCGAGATCCGATTGGCGATTTCCAAACTTAGGCTCAATTCGGTCCCAGATCCTGACCACATTTCGAACCGGGCGCTACGAAACCTCGACGATTTCTCAGTCACCGCAATCACTGGTTTGCTCAACACGTGCTGGAGAACGGGGCGAATTCCGAAATTGGGGAAGCATGCCAAGGTTTTAACACGAAAGTGTTTTATGCCGGGATCCACCAAGATCTGACTGACGTCATATCAATCGGGGAAATGGCATCCCAGAAAAACGCGGCTGCGCCAGGATTCCAGCCGGATGCTCCGTCGCCGCAACGGGACGGGCCAGGCGCTTTACTGACTCCGCTACGAGCTGAAGCGCAGACAGCGGCATGAACGCGCCATACATCTTTCCTATAGCCTACTTTATTTCGTTGGTACCGCCGTCTAAGAGAGGTCAAGAGAAGTAGAGCATCACGATGCTAATGAGCGCCGACAGTTGGCGCCAGCTGAGCTCATCGCAACGCAAACTTCTGCCGTACACTCCACGGAGCAGAGACGCAGTGGTCGAGCATTTGCGCATGCACAAGACAGCCCCGAAAATCAGGCTCTTTCGCTGCAGCGGTACGTGAGTTCACCAAACGATTCCCTGGCAACCCGTTCGGTTTTGTTCGCATGGTTTGCGAACGTGTGTGGTTTCATTCGGGTTTACGCAGTGCTCTGGCTCATGCAATCCAGTGTCTAATGTTGATAAGTCTGACGGTGTCATACTCCTCACAAACCTGCACACTGTGTAGCTGTTGTTGGCCAACACACACCACCAAACGTCCCAGGCGGCTACCATCCCAACTAGCAGTACAAACCACGGCAGAGGAGGCAGCCATTCCCTCGCGCTCACCCAGCGCTCCACCCCCGAATCGACCCTCTCTGACTGTCAGCAGGCCCTCCGCAATTTTATAGGCGGTAACATCTCTCCCATGGCATTGCAAATTCTCTCCAAAAACCCTCCATCCAAAATCAGGACCCGGCTGTGGACACCAGCCCACACAGGCGTAGGCGCCAATGAAGTGCTGCACGTACGTGCTCGCGAACTAAGTTACGGGTCGCCATTTTCACTACGCCTACACCTGATTGCCCCTGCAAGGCAAGCCCAACCTCCATTCCTGCAATACAGAGATATTGCCCTGCAACTACAGCCTTCTGCGCCACCGATACCGACACCCGCAGCCCACACCTCTCTCCGAGGCAGGTCACATGCTGCGCATCCTACAAACCCACACCTCCCCACAGCAGAACACATTGATACACTAGTCATCCACACCTCTTTACTGACCCTACATGTCCAGCCTGCGGGGCACTCGACACTCACTACCATTCCATCTGCGAATGCCCCGCAGACCCACACCCCCCATTCCCTCTCCTCCCCTCTGGGAGCAGATGTGGCTTGACCCGGGGGAGTCAGGCCAAGTCCTGACCACCTCCCGGGCCGTGGGGTCGCGGCGGCCGTGTGGACCTCCTCCACCCCCAATACCTGATCCCGATGGACGAAAAAATGTATTCCTTCCTTCCATACCGACCAAATATAAATAGCGATGTGCAAGTTCATATCAATGGAGAATAAACATTTAACTGATCCTGTGAAGGCACATCTATCTTTCGTGTTTTACCGATTCCTATGAAAGAGGGATCAACCACATTTTTTTCTTATCCCCGAACCAAACAAACCACTCACAATCGAACACCTCCGCCCTATTTCCCGTACTCATGTCGTGCTCATGGAACATTATTCCTAGCCCGGCTCACAACACACATGTACGACACGAAACAATTCCGCTACACAATCATTGGCTTCAGACCTGGCCTCTCAGCTCAAGATATACTCGTACAGCTATCATAACAAATTATCAAACCACCCATCGGCCCGGACACGGTGGTGATACTGGCCGTGGTCCTGACAATGCCTTTGACAACGTCTCGCACGAGGCTATAATGTCCGGTCTGGGATCGGTCAATCCAGCTAAGAGAAACTCCACTTACATTAAGGACTTCTTGTCCAATCGGACAGCCGTCCTTCATCTCAGACAGCCTTGTCTGAGACACATTCCCGTTAGGCAGTCGTGGCACTCCGCAAGGAGCCGTACTGGTACCATTACTCTTTAACCTTTCAATCATCTACTTCCCGAAGAAATTCATCACGGATCCCCCACCCCTACCACAGCCTCTACGCAGGTGATATAACCCTCTGGATTAACTGGGGCAGTGATGGGCACCCTGAATAAACACCTGCAAAGAGGCATAAAAGTTGTGGTGGTGGAGGAGGCCAGGCAGTGCCGGGTTTGGCTGCTCTCCTGCCACTGTCTGAGCTGCTTGTCATTACCCCAACCAGAAAAAACAACTCCAATCCAGCATCAAAATCCACATTCAATTAAGACCGATCCCAGAGGTCACGGCAGTCAAAGTCCCAGGGCTGCGCATACAATCCACGAGACTAAATCCCACATTTCTCCAAACAATAGAACAGCACGCAAACCAAGCCACCGGTATGTTCAAGAGGATCACCAATAAGAACTAGGTATGACCAAGCAACACAGGGTTCGCCGAATTCAAGCGCTCGTCGTGAGAAGAATAATTTACTTACCTTAAAATAACAGCTGCTGAAATCAACAGAATTTATGTGTTCATTAGACGCACCTACAAGGCAGCACTGCGTCTTTCCCCCGGCACGACCACTGCCACACTGGAAGGGTTAGGCCTTTACAGCAAGGCCAGCGAAAAAGTTGAAGCCCACCTAATGGGACAATACGAACGCCTCGCTCGCAGACCTACAGCAAGACAGATACTCACAAAAACTAGGAATAGGATAACATACACTATATCAGGACGGGAAAACAGTTCCTCCGAGAATTTACTCCCGTATTGTAGCCAAATCTCTTCCCCGCAATATATACCCAACGTACCACTACGAGCGCAGCAAACAACCAGCTCGCAGCATGCACAAAAAAAGACCTACTAGTTGTGTACGTAGATGCACCAGAGTACAGACACAAAGACGCTTTCACCGCAATCTCCGTCCAAAATTACCCCAACGCCACCATGCTTGATTCTATCACAGTACGAACGCCCATCCCAGAACCGGCGGAAGAGGCGGCGATAGCGTTCGCCCTTTCAATCACCCCTACACCCGCAACAATTCCTTACAATTCTAGAAGTGCTCTTCAAATCTTGCCGCTGAACGCATTACCCAATGGTGCTCAAAAGTTTGCTCAGGAACCCCCCGCAATCCCCAGTACAAATTATCTGGACCCCGCACATTCTGGGCTCGAGGGAAACAAGGCGGTTCATGATCTAGCCCGAGGATTTACTATACAGGCTGGGCCGAGCCAGTATCCTTACCAGTGAGCCCGGTTCCCGCAGGGCCGTCTGATCGGTGTTCCACACATCACCACGTATTACCTTCTCTCCCGCCGGATCTATCCTCGGCCGGATAAATCCTTCACATTAGAACAAAGTCACAGTTTGGCGCCAACTCCAAATGGGAGTCTTCCCCAATCGGGCCACCATGACCCATACCCTCTCCAGCCTTTACCAAACCTCGGTGTGCCCTTCATGTGGCGCCCATGCCAGCCTAGCTTACACCATGTGCGCATTCCCCGGCACCCTTTTCGAGACATCTCCCTGAGGAAGTCGGGAGGCCTCGCTTCGCAGCCCACACCCGGACATACCGGTCCGCCTGGTCAAGAGGGCGTAAGAGGTCGCTCGAAGGCACCAGCGTATACGGCCACCACCGGACCACCACCATAAGTCAAGCAGAAGACGTTCAGGAACGGTGGGCCTTCATCCCGTTGCCTGCCAACACCATTAGGACTTCGATTATCTGCGAAACACTTCCTCAAAACGAAGTTTATCTTTCTTTCTTTTTTTTCTCGCTCTGTACCTAAGAAAATAGGAAGGCCATTTTTGAGGCTCCTGCTGTCGTCTGAATCGCAAAGTTACCACAATTCGATTGTTGTTTCAACTACACCGGGACACCCCCCCCCCCCCCACTCGTCGCAAATCACCCTTCGGAGCCTCGACCACGTAACACATCGCACCAAGGTCGAGCACCACCACGGTGACAGCAGCCGTCGCTACAGCTATTAAGGCCGCAAAATTGCCATATCTTAATATCTTAAGCCATCGCCGCATTTCGACAACCATGAAGATGCAAAAAATTCTGAATAGGCAGTCGGACCATCGCACAGAATGACCACTGAAAGAGATCAGCCTCCAAACGCTGCACTGCCCCGCACGCTTACATGTGAGCAGCACCGCATGCAACCGGTAAGCCACAAATTGTCCCAGAACACCGCTCAGTAGACGACTCCCAGAAAAAGCATACCTTTCGACAACGTAATGGCCTATGACTTGGCTTATGGTGCAAACACATCAGAGGCGACAAGTCTAATCCGTAGCCCTTTGCACTAGCCCCTTGATGGCGATTTCATTCTCCGGGTACCCACATTCTCAAGGGGGCGTGCGATTGCAGCGGCAGTTTCCACTCCAGGTAATTTTGACAAACTCTATGACTCCGGCATTCCCTCTTCGACGAGCGCCATAAATTTGTCACTGCATACTAGTGATAATGACGCGAACATATGCATTGGGTTTGTTTGTTTCTGATTTGTTTTTACTGCCCAGCCGCGCCTGGCTGTGTCATTTGTGTCCCGAGGGAACCGCATATCCATTCTTTATTTTTATGCCGCACGCATTATCTCATTCTTATAAGGAGAGCGTTTCGCAATAACGTTACTAGCCTAGAATAATATTCTTTGATCTACAATGTTCTGGATGTAAATCGACGGTTCGAGAAACACTCTGCGCCGAAAGATAAAACCCTGCAGAGCAGACACGCGGGATTCCATTCGCCGAGACCCGCCTGCGCAAGTCACTTTGTTGACTGCTGCTTCGCCGCCTCTGTATTCTTTGAGTTGTTAGGGGAGCACAGGTTCGCTCCAATAAACTTGTTCTTCCTTCAAGCCGAGTGCGGCATCTTTGGCTTCGTGACAATATGCACATTCCCTGAAACACCTCTCCAGATCGAATGGGCAGCGATCATTTGACCATTTTTACTGGTGCGGCCTCTTTTCAACAATGTGAGCGCAGGTTCGGAAGTGTCGTCAACTGGGACCAGCATATAGACAATGTGAACACTTCTGCAGCAGAATTCTTCGAGGCTATGCTCGCGGGAAAGGCAATAGAAACTACTATGCTCAAGCTACCAGCCCACTTCCAATCACCGGATCTCAAGCTTAGGAACTTGTGTGCTTACACGGGAAGGGCCCTGAACGTCAGTGAACTAGACACCAAAAGGACGTATTTCTTAAGGCCTGCTTTAACAGGTTGAATTCGGCGAATACGCGTTACACAAGCAAATTATAGAAACCGTAATGGGTTGTGTTTTGGATTCTTTAAGCGTGTTTAGCGCAGCAACAAGAATTTGAACCGTTGTCAATGGGCTCTCGGTGACCAGTGGTCGTACAAGCCATTCATCGCTCTAGCCCTAGATAATAACAGGTCCCTTCATGCCTTGGCTGAGGATTTTACTGACAGCTTTTTCTGGGGTTCCAGGAGCCCATGCTGAACAGTTTGCGTCGACGATGCGCAGCGGGTCCTGATAGGATAAGCTATAGAATGCTTGTCCATTGTCTTTCAGAGCGCAAAAAACACTTGCTCCTGTATTTTAAGGTTTGTTTGGGACTCTGGAAATATCTCGCTTTGTGGAAGCTTGAATGGTAGCAACGCTTCTCAAGCCCGGCCAGGATCAGGCAGACATTGCCTCATACTCCACGGTTTCACCCACCACGTCTGTAACTTAATTTAAAGGAAAAGCTTGGAATGCTAGTCTGATGTGGTGGCTCGAAAGAAACGACAAAGCTTCTGCAATCATGAATGGCTTCAGGCAACGTTTGTACGCACAAGGACAACGTCCTGACCTTGTTAGCCTTGTCAAACACCAGCGACTATAGACTGTTAACACTGGCTGAATTTTTGACGCGTCCAATGCCTACGACAATGTCTTACAAGGCAGCAATCATAATAAGGCTGCGAGAAATGGGAGTGACAGAAAATGTTCTCCGCTTCGTGCACGCTTCCATCAAGGGAACTCTATGCAGGTGCGCTTAGGGGAAGGTTTAAGTACCACTGGAAGTGTATCACGTGGTGCGCCGCAGGGGAGTGTTCTGTCCCCTACACTTTTCAGTGTGGCTACTGCGAGCCTTCCTCGATCCCAAAAACGATTTCGAGGCAGTGTCCCTTATCAATATTTGCAAGCGACATATGTATCTGGATCTCCGGATATCAACACAAGCAGTTGGCTATGATAGCTCAAGGAGTATTCGTTCCGTACAAGCCTGTCTCGCGTCGGTGGGAGTAACGGTCTCAGTGGAACAATCTTGCTTTATTTTGTTTCCTGGAAAGCAACTGAAAGCTACGTCCCTCAAGTTAACCTTAGGTGGCTTCCCGATTCGGCAGGCTAATCGTGTGCAGTTTCGGCAAGCGAATTGTATGAAATCACCATCGACTATAAATTATTCTGGAGGCAGGCTATGGAGTCTCTTGTCACATCCTTTGTACCCAGTTTAAATGTGCTTCGACGAATCGCTTGAACCAACTGGGGGAGTCGCCCGTCTTTTATGCTTTTACTCCTCTCGCTGCTTATTTTGAGTCAGGTTTTTTACGAACTACCTGTTTTCTCAACCTCGGAATCCCAGTATGATCGTCTGGAAGCACTGCACCTGCAGGGCGTTCAGATATCCGTAGGAGTTGCTAAGGTGGCGGCAAACAAATAGGTTCTTGATGAGGCCCATTTTCCACCGCTTCGTCGGATGGCGTCTCACCGGCTGTTCTTGCACCTCGTTCGGATGGAAGAGCCCGATGCCGGAAAGGCACTGCTCAGGCGTCTTGCATAAAACATTGCACTCAACACTGAGTGTTCTCAATCCACAATGGCAAAGAATCAAGATCGTTGTAAACCGCCGTGGTCTTTAGATTGTTTGGAGTGTCAGCTCTCATTCGACGGCATTCGCTCGAAGAGATTTACACCGTGGCTGAAGCGAGAATGTTCGAGCTTGAGCATTGGACCTGGGTTGTACGGAGATTGTGTTTAGTGTTTAAGGCATACATTGACATACATTACATACATACACATTGCAGAGTTATATACCAGCGCAACGGCGTTTGTAATTCTCGGTATGAACTTTTCCTGGGTGGCGCGCATTGAACATGTTACGTCATCAAAAACGGTGGAGTGTATAGTGATTGCGGTGTGGCTCAGAAACTGAACCGAAAAAACCAAAATGGTGACGTACGTTCCTGACCAGCTGCTGATAACGCGTGTTCAGCGCCATTCGGGTTTTCTGTTTCAGATCGTCACATGCCCTTTACACTTCAGATCAGTCACCACTATTAACTCTCGGCGTAGGTGCTGCAGATTTGCTAAAGTAATTGGTATCATCTGCTTTGAAAAGGTATTGAAAAGTAACTGCTTTGAAAAGATGAAAAGTTTTTCTCCACTTCTTTTCTATCTTTCCAAATTCTTTATCTCTCTCAGTGACCTACCACATTCTTCCCTTTGCTTTCTGAGGTTTCCTTGACTGCCAACACTTATTTCTGTCTTATTTTATGTGGTTCAAAATCATTTGAACCACAAGCTTTCATACGACAGCTACGAAATCAGGCTGCGAATATATAAATCGAAGTCCAAGAGGAATCATAAACTTCAATTCGACATTCTGATCATCTATGAAAATTATTTAAGAGGCAACAGGTACATCATAACTAAATTTGGAGATGACCGAAGAATGGCGAACAATTGTTGGTAGCCGGTATTGTTGCCAGCCTTATGAATTAACTGGGGTTGAACCGTGATATTTGTCCCTCCACTCCACACAAATCCTGCACAAATCTAAGGAAGAAAAATCTTGTTTGTTGGGGCCAACAAACAAGATTCATTGGACAAAACAAACCACACAAGCCAAAACGAATAAAATATTGCATATTAACTCGAAGGAAAGCATTAAACGATTCCATTATCTCCAAAACTGATCATTCCTACACACTCGGGCAGGAGTCAAGCATTCTTCTTTCACAGCTGCCTAACAGCATTTGTACTACACAAAAGCACTATTCGCGACTTCGTACCACAATATCGAGAGCGACTGTGCAGGATGTTGGCGAACTTTGAGAGTGAGAGTTCCAAAAGAAATAAGTTGAGCAAGAACGAAGGAAGAAAACTCCATCAGACCTCACACACCTAGTTTGGTGGTGCCCAGCTTTCGCCACGCACCGTACATTTAAATCTCCCCAACCCCATCCCGATCCACAACAAACTGATGCACAACTATTATATGAAATAGCGGTTTATTCATTTAAAAGCGTCTGGCACGGGTTGTTTGAGCGGGTCCTCCCCCGAACGAACTGGTGTATGTGCTCTAACCCTATTGCGATCACCATGAACTGAATTGCCCATGATTGCAGGTTCTAAGAACGGGCCCAATTGAGTCTACTGAGAACAACAGCATCATTTGGCCAGTCTCCTTTTCTATTAAAGGCTGTCTCTCTCTCTCTTGGAGGGCAGAGGGCTCCGTGTTAAGACACAGAAGCTGCCAGCTCGGCAGCAATGCTGAGCTCGACATCTGCACAAAAAGCGCAGAGGACGAGTGTATGAGAAGGAGAATAGTCTATATAAAGCTAGACTTCTTGTTACATTTATTTGTCATCCGGAGTTTGTGAAGTGTATCGCTTTTATCACCTTAATCATCTCGCAATGGTTGCAGATAGTTTACAGGCAAAGTTCTTTGAGCAACATTTACGTGAAGCGTGGCGCTTTACGAGCCTAAACGACGCAAAGCTCAACGTGCGTCCGTTCACGCAGAAGTTGTGGCCAAAGTATTTGACAATAAAAGAAAACATGTGGATCAAAGATAATCAAGCTGTTTTGCTCCCCAAATGTTAGAACTCGCAGTAATTAAAAATTGTCTTCAATTCTTGAGTGTGCGCTCTGGAAACGTCGCGGTTAAGATAAACGTTATTTGTTATTTATCGGTGGGATAGTTTGCTTTGCTAGCAAGTCATGAATAAATTTCTGTAATATAAATATACCATTTAATTGTTTTGTACGTGTTTTACGTGTTGTCTGCTGGAACGGTGTTTATCCTCCCACCTAAGTGAACAAACCCCCTACTCAAGAGTCTGCTTTGCTTGTGGTGCCTACGACAGGTAACATCACTGTTCATATGGACACACTTAGCAAATCTCTACATCGCACGTCTCGTACACTTATCGAAGAGAGCATTGCACCCGCCTGGCTGGGCAGCAGCACTGGCGCGCATTGTATACAAGCGGTCTATGACGCCTGCTTCAACGCCTTAGCAAAAAGAGGTATCATCTTCTGCAATGACGAAATCTTGCCTTCATCCCTGGAAGAAGCAACGAAGCTATCTTTCAACGGCAAGTAAAACATGGAGTATTTATAAATCTATGCAATTCATACCGCCCCCGGTGAAACATTTTTTTTGTAGAATTCAAATCTTCCTACTTCAAGCCTTCGTTCCGCAGATTTACTCAGAATAGAACGCACATACCACGGCAAACTAGGGGAAAACTCCAAGCTTTTGTTTTTTTCACTCTTGAATCAAGCTTCGAGGTACGCTTGTGGAAGCGACTCTTCTACATGAAGCAGCCCCTATCGTCTAGCCTGAGGTGCGTCTACATTGGCTGAACGTTTTTTGCACACCTGCTGCCGCCATTTTTCGACGGAAAAAGCAAACTAGGGCAACACGCACGACCAATAAAAAACGCCTTTGCCGGAGATAGAAGCAGCGATAAAAAACAGATATAAAATTGGCACAGCGTATCGGCGAGAGCAAAGACCCTACGAACAACGCGCATAAATATCCTGCATTTTCTAAGCACAATAACGGCTGTGTACTACTGATCCAGTGGCCGAATTACGGCTGCAGTGACGCAGCAGTCGCAATCTGAGCCTTGCATCGCCGATAAGTTTAGTCAAGAACGTAGAGAAGCTGGTCGGTATAGCCACATCAGAAGGAGAGTCTCACGCAAAGCCCGCAATGATAGATGCGTACTACTGGGCATTGGTAACCTTCCTCGTCTTCTGTGGCCTCTACGAGCTCTACCGTTGGGCCCTCAGGTAAGACCCGCAGATGCCTGTTTAGGGCGAAATGTCCGCCTAGTCCTAGAGTCCTTCACTTAGCCGTCTAGGGCACGAGCGAAGAATTTAAAGGAGGCGAAACGGCCCATTGCGGCAGGCGCGCGCGAGAGATCAGATAATGTCGCAAGGAAAACCAAGACGGACTGCACAAAGCTTCCCAGCTGCGACGGCGAAGCAGAGGGTAGCGTCACCTGAAGGACGAAATGATGATGATGATCATCATCACCAGCCTATCTACGCCCACTGCAGGGCAAAGGCCTCTCCTATTGTTCTCCGATTACCCCGGTCGATGTGCTGCGACCAATTTATCCCCGCAAACTTCTTGATCTCATGTGCCCATCTAACTTTCTGCCGCCCCCCTGCAACTTTTGAATTCTCTAGGGATCCACTCTGTTACCCTCAATGACCAACGGTTATCTTGCCTTCGCCTTACATGCCCTGCCCACGTCCATTTCTTCTTCTTAATTTCTACTAACACGTCCTTAACACGCGTTTGTTCCCTGACCCACTCCGCTCTCTTCTTGTCCCTTAATGCTACACCTATCATCTTCCGTTCCATTCCGCGCTGAGTCGTCCTCAATTTAAGTTGAACCCTCTTAGTGGGCCTCCTACGGAATGAACCTCCACGGAGCCTTCACGGACGGAATGATAGCGGCCGCAATTCATTCCGTGGCTGCACAATGCAATGCCGAAAACGGCGGCCGCACAGTTTCTTCAACCATGGCCGATGCCGCTAGCTTAACCTATGACGAGCGCTTGCGACATTATCTGGACGCGCTAGGAAGCCTAGTTTCCCTCCTATCTTATTCTTGCGCTGTAGTCTAGTGCAAGTCATGTCCAGTCGGCTATCGGGCAACCCATCTATTCTAGCTGGGGCGTTAAGACAGCCACAGCCGGGGTTTACGCTGTGGGAGCAGCTTACAATCCGGAATGGGAGGCTGGTTGAATAGACCCAGAAAGGGAAGGCAGACGTCAAGAACGCAATGAAGGACACAGGTCAAAAGCGTATAATTTTCACATGGCAAAATGTGAGTTTTGAATGGCGCCAACTGGAGAATACTATGAATCCATACATACCCCTGCACAGAGAATTAAGGTAGGAATTTTAGTTGCATGCATGTATGTATGCTTGAATGTATGTATGTATGTATGTATGTATGTATGTATGTATGTATGTATGTATGTATGTATGTATGTATGTATGTATGTATGTATGTATGTATGTATGTATGTATGTATGTATGTATGTATGTATGTATGTATGTATGTATGTATGTATGTATGTATGTATGTATATCCCTACGTGTGTATGTATTAATGCATCTATGTATGTACAGTCAAAGACAATTCAAATACGAACCGCGGAGCGCACGGCCGAAGATAACGGTGCCGACACCTGGCAGCGGCCGTGGAAAACGCACGGACATGCGCAGTTGAGATGACGGGAGCGAGGCTGAGTGTCCCACTGCGATATGTTGCCCTCTGCTCACTGGCATGATTGCCTTGTCGCCATGCCACAAGAGCGCTGAAAACAATTGTTAGCGATGCGGCGCGAGATAATGTCTGCGGCCACTGTGTGCTCGGCTCACATGAGCTCCTGCTCCCCGTGTGCGCCGACGTCAACTTGCCGACATAGCTTCGCGTGTGGAATGCATAACTTGAGCAAATAACGATGGGCACGTGGGTCACGCCTAAACCGCGCTCAGTGCTCCCCGCTCTGCAGATTTCTACAAGCACTGAGGTGCCTTCCAAAAAAAACGAAAAAATCGGGTCGCCAAAATTGTTGCGCAAGGGCAACTGGCCTATAGAATGGTTCGAAATGCATATCTTCTTAATTTTTGTGAATATTAGAATTCTACGAGTAATTTTCCCAGCCCACACACTGCTTGCAGTTAATGTATATGATTGCAGACGAATTCTAGTGGTATATCTATTTTTTGCTACCAGCACCGAATCCGCCAAGTGACTCAGCCATGACTGCGTCGAACAAAGGCGCATTCTTATTGGCGGCCAGCTCAATGTTCAATCCCCGAGCCACTGCGCTACGAACGAAAAACAATGCAGTGTCCATCAGAAGTTAAGTGGCATGCATTTATTTTTGTCTCCATTGCTGTGCACTGGTTTTCTTCAAGAAAGCATGATGAGCAACAGTGTGCCTTGCGAGAGCGTCCACGCGTTTCCGACCCAAGCACTGGCCGAAGCTGCAAGCAATTACGCGCCGCATTGCTCTCAACGCGACCAACACCTTCAGGTGCAGAGGCGGCAGTACTTAGAGTGCTTGCAGCGCTCTTGCGGCATGGCGACAAGGCAAGCATACCAGCGAGGAGAGGGCAACATATCGCAGTGGGACACGCAGCCTCGCTCCCCTCATCTCAACTGCGCATGTCCGTGCGTTATCCACGGCCTCTGCCAGGTGACGGCACCGGTATCTTCGGTCGTGCGCTCCGCGGTTCGTATTTGAATTGTCCATGACTGTACTTATGTATCGATCATGAGTGTGTATGCATGTATACGTGTATACGTTGCAACGACCCTCATAAGGGCTAGTTCAACTGCCGGAGTACCGGTAAGGACCGGTACTCCGGTACTCACCTATGGGGCGGAAACTTGGAGGCTAGAGGGTTCAACATAAATTGTGGATGACTCAGCGCGCAATGGAACGGAATGTTATAGGCGTAAGCGAAACATTAAGGGACGAAAAGAGAGCGGAGTGGGACACGGAACAAACGCGTGTTGAGGACATATTTGTAGATATTAAGAAGAAGAAACGGACGTGGGCAGGGCATGTTACAGTTGATCATTAAGGGTAACAGAGTGGATCCCTAGAGAGGCAAGCGTGGCAGGGGGCGGCAGAAAGTTAGATGGGCAGATGAGATCAAGAAGTTGGCGGGGATAAATTGGTCGCAGTTAGCACTGTACCGGGATATTTGGAGATTTACGGGAGAGGACTTTGCCCTGCAGTAGGTGTGATAGGCTGATGGGCTGATAGGCTAATGATGATGATGTTAATGATGATGATGATGAAACTGCCTGAAAAAGCGTGGAACACGATTAGTGAGAGCGTTAGCAGCATCGCCGGATGCGTACAGCCCACTGCTTGACCTGGTCTATTTAGTGTCGTGGGCCTATCGGTACGTATATTCTTCACAAGAAATATTCCACCCCGCAAAGCAAACGCACGCGCACACACACAGTTCAATAATTACTAGCATTCGCGAAGTAACACTTTCTATTAGGAAAGAAAGTAAACCACACGGCCCCTAATTTGGGGCAGAACAATTGCATTCGATAACATGATGGATGTCTTACAAATTCGGCTTTCCTTGCGGCTGTGTTCTCCGCCACCTTCTGGGACATATACCGTTTGTACAACTGCATCTCACGCTTGAGGGTGGTATACCGCACCGCTCCTACAATTAAGGGGCCCGGGGCATTCTGCTTAACCGCCTCGATGGGAATCGAGGGTGCACGGCCTCTAAAGTCGATTGCAGGGAAACCCTCTTATGCTACCTTTGGCACCACCTCTGCCACAACCAAAGCCCTCACTATGCGGGACCGTTTTTTATTCTTAGAGCAGCCGCAAGTTTTGTTGCCTCCAAATGGTCCTTTTGTGTAGCGTGCGTCGGTATTCTTTGTACCATGGACCAGCAGAGTTTTAATCGAAAATATTTTTTGAAAAGATTCTGTACACGCACGAGAAATTGGCGAAACAGTCGCCATTTTTCCTTGGCGTTCTCGACTGCTCGTTTTTCTTTCAGTGTTCACTGTGGGAACAACTCATTCCCTTTTTGTGTTAACTATGTGTTCTGCCTGTATGCACACACATACACGCACAAACACACGCACTTGCACACACATACACAAAGAAACTCAGACGCACTCCATCACCCGGATTGACGTGGAGTTGGTAGCATAATGGCGCGGTTAGTTTCGGAGGGAGATAACAGCACTGGGCGCCTCGAACCAAGCTACCTCTGTAGTAATGCGTCTCTTCGCTTAGTTTCTTCGTAATATGAGGCACCATTGATTTGCTCTTATGCAAAGCCAAACGATCCAAATTTGAAACCTCATATCTGCGAGGTGACAAAGACACAAAAAAATTGCAGCAAATTTCAAAATATCCGCAGTTCTAAAAATGTCATTTCGAAAATTCTTCTAGCATCAAATCTGATCACTTGCCTTCGGTGCATAGAAATTTTATTTGTTATTTTTTAGGTTTTTGGAGCTTAGGTTTGAATAACTTGCCCGTCATTTGTCCCACTTTTTTTCCCTATTTGTCGTGGTGCAGAGAGCGGCGGAAGTGCTTCGAAGTCTTCAAGGACACTGGAATACCAGGACCACCCCTTGACAGCCTCATCAATGGAAATGCAGACGCCTTTTGGAAGCCTGTGCGTTCATCAAGAATCTTCAGATTTCTTGAGCATATTTTTCCTTTGAGGCGTTGCGACGAAATTTATGACGTAGTTGTATGCGTGCCACAAGTGTTAGTTGAAGAAGGCAATAAAAATATTTGTGGCCGACCACTCCTAAACCAGTTCAAAAAGTAACGGCTGTTTGTAATTACCCCTTCTCTTGTTAGTTATGGCGTTCGGTGTCCTTATAAACACTTCGTTTACCTCTAGCTTCTCTGAGTAATTGGAATTCCTTCGCATTTCAGACTCAGATTGAAAGCTTAGGCCGATGGCTGAAACAGTACGGTGATGTTTTTGGGTGAGTTCTACGGATTTTTTTTTGTCTGAAGCATTCATTATCTCATTTTTCTAAGCACGGAGCGTGCGGTTTATAGTTATAGTGTTTCAGAAGACAGATTGGATAGCGCATCAGGTGCTGAATGGTGTACGGCATGAACGATGTGGTGAGGCACGTTGGACTAAAGAACGAATGCAACAAATGCACGCATAGCCTCTCCTCAGCAGGTTCACGCATCGTGTGTGACCAGTGGGGTTTGTTTTCGGCGAGAGGATTTGAGAACACTGCTGTGATTCAATATGCATACTAGCATGCTGCAAGAGTAGAGAGGCTTTACCTAGACAGTGTATTAAGGTTGCTTTTAAAGCCAAAGCTTTCTTAGTGGGACCAATTGCCTCCATTAAAAAACCAGGTTATTTCCTGATACAATGGTTGGTGAACCGAAAAGAACTAATAAGATCCCTGGACACACGGCGCATGCCTGAAACCGGGCTTTCATTATGTCAAGACGACACTGGAAAATCGCGAAAAAGGAAGGGTTCTAGATAAGACAATTCCCGCATCGATCATGAATAACGAGTTCAACAGTACAGCGCTATCGAATAAACCTCGTATCGGTACGCATTTAATTCGTTCGTAGATGCGTTTACGTAGTGCACGAAAAATTGTCCCATGGGTTCGTTCTTCGTTTGCGATTTGGTCTTTGAAGGTTTGATGGCCGACCGGTCGTTTTCAAGCGAAGCTCGTACGCACATTTTCCTTTCGCGCTTCTCTTGACTTTCTTAAAGGGGCCCTGAAAACCGTTTTGAGCACACTAAACGAACTAGCGCAATCGTTAGATTGGGTCGTCAGCGTCATCTGTGCCAAGTATTACTCTTTCACGCGCAGCGGAAAGCTCACACTTTTGTTGCAAATTTTGTCGCCCTTTTCTCACTCTTCCCTGCGGGTTTTTGGACGCCGCCACCTTGACATGCCTACGTCATCGATTCCCTGGTGTGCGTCATGAGGTATACATCCTGCTATTGGGCGGATTTTTCGCGCACTTCCGCCAAAGAGATGTGTCGTCTGCTCAGCGTCGGCTTGCCGGCTGATCTGCCAGCTGAGTGCCGGAGTGCTTGGACATTTTACGACTATCCAAACAAGTGTAAACCAACGCTTAACCGTTTGTATTGAATGCAACACGGCCATAACACGACATGGATATTCTGTTACCTGAGTACGTTCCATAAAGAAAGCGTTGAAGCCCCGTGGCACTTCTTTCGTGCAATCGCAGAGAACGCCCTGAGCCGAATGACCGGGTTTGGCGCATACATTTTATTCAACTTCAAAACAATCCAGAGATGCGTTTCGAACGAACACAACGTTACAAAATTTGAAAGTGAACATTTCGACAGACTTCTGTCTGGTTGGGAAGTTACTTGAACTGAGATTTAATTAGGCTCCAACCAATACAATGCAAAAAGGCAAAAACCCGACGTTTCGAAGCCGGCTCGGCTTCTTCTTCAGGGGTGACAGTGGCCACGCTGCAGCTCCATCTTATAGTCTCACATTTGCTGGCCTCGCACAAAGCCCCTCGCTGCGGCACGTAATCCGTGTGTGTACACCGAGGGGAGAGTGCCAAGCGAGCGATTAACATTCCCAGGTGTGCGTTGAATATGCCACGATTCGAGGAAAAGCCGCTTCCTCCAGTTCGTTTCCCTTTCGAGGATGGCCGTTCCGGAGAAGTCAATTTTGTGGTCGGCCACTTCGCAGTGTTCGGCGACTGCGCTGCGGACTCTATTTTGTTTCCGGACGTCGTTCTTGTGTTGTCTAATCCTCTCCGGCAGGTTTTTGGTCTCACCGATGTACGAGGCGTTGCACCCCGCGCACGGAATGCGGTAGACGACCCGGGTGCCTTCTCTATTGTCGTCCGGTCTTTGGGGCGGGGGATTAAGCGGCCTATAGTTGTCGAAGGCTTGTGCGCTATGTGTACTCCTACCCCTTTGAAAATGCGGGCCAAGGCCTCGCTTGTTCCGGGGATATACGGCACCGGCACGCGTTTCAGGGGTCCGGCGGTTGAAGTTCTTGAAGAGTTTGTCACCCTCTTCTGCTCTTTGCGGCGGGTTACGGAGTGAATGAACTTTTTCGGGTAGCCGTTTTTCTTGAGGTCCGCAAATACACGGCTTACTTCTTTCTTACGTTCTGATTCGGACGAGCAAATTGCATCAGCTCTGTTAATTAAAGACGACACAACTGAGGCTTTGTGGTTAGCGGGGTGGGCCGAATTAAAATGAAGGTAGCGGCCGGTGTGCGTCGGCTTCCTGTGAACGGAGAACACCAGGCCCCTGCCTCCTCTTGTCACTTGGGCGTCAAGAAAGGGAATGGAGCCGTCTCGTTCACATTCAACCGTGAACTGGATGGCGGGGTGAACGGAATTTAGGCATTTTTTCAGGCTGTCAACTGCGGAGGTCTTCACTATGCAGAAGCAGTCGTCTACATACCGAAGAAAAAGTTTAGGTTGCGGCCGGAAGGAGCTCAAAGCCTTCCCTTCCACGTGTTCCATCGTCAAGTTAGCCATTGTTACAGAGATGGCGGCCCCCATTGCGGTTCCAGTTTGTTGTTTGAAAATTTGTCCATTATGCGAAAAATATGTGCTGGCCAAGCAGAACTCCAGTAGGCGGCATATCTCGTCAGCAGTGAGCGGCGTCCTTCTTTTAGGGTTGCGTCATTTTCGAGGGCAGTTCGGGCCGCGGATACAGCCAGCGGTACAGGAACACTAGTGAACAATGACACGACGTCGAACGAGACCAGGCTCTCGTCTTCGTCAATGCACACCTGTGACGCAAGTTGCACGAAGTGGCTGGAGTTGCGTACATGAGTCGACGTCTTCCCGGCGAGGGGGGCGAGGATGCGGTGCAGGAAATTTGAAAGGGCTCGGCACGGGGATGATGTGAAGTCTACGATCGGGCGAAGGGGGATGCCAGGTTTGTGGATCTTCGGTAATCCGTAGAAACTAGGTGCGGAGCCGTTTCGACAGATCAAGCGAAGGTATAGAATTTTTTGTTCCGGGTGGTTCTTGAAAATCGCCGCGAGTAACTTGTTCAGCTGCGTCTGCGTTTGGTTTGTAGGATCCCTCTTTAACGTCGTATACGCGTTTCCATCCAAGAGAGCCGAAACCTTCCGGTCGTAGTCCTGGCGGTCTAACACCACCGTCGAGTTGCCCTTGTCGGCAGGTAGTATGACAATGCTTTCGTCTTTTCGAAGTTCCTGGAGTGCTCGGTTTTCCTCTGCGGTCAAATTTTTTCCCATTTTAAGCGGCAATTTCGATAGGAGGCCAATCGATTTAAGTCTTATTTCATCTCGGGCGTGCGGCTGTACTTGTTGAACGGCTTCCTCCACCGCGGCAACGACCTTTGCAAGGGGGGGGCTCGTAGCCACATTGTAGCTGTGTCCTTTGGCCAGAACCGAAGTTTGCTCTTGAGTGAGAGTGCGGGATGACAGGTTGGTCACAAAACCTTGATCTTGGGCAATTTGGGGCGAGGGCCTTATCGACAAACAAGAAAGTTTCTTATCTTGCGTGATCCGGTGCTTGTCCGCAGTCGATGCCGCCACGCTGTCAGCAAAATCGTCGACGGAGGCCATCAGTGCGGGGATGCGGTGCTCCAGTTGGCGCTTGGCAAAGAACAGGTCCAGTTCTTTCTTCCTGATGGCGGCGTTGCATTCGTGGAGGCGGGCATTGACGAGTCGATGTTCGGCTTTAGTGATGATATCCAGGCCTTCGGGGGTCGACACGGGCCGTTTCAGGCGCAGGCTCTCAGGGACGACTTTCCTTTCTTTACAGGTGCGGTTGAAGTCAAGATGAGTTTTGAAGACGGAGATTCCCTCCTTGATGCGTATGTAACGCTTGACGAGCTGCATGGTGTCATGGCCAAAGCCTTGGCTGATAGACTTGAAAGTGAACATTTCGACAGACTTCTGTCTGGTTGGGAAGTTACTTGAACTGAATTACTTGAACTCTCCCCTCGGTTTACACACACGGATTACGTGCCGCAGCGAGGGGCTTTGTGCGAGGCCAGCAAATGTGAGACTATAAGATGGAGCTGCAGCGTGGCCACTGTCACCCCTGAAGAAGAAGCCCAGCCGGCTTCGAAACGTCGGGTTTTTTGCCTTTTTGCATTGTATTGGTTGGAGCCTAATTAAATCTCAGTTCAACGTTACAAAATGTGTTGCAAGTCTGAACCGCGATTGAAAGACGATCGGTTGCCTCTTCCTGCCCGTCGTAAATTCGGCACTCACCTCGCGCGCGGTTCGCGGGGACGAACCGCAATCACTTAACTCTGGCGCGCAAGCCTAGAAGGCTTTTAGACACGCACACTGCACATACCCCATGTGAGGTTGAGTAGTACGTCGCTCGAGAAAGATAATCCAGACCATTGGAATTACTATCCACCCGCACGCGTTGCATTTCATCGCGAAACAAACGCGTCCACAACACACACACCATCGCCTCCTGTAATGCCACACACATTGCGCACTTCCCAATGGGAGCGAGTGGTACGCCTGCAGTACCCACTTGTTGCGAGGTGGGGCCCCTAGCTGAACCGGGATCACGCAACCGTAACTGACTTCGAGAGCAGTTTGAACCGATGTTTGAGATTGTGAATGAAATGGCGCTCGAGCCAGCGCTAGAAAGCTCAGAGCCGTTGCAGAGCATGTTTTGCCAACGTTGCCGCTCTCCACCACGCGTCGCCCCAAGCTGAACTGGTCACATGATTGAAACGCTGGGAAGGCTGCCGATTGGTGGAGAGTGGCCAGAGTAGAAGCAGCGGGCTGATGCGTTTGGCATTGTAAAAATAGAGGAGGCGATGCACACACACACACACAGCTTCGGTCACTGGCTTGGCTTAGCTGCAAGCTTCGTTTGGACAGTCAGCGATGTTACGACGACACAGATCTGCGGGAAGGCGATGTACTAACCGCTCGACGTATTTAAAAACACAGGGGCAAAGAACTTTGTTCATCAGAAGCACATTACTGTCCACAGAAGATCGCAACCGTGGATGGTTGTCGCGGTACTTGCCGCCATGTTGGAAACGCAAGCGGTCTCACGTACGCGCGCTATTTTGCTGAAATAGCGTCCACTATTCTTCCGTCCACTAAATGCAGAAGCGTCTTAACGTACGGCGCATGCGCAGTGCGAAAGATGCAAAAAATAGCGCTCGCTAACTGCTTGCGTACGGCTGCGTACGCCGTTCTAAAACTCTATATTACTACCGTTCACAAGATATGGGTGCAGCTTGTCAGACCACGGGTGCACGCTGCTCGAGTGCGGCGCTGGTTTGCTCTGCGCCTTCCCGTTCATCGCCACTGATAAAGCGATCCGAATCGGCGAGTTTCGTGCACTGGTTATGTATCGGTTTAAAATGTCTGTTTAACATGCCGCCGGTAGGAATTACCACCGCCGCAAAATAAGACCCGGCACCAGCGGGGCCACATCTGAGACGGCGCTTTTTGGATAAACAGTGCACGGTGCATCACGGGAACGAGCGCACGATCATGCCCGTGCGGCTGCGAGTGCGCCGCCGATAAAAAGTCACGTACCGCCGATAGCAACTGCAGCAACGTACACCGCGAAAGGGCAAGGCCAGGGCGTACACATGCGGTCAGGTCTACCGTCTTTCGTTCCCTTTTCCAGCCTTGAGCGGAGTGCGGGACTCATGATGTGAACAAAGATTAAAAATCCAAAACAGCTTGCCCGTACCAGACGGCCGTCTGAGGTGCGCGATAGAGGAAGTACGTCACCGCTGTGGAGCGCAGCATCATGGGAGGGAAGGCTCGCGCGCCGTCAACAGCGAAAAAAAAGTTTAAAGGAGGAGGACATGCTGCGCGACCATAGTGCGTGCTTTTTTATTTACGATTTCTCAGCTAATACTCATCGCTTTAATAAAATTTTTGCGGGAGGAGAATGCTAATACATTGCTTTATTTGGTTACGTGTAAATCCATGCATCGGCAGAAGGTATTTCAGGACCCCTTTAAGGGAGGGATGGTATATTTTATCGATAATAAATTAAAAATAAAGAGAATTTGAATTCTCAGCGACACCTCTCGTAGCTTTTGTATTTCTGTGCTCCTGTAGGTTAGATTATCTCAGCTATAGAATTATGTCAAACTACAGCAGGAGGTAGGAAGTCTAGATGGGTTCATGCTTTGGTCACTGAGAAAGTAATTAAGGGTTCAAAAAGAGCCATACGCGAGGCTTTTTGCCGACGCCAGGCCACTGGGACCACTAAATGACCGCCACGCGCATTCCCCCGCCAATTTAAACCGGCTCCCTCAAACTCACTCCAAATTGATTTTGGAATCCCTTCTGACTACAACTGAGACTCATTGCTGAAAGCTCAGTCAAACCCACATTCACACCGAACACAAAAGTCAGAGCTCACTCGGGCTCGGAACTCACTAGGGATTAGAACTCAATGCGGGCTTGGAACTTAAATAGACGCATGACTACCATGAGCTGAGGACACAAAATGCGCTCAGAACTTAGCCATGCTATGAACTAAAGATGAGCTCCGAATTCACCCGTCCTCAGAATTCAAGATGGACTAAAAATTCACAGGGTCTTTGATTTCAAACTGGACTCAGAATTAACTCGGACTCAGGTGGACTGCGAACTCAAATGGATTCACAACTCCCACGGATTCACGCCAACTCAGAATTCATATGCATTCAGAGTTTTCACAATTCACGCGTGTTTAATAAATGTACGGCCACAAACTCGTGTGCTCAAATTCTTGCGTTTGGTAAGAAAGGCATAATCTCGTAACTCCGGTGAGGTCAGAAACATTTTTCACTGCAGATTTAAAACAGCTATACGTGGTAGGTGACGATGACAAGCGTCGCTTCAAGCAAATGTAAGTATGAACGGTAATAAGGTAGCGAATTGGGCGAGTTGGAGTGTGTTCATGATGGCCAGCGCAGATGAAAAGCGGAGAAGAATGGTAAGGACGACACAAGCGCTATGTCGTCCTTAGTCTTCTTGTCCTGTTTTCGTCGGCGCGGACCATCATGAAATATAAGTATGCATTGGATACCAAACCCGTTACATGGTCCATGTTCATGACAAATGTGCGGCTCGAGGCTGCGCTGGGGCCCGGGGGAGAAACACAGGACTTTGAGCAAGGATAAGGTCCCGCCCATTCCTGTTCTGCATCCTCAGAAAACACCTTGTGGTAAAGCTAACTATCCCTACATGTCGGTGAAGCACGAGGTGTTCATGGGAGTGCCTTTGTTTTTATTTGCATGCTTGGTTGATTTTAAGCGGCTGATGCCGATATAGGCGTCCGCCGGGATAGGAACTCGAAAGCCTGCGGGACGAGCACGTGAGAGGAAATTAGAAATAAGGCGTTCTTCATTTTGCATTTCACTTCTAGTAGGGGCTGGGGCAGTTGGCGTCTGCTGTCGTCGTTGTAATCGTAGTCTCATGTAGTCACGATACTAAAACACCGGGGAATCTCAGTTACACATCCCGCTTGAACGTAACGCGTACTAAAAAACACCGGAACACTCGTTTACGCCTCGCGCAGGAGCGCTCCGTAACGCGTACTAAAAAACATCGGAACACACCTTCACGCCTTGCGCTAGAAACCGTCGCACTACAGAGAGGAGAGTTTTACAGGAAAGCTGCATACCTCAACACCCCAACGGTTTCATCTCTGTTGGAAAAAACGCCAAGGCGATAAGAATAACTTACACACTGCATGCTTCTCCCCTCCCCAAGTTTCACGTTAGTGGAGATGGCCCGGGATTTTCGTCTCGTCGTATTGCGTAAGGGGCGTATAGTTCGACCTCCAGGACGCCAACGGCATCCTGAGTATGCGAAACATTCGAGTAAGCGGAATGTCTAGGCAGTCTGCTTTAGGCTGCCATTCTGCGACTCTCCACTACGAACGGATATGTCTGCCCCTTCTACCACAGAAAGTTTACTAGATTGAATGTCGTCGAGGACCGGCTAGTCGCAGCACCACTTCCTCTTTTTAATATTCTTTGTCACCTCAGCTTTGTTGGTCATGCACCTTAACCGAGTGCAACAGATCGTGACTTTTAATACGTTTTCTTTAATGCATTCGCTTGGTTTTGGTGGCTACATAGGCGTGGCGTGTAGTGCGCTCGTAGGCGCCGCACCACCGCGGCATGATAGACGGTGCACCGTGGCAATGTGGCGGGTTGAATACTCCTAACGAAACAATGACGTTTGCCTGAGTCTCTACCCGTGTTTTGTGATTTCCACCGGTACGTGTTTAAATTTCAGCAGCGCCCTGTATTCAGACTGCATAGTTCATTAGAAAGATGTTTAGTTCGTTAGGTAGTTCGTTAGTTTGTTCGTTCGTTTTTTCGTTTGGGATTTCACCTGTTCGTTCGTTAGTTCGGTCGGTCACTCGTTCGTTCGTTCGTTCGTTGGTTCGTTCGCTCGTTCGTTCGTTCGTTCTTGCTGCTGGCTTGCTGGCTTGCTTGCGCGCTTTATTTATTTATTACTGGACAGAACGTGGTGCTTAAATGAACGCAAGAGCCAACAGAGCTGCAGCTGCAAGAGCTCCTTGCAGTTGCGTGACAAGCAGCTCCAAAGTGGAGTGGGCCACCACTCTTGGCACACAGAGACAAGCCCCCCAAGTTGATTGTAGGGTTTAACGCGCCGACGGTGGACGGCGACGGAGGCGCGCCGTAGTGGAGGGCTCCGGATTAATTTTGACCACCTGGGGATCTTTAATGTGCGCCGAAATCTCGAGCACACGGGCTTTTTTGCTTTCCGCCTCCATCAGAAAAGCGGCCGCCGCGGCCGGGAATCGAACCCGCGACCTCGTGCTCAGCAGCGCAACGCCTCAGCCACTAAGCCACCACGGCGGGTAGCACCCCCAAGTCTTCCCCCCTCTGCCGCCTTCTCGCACCGTGCTGACGATCTCCTTTTTTGACCCCTAACAAATACTTTCCCTTCAAAGAAGCGGGGAACAACCAGCAAGCAAGTGCCACCGCGGGTCTTCCCACCGCCCTCTCTCAATTTTCCCGAGGCACAGTCAGTAGCAAAAGGCAAGAAAAGCGCCCCTTTAAGAGCTCACTAGTCGAGTACTAAAAAGTGCTAGAGAGCAAATGGCCATCGTCACAAAAAATACACAAAAAACTTTTGAAGATCAGGCACAACCCCATAGAAAATACGCTTGGCGGATGCTCCCGCATCCGCATGTAGCCTGATTTCCGAGCCCAAAGCGACTCATGCAAATGAGTAGCAAACTTCCATAGCTGCTCTCTAGCTGACACATACACTTCCACAACAATCACGCCAATTACGCAACGCAGGTAACTAACGAGAAACGAACGCGACGTATGCCTGATCTTTGCCACTACAGCTCTGGCGCAGTAGTATCGGATTGGAAACCTGAAATAGATGGCTTGAAAAACCTCGCATCCGCCTAACGCAATGCACAAATTAGTACCTGTATCACAACTACTCCTTTGAACCACGGCAGCGTTACTAAATTTGATCACGCTGCCGAGCTTGTACATGGTGTTAAGGCAGGCAGGCCTTTGCTCACAGTAACAACTGAATTCCGGCTCACAAAATTATCTGTGGGAATAGTGACCTTATTCACTTGGAATAAACAAGGTCAGCTGCTAGCCATAGGCTATTTATGTGATAATCTGATTGGCTCATTTGAACGGATGGATTTACTTGTGCTTTTAAGGTCTGCCGAAAAGCTTTAAAAAAACTTTGTTGGGGTATTGCTTTATAGTTTTCTTAACGCTGATTTCGCTGATCAGCTTCGTTACCACGCCGTTGCTAATGGCAACTATCCCGCACGTACACCTTCACAAAGAAGACCCGCTCGGCGACTGAAGCGCGAAGGTCCGCCGCACTTGTAATTGTGAGGGGGTCCGCATACTTACATCCCGCGTCCTTTCTCACTCTGCTTTAGTATCGCTTTTATTGCACGACTGATTGATTGATTTATTGCAGGGTTTAACACGCCGACGCAACGCAGTGATGAGGCGTGCCGTAGTGGAGGTCTCCGGGTTAATTTTGACCACCTGGGGATCTTTAACGTGCGCCTAAATCTCGTACACACGGGCGTTTTCGCTTTTCGCCTTCATTAGAAAAGCGGAATCGAACCCGCGTTCTCTTGCTCAGCAGCACAACGCCATTGCCACTGAGCCACCGCGGACGGGTCATTGCACGACTCAAAGCCGAAGCTGTACTCATTCGCATAATGTACCCACAATGCACAATGTATCCAAAATGAAAAGCTGCACGCAGTAGAAAAAAATAAAAAATCAAATAGCAAGTAGAAATGCGGATACAAGCTACTTTAAAGAAAATGAATAAAATACAACGGAATACCTTCGATGAAAACGACAAGAATCTCAAAGACTGTGTACAATACCCCTCATTTGACGGGAGAAAACAATAATCAAATCACTTTACACAAGGATGCCGTTATAAAAGGGAAATGCATAAATGCGGACTGAGTGATTGTGCGGCATAACGCGCCGAACATACAGCTGGGGTATTACGCGCGCGCCTTAGTGGAGAACTGTACAATAATGTTCATCAACTGGTTATTTTTAACGCGCGGAAACAGGTCGACACACGGGTGTTCTCGCTATCCGCCTTCGTCAGGAAAGCGGAGGACGCAGCCAGGAATCGAATCCGCGCCCTCCTGCTCAGCCACAATGCCTTAGCCACTGAGCCACTGCTGTTGGCAAAACACATCAAAGCATAATTTTATGAACAAAGACAAGCTAGGAAATTTCTCGCAACCTAGAACCTGCCAAATGGTACCTAAGTGTTTGAATGGAACCATTTTGTTAGAAAAATTGTCGTCGATTACCATACTCCTTAATGCAAAATTTGTGCACAGCAAGAACTGCAGTCCCCTCAGTCACGGCGCATAGCTGCTGCGTCTCAGGAATTTACGAGCAAAAGCACGGCGGTCCGCGCTACTCTGCCGTTATCTCGCAGCGCATCGCCGCCGCCGAGCACGTTGTTGTAAATAGTGTTTGAACCTCCCGCGCAAATGTCACGTGGTTCGCATGAGCTCCGCAACAAAGGAGAGAGAGTGAGCTGTTTTATTAAATGAGAAATGATGAGGACGCAGCGCGTGCTGAACTTCTGCGGTGCCGCCTCCACATACCACCCCCCTCACACTTTCCTCCCCCGTTTTCCTTCTGTCTTCACTGTTTCCATCGTTCACTCGGTTACGAGGCCGACAAAGCCCCCAAACCACAGTAGCGGACGCTTAAGTGCTGCGCACCAAAAGAGCATGAATATGGCCGATGATTTTTTGAGGAATTTTAGTGGGCACTTGTCTGAAAGGTGTAAGCGACGGAGGAGGTGTTTTGTTTTTGTAGAGTGAGCTACACTGGCCCAGGTTGAGCAGTTTCGCGTGGCTCCTGCAGAGCCGTGCTGCGCTTGCGCGAGGAGCAGTGACGTCACATGGCGCACAGACGCTACTCGCTGCCCGGCGTCTCTCACACACCCCACGCGCCCAGCGTCTTCGCTGACCTCCGTTCCAAACGTGGCGGCCCAGTCCACTTGTTGATCATGCGAGGGGTGGCCGGGTGGGGAACCAGTTTAGCTCTGGGGTGATTGGTGCAGCTGCGCCGCGGCCGCTTGATAATATATATCACCAGCCTATCTACGCCCACTACTGGGCAAAGGCCTCTCCCATTATTCTCCATTACCTCGGTCCTCTGCCAACTGTGACAGTTTATCCCGCAAACTTCTTGATCTCATCTGCCCATCTAACTTTCTGCCGCCCTGCAGCGCTTGCTTCTCTCGGGATCCACTCTGTTACCCTTAATGACCCGCGGTTATCTTGTCTTCGCATTACATGCCCGCCCACGTCCTGTATTTCTTCTCTTAATTTCACTAATATGTCCGCGCCGCGGTTAACACCAGTTTGCTCCCTGACCCTCCGCTCTCTTCTTGTCCCTTAATGTTACACCTATCAGTTTCCGCTCCATTGCCCGCTGAGTCGTTCTCAATTTAAGTTGAACCCTCTTAGTAAGCCTCCAAGTTTCTGCCCGTAGGGTGAGTACCGGTAAGATGCAGTCTTATACACTTTCTTCTTCAGCGACAATGGTAGGCTGCTATTCATTATCTGAGATCTGCCATATGCACCCCATCCCATTCTGATCCTTCTAATATCTCTGCCTCATGGTTGGGATCCGGGTCACACTTGGCCTAAGTATATATATTCGCTTACCTCTTCCACTGCCTCGTGCATCTATCTCAAACTCTGTTTGCTGTCCCCAGGTTATTGATCATTACTTTAGTTTTCTGCATATTAATTTTCGTTAGGCCCACGGTTCTACTCTGTTCGCCCAGTGCGGAAAGCATGCTTTGCAATTCGCCCCCGAGTTACTGAGCAAGGCAACGTCATCAGCAATCTGAGGTTACTGAGGTATTCTCCATTAACCTTACGAAGGAGGTGTTCCCAATCAACGTTCTGAATACTTCTTGTAAGCATGCTGTGAATAACATAGGAGAGATTGTGTCTCCTTGTCTGACACCCTTCATAGGTATTTTACTGCTCTTATGGAGGATGATGGTAGCTGTAGACCCATGGCGCATAGATATCCTCTAGTATTCTTACATAATCTCATCTACCCCCGGTTCCGTAATGCCTGAATGACTGCTAGGGTTTCGACCGAGTCAAATGCTTTCCCATAATGTATGAAGGCTATATATAGGGGTTCAGTATACTCAGCGCACTTCTCTATCACCTGATTGATCGTGTGAACCGATGGCTCCATTGTGAATAACCTCTACGGAACCCTGCGTTCTTTAGGCCTGACTGAAACTAGTTGCAGCTCTGGGGTTAGCGATTAAATATACATGTACATGTATATTAGATGTACATGCCGGGGCCGCTGTCACATAAATATACATGTGTCACACAATGCGTATACCGTGTGTTTGTCATTGAACTAACCAGAAGTAATCATGATAATCAAGCTAATCCTAGACAACCAGGAAAGCTAAGAATAACCAGCTGTACCTTAGCTCCCGCTACGATATCCTGGCATAGCCGAGCTAGGCCACTGCTAATTTTTATTGTACCCTTTGGTATCACCCAGATTACACCGTGCAATCACAAGTGTTTTTTTTCAATTTCACAACAAACCGTCTGGTCGACACAGACCATACCCAGGTGCCTTACATCCAGCAGATTTGGCAGGCCATTTTACGCGTCCGCTTCTTAGCTACTTCATACCATAAAGAAACGAAGCGCGCAAGTTACGTTCCTTTTCTTTTTTATTATTGCCGAAGATTCTTTCTAGGTACCGTGCCAATCGTTGTGACCAAGGATCTCAACATGATAAAGCAAATTATGCAGAAAGACTTCAGCAACTTCAGTGCGCGAGGGGTGAGTGTGCCTTGCAAACCCCTGAAACCCCTGCTTACATTCCCTCAATGTCTCACTTTTCGCAATATGCCTTCACTAAAACTTCGAGGCCGCTTTTGTCAGTCAAGCATTCAGTAGATTTTAATTCAGTTAATTAGTTAAAAAGTATGCTAAATCGCAAATCACAGACAAACGGGTTTTGTTTCGTTCACACCGTGGACTTCGTACAGGCTCGCAGGTCATGCTTCTTCACAGAGTGAAAAAAGTGTTAAAATAAAAGACTCTTCGGAATATTCATTGAAATCAGCATATTTATTGGTGCCCCTAGAAAATGTCTCGCCACCAATGCATGTGTCTAGAATAGTGAATCCCCTTTTAAAATGGTTGATTCAAAGCGCTTCAAGTGTATACATGCGGTCTTACCGAAACACAGGCCCAAGGGCACGCCGAATTTGATAGTCTGCTTTTGATTCTTGCTTGCATAAACATTCAATGATTCTCACAAAAAATACGCCTTCCTAGCTAGGCATTTTTGTATGTTAGGAAAAGCGACCGAAACGGGCTTAGTGTATAGCAAAGCCACTTTATATTTATCCGGAAATCCCTTTTGGAAGTTTTATGAAGCTTCTGAAACTTGAAAAAATTAAAGGTCCGCCAGTGCGACTACCATTCAAATTAAACCAATATAGGCTTATAATCTCCTTCTGGAAGCATGCCCCAGAGATAACCATCAAGTCTCGCAGTCCCGCGTATTCGTGAATGTCTCTGCTGGCAGTCTCAGTTGTAGATGTGGTCACTTAATTTGGATAGCAACGACTAACAATCTTTCCACTTGTCTCTTTTTTCAATTATTTCACCAGCACATGATACACCTGTACGAAGTACAGCCTATCGTGTGTGATAGCATTGCGACGGCCCGTGGACGTGCATGGAGAGAGGCGAGGACATGTATGCAGCAGTTCTTCACCCCATCGAAACTGAAGGCGGTATGTGATGCACGGCTTTACCGTTGTTTTGTAAGCCACGTGCTCCTCAAGCACGGCTTGGTTGGAGAGACTGTGGTCAAAGTAGAGTGCATAAAACTGATAAATAGCAGAGAATGCGTTTGAACAGCCAAATGAAACTTCTGTAGTCGCTTCACATAATCGCATAGGAGTGACCCTCCGCTGTGACATAAATTCCACCAATTGGGCACGAAAACGCAGTCAAGCAAAGTTCATCATACTATAATATCACGAAGGTGGGGCGAAGTGAACCGAACCCTGCAAAGCTTTTTTCAACTTTTTTTGGAAACCCTAAATGCTTGCATAACGTAGTCAACCAACACATCCAGCGCTTACACTAAGTGGTCGCCAAGTGCCACACCCAAAAATGACTGCTCTATGCCTATGAGACAACCTAGAAAATGCCTCAAAATAGTTTTATCATTCCCCTGTCTTGGCTTTCTTAGACCACTGGAATTACCTCATAACCGCGGTGTAGTGCGTGCCGTCTTTCTTTCAGTTGCAACAATGAACCCATTCCATAGCAACTTTAAAGAGAAAGCTACAAAAGCAAAGCAGCAACGGAAGGCGTACCCGCTGCGACGAGCAAATCACCCAGTGCCGCTCCGTGATGGGGATATAACTATAGACTTTATAGTGCTTCCAGAGGTGATGGAAAGCGTTTATCGGAAGTGTTGCAGAGCGTCTTCAAATGTCAGACAAAAAGGTTACCTCCCAATGATCCCAAATTAAGTAAACATACAGTGTGTAGCCCGTCAATAAAAAAAATCAGTCGGATGACAGGGCTGCTGAAGCTGTGCCTCGGGTTCCTTCAACGCTTGACTAATACCGTAGTTTAAACGTCTGTGCAATTGCGGGACTTTCAATAACCTGGTGTGTGCACAAATTTTGGAGTAGCACATTGTCTTCTTGATCATATAATGTTCGGCTACTCTCATTACTCTCGTGACTCGTCCATATTGTGTGCTGGCGCAAAGGAAGAGAGGGAAGCGTGGCAATAACAAAATCCGCTCCTCCTCCGTAGAACAGTGCTTACCCCCATGCTGACTCAAATGTTTTCTTTTCTTTACTATTTTTAGGGGGCCAATTTTCGCCCCACACAAACTCAACTACGATTTTTCTCACTACGGTAAATTTCAAACATTTGTCTTCAAAGCTTATTTGGGAATCGACAACTTGACGTTGTCAGCCGCTGATAATTATGTCGGGTGGGAACAGCTTTCTGGTAGCAGCAGCGAAAAAGGCGGGTACAGAAGTGGTATGTGGACGAGGACACTCAAGACAAATATGCGCGCCATCCTGCCCTATGAAAGTGGATGTCCAGCGCCGCTGTTGTCAGCCACTATACATGCTGATGGGGGAGGATATGTAATGTTCCTAATTGTGTCGGCGGGCTTGACGCTTGTACTGGGTTTCTTTGATGCCAAATACCGGGTCCTGAAGCATGCACTCGGCGCCTTGGGCGAGAACTACTGGGTCCTGCCTAGCCCAACGCCTGCGATGGCTTCGAATGACGTCAACCCCCTTCCCCTTTTGAGAGCAGCCGCAAATCGCATCTTTCCCAGAAAACATGGGGGGAGGGTTCCAAATGTTCACCGGCTCCTGATCATTCATCATGCGATTTGGATGATTGTTTTGTGGTTTTAAATGCGGAGCATTTCTTATGCTCGCCAACTCCTCTGTCCATAGGCGTCCGCAGCTCATGACGTCACGTCGAGGCGTAGGTGCGCGCCTCTCCCCCGTACCCTCCTCGCTCTCAACAACAGCTGCGGCGGTGCGGGGGGAACGCTTCTGCGCGCGCATACGCAGTAGTTTCCCCGTGCACACTGTCGCGCTCAGCAGCAACAGCGGCAGGTGTACACGTGATAGCGGCGTGCTAGCGGCGTGACAGCTGCGTGACAACAGCGTGGTGGGGGGCATGGAAAGGTCGCGCGCTTGTGTACGCAGTGCGCGCATGCGCGTCTCTCCCCCATACTCCTCTCCCTCGACAGCGCGCGCAGTGTATAGCGGCGGAGCGCGCGTTCGAACTTCAGTCAAGTGCTTTTTGCTTGCCTTTCGTTTGGCTCCAGATGAAGTATAAGCGATGGAAGCAACAGTACCGTCAACAAGTGGTGCGACACAATGCAACAGCAGCGTCACTCTACTCTTCACCAGTTACTCCAACGCACGACCGCTGCTCAAAGATCCCTGACAGTCCACTTTAGCGCCATAAAGCAGTCGTTCTCTCCGTCCAATACAACGACAGCACCAAGCAATAAAAGTAATGATGACAATACCTCACCTGTCCTTCCTGTGTCCAAAAATCCCGAAACATTAAATAAGAATAATAAAGACGAAAGAAATAATTAAGCATTCCAAACCCTCCCCACATCCAAACGGTAACCACAAACTACCCAATAAGGAAACTTTCACGCAATACAACCACCCCTATGCGACGCATTACTCGAGTTGGGAGATGCGGGCGGGCGACTTTTTTTTTTCACGTCGACTAGCTGAGCTCTATGCTGCACTCCTGATTAACCTGACGCACGCGCTCGGCATCTTAGGCGAGAACAGCTGGGCCCTGCATGGGTTTTCGTTTTGCAAAATGGAATTTTCCGAGCAACGAGAGGCTAACAGCTTCGCTGCGACAAGACAGGACAAAGAGTAGACAGGATAAAGTGCTTTGTCCTACCTTTTCCTTGTTAGGTGTCGTTGTCTACGTGCGCTGTTAATACTTTCAAGATGTCCTACCAACCAGCCCGCCAAGCCATTCTCGTCAAACCTGTTTTTTTTCAGGTTATGCCAACCTTATGGAACTGCCAGAGCGTGTTCATAGAGGTCCTGCGTACCAGTGCCGACAGCGGTGCTGAAGTAAACATTTCCATGATGTGCGAGCGGTTCACCTTCGACGTCATTGCAAAAACTGCCTTCGGCATCGATACGGGAGTGCAGAAAAACCCCGACAACCCACTCTTCCAGACGGCCATTACTGTCTTCCCAACCTTCATGAACGAGTTCCCCTACCACACCTGTCGTAAGTCGTAACTGATCGATCCGGCCAGTATGGAGAGATCCAACTTGTTGTTAGGGCGTAGTTTGAGTAGCTATGGTGTTGCTGCTTCTTTCAAGATACTACTAGTTAAATGCAGAAGACAAGCTGCAGGATTCGGAACTAGTCACGTTCTCGACGAAAATTCATTTGGGCACAAGTAATATTTTGGGTTCGAAGCCGTCAAACATCCTACTTTTGATTTGTCACTGACTCTGAGGTTACCCTACAAAAAGGATTAAAAACTGAAAGTTTGCTTCTGTTGACTGGGGATTTGTATTGCGAAATCGGCTTTTGCAGCTCGTTGTTGTGGGACATACTTCTAACACGAAAATCCCGTCGACTATTGAGGCATGCGCCGCTCTGCGCGTGGCTTTTTGGGCAGACTTTGAACGTTCGTATCGTATTACAAATAGGTAAGAGAAAACTGAGTTTTTTGTGGAAGCACTACGCCACTGAAGCTCGCCGAAGACCGACTGTTGATTGTCGGTTGATATCGCTGGTCATTACTAGCTTGAGAAGAAAATTATCGAATACGTTTGCATTTGTGCATTCCTTCAGTCATAGCCGCACGCACCGGGGCCGACGAATGTAACCACGCGTTTATGCTTCGCCCAGTGGTGATTTATAGCCACTCAGAAAGTGCGGCTTGTCATTAAGTACATATTGGACGTAACGGTATTGCCACACAAGAAACCATTGCCAAGAAAAAACAAGATAGGTTCATGAATATTCCTTTTGGTAGTAAGCTACCCTGATCAGAGAGAGGAGGGGGAATCCACGTGCCTAGGGAGCAGGTAGCCTTGGGGAAGGGTGTTTATACAGGACCCCTTGAGACAGTCCTGCTTGCTGGGATACCTTCGCCAGCCAAAGTTTCTCGTCAGGGTTGGAGCTCGGCATTGCCCTCTCGGTGTGCTCACTGGAGGAAAAGAGCAAATATATAGGTAGGGTTTTAATCACAGCCCCAAATATTATCGCACAGGGTACCCGAAGCTCCGCAGAAGCGGCATTGTGAGGGGTATTGCGTGTCGGCTGAAATATTGGAGGTAGTTTGGAAGGGAAATATGTAGGTTTGGATGACTCGAATGTGCGTTCATGTTCTTTCGTGAGGGTCTTTGTGGAGGGGGATATTAAGCTCGCTCCAGGAGGTAGTACTGCATGAATTCTATGAAGGACAAGAGGGGGCAGGCCTGCCACTGTTGGCCGAATACCTGGCTTCTCCAGAATATCAGCTCTCGGGAATGCTGGTGGTCAGCTTCGTTGCGGGGAAGGTAGACTTCGGCTGGTGCAGCTGGTGCAGAAATAATCTTTACTTTGTGTTAGGGAGAATGCAGCTGTAAAATTTGTGTGGCCAGCTGTGAGATGAAGCCACTCAGAAGCGTTCTTCACGCTTGTTGCGAGACAGCGATGATTTCCGCACGGATTTGGGCAATCGCTACCCCGAACTACAAATCACAAAAAGAACAATGACATGACTGACCTCCTCTCCGCCTCAATCATTTCGGAGGTCAGATGAAGCTTAAAAACACATTTTTATTGGACTGCGTGAGCAAAATTTGTGCTACTGCGCCGACTTCTCAGGGGCCTGTCTCTTCGTGTTCCTCTCACCACCGACGTCGAGAAAGTTGTCCAAACTTTCTCTCAACTTCCTACCGACTAAAAAAAGCTTGTACAGAAGCCGAATCTTAAAAAAGTTTTCTGAAACAGAACAAAAGATAGTTGCACGCATGCAGCCACGTTCCTCCTTCGTGTCTTGCGGGCACTTCTCACGATTGGCGTTGGCTTCTCAGCAATAATTAATCGTACTGTACCAGATCACTCCAGCCAATTATCTCGAAACGAAGATGTTGTTCAGAACCAATTAACATAACATTCAGTGAGACTCTTCAGACTTCCTACATGTGCTATTTGGGAAATAATATGTGTGAGTGGTCATATGTAGACGGCGCAGTCAAAAGGAACTTCTTAATCAGTCGTCAACATTTAGAAATGTTTCTCTTTGTTACTTGAAAACTCCCAGGGGTGGTATTTGAGTAGTGTAGGTGGATATGATGACGTTACAGCCGTAGGAGGATGACTGGATCAGACGTGAGATTCGGGCGCCAGTTGTCATCGTTGGAACTTCTGAGTTCGTATGTGACGATGTTGTTCGTCCTATAATCAGCTTTAGCGTTAGATAACCATAAGGTTGAGTACAGCAATGTGCCCGTGAGTGCGCTGTTGGCCGATGCTGCACAATTGAAAGTTAATCACGTTATCTTCGTGACAATACTGGCAATGATGTGAGCCACTAGCTTTCACGAGCAGCCTGTGTATAGTCCGCACTGAGCGACATTGTTTACAGGATAAGGTTCTGTCTGCTCCGAACGCCAATTCACAATTAGGCTTTAAATCCCGTGGCTTTGCTCCACTTGATACTCTGGAAAAGGTATACTACACAAAATATAAGCAATTTGGGACTTTTGTCTCGTAATTAAGCCAACACTTTCAGTATATCACCGAGGGACATGTTCTCTACGCAATACAAAACACACACCAATATTGGCTTGTTGATTATGCTGCCTGCTAGCAAATTGCCCGGTCAGAATAAACTCTGCAGGCCTTTCATACTGGCATCAGACTTCATTTTCTCAAATTTATTCAAAACATGTACAACTACGCCGAAATGGGCCGAACCAAGACAACATAGGTTTGGTTGCTCTAGATCATTTCTTGCATATAAATATGTCTACATCTGAACTGAAGCCCCAAGGTTGAACAGAATTGAAGATAAAGGCTAAATCATCTATTAAATCTCTTGGGAAAATGGTTTGAGAGGAATAACGCCAAGGTTTGGCTGTAGCCATAGGGCTAGCTCTGGGAAACGGTATTTCCTGCGCAAGAAACCGATGCTGGTAAACTATTTGGATTCACTTACATTTGAACTAAACGATGTTCTGTGACTATTTCAGAGAACCTGTACAGCTGGCCGTGGTTGTTACGGTTGTTTCTGAAGGTGCTCACCAAGCTTTTCACGGATCCTGTCACTGAAATGAGGAACAAAGCAAAAGCCGTAATCGAATACCGACGCCAGAACCCACAGGTGAGAACCATCATGAACGGGTGGCCGGGAAGCACGGCGGAAACCTAAAATGAGCAACATGTGGTCTCATGGCCTGTGACGCCGCACAGAGTTTAAAGTTTCAGCTAGTTGGTTTAACATGATCCAGAAGACAGCGTTGCAGGTTGTTACCACTCTTGTTTGTGTGTTTTTCTACCCTGTAGTATAGGTCATGTGAAGTTATCTCATGCTTCGCGGCAGCTGCCATTTTTGAGAGAAAGGGCTTTTCGGCCATGTCTCGCAAGGTCATTGACCTCGAAGTGGGCGCAGCGTGTGTGGAAGGTGTGACGTAAAGCTTCGTGATCCTCGTTGAGGCGCATCGACGCTGCGCTTACTCGAAGCCTCGCCCCTGCGATACCACGTGACTAAAAGAAGGTTTAAGGGCTGCTCACCGGCGCTTGGTGGTTCAGTGTCACTATGGGTAGTGCAACCGGCTGACATTCCATGCGTTCGCTTCTGCTTTCATTGTGGATCAATATATTGGCAAATATTATTCTTGACCAATTTTTTTTTCTTAAAGAAGGTCTTCTTAGGCGTCATGTGAAACCCAGCGCCGGGCCATTTGGCAACCAGCACCATGGGTAAGGTGCTCACAAGAGGGTGACGACGAAGGCAGAAGCTCCTTACGTGGTAAAAGTCTACGCGTAAGTCACGACGACGCCGGGTGCTCCGGTCGAGGTGCACGCTCACGTGAGCTCGGAATTTTATTGCTAAAGCAGCGCGCGAAGGTCGTGCCGGGCACCTCGCACCGGGGAGGTTTTTCAATTTTTTTTTTGCTAACAGAAACACACCAAAGTCAAGACTAAACAGCTTTGGTGTTAAATTGTGCATGGTATAGATCTACTCGAAAACCAACGGTTCAACCAAAAAAAGTCCAAAGAAGAACGTGGGTTATACCAATTAAAATTAGCAAAATGGAGCCAACCGTGTGACGTCTTGCATTCCCTCAAAAATGCATAATTCTTGTGAGTAACAGATTTAGTCGTTAATAAACGTTCAAGTGAAAATAACGTTAATTAACGTGTAAGTGGAAATAACTAGTCCAACAGAATTTGCAAAAACTTATAAATTCAGAATTAGAAAAAACCTTTTACATCAGTGAATGGACAAAATCAGAAAAATGCTCCTTATATATCCCCTCAAACAAAAACGAAGGCTAAACTAAAAAAGCTAGGAAAACAACATTGGAAATAATATAAACACCTAGAAAACAAACTAACCCTGCACAGTGCTTTCACTGTGCGGAAAAATATATAATGGGCCAAATAAAGCCACTTAATTCTGTTACAGCAACTTTGAAATATTGGCGGAAGGGAACCAAACCAAACATGAAAACACTAAAATATCCAAACCTATTTTCCGCAGCCGGCTGTGAAGAACTCACAACATAGTAAAGCGACGTAGGAATTCTACTCATGAGTACACAATTATCTGAACATGTGGAGATTTTTTTTGTCGCTGTTCTTGGATTAGATCGGATTTCAAGCCGTATAGCGTAATTTTTTTGTTTTCCCTGTATCAACAATGATGGTTCTTTGCAAGTCATTTGCGAATTCTCTTATTTAAAAAATGTAGTTTAGTCTGCTTGGGTGTTTCCCATTACTGGTATTGCGAACATTGGTGAGGATGTGTCTAAAGGTTATTTGTGATACGGCCACACAAATCTAAAAAGCTTTGTTTCTGCTTATTTTGAATAGTGTCTGTATGCAGACTGTTGCTTAGCGTGCTGAACACTCTTGTTTTACCACCTGAAAGATTGTGCTTCCTTCGAGAAATGTCAGAACGTGAATATTTTCAGGTGAACCTACCCGATTTGGCCCAACTTCTCATAGATGACGCACTGAGCAGAAGAGGCGCCGGCGGAAAAACCGAGTGCTCGAAAGCAGAAAAGCGAGGTACTGCGAAATATTTTTATATAGTTTGAAGCGGCAAGCTCCATACGTCAGGTTAGTTTATTGTGGCCTTGATGCTCCCCGCATTTTCATCATTCTGATTATCTGGGTTTTGCTGTAGTGGCAATCGATGCATTCTAAAGCGTGTATACTTTCTGAGAATCCAGGGCATTTATGATAAGGGTGGTCTCAGAACAGAGCGCTTGTCCGAATTCCCTAATTCCACTTGCTACACATTGCCCGAAGTCCCAATATCATTTTGAGTTTGACAACTCACGTCCGCTGCTCTGTTCAAATTGGGCTGACGTCACAAATTGCTCCTTTCAGAATTCACCGTTAATTCCATGGGCAGTATATTCCGCTTAAAAGTAGTCTTTTCACCACCCTCGGAACAGTGCCTATGGAGCATCGGAGTGCCAACAATTAGCAAAAAACAAATGCCGAAGGGGATTTATGCCTGAGTCAGTCGGTGAAAAACGCGGCGTGCCTGGATTTGTTGAAAAAAAAGACACCACCTTCCCGCGAGGGAACCCTGAACTGATGCGAAGCATCTCGGAGGTTCTGAAACGTTCACGAGATTGGGTATCCAAATAACGGAAAATGACAGAATTGTTGGCGTCCATTCAGTTCATCGGACGGCGCAGCGTGACTCTACCGAAGCAGCAACTGAGGGAGCGGCGCGCGGACCGGGTTTATTATGTAGAGCAGATGGAGTGGAGAGGAGGAGATGAGAGAGGAGGCGCGCATGCGCGCTTATCGCGCAGCTGCGGTGATGAGTAGCGCGCGCGCTATCGCACAGCTGGCGTGGAGAGAGGGAGAGCAGGAGAAGTGCGCGCGCTATCGCACAGCTGGTCGTGGAGAGGGGGAGAGGAGCGGACGGATGACGGACGACGCAGGATGGATGGACGACGGACGACAGAGCCGAGAGCAAAAGATGCTTTGCATCTAAAACACAGCGCCACCAGAGGATGTCAGGAAAAAGTGTAACCAATCATGTGGCAAATTTCCGCCTCGGGGCTATTACAAAAAGTCACGTCTGTTTTATATTTTGATTGAACTTGAACTACATGTTACTTCTGGTAAAGTCCTTTATTAATAAATTTGTGCAAAGTAGTAAAGCTGACCCTAATGTATCCTTTCAACTTAAGCTGTTTTATATTTTGATTGGACTATATGTTGTTTCTGGAAAACGCTTTTGAACAATGCATTTGTGCAAAGTAGTAAAGCTAACCCTAATGTATTCGTTATTTGAAGCTTGGTATCTCTAAAACTACTATTCCCTGAGTGTGCGCAGCATTCAATTCTACTTATAAAAAGAAGCTGATTTCTTGCATGTTCCGCGACACCACACATTCCTCAACGCCAACGTGAGCGACGCAACACTTAGCAGGGCGTTGCCATTGCATTCGCACATCATAAATGAAGCTTAGGTGTGCCGACGTTTGCTGCCATAGATAATCACTTCTAATACGACCACATCGTTCAGTGAGTCAGTAAAAATTCAGAAACCGCTGCACACGTACGTCGCACAAAATGGCTGAAGAGTGAACAATTGAAAGCCGGAAACATAGTTGAATAGAAAATATAAAAATCTGGGTCTGGGTGGAAGTCGAGTGTAGAACCTGAACTCTGAACTAATACAAGATTTCTCAGGCTCCAAACGTCTCCTGCTTCCACGGCCTCTAACACGCCTTCTCATAACCAATTTCTCCATCTCACTCCCCCTCCGTTTCTCGCTTTTACTGCTCTCTACTCCTCACCATACAAGTAAAAGAACGATTTTTTTGTAATGGAGCCTGCCTTCGGCAACCACCCCAGTTTATACTTGTACATTTGCCACATCTTCAAGTACATCTGAAAGGCGTGAAGGTGCCCGTCTTTAATATACCCGCTATTCACATTTGCCGACACTTCATTATCACAATATATAATCACATATCTAACATTACATCTCCGCGTTTTCACCACGCAGAGCAAATATTGGGCGAGCTTGCTGAACAAAATTGGGCCTACTGATTATCGCTGCCATCCTCAATCTCATTTTCACTCCCAATTACCCACACTTAATAACAGCAGAAGCCATCCCTTCACACTTCTCGAAGCCCCCTGCCACTAAAAACATGTGTTTCCCAATGTTCCGCATTCATGACGAAAGACGTGGTCCGGTCTTCAGTTGATAAGGCTCGTGACAGAGCAGCGTGATGGTGAAGTACTTTCAAACGGGGCTTAATGAGTTGGCGATGTGACTCTCTCCTCCGTACACGGCCCCCATCCTGCCGCCCTCTTTAATGAATGGCCCGAAGCCCTCTCTATGCAGCTGTACATAAATTATAACAGCAATGCCGGTGTTCCGCTCTCGGCTGCGAGCACACCTCAGTTTCGTGACGAGGCGAGACCGCCTAATGACAGTTTGCTTAAGCGCGAGAAGTATCCTTGCCGCATTTGTTTCAATTAGCCATATCTGTGACCACCGACGGCCCCTCTATTTCCTGGGAAGAAAAGGCTCTGCTTTGCACTACCACCTCGAGGGATTGCGCATCACTGCATTGCGCTACCACCCCAACGGACTCATCGACTGACTTTAGAATGGCCCCCTGTGGACCACGATTCTAGTTTCTAAAGTGTGTTTACTCCGCCTTGTCATAAAACCGGAAGATTTCTTACCGTAGATTGGCGGGTAATATCTATCACTATTTTAAGCTTCCAGAAGCAAGGGCGTTTGATGTTGCAGTGTAGGACTAACTCCAGAGCCATCACCAACAGATTAGGTCCACATTAAATTTTAGCCTATTGTGGTGGCGAGTACGTAGTGATTTTTGAATGCGGCATAAACTTGGCGAACAAAACCACGACACAGCATATTGATCAAGGAAATGTATTCCATAGATGACGGTACGGGAAGCATCCTCAGGCAGACCAAATCAACAGCTTTGCGAGAGAATTGCATTATTACAACCATGTTGTAACCATCAAGAATCACAACAGCGGCGCCTTATAGCGATAGCAATGTAATTCGTGTATTTCAAAACTCTATCGCTTTTTCAAAGCGCAATGGCGGTAAACTGTCAACATCAGAGGTTCTTCCGCCTCGTTCGTCGATGACTAGACAATCAATATAAATGTCTCACGTTCCCTTTACTTTTTAGCGCGTCTGTCTCCAGAAGAAATGGAGCTCCTGGCCGGACATAGTATGTCGGTTTTTGTGGGAGGGTAAGTTGCTGGACACTCTTACGAATGGTGCAGTTAACAAGAACATGTAGTGGTGACTTTGGGATTTCGAGTAGGATTTTTGTAAGGGTATTGATTCCATGATGATGACGATGATCCACTGTGCTTGTCTGAATATTGGCGTTGGGGAAAGCCCATAAGCGACGTAACTTTTCCAAGGGTTCTTAAAAATGCCCCCATTTTTCGTTCCTGCAATTATCTTAATGCACTTTGTCAATGATGGCATTGCCATTTCGGCTTGACTGCAATGAAATGTTTTAAGTTATCACTGAATGTCATTTAAAGCGGTTCCGAAAGGTGTTTTGAGCACATTAAATGAACAGGCGCCAGAGTTAGGTTTGGTGGCGGGCGTCATCTGTGCCAAGTGTAACATTTTTACTTGCGGAGGAAAGCTCCCACTTTATTTGGACAATTTGTTGCCGCGATGTCGTCATTTGCTGCATGTTTTTAGACTTCGCCATGTTCCCGCACGTATGTAATCGGTTTTCCAACGTGCGTCTCGAAGCAGCAATCTTGCAATTGGACGGCTTTTTTCCTCAATTCCGGTGAAGAGAAGTGTCGTGTGCTCAGCATCGAATGGCCATGGCGACGCCTTTGGTTAATTAGCGCTTCATGCAGCGTGCTTAACGCTATCGTATTCGTCCATATTATCTTTTTTACTCCATTACCACGCTTCCCGCTAAGGCACGTTGGCTAGGCCGACACGACGACGACACGACGGCGACGCCGACTTCCGAGTTGGAAGACCGGCTTGTCACACAAGGCCGATGGCGACACAAACACGTCGGCCGATCGAAATTCCACGTGGTGTGACTGCTTCGCGGGCTGAATACGCCGACAATGCCGATCGTCCGAACGGTCGTAGAGAGTCCACCGAGAAGCGAAAACAGCGCCCCGACCGGCGTTTCCCGGTGTTGCACATTCGTGTCCAACCAGACTTTTGTGGAACATATAGCAGAACAGGAGTTACGCAAGGTTTATTCGGCAATAAGGAATCAATATCAACCAAACATTTTACGCAACGCATAAAACGAAAGCACGACGAGCACTTTACCCGCATGGTGAAATCGCAGTCGTAGCCGAAACAGCGATGTTGCTGGAGGTCAGCTATGGCGGGGGCTTTACGGAACCTTACTCTGCGACTGTTATTCAAGAATTGTTCAGTTAAACAGCCAGAAATCCCTAAAATTATGCGGAAAACATTTTTGTGGCTCAAAGGGTCGGTCTCAATCTAGTATACATAATACAGGTTATTTGGGCGCCGACGTGGATGACTCATAGATTTTGTAGGCTGTAATAAGTGCAGTTTTTCATGCAGTAAAGAAAAAAATCTTTGTGGGGCAGTGGGCTAAAGCCTCGCACCCGCTCAGTCCTAGCACAGGGTACAAACCCCGCAGGGTGTTGCTTTTCTTTTTTTTCTGCGTCCTAAGTGGCATCGTTGCGAATCGTATTGGCGAATCTATAACAAAACTTTTCAGTTGAACTGCGGAACCACCATATCAAACGTCAATCCATCGTTTTAAATCATAAGTACAATTTCCTGACATTTAAACTCGGGCTACGCATATAACAAGGCACTTGTACTCTCAGCGGACGAAATACTGATATGTGCATATTTAAAAATTGGTATGCGTAATATAGGGTAAACATGGTTTCCTTCTAATCACTTATACAAGAAAGAAGGTATGCTTGGGGGGGGGGGATAGGGGGGATATAGGGCCGCGGCCGCCAACCAAACCCTCCACATATCACACCTGGCAGCACTGAGTATGTAAAATGGAACTAACAGCCTTTATAGAGAGAAAATGGGCTCTTGGCTATCAGGGCGTTCAAATTGCGCAGAACACCCAGGTCTGGCTGCGCGGGCAGCCAAGTGCTCCGGTGCTGAAATTTGCTCATTGTGATTTTTTGTCCTGGTCCCGCCTAGCGCCACCAATGTTCCGAATCAAAAACCCACTAGCCCCATTCCACCCTCTTCTGGTATTTTTGAAACAAAGTATTGTTTTCAGCACGTATTTGTATTTGCTCTCGCAGATGTCAAACGCACAGCTTCTTTCAATGAAAAGAGCACTGCCTTGTACCTGTTATGTTTTCGCTCAAATATACCTGATCTTCTAGTTTTGCTCAGACATGGTGATAAGCATGGAGTATCATGCTTATCATGGTACCAAATTTAGTGGCTTGTCATGGTGTTGCCTATCCGTCTATGCAACCCAAGAAAGACTATTGTCTTGAAAAAAATGTCATTACAGTGCGTCCCCCCTCTTCTTCCACTTGGTTTCCGCAATGCAGGTATGACACCACAAGGTACGTCCTGACGTATTGGTTCTACCTGATGGGCAAACACCCCGACATTCAAGAGAGGATGAGAAAGGAAGCATTGCAAGCTTATAGGTTAGAGGTGAGCTACCAAATAGGTTCCTTGCCTAATTTAAAAGAAAACGAGGCGTTTTTGTTCTGCTCATATCATTTCGGGTGATTTATTAGCGACAATATTCAGGAATACGGCATCACACCAAAACTTTGCGCGTCGTCACGCTGCTGGCTAATGTATGTTGAGCCATTTTTTTTCACTGATTTCATAAATATTTTCAAAAAGAAACTGAATAAAGTTGACAATCTGTCAACATCGAACTGCCTCAAACCTCAGTCTATTAAACTGGATAATATAAATTTATTGCAAATGCTGTGACCGTACGGCAGGTAATATTATCCCGGGAAAAAAAGCTTTTATAAGTGATTTCTGTGGCTTTGCGCAAGCATGCCTCGTTTGGTCTATTTCCTTCCGTTAAAAAGGCCGAAATGGATCTTTATTTCGTGCTAAGGGGTGTGGATCAAACTGTTTGTAATGCCCTCTTAGTGGGGCCACGCACCCTCCATCGCCCCATATGCCCCTGGTGAGGACCTGCCCAGAAGGGCACACAAGGCCGCAAATGGAGGTACCGACAAGACTTCCGCAACCCAACCTCACTGCGCTTGCGCAGTTCTGCGTAATCCCGCGCCCTCCTCCTTTACCGGTGTTTTTGTTTGGTTTTGTTTTGTTTTAGCACTGGACGGCGGCCCTTCACTGTCATTAGCTCTCCACCGTTCGGTTCCTTTTGCTTAATAATACGCGACGTGGCTTCAAGGCTTGAAACACGCGAACAAATTAGCTGTAAAGGAAAGTTCCCAAACTTCCAAATGAGGAACGGGACACCACCTACCCAGTATTGACGGCCTGCTTTCACGCAGTTTGCTTGTAGTCGGCTCGCCCAGCGACTAACGATGAAGTTGGTGCTCTCAGAATTTCAATACTAGCGTGAAGGCTGTAGGCTCAGTTTACTTTATAGCTCAAAGATTCACCGCTTCCACTGACGGTCACAGCTTTTATCAGCCTCTCAAGTACCCTTTCCCCATGAACGTTAGTGTGCCTTTTAAACGTGGTGGGTATATTATATGGTATTTGCCTATGACGACGATTTCACAGCCCGCACATACGCTTCCGTTGTGGAGACATTGAGCCACTACACTCCCCAGATAAGTGATGAACTGAATGATGAAGAACTTTTCAAAGTCATCAAGGGTGGTCATTATCATCTTCCCCCGTGTTCTCACGGTTAGTACTACCAGAATAAAATGGGTGAAAGAGTAAGCATCACATCACAACACCAACGGCTAACAGCCATGCACTGGTGACAACACTGAGGCGCGGCCACATTTCATGGGGCGATAGCAATGTCTTTTTAAAGCTATATGCGGTTGAGCAATGTTGTCCCATCTTCCATATTAATTGTTCTACCTAGATATACTGCAGCAAGTCTTTAATTGAAAAGATGTCCCGATTTGCTGGTTTGCCTTTGGGAAACCAAATATAAAAGAAATCGTCCAGCAACAGATTCTGGTTTGTGCAGTTTATCATTAGTCCACGTTCATAACTTTAGAATTTTTTTGAATATAGGTTTCATCAAGACAGCCTTTTGCAGTCTTGTAATAATGCTTTCTGTTCTCTTTTTAAAGTGAATGTGCTGTTCATCTAAGCATTTCTTCCTGTTTCAGGGAGACCATTTATCTGTGGAGGCGCTCTCAAAACTTTCGTACACCAACCAAGTTATTTCAGAAACGCTCAGAATGTACCCACCTGCCATCACGTAAGCATTTTGTGCTATCGTCTTGCCTTCGCACGCTAGTATATTATGAGCAGTAAGTACCGCGGAAATATTGCCACGAGAAGACGAAGAAGAGGTCAGTAGGGCATACTTTCTTGGCCATAATCATCGAGGAGGAGGAATCTGTGGTTGACACGCTGCCTCCGTGCGCACGGTCATGATCGATATGTAAACAGTTGAAATGCATACAACTACTTCGCATCTCTCACGAATCATGTGCTGTACCCTGCCGAGCCGTAAGAATATATTCAGCTTAAGAAAAAGGGCTGGGCGTTGAAGTATGAGCTGGATGGCAACAACTAATTTTAAGACTCAAAGAACGGCAGATGTGTTTTACTCAGCTGGATGGTGAATCGTATCGCCCTTTGATTGTGTCATCAGGAGAAGATGCGTAACTGTCACCCATCAAGTCTTTCGGGTTAGAAGATCTAAAACTGGCCCAAGTTTTCTTATATCTTCCTCATTTCTGTCACTTATCGCTATCAAATGTATCAAAAATGCTTGAATAAGTACTTCAGTATTGTGTGAACCATGAAATGTCTGTGATTTACTTTGTCTCAGAAACTCCTGGTTGCAAGTTGATAGGCGTACCCCTTCAAAAATTTTATTTCGGGAAACAACGGTAAGCTTCTTTCATGCAGCATACCCCCTTCGGTTATCTTCCCCTGCGCAGGTTTACGACGAGATGTGCTGAAGAGGACTACCAGTGCGGTAGCTACCTCATTAAGAAAGGCACCTCAGTAATGGTCCCCCTGTACCAGCTACACCACGATCCGCTTTTGTGGGTGGATCCGGAAAAGTTTGACCCCGACAGGCAAGTAGTCTTCGTGCTTTATTTCGAAACTCTCGGTGGCCAGCGCAGACTTTAGACTTCGTTCGATCACGTTGCGATGGCTTAGTGGGGAAGGGAATGTGACGCTGAGAAACAGGTTTGTGGTTACGGCAAGAGCTCTTCTCACTAATGAGCTTGAACCTCCCACAGGGAGAACAGCGACATCAGCATTTTCTCATGAAGAGGGCTGGTGCGTTCATGACGAACACACTTTAAGATTCTGCTTCACGGTTCTTCGTAGTTTCTAGTCACCCTTTGCCACCTCATACGGCTAGCGCAGGTTCACGATGTGTGATGGCAGAGTACGTCAGGTGTGTTACAATTTTCGTAGCAAGTATGCACATGTAGCCAGACACTAATGGTGCTAGAACCAAGCCCTTCCCTAATGAAGACCTAGCGTCTCCTGAGCAAGATGCCAATGGGGACTTAGCTAGGGTAACGACAAGCAGTTTCTGCCAAATTTTGAGCAGCTCCAAGTTGCAAAAAGTCCTCCCCTTCTTTCCTCATTTTTAGATGCGGAGCAGCTTATGGTCGCGCCTATTCCCTCCGCCGTTGTGCGGCGTCCATACCCCCACGGCGCATGCGCATCTTCCTCCCTCTCCTCTCCGCTCCTTGTCTCATCTCCTCTCCTCTCCGGCATTCCTCCTCACCTTTCCAACGCTCCTCTCCTCTTCGGGATTGCGCAACGAATGGCAACACCTGCGGGACCGCGCGCGATAATGCGTAGCAGCTTAGGGTTAGAGGCGCGACGGTAGCCGCTGCCTACTCCGCTGGGGGCGCCACTGTAGCTCCGCGGTATAAATGACGCGCGCGCTCGCTCCGCTCTCCTCATTGTCCTCCGGCAACGGTGCGATCGAACTGAAAACTAAGGAAACTTGAGTCGACCACATGGCTGCTTCGCATACTACTCAGGGTTCTTCTACGGGAAGATGACGAATTTTTTTCTTTCAACAATTGGTCTCCACTGCTTGGTCTCCACAGAAGCAAAGCAACCGATTTTAATGTTACTAGAAATGTGTCAGGTATAAGTTGTGCTTACACGGCATCGCGCCTATACCACCTCGAGCACGAAATCACAGTTGTTGATTTTGGGGAACATGTAAAAACGAAGTAGGTATCAATTGGTGTACCTAGTGAGCACAAAAGAAGGCCTGTGTGGACGTTTCCTTTTTTTGTTTGTGTGTGTGTACGTTCTTTTATTCTGCTTTGTTTCACATCTGTTTGTTGTTTATGTGTCAGTATTCGCTTTGTTTTGTGCTTGTTCTTGCTATTTTGTACTTACCTCTGTATTAGGAGTGTGTCTTGTTTACGTGTAATATGGTCTTTACCAGGAGTCCTGCGTACACATAGCTACCTATCCCTTCTTTTTTTCTTTGCTCTAGTGCTTTCGTTAGGTTTGCTGTGAATGCGTTGTTATGCCCATTGTCTTGCTACTTACGAGTCTCGAAAATTGTTTCTTTGGCTTTTTTCGTTTCTTTTTGTATTTGTTGCTATTATTCACTGTATAAACCTGCTATCCTCCTTCTCCCATCCCCCACACAAGCAGGTGTTCTAGACTCCGCCTTTAGGCGCATCAAATCCCGCCTGCTGTTGTTTTTCTTCCTTATTTTATATCTACAAATACCAAAGTACCTACCGACCCCTTTAATTCCCTCTAGGCAGGGCTAAAGCATATAATGGTGCGTTATTGAAGAATTTCTGCCGAGGTGAAGAACTGTGTATAAAAGGACGTGCTTATGTGCACTAGCGTTCGTCACCGGTCCCTTCCCAGATGATAATTTCTATTTGCTTTAGTTAGCCATCTTCCTTGTGTCGTAGACTTGTTTGTGCCCGTCGGCAAATGTGAACTATGGAGAAAAGTCGTACGAGAAGTACGGTCCATATTTTGTACAACTGACTCGCGTGTGGGTATGGTTCTTCAAGACGTATTCAGGCCGAGGAGCCGCGTGAGAACATACAAAAAACGGTGCTTACTCAATGGTGCGTTTTTATACGCAGTTATTTAATGGGGGCTACTTTTATTTAAGAATCGTAATGTGCTGTGGGCCTCACTTGGAGAGCAAAAACGGGCTGCCAATTTGTACAGTAGTGTTTATTCCGACATGGCCTCGACACATTTAGACAGAATACTGAACTTGCACAGAGTGTGAAATCTTCTTTTTGGAGCCTAAGTACAAACATACTTCTTCCTATATTCCGTTCTCCGATGCTCAAATTTAAATTGCGAGGAGCAACTTCCATACTTCTGTTAACTGCAGGCGAGTGTGATGTCTTTACAGATTTTTGTATGTTTATTGGCCTGTTAGGTTCATTTTTTTATTTTAGCGATGCTGTTAAGGGTTTCAATACCACAGTCCGGGCAACTGCAGTAGAACATAGCACATGTGTACTATGCTAGAATAGATTGATTGATTGATTGATTGATTGTGGGGTTTAACGCGCCGACGCAACGCAGGCGATGAGGCGCGCCGTAGTGGAGCAGCGCAACGCCTCCGGATTAATTTTGACCACCTGGGGATCTTTATCGTGAATAAAGTGAAATGGAATGTGAGTAACGCCGAAATCTCGTACAACGGGCGTTTTTTGCTTTTCGCCTCCATCAGAAAGCGGCCGCCGCAGCCGGGAATGAACCCGGGGCGCAGCGCAACGCCTTGGCCACTGAGCCACCGTGGCGGGTACTATGCTAGAATAAAGTGAAATGGAATGTGAGTAACCACCGTTAGGCATAAAGTTTTTTCAGATGAGGGGCGTGACCCATAATAGGAGGCGATATTTGTCGCTTTTAACTATGGTTGATCATGAAATACTATCTCCAACCCATGCGTGATAAGGCCATGGAAGTAAGGTAGGATTTACTACGAAAGATTAGCTTAGGTAGTGCTAAGTTCGCTGTAAGATAAGTGAATCCGAAAGCACGAAGTAGAATTTATTTCGCTGCCCCTGTAACTGTGTTTATCCCTTATTCTGGTCGTGTTTTCACTCCATCACAATTTTGAATGCTCACAAAGTAAATGGTCCTAACCTGTTGCTTTGCGCTGGATATTTTATGCACTAAGTGAAATGCAGCAGCGCTTGGGGTTTTACGGGGGATTTTTTTTACTGGACATGCATATGATAGTAGTCACAATCGTCACTATTTTGTATTGTCGCAATTGTTGTACCTGTAGATCCTACGTCATGACATCCCTGCATTCTTTTATTATCTCTGGGTAAAGGAGGAGGGAATCATCATCATCATCCACCCGTATACGCCCACTGCAGGGCAAAGGCCTCTCCCATAGATTTCCAATTATCCCCGTCCTGCGCTAATTGCGACCAATTTATCTCCGCAAACTTCTTGATCTCACCTGCCCACCTAACGTTTTTGTGCGTGCATATGTGCGTGCTTTTGTGCGTTATCATGCATGCTTATATGCTATTACCCCACACTGTATCGGTCGCATAAAATAGAAATTATTCTAAATTCACGGAGCCGTCCTCCGTTTAATTTTGGGCACCTGTACAGAGCTTTGATAGTGTTATGATTGCCTTGAAAGGGTCAAGTGCGTGGAAGGTTTTCAAAGGGATCTTGAGTGAAACAGAAAAGCCCCGATGGACATTGAGTGCGGGTTATCAACAATGAGTGGTAGAACCGTTTCGTCATGTACCGGTAACCGTTTTTCCGAAGCATACCCACCCCTCCTTTCGCCCCAGTTTCATTTCGGTTAAGCCCATTAACTCGGCGCCTCTCCAGGGCTCCTCCTCGCCACCGCCGACGCTTGTTTCAATGCAGTTATCAAAACAGTTAATCCCCTTGCCATTACTAATGTCTCTTCCACAAGTTCCGCAGTTCGCTGCCAGCGGCCGTAGCACCGTTATGAAATCATTGTGGAGAATCAACAGTAGCGTTAATGGCGAATGAATGTAAAATCGCGTCAGAGTCCTTCAATGCCTTTCTGGTCATGAAACTTCGCCGTCACGCTATGGGAGAGCTTCGTACGCTGCCCAGGGAAGCCTCGCCGCGGCGCTGGTGTTTATTGGAGGGCAGCCGGGGGCGTGGTCAAAGCGGGTTTGGCAGAGAACAGACCATGGAGTAAGATAAAACAGAAGCTCGCCGCCTTATCAGCAGTGCGCGTAAAGCACCGTTATGAAATCATTGTGGAGAGATAACAGAAGCTCGCCGCCTTATGGCGAATGAATCTACAGTAAAATCGCGTCATGTCCTTCATGCTTTCTGGTCATGAAACTCGTGCCACTCACGCTATGGGAGAGCTTCAGGCGCTGCCCAGGGAGGCGCCCGCGAGGTGTTTAACTGCGGGCGCTTGGAACGGGTGGCGTGGTCAAAGCGGGTTTGGCAGAGAACAGACCATTGGAGTGTTCGACAACAGAAGTCTGCCGCCTTATCAGCAGTGCGTACCAGCTGCCGGTGGCGTACAAAACACTGAGAAAGCCGAAGTGCCAAGTTTTCGCTGTAAAGCTCCACAGGCTGAAGTTTGCTGCTACTCCATCCCATGCCCGAACGTGCAACTGCGGGCGCATGAGGAAACATCACCGGGAACATCAATCATAGGTCCCGTTCGCTTTAAAGTTGTAGATTGTGCTGACGATGTGGTTGGAGGCAGTGTCTAGCCAAAACACTCACAGGACCAGCTGCCGGAGGTGCGTAAAAGGAGTTTTAAAAAATCTAATGTTTGTTTGTTTCAGCATGTGAAGACAATAATACAATTAGAAAATGCAAAAACCTGCCAGTACTAAATTTGATTCGATAGCTAAGCAGCGTTGTTTAACTAAATGATGATAAAGACAACACTTATATTAATAATAAGGAAGCATTAACTACTAAATTATTCGAAATTAACAGTATCCAACCACATAGTATTGAAACAATAGAACAAAATTGAACCAGCGCGGCCTAGCGCCGGTCCAGTCGGTCAGGGTCGCACTCCCATCTGGTTTCCTTGTGCGCACGTCAAACGCTATGATTGCAGACGCTTCCGAAATTGCGCTACCCCCCCCCCCCCCCCCACGGCCACGCTCATGCTTTCGCCCAGAATAATAAAAATAAAAACAAGTTCCAGATGAACCGCTTCGTCCATAACGTCCATATTAGCCAAGGCTTAATTCGCACCACCGAGTGCATAGCTGCTACATCTTGTATTGAAAGTTCAGATATGGCAGCCAAAACAACCCTAAAAATACGGTAAAATGACGTAGTATAGAACTTGCATATCTATCCCCGGTTCCGAAGGTTCCCATTACTCGTTGAACCTGTTGACGCAGTTTCTGACTTACCTTTTGACTCGGATCTTCTGACTTGTATTTTCTGACTCGTTGGATATTTTGACTCGCTTTCGACCTTTTGACTCGTTGGATCTTCTGACTCTTGTGACGTCTTGACCCACATCGGACCTTTTGACCCGTTGGATCTTTTTATTCTGCTGTCACGTGATTATTGGAACTTTTGACTCGTTGTACCTTATGACTCTTTGGATGTCTTCACCGTAAGCGGTGCATGGGTTAGGGGGGGGGGGGGTCAGGGGTATGCTGGCACAGCAGGGCTTAATGCCGCTACCCATGTCATACCCGCGGTGGTGGTTGGAGACAAACGTGGGAGTCTCATGGATCAATGTGCCATATCAGCTGTCCGCTGTAATCGAGTGGTTTGTGTCTAGGTTGGTGAGTTGCAGGGACAATTATATGCCTACGACTGGGAAGCGAAAGGGACACCCACGTTTGTGTCCGCTAGGATAAAGTTCGAGGCCTTCGAGGTGTTAACTCGCTATGGGACGGACGCATGTTGTTCGCTTGGAGGAAGAGGAGCGGCAACTGAAGAAGCGTCAGAACGAACACGAGCGTGAAAGGGCGCGAAAACACTGCAAAGCTGCTGGCGCCACCGTTTTCGCATAAAGTTCCACCAGGTCGAGTAGCTGCGAATTCCTCCCGGAGGAACTGCAACTGTCCCGCTTGGAACACCGAAGTGGGCCAATATGACTCGTTCAGTTTAAAGGGCTTTCATTCCGACGTGTTCGACTAACAGTGTCTCCCTTCTAAACACTCACTCATGACCAGTTGCCCGTTTATGCGTACACGGGTTGAGAGTGGAAGGGGCGGAAGGGGGTGGGCAAGCGCAGCTTAAGGTTTGGTGCCCCTACTCATTACATGCCCGTTTTGTTGTCATGAGGTTTAAACATCACCGTCAAACAGCCCAATGCGATAGGTCCCGTATTCTCAGTTGTAGACTGGATTTGGTTGGCGTGTTACACAAACTGTAGGATGCCTACGACGAGGGAGGAAAAGAGACAGCTCCACATTTTCCCACTAGGATAAAGCTGGTATTTCCGAATTTCCTTCCGGTAATTGGCTAGTAAGTATGCTCAGTCGTAAATTACAAACAAACGTGTTTTGTTTTGTGCACTCCGTGGAGGTCGTGCAGCTTCGCAGGGCGACCTTCTTCACCGGAGTGGAAGGACACAATTTTTATTTTCAGTTCCGGTTCGGATTTAGCAGTATCAAAAAATGGCGGTTCGGGTTCGGTTCCGGCAAGAAGATTGTTTCGGTTCCGGTTTTCAGTTCAGTTGGGTTCCGCTTCGACACCTTGCAATTGACACTCCTTTTTCCTGCAAACTGCAGGTTCAGTCCTGAGAACAAGCACCTCGTCAATCCAATCGCCTACCAGCCTTTCGGCCTTGGTCCTCGTATGTGCGTTGGCTACCGCTTAGGACTTCGGACACTCGCTTCAGTGACGACGCAAGTTTTACGGCATTTTCAGATCACGTTGGGGCCTACCCAGAAGGTAATGTATACATTGTACGCATATTCGTAAAAATCACTGCAAGAAAGCATCACAGTGACGACTTTTTTGTCTTTTTTTTCTATGAAGCCCAGATGCTATTTTATGGCGTGACAATTCTACTTGGTTACTCTCAGCACTGGCGATGTGTTAGGTGCCTCGTTATCTCTGACGTGGCATACGTAATTCTGGATATAATTCATAACTAATAGCCCATAGAAATTACAATTGTGCCAGTAATTTTGGGCAGAAACAGCAGTGGAAAATAATTTTACGAGCAATAACAGTTACACTGCCTATTTTCTGGTATGTATGCAGGAATGCGTTAGGCAGAAATGAGGTACGAGAGGTGATAAGGGTCACATGAAAAGGCGCAAGAAACTCATATTTACTCGCAAAGAACAAACAGCAAACAAAATCTCTAAACATCTATCAAAAAAGCATCAATACTAAGGCGCAAGACGCCCGATTTTTTTGTAGCGCATATGCACAAGGACTGTCTAGGAAAGGATGCATGCTGTGTTAAACAGAGACGCAAGCCGATTCAGAGATTCCATGAAAGATCGCGCATTTACCTGTCTTTCCAGTTTGGTCCATCATATTGCTATAGTGTCAAAGGTTAATATACACCAACGCAGTAAACCTTCTTTTCTGCTTGTAGACTATCTTAGCCACAGTGACAGCAAATTTCATTGCGTGAGCTCAATTAAAAATCCGCCTTACTACTTTGACTATCTTGACGAAGGCGCTGAACTAAGAAGGTCAAAAAAGAAGATGGTGCTGTACCTTTCAGGTAGTCTCTTTGGTACTTGTGGCATAGCTCGTTAAGAACATTCTGCGAAAAAAGTACATGACACCGGATCTTTTCCACAAGCTTTCAGAGAAGAAATCCCAGCTGTTGTACACGTTTCGCCTTTCGGCTTAAGCTTTTTTGCGTGCGTATACCCTTGAATTCACCTTATTCTGAAAAATTTAGGCAACTAAGAGCTACACCTATCTCCCCCTTCCTCCTAATCAACAGCGAACTTTACCCAGAGACACGGCAGGAAGAAAAACAAAATAGGGGAGGATATTGTTTTAGGCTTCAAGAACAGTTTTCAACATTTGATCTTTTTAATGCTGAATGATTGTCATTTGTCAACCTCATTACCAAAATGAAATATTATACTTGACTTCCCGCGCGCTTGATTCACCAGCGCGAATTTCCTTGTGCATTACATGGGGCCATTCAAACGCTGCTTCAAGCCAACACATTCTGTATTTCAAGCGCGTTGGAATTTGTTCTAGTTACGTGACCATGCTTCATTCAACAGGTTGGAACGTAACCAAGGGGTTTTATTTTGAGGCTACTTAACGGCCGCCGTTTCTTTGCGCACTACCAATGTTTTCCAAGTAGTGGCGCAAAATATGTCCGAAACAATGCACAAGGCAGCTTTTCCACGCCTAAATAATCACAACATGCAAATTGGGAATTCCACGTGGGGACATATTAAGTAATGCTTACATTCAAACAATGGTCAATATTCAAAATACGTCATTCAGCCCAGAAATAAAATCATGAAGCGAATAAATGACCGCAACTGCTTCTGAAAGATAGTCAGTGAAGATCCAAAAGCAAGATACTTCAAGTGCAGAACTGGCACGTCAGGGTTGGCCTTCGGGAAGGGACAACGACGAAATATACAAACAACCATTACTCGCCATGTACTCATACGGGACAAACGCTTCGACGAAAACAAAGTAAATCAGCCAATCGAAGACATAGAAAAACCTGTGAAATGATCTCTGAAGTTTACATGTGGAGACATGGGAGGACGTATATTTTTAGCAGCAAAGCTGTGCTTCATCGAGGCTTTCATGGGACGAGGCGTGGTAACACGGGGGCAGTGATGTTTAGAGGGTATAGACTAGCAAGGGGGAGTGCAAGCGCTAAGCCAGACTTGGCAGTAATCAAATTACAGTAAATTAATTACAGTTAATAAATTACTCTCTGCTGGAATGAGTAATGTAATGAATTACTTTTGAGTGTTGGTAATTTAGTAATGCAATAAATTACTTAAGGCCAGTAATTTAAATTGTAAATTACTCATAATGTAAATTACTCATTACTTTCCCAATTACTTTTGACTACGATATAGGCTGTCCGCTTCTCTTACGGCATACAAAGTTGTCCACGAAAAGTTTACAAAGCAGAGTTTCAATGCCCAGAAACTCTCGGGCCATTGGAACTCTACCAACACGAAGGAAAGAACGCTTTGAGGAGAGCTCTGCCGGCTTTCTCGTGCCTCTTCGTTCCCTTTTCATGCGTTTCAAAATAATTTCAAAGTAATTTCATTTCTTTCAAAAGTAATGGTAATGTAATGTCGTTACTTTCGGCCAACTGTAATGTCTCCTGTAATTAAATTACATTTCAGAAAATTCTAGGACAGTAATGAGTTATGTAATTTAATTACTTTTTAGAAGTAATTTTGCCATCTCTGCGCCGAACAGACTAGGCGCGTGGTGGATTGAGAGGATTAGAGCAAGCTCCAAGCACAGATGGAATGTGGTAAGGAGAAGGGAGAGGGCGCCAACCGCACGTGGGCGGAGTCAAGGAGAGGAAAAGAGGGGTCCGCCAATTGATGAGCACGCTCCCAGCGGATGGTTTGGAGGAGGGGCGGCATTTTCCCGAATGTGCAAAAAAAAAAAAAAATGGGTAAGGTCGGGCGCTCTCCGGAAGACAAGGCCACCCATGAGAAGTGCCAGCGAGAGTTGGGGCGCGGGTGGGCACGGTGTCGTCGGGCGAATCCAGGAGCCAACGCGGGGGATACCGAAGCCATGCCGCTCAGCCATTCATAGCCAGTACAAATCGATTGTTTCGCTTTGAAAGGTTATAAGGCAATTAACCTTGCGATTAGGAAACGCCGGCATCTTCGTAGTTAACGTCAGCGTTCACGACGTTAAATCAGTAAAGCAGGGATTTTGGTCACGGCTAAAGACAGGAAGGAAACTTCATGTGTTAGCGAAGAAGCATTTATTTTAGCGGAAATGAGCCAGTACTTTCTAAGTACGTGAAATCGTGCACAGACAGTTTTGTAATCACATGAGGGAAGAAAAGAGCATCTTTTCAGACAAGGCGGAGAGGCAGAGCGTACATTGTTTTAAACAAACGTTTGAAAATCTCTACATCCCGAAATATATCAGTGCGCACCCGGGCGCCTCTTGGAATCAGTTAGAATTCCATTCACGATAAAATACATAAGGGCACGTCTAACACTACGCAGGGAATCGAAAGTGATACTCAGGGTGACATCCACAAGCAGTCAAATGTACTTGTGCCTGCTTGTATTGCGGCGTGACCAAGCTCAATAATACCAATGCCTGAGCTCATTGGCTTGAATGCCAGTCTGTGTTTACTTCCAAAGACGATAGGTTTTCAAGGGCTTCATAAACGGAAACATTTGCCTCTCTCACACTAGGTTTCTGTCTGGCGGTCGATTCAACCACCAAGAAAAAACAATCGACCACTTGAATTTTAATTATGTATAGCGAACGCCGCTCCAAATTACTAAAACAGCTGTCACGATTCATACATGTCCAGATTGTGTAGTGAAAAAGGAATATCAAGAAAAAATTGCAGGTGACATCTACGTTTAGGTGTTAAGATGTATGACGCGATAGCGTTACTTCGGCGTGGAGGGAGCGTTTTGGACGGTGTCGTGCATTTCTCATTTATTCTTACCGAGAATTGCAGTTCAGTGACGATGGTACACTAGCTGCAACGATCACTGCGACACGAAAGGCAGACGACATTTCCGCTTGTGTGGCTTAAGATGTCGGCCCGAAAGGTTGCGGCTGCGCTGTGTTGGCCAGTTTGAGCAAGAGGGCGACGGTGTCAGTGCCTCACCATATTTATTCTCTGGCGTTGTGGTTTAACGGAGTATTTGGTTTATTTATAACACAAACGCAGAATGTGTGTGTTTGTGTGTGTGTGTGAGAGAGAGAGAGAGAGAGAGAGAGACAGAATGCGTAAGAAATATTGAGTAAGATTTATTGAGTAAGACTTATCGAGATTGAGTAAGATTTATTGGAATCTGTTCGCCCCTGAGCATGTCCTTGAATATGACCACGTCGCGTAAAGAGAGTGGGCGTTTGCCCTGTACTTAGCACAGTTTAAAGTTAATGTCGCACGTTTCAACGACTTAGCCCATCGAGACTTGTGGATACATGTACTGTATGGTATCTAGCACCTAGTTTACAGTCATTCAGCGCTTAGATTCTTGTGTGGCACGTAGAAGGACGGTGTTCATAGGCGTAGGGTGAGGAGAATTTCCCAGTATTTTGTTTTTGGGAGGGAGGTGTGATAGTCCTGGTCAACCTGGAGCACGGTATACGAGTTCGCGTGGATCTTCGTCGGCTGCATCGCTCCCTTCCAGCCCGCAATGTCCTCGTTTAATTGTGATGTGAACTTTCATCTTTGTGGATTTAAGAATCCTCCTCAATTGTTTATGTGCTATGCGAGCAGCCAAGAGACTAATGCCTTTTTAAGCGCGTGTAACAATTTTTAAGCATAGTTCCGTTAGGTAGAATGAAGACCATTTCCGGTCTTCCTTTTGTGTGTGTGGAGGGTTATGTAACCTCAGCGACTGACACTGCAGTACACTGCGACAATTGTTGCCGTCGTCCTTTCAAACGTCCCGTCGTCGGCGTGTACTGTTTTCATATTTTTGGAACTTTGCTGAAAACAATTTGATCCTAGCTTTTCGTCTGTTCTTGTGTAGGTCTGGGAATAGGTTTTTCGGTAGTGGGAGGGCTTTAATGGAGGGCCGCTGGATTGGTGACACATCTATCATGGCGTCCAGCCCTTTCCTTTCTGGAGGTGCGGTTTGTATTCCATAGGATGGCCGGTCCCAATTTTTTTCCAGGGGCTTGGTTTGTGCTAGTATAGTGGCCTGTCATATATATTCAAAGTTTTACAAGACAATTTAGGACCTGCACGGTGATCTTGAAAATTCAGATGCAGGCCCGTCGGGTTGCCCTATATTCTGTTGTGATAATGGTTCGTATTTGGCATTCTTTAACGCCGGTAAGTTTCTGGTGCGGCAGGTTGGCCGATATCGGACTCATGGTTACTGCGTAAAAGTTTTTTCGTTTCTTATTTAATTCCTGCTGTCCCGTGTATCGGGGTTTCACAGTGTAAGCTTGATGTTCAAATAATCCCTGTAATTTTAGGGACTGCCTGATTGGCTGTGCCACTTCTCTGTATCACCATTCCAATTATTCTTACGTGTTTTCTGAGATCACATGCTGACGTATTTATAGGTTTTGTAAATTGTCGCGTGGAGGCATTCATCATTTACAGGAGAGGGCTTGCCGTGCTGTCGGTCCCCCAAAACTCGAAACCTCAATTCGAAATTCCCGAAATTAGAAACCATATACTCAGTTTTACGTTGTGCTGCTGAGCACAAAGACGGTGGTTGGATTGCGGGGCATGGCGACCACTTTTCTGATGAAGGCGAAAAGCGAAAACGCCCGTATGTTCCAGAGTTCAGCGCACGTGAAAGATCTCCGGGTGGACAAAATTAATCCGGAGCCCTCCACTACGGCGCGCCTGATCGCCTGTGCAGCGTCGGCGCGTTAAACCCTACAATCAATCAATCAATCAATCAATCAATCAATCAATCAATCAATCAATCAATCAATCAATCAATCAATCAATCAATCAATCAATCAATCAATCAATCACAATACTCAGTTTTATTTTTTACTACGACATACTTTATGTTTATGGTTTTTTGTGCTAATCTGGGTTTTCCAGGGATTTATAGTGTCTGGCGGAAATTTTTCGCAAGTACTTTATTTAGGGGACACAATGTTAGCGTCGGTATTAGTATAGGTTGAGGAGGCGCTTTGGTTGTTGCATAGGTTGCGGCCGCATTTAGCGACCGTATGTGCCTAGCATGCGACTACCTGGGGTGCGTAGAGCAAACTTCACTGCGCAGGCGGGGCACTTGCTTGAAGCGCGTATCTTTTCTATCGTCTCGGTCGTGGTTCCATCGTCCTCCTTTCCACAATCTAGCTCTCACTGCTCTGTACTGCCGCTTCGGGCGAACTCTTGTATCTGGCTGCCTCCGTTGTAGTTTCGGGTTGGCAGAGGTGACGTACTTCCGTGACTATTATGAGCGGAGCGCGCATGATATAGTTTGTGCATGTCAGACGGCTGCTAGCGAACCCAGCATGCTTGGCAGCAAACGCTGATACTAACGATCTGACGGCGATCTTTTTAATGACTCGAAAACTCTGCTAAGATTCACACATGACTTAATAATTGGTTTAAGGCAAAAAACAGCGAGGTGAATCGAGAGTAACAGCATTCCTTCTGTTACAAATGGAATACACCGTTTTAATTGGTTTTTGACTTAAAGTTGAGGAGCAGTAATTGTCGCAAGAAAAAGTGATGTCATTGATGTGATTGAAGACGACTTGATTGTGGTGGTTTAACGCGCTCGCACGCAACTTTTGCAGGCGCGTGCGATCAGTAGGCGCGGCCGCTAGCGTCAATAAGTCTGGCGGCTCCGGAGACCTCCCGGTTTTTGACCACGCTGTGGGCTCGATCTTCTATCCATGTGCGCCGAAATCGCCTCGATAGCACACGACAGGCGATTTGAAGCGGCTGTTTTCGCCTCAGCTATCAATTGAATGCGCAGCCGCCAGGCGTTTCCGCCGGATGATCGCAGCGCATGGCGCAACACGCCCGCCGCGCTCGGCCTGCAGCCGACCTGACATTTAACCAAAATAAAAACTAACACGGCTGATTTGAGCCTAATAACGCTATCACGTTAATAATTAATGGTTTCCATGAGAGGCTATAAACACGCAAACTCTAGCTCCCCACTACAGCTGCCACAAGCCTGAAAGAAACAGCCACTGAGCCAGCGACGGGTAAATAATAAAAAAAAGTGACTAACGCATTCATATTGGTTTCCTGAGAGGCTATAAACACGCAAACTCTAGCTCCCATTACAGCTGCACCAAGCCTGAAAGAAACAAAGAGGTTCTAGAAGATTCGCCTCAAGCAGTACGCACACAGCAAAAATTAATGTAAGCAATCCTCCATAGATTTCGTAATGGGAGGAGCGAAATACGAGGGAAACAGGGTAAGGGGTGAGAGGGGACGAGATGAGAGAGTGTTACGTGGCAGAAGCTGGAGAAAAATATCGACTGTCGAATACGTTTGTCCTAAATAAATCAAATATACGGCATTAGCCCTTCTCAATTTTTACAAAGGCAGCGCGTATTCCCCCCGTAAGGAAGGAGAGGAGATTTTACTGCTACAATTGACAGGTTCAGGGTCGCAATATAACAGGCAAAAGAAATTGTTTTCATAATTTGCGTTGAAGATTCCGTCTCGTTAGAAAAGGAAATAAAATTTCTGCGGTGCTTTTGGAACCTCGTTGGTAAATTGAGGAGATGTTACTGTGGTCAATGCATTATGCCGTGTACTCTTGTCCTCAGACGGTCGCATGAAAGTAAAGACGGCGTTCCTTCGTTTTATTCAGTAAGTACACAACGTTCGTTGGATGAATTTGTGTTTATTACACTAGCAAGCTTATAAATAAAGCAAAATGTTCATACTTAACGGCTGTAACTTACGCTTCGCACACAGTTTTAGTCTTCCTCTGGTGTGCCCTGTCACGAAGGCGTTCATCTCCCATATTTGCTGTACAGTAACGCATATTTCGACCGTGACATATTACCGTATAGTACAAATATAGCTACCTCATAAGCTGATATTTGGTACGTTCTACGTTTCGTTACAGCCTGACCTCGAGCTTTACACGTATGCCTTGATGGCGGCACCAAAAGATGACGTTTGGGTCAAACTCCGCCCTCTCAACAGAGAAGAGTAAATTTTTGGTGGTCAAAGTAGCCGTCGACGGGGCAGTGAGCTGTGCTACAGTGATGCCAGGTCCTGGAGAACCAGCACGCCTGGTTGCCAGGCCCAGATGAGCAGCTCCAGGCCGTCATATCCTGGACTAAGAAAGCCACTTTGAATGCAGTAAAGCTTGACTTTGAGCTAGTTGGGAATACAGGTTTTTCAAGCTATCACTTTGAATGATCAACGCTAGAGGACTGCAGATCATCCGTGGCAACGTTTCCCCCTTGTTGGCCGCAATAAACGTTTGCGTCTCTCTCCGTTGTCAAAGTATGCTTGCCGATTTGTAAAAGTGCACTATTCTTGGCTTTCAAAAAATAGAAAACGAGCGGGAAACACTCACAATGCGTGGCCATCCACTATATTTATATTTTGGTGGTCTCTTTACGTATTTCCTGATTTGTCACTTATGATGTTATTTGCAAAGATACCACCAATGTCCTCTTACCACTGCATTTCGTTTTACTAGTAGCGTCGCAGCGAAACACAGTCACCGGAACGATTCGGCAAGGTTATGCCAGACAAACTGATCTTCAGCTTCTTTCCTGCGGCTTCTGCTAGTGATTATAAGGGAAGACGGGTGCTCTGAGGGATGGATGAAAGGGCATACGGTCCGGTTCGCCAGTTGTCTCACCTATTCCTCCCTACACCAGTTTAAATCACATCAGACCACCCACTCTCCAGAAATGACCATTGAAGGAGCCGCCCAGTCTGCATGTCGCGCCTAGGCCCATACTTCCGCAGTGGCTGCAGGCGTTGTCGCAGCTGCCTCCCCAGGGACGTACAAATGCCATATCTTACAGCCGTCGTCGCAGTCCAACAATCACCAAATGCACGGCAGTAAATCCAGCGGTCGCAAAATCGCGCATACTGGCGTTTTGAAAGACATCCTCACCGCCAAAATCCGTACATCACGGCAAGCTTACGCGCTCAACCTCGCAAACATGCGGCAAGACATCCAGTCCTCCCGGAGCACGAACCCGCACACGTCATCTTCAACGAGGTGATCAGACGGTATTTACACAAGCGATGGCCTTTTACTGGTCGTAAGGAGGGAGCGCTAGATCACAGCAAGAATCTAATCTTCAAGGGAAATTTTGTGGTCGTAACCAACCAACAAGTAAGCATACATTTCAAGCCCTGCATCGTTTGTTTCGGGAAGGCAAATCTAACAGACTTCATGCTGACTCCGCATTTTGAGGTCAGTTCACCTAGTTATTGTGTACTTAGTGTCCCATAGTATGTGTACTACATCTCGGGTTCAGTAAGGCGTCATCCGTGGGTTGACCCTCCAGCAAAATTTACGATTACTTTGTACCCTGTGAAGAACTTTCATTTTACGCCAGCTGGTATCAGTATCTTAAGGGACAGTAACTATAATTTATAACATTGTCTGGCGGCTTTTTCAGGTTGAAGTCATGCCTGTGTAATTTAGTTTTTCGTAGTTCAAATGTGTCGCGATTTCGACTTTGGCGCTCCAGTGGTCTCACAAGTTTTTAAGGCGCAGGTGCTTCAGCCCTGCACTTGCTTATTAGCTGAAAAGGACACTGGTTTCGTGTGTGGCTGGCAAGAATAAACAGCGAGTTCCCGTAGGTTGGAAATCTCCGACCCAAGAGTTGTGACCATTACCGGGTATACGAGCGTACGAGTGGCATAAAATTACCAATCCGTGTGTCATGTCCCTGCCTCATCAAGAGAGCTGGGGCATGGCTATTGTTACAAGAAATTCAGTATAGACGTCGTTAAGCTTCGCACCGACGACGCTACCAAATATCGCATCTTTAGGCTACAGGGAGAAGTGAGTGTAAACGTAGTAGCGGCCATTGTCCAAAACTCAAAGGAACCACCTGGCGAGCCGTCGAGAGAAAAGTGGAAAAACATCCCCCTCGCGAGGGGCACGATCAAATGCAGAGCATTTCCGCGGGGGGCGCGCCTGCAAGTCGTATGGATTACGTATTGGTTGTTGTTGTAATTGTTGTCTTCCAGAGTAGGCATTGTCGATGAAGTCGATGGTGAAACGTGAAACGGGTCGTGAACCCCCTGCCGCGGCTATGACGCAACGCGGAGCGGCTATGACGCAACGTGGCGCGGCTATGACGCAACACAATCCAACACAACCCACTCTAATCCAATCCAATCCAAATCCAAACCAATCCAATCCAAGCCAACACAAGCCAAGCCAATCCAATCGAATCCAATCCAATGCCCCTCGCGAGAGAGTGTTATAGCGCCGAAATCGCGCCACCACACGAACGCGTGATGTTGACGTCCCGATCACGCCACAGATGTTAGCGACCGGAGCGCGCGCGAACGGCATATGTGGTTTAAGCGCGAACCGACCGCGGCGAGATAGCGCGATGCGAGCGCCCCCACCTGTTCTTGCGCGCGAACCGACTGTTGCTCAGCGCGAACCCAACGCGGCGAGAGAGGGTGTTGCGCACGTCCCCACCTGTTGTGCGCCCGAACCGAACGCGGCGAGAGAGGGCGTTGCGAGCGGAGAGAAGGCGAGGAGGACGCGGGGGAGAGGGCGCACCTGTGGCCGACGGTTGAATGAGCCAAGGATATAAGGCGTGTTCGTAACCTTCCATTCTGTGTCTTCTTTGTGGTGCAGTGGGTAGAGTACCATGTACCTTGCGTTCCGCCCGCAGAGTCGTTGGTTCGAAACCCGGCGCCGGTATGTTTTATTTTTTTTATATGGTGTAGGGGGAGCGATGCGGACTACGGATGCCAACGCGGGTGACATCGTGAGTGACTGAAATGCTCTGCATTTAAAAAGCAAACGTCTTGCAGTATTGCGTCACCCAGAACCCGCTAGTACAAGGCCGCATAATTGACAGCATCCGTAGTAATGCCTTTTGAAGGCCCGCACATGCTTTCCTGAAACAGTTCTCGCACGGGTGCCACACGTATTGACGCTCGTAGGTTCATGGATAAGAGAAGAGACTTTATCCGATTCAGGACATGACTTTATCGGCCCAATAAAATAAATGTCACTCCACAGGACCCCGTCTGCACCCAAAAGTGTAATCAAGAAGAAGTGCTTACGAAACGGCCTGCAATAACTGCCAATAGTGTGTTTTGAGACACTACCTTGGAAATAACTGTGAAAGATTGGGTGATAGGTTCAATGTGGGAATGCCTCTCCGAAAGACTGGGCAGTAACGTTACGTTAGTCAATTAGCAACTGTGCACCATCGCCTTTAATCACAAATGCTTGGCACTTCCCGCTTAACATAATGAGAAATTTCGCAAAGCAATTGGAGAATCGCCGCAAGAAATATAAGGTATTCTCCACCTACTAAACAACTGCCTCTTTCTACATCTGTGTGATGCATGAAGTAAGCCAACTGCATGATTCAAAAAAAAGAATATCGACAGAAAAATACCTATGAGCTTTCCTAACCTTGTTCCCCTCCGATATTCAAAGAATTTCTTCAAACTGCTCCTCACTCGCCCTCGCCCCCCCCCCCCCCCGCACCATTGCTCTCCCAGTTATTTCCATGTCTACTGTCTTTCTCGCCAACACCCCTATCTCTCACTCACTATCTCTGTGAAGAGACCCACCTTTTTATAGAGCGCGCAAAGAAGAACGCGGTTGTTCTGTTCAAGTCAGTGGCACCAGACCGAGGCCGTAAAGATGCCCGAAGTTATGTAACTGGTTTGACCAGCGGTTTCAGTCTTATCGTTCTCTCTCTCTCTCTCTCTCTCTCTCTCTCTCTCTCTCTCTCTCTCTCTCTCTCTCTCTCTCTCTCTCTCTCTCTTCTCTATCTGCCTACGTACATATACACGCATACAGACAAATATTTTTGGAAGAAAGAACGTCGAGAAAACTATGGCCGCTGGTAGGGATCCGAACCCACATATACCCTCGTATTCTGGAGGTCGTGGGCCTCGGAAATATATATATATATATATATATATATATATATATATATATATATATATATATATATATTATCTATATAGTATATATATATATATATATATATATATATATATATGTGTGTGTGTGTGTGTGTGTGGCTCGGCTCTGGACAGGGTACGTCGTCGCTTACGCTAGCCGTACCCTGTCCAGAGCCGAGCGCAACTACACCATCACGGAATTGGAATGCCTCGCCGTTGTGTTCGCTGTACAAAAGTTTCGCTGCTATCTGTATGGACGCCACTTCACTTTGGTCACGGACCACCACTCGTTATGCTGGCTTGTCGGACTGCGCGACCCCTCCGGTCGCTTAGCTCGATGGGCCTTACGCTTACAAGAATACGACTTCACAGTCTCTTACAAGAGTGGGCGCCGTCATACCGATGCGGAATGTTTGTCCCGCTTACCTCAACCGGGCACATCGACCGACGACGACACCTTCGAGGACTGTCTGGCTTCCGTGTCACCAGAATTCCCAGACGCCCCACTTTTTCGGGCAGAACAACGAAAAGATCCAACGCTGCGCAGGCTTTTTGCAACCGCGGAGGACACAATGTCGACACCCTTTGTTGTCCGCGACGGCGTTCTGTTCAAGAAGAATTACTCTGCTGATGGCGCGCGTTTGCTTCTTGTCGTCCCGACTACGCTCCGACATCTGGTTCTCCGCGCAATGCACGACGACGTAACATCAGGTCACTTTGGCCTTTCCCGCACCCTACATCGGCTTCGGGAACGCTTCTACTGGCCTCGTATGCAGACAGCAGCGCAGAAATATGTCGCCAGCTGTCCTCAATGTCAGCATTACAAGCGCCCTACGTCTCCGTCTCCGGGCCCCTCCGTCGCCCTTTGACAAAGTGGGTATTGATCTGGTGGGGCTCCTACCGAAGTCCAAGGCAGGTCACCGTTGGATCATCGTCTGCGTGGATTTTTTTTGACCCGCTACGTTGAGACTGCTCCCCTTTCCACTTCAAAGGCCGCGGATGTCGCATCGTTCCTCTTGAATGGCGTTATTCTACGCCATGGAGCTCCTCGCGTTGTAATCAGTGACCGTGGCCGCCCGTTTACGGCGGACGTCGTGGAAGCGCTTCTTCGGCTTTGTGGCTCCGAATATCGACATTCCACACCATACCACCCGCAGATGAACGGACTCACTGAACGCACAAGCCGCACGCTAACTGACATGCTGTTTATTTCATCAATTCAGAACAAAACAATTGGGACACTGCTTCCCTTTATAACCTACGCGTACAATACCGCCAAACACGAGGTCACAGGCTATTCTCCGTTCTTCCTTCTGTACGTCCGCCTTCCTCAAAGCTTCCTAGACACCATCCTTCCATTCTCCTCGCCTAAAGATATGTCGCTGGCTGAGACTTCGTGCCTCGCTGAAGAAGCCCGGCGACTGGCTTGACTGCGCACCCTCAGCTCCCAGGGGCGAACCAAAGCACGCTACGATCAGCGCCACCCACCAGTCTCCTACTACCCGGGCGAACTCGTTTGGTTGTGGACTCCAGTTCGCCAACGAGGCCGCTACCAAACGTTTTACCTACGTACTCTGGCCCCTTTGTAGTGCTGTCTCAGCTGAGTGCCGTGAACTATGTTATCGCAAAAGTTACTGCTCGGGACCGTCGCTTCCGCAAGACCCAGGTCGTGCATGTAGCTCGGCTGAAGCGTTGTCATAGCCGCACTCCTTAACTCGCTCGGTGCGCTTCGTCTCCACGGGGGGAAATTGTTACAGTGTTAGGTACAGGACAATCACTAGGTTGTCTGTTACGTTAGTCGGCAGTCAATCGCCTGTGTAGGGTATGTCCCAGTGGAACGGGATCCAGGGGGTATGCTGGCACGTAGAAGAGGAGGGCGAAGAAGAGTTTTTCCCCGGCTCGCTGCTGACCGGCATCTGTGGTACCACGTCTTGCCTGTGGCTCCGCATGACTTGTAAATAAAGCCTTCATGCATTTGTTACGTCCGTAGCAATATATATATATATATATATATATATATATATATATATATATATATATATATATATATATATATATATATATATATATATATATATATATATATACATATATGTGTGTGTGTGAGAGAGAGGGAGAGAGACCATCTAAGTCTTTGAGAGATGCGAAGGGCACAATAATGCTAAACTGGGTGAGGGATAGTTGATTGATCTATTGGGTTCATGCTGCGAGAACGATTTAATGAGCCATTCGACTGGCATCTCATGCAATTTTGGGGGTTTTAGGTTTTTCCCTTTCCTTATGTGACGTCCTGTTCCCTCTGCTTGTCCACGATGGCACACAGTTCTCACATGTGTTCATGAATTTTGCTGAATCTGACCGCCATCTCACACTCCGAGAAATAGATAGCAAGACTGACATGCGGTTTATTACCGCAATACCACAAGCCAACCCAGATCCGTCACTGCACACTTAGGCAATAACACCAAGAAAAAATAAATGAGGCACTGTCATAACTGACACATCAATTTCAAGTGGTATCTCGATTTAATGATAGTACGGACGAACTATATAACCAGGGACGATGAGGAAAAGGTTATAAAGAACGAATATACTTTTTTGCAATGTTACTGTATGTCTGCGTGGACAATGAGAGATTGGAATCGGTTTACCTGTCAAATCACATACAAGCTTGTAATTTTTCGGAACCAGCGGGGAGTCTTAAACCCAAGAAGGGACGAACAAAAGCGCTCGTATTTTTTCACTGCTGTGGTCCTAGTCACTTGTTTCTTTTAAAGCAAAGCTTTCTAGCTCTCCCAGCCAACGGTTATTTCGTGGCGTGTGCGACACCCAACGCGGCGGAGGCGGCAGCGGCGGTAAAGGGGGGTGAAGACGGTTTCACTCATGGAGCGCACTGTAGATGGTGTGGCGAATTTACCCAGCGTTCCCCGCGCGGTGGTGCCTGGTCACCGGCGGGCACGTCGGTGGTACGGCTTTGTCGTCTGCTTTAGCGAAGGTCGTATGGGGCCTGTTTTGGCGCAGCTTCGGTTCCATTGCGCGCTGCCTTCGCACGGCTTAATTCTCGTATTCGACAGCACCTCGAGGGTATCCCGCAACCGACGAAATTAAGTGGTCGTACGGCAAACATACGTTAAGGATTGGTTTGCAGAGCGAGAAAAAAATGTACAAACAACAGGCAGACATCTGGCCGCCAGAGAAAAGCTACCTTTTGGGTACTGCTTGACACGAATTGTTCCCCGTTTTCTAAATTGGTGTGCACCAATTCGGTCGTGTTTTAAGATGTATTCCAAAAGAGGAAAGTAGCAACAGGTTCTGATAAATAGCAATTATAAAAGTTCCCTCAGCTTTCTCGCAATTCTCGAACTCACTAAACTAACTAGTTTAAATCGGTATAAATGGGAATCACTAAGCTCACAAGCCAAATTTTTCCGGTGTTTGCGCTTGTGTCGCGCGGTGGTGCAGCCCCTAGCTACCACACCAGGAGGGCTAGGTTCCGCTGTTCCACCCTTTGAGAGACACTCCTCTCCATTTTTCTTCTGCCGACGCACCGCCGGGATACAGCTGCGGAGTCCGCCGCTCGAGCCCGGCCGTGCCGACGCTGCTGCTGCGTTCGGGCACCGCCCCGTGAATTCCAGGTAACGGCTGGGACAAGCTCTGGTTTCACTCTTTGAAGAGTCATGTGTGTATGTTAAAGTTACGTCACATGGGCAGTTGTCGCGGGTGTCGTTTAAAGCTTGGCTTTCCAAGCACCTTCACAGCATGAATTGGAGCCAATTTTTTTGAAGAAGCCATGTGTTTCTAGCTAGCGCAATGTCACATTCTAACCAGGAGAAACGCACCAACACGCACACGTAAGCACTATGCGGTGTGTATAGAGGCAGAAGAGTGGGCTTGTTCACAGAGGCGTGTTAGCTCCGTTTGATGCTTAGCGACGTCGCAATACTGGTATGGCTCAAAAGTAACTCAAGCTTATACTAAAGTTTTATCCGGCTTTTCTTAGCTTTATCCAGGATACAATTTGGGCACAAAACATTTTCGAGGATAATTTGAGTATACATGACACGCCATTGACACAACCGAAATTTAGTAACGAGGCGAAATTGCGCGAGTTACTTCATGGCTGCCTAAAGCGTTTCTCACAGATTTTGAAGGTATAGTCTATTGACTGACGGATTTCAGACCAATCTAATGCTTCTTTACAGCTGCTGCTATGGACGTTTGATAAATGATTCGCCAGGAAGCCATTTTATGAACTTCCAAGAAGTGTAAATTATGACACGCCCCTGTTTTGGGGCACAGAGAGCTGTTTTTTGGGTACCCACACAATTGCCACGCGCGCACAGTTAGCTGTCTCATATCACAGTGTAGGACAAGCCCTGAACCTGTTTTTGCAAGATGGCAGGTTTCCTTGAGCCACCTAAACGCAAATATATTGGTCTGTCTGTCTGTCTGTCTGTCTGTCTGTCTGTCTGTCTGTCTGTCTGTCTGTCTGTCTGTCTGTCTGTCTGTCTGTCTGTCTGTCTGTAGTCCATCCGGCTTTCGTTCTATCCCTAGTTTCAACCAACCGACCAACATACAATACAACCAAACTTTGCGTAGGCGGGACCTATCCAAGCTCAGAAAACTACCGCCAAACTGCCACCGTGGCCCATCTATGTCCATAAAAGGGAGCGCAAGGAAACGTCACCTATATTTGAGGCAGAGTGTTATTGTTTAACAAGGAACACCATCATTCTTTAAACGTGAAATAAATGTTACATTGGTTTTTACGACCTCAAATAAACACAAGACGCCGAGGTAAAATGGTGTCGACGATAGGCGGAACAAAACCAAACACTATAACAAAACATGTCACGCATGTTGACACGAGCTCGGCGAGCCAGAAATAAAAAGGTCCCTTGATGGCACGTGAGGAATGTGCATGCGGTAAGATTGAATTAAGCTAAGCAAATGTCTACAGAAAACAATCGTGCGAGGAGCGAGAACGGGGGTAAAGAGTGCGAGGTTGGGGACCGGGATAGAGGGTACGGTGTTACGTGGCAGCGGTGGCCGAAGACCATGCTATTTCGAAGGCACTCTCCACACATACGCGGCGAGCTTTGGGGTGTTGACACACAGCGGCGCTGAGCTGTTGGTATGCACGTGCCGTCAAAAGTAATTGGATCATGGTCTCCTACCTTCACATGAATGTTCTTTCAGGAACCGCCTGGCTGCATCAGTATGCATTTAATATAATCCTCCCTAATCAAAAATGTCTTCTGTAAACTGTTCATAGCTCTCATGGCGCCAGTAAGACAAATATATTGTGATATTTACAAAATGTTGTTCCACTTACTTCTGACGCCCGCTGCACAGCCGCGTTATCAGTGATGGTTCATGTCCCACCAAAAGGGTTTATTTTAGCAGCAAGAAGTCGCGAGTTTTCAGCCAACAGAAGAGTCTCAGGAGCAATCTGCCCCCTTTTCGGCGTTGGTGTATGGTGTACATCCGGTATAACACGGCAATTTCAGGTTGTATAACAACAAGTATAACACGTACTGAGTAATACGTAAGAATGCATACAATGTTCCATAAGGGCAGGCGTACCTTAGCTCCGTCGTCTCCGACATGCGTGTGCTAGCGTGCTGAAGCGAGCGGCCAGCCAATGTTTCTGCCCTGAAGAACGCCAGAAGCCGAAGGCGAACTTCACTTGTTTACTGCATGGCGAGAGATGAGTCGAAGCCCGGAAAGAACAATGCCCCGACGGGCGAGGTTACAGCCCAGGACTCGAGCAGAATGACAGCATGGATTCACAGCTCGAACAGGAATGAACTACAGCGCTTGGGGGGTCTTATTTATACCCAAAGCTCCAACGGTCAAAGAAGCGTTTCCTCTAGATTGTGCATACGACACGAACGGTACACACACACACACACACACACACACACACACACACACACACACACACACACACACACACACACACACACACACACACACACACACACACAACACTCTTTCCAAAGTTCGTGAGCGACCAGTAGTAGCGCTGCACACTGAGTCCGAGATCGGGGAGAGAAGAGGTCTACGCAACGACTTCCGCGTCCTTCGGGCAAGTCTCTGCGTGTTGCGTCGCCCGCCAAAGTTTGAAATTGAATCACGCGTGTAGCGATCGGACTTTTCCCTGAGCTTGCCCGTTTTTGGACCGCACCTTAGCTGCGCCCGTTCTCTGAAAGACACTGGGACCGGTCTAGAGGTCATCGGTCCTTTTCCGGGACGTATCTAGAGCGCGTGGAGAAGCCTGCCCTGATTTCTAAAGCTCAAGCAAGGCGTGCGCTTTCGTTCTCGGCCGCTACGAGGTCCGCTGAGACCCGGCGCAAAGTGTGCGTACGGCGCTGCCACACGGAAGGCGCGCACTGGAACTCTTGCGGCACTATGTTGTGACACGGTCGGTAAGTGAACACCGATGGGTGTTTTTGCTCTCTTTGCCGGCTGCCAAGGCTACACTAGCTACGGGCTGCCCGGTCTCACAAGACGGCTAACCCTCAAGCGACACCGGAATGGCTACGTGCTCGGCTGGCCGTTGCTCGACATCGAATATCTTAGTTGAAGGTGGAACGCTAACGGCACGCTCAGTTGTGGCGCCGTCGCTACGCTTCGCTGCACCGTGAAAACCGTCCAGTGTCTCGACTGCCGGCTCTGCCCCAGCGTAGATCGGTTCTGAAACTCGCGTTCGGAGAAACACCTTTCGTTTCAACGAACTCGTGTTGCGTCTTTTCGCTAGCGTCACGGTTTAGGCTTTTCCGCCGAACGTCGCTAGCTGGCGAACTGCGCGCGTTCGGGTCGGCAGCCAGTTTCAAGGCCTCCCGTGAACCAGAGCACTCCGAACACGACGCTGACACATCTCCGCTTTCAGTAGGGGGCCTTACTCTCAGTGGACTTACGCTGCCCTCGGTCGTGAGCATAGGTCGGCAAAACAGAAAGAACTCGCTCAAACTCAATCACATTTTTTTTATTTACGCTGTACTCAATCAAACTCAGACTCAAAAAGTTCGTCTGTTCACAAAATCACTCGTACTCACTCATCAAATACTCATTTGTAATCGTACTCACTTGTACTCAAACTCATTTGTCCTCACGAGTATTCGTACTCAATCTGTACTCATGAGTACTGAATCTGTACTCATGAGTACTCACTCGGTACTCATGAGTACTGAATCTGTACTCATGAGTACTCACTCTGTACTCATAAGTACTCAATCTGTACTCATGAGTACTACTCATTCTGCACTCGCGAGTACTACTCATTCTGCACTCACGAGTACTACTCATTCTGCACTCATGAGTACTACTCATTCTGCACTCATGAGTACTCAATTTGTATTACTCACGAATAATCAACTTATCTGCACTGTTAGCTAGGTCGTAGCTCGAATGAAAGACTAAGTAGAAAAAATAAATTGTTTAATTGATTTGAGAGAGAGAGAAAGAGAGAAAGCTCTTTATTAGAGGAAAGCAGAGAGGTCTGCCGGCATGTTGACGCCGACATGCTACTCGGCGGGGTACGGGAGGAGGGAAAAAAAGTTGCAATAGGAAGAAAGGTGGAAGAGAGAGAAGATAGGAGAAAATAAAAGAAGTGAAAAAAAAGGAGGAAGCGTGTGCGTGGGGGTCCGTCAGTGCGACACGTGAAAAGTCTATGGGCGGTTGTACAGTGCAAGAATGGTCTGGTCCTATACCAGCTCAGCGACGCCGATGTCATTGAGATATTCAAATAATGCGGTTAGCACTTTACGCTGAGAGGAGGGAGATGGCCATGGTCCCAGAAGTGCTTTTAAAGTCAAGGAACTGTGGTTGAGGCACTCGAGGCCAAGGCGATAGCGGTAGGTATGTGTTAGCGCCACGTTGAGACGTAAGCGATGGAGCAAAGTCTCTAGCCGACGTGGAAGTCGCTCCGGTAACCTCAGTGCCAAAGTTGGGTCGACATGATGCAGGAATGGGTGCTGGTTTTCCGGGAGAGACCAGAAGGTGCTTCTTTCCCTGAAAACAAGCTCCTTTGCTAGCCTAGAGGCATCGTGCTTCGTGAAGAAAATGTTCCTCACGTTCCGCAGTTGCAATCCTCTCTTGGCAGCCTCATCTGCTTTTTCATTGCCTATGATGCCGCAGTGGGCAGGGATCCACTGCAGTATCACGCGGTGTCTGGCGACACAAACTAGATGATTTAGGTAAGAGACATCGCGGGATATATGTTCGTGAATGCTGAAGCAGCTGGCACGTCGAAGAGTTTGCAGTGCTGCCTTCGAATCCGTAAAGATTACCCACTGTGCTGGCTGCTGGCGGAGAATGTAGCGAAGTGCTTGTTTGATGGCATGAAGCGCAGCAGATGTAGATGATGTTGGGCGCTCAAGACGGTATGAGAGCACTTGGCCGGTGGATGGAATGAAGAGCCCACAAGAACTGCAGTCAGGCGTAGATGATCCATCAGTAAAAATGTGGGTCATACGAGAGTATTGGTCACTTATATGGGCAAGTGTTAGTTGAAGGAGGCATATCTGAGGCATAACTTTTTTTGATGTGAGTCCAGGTATGTTTAATTTTATCCATAGGGGTGATAGAGTCCAAGGCGGGAAATCAGATGGCATGAGTTGTCGTCGTTGGGTAGGTACATAGATGTTTATAGTATTTATAATTTCTGCGAAGCTCGAAATTTTGTTGCATCGTACAATACCTGCCAAGAACTTGGATTTTGCGTGCAGCCTATGCCTCAAGTATATTCGAAGTGTTTCCTGCATTCTAATAATATCTAAAGGCAAGCAACCAGCCTCTGCGACAGTGCCAACACACGATGAGCCCTTAGGAAGGCCGAGGCAGGTACGCAGGCAGTTATTTCTAGCCGCATTGAGTTGCTTTTTGCATGTGGGCGACAGCCGTTGCAGAACAGGCAGGCTGTAGCGCAGCAAGCCGTCTACATATGCTTTGCAGAGAAGCACCATGGATCTGCAGTCGCTGCCCCATCGACATCCAGCAAGGTATCAGAAAAACACAGGTTACATATAAATCAGGACAGAGGAAGAAAACGTCTGACGCGGTGCACTGTCGTTGGGCGACTTACTGTGCGAAGGCAAGTACACTGTACATGTGAGAAAGCGAAACGGAACGTAAGCACTCGCGTTGCGCCTGGCGTCTCGTCTTGTTCTCAAGCCGGGTCGGGCTCAGGGGAGATCGGGGCTTGTCGGTGCGGCCGTGGCCGTAAACTGCTTTTTTCTGCGTGTCTTCGGGTGGCAGCTTTTGTCGTCCGTTTTCGTTTCCGGGCGCGCTGATACGTATCCTAATCGTGCTCTGAATCCGAAATGCACCTGCCCCCAGGCACAATGAAGCGTTCGCGTAGACTGACGTCCGTTCGTATCCAGATCATTGTCCGCTTGTTCAGAGATGCTCGATGCTGACGTTTGTTTTTTGTTGTTCCAGATACTAGAAACTTCGTTAAGAGGGTGTTCGTCTCGTTGAGTTTCGGTGAATTTCAAATCTGCTTGATTTTATTGTGTGTGTGCTGTGGGATTCACTTCGTCAGACCTGAACTTGACAGTGTTTACGGCGTTGCATTGGTTGCGCCGCTTCCGTCGGCGATTGTGTTCGTGTAGCTCGTCGCGTGCTTGATGCATGTGGGGGCGTAGACGTCTGGTTTGTCCGGTGGCGAGCTGCGCTGTGTACGGATGGCATAGTTCGGCGCGTTGAGGACGTTGCTTGAATTGACGTGTGCGTTGCGTATGGTGCGGGAGCCGTTTGGCTCGCAGTCGCCGTGGTTGTTTCGGAAGTGAAACCGTTGTGGTGGGGAAGCGGGTGTAGTTCGTGACGTCCGTTCGGTCCCACATTCCTCGGCGTCGCAAGCGTGACTTCATCGTCAGGGCATTTGATGCTTCGTCTGGATCGGGTTCATTCGTTGCCTTTCTTGCCGTGTCCGTGTCGTCGCTCAAGACCTCGTCTTTTGCCCGTTGTTTTCGAGAATGCTATAATCGCTATCTCTCCCATACAAGCAGGATCTGTTTATCGCGAGTCCGCTTGCTCGCGGTTGCGTCCTCTTGTACGAAATGGTGTTTTTCGTGTGAGTCTCGATCGGAGCACGGGTGCCGGTGATCTTGTTAATTCTGGCTCGGACATGCCGCATGCGCTGGCCGTGTCGTTGCTCGTTGACGGACCTACTTGCACGAATGTCATGTCGTTCGTCCGCTGGACTCGGGCGGGAGCAGCGGGTTTCGGCAAGGTCGTACTTTCCGGTAGGGTTGAACCGCGTGCGCTGGGTCTTTTGTTGCTTGTGGCCAGGTGATTTCTGCGGTTGTAACATTCGCTGGCCAAGTCCGGATAGCACCTGCAGTGGGAGCGGAGGATGCCGCGAACAGCAGTTTCCTCCGTGTGTGCTGCGGCTTTGTGGCGTTCCGTGCGTTGTGCATTTCGTTCTCCATGGTCAGGTCCACTGGTTCAAGTTGGATGTCGTTCGTCACTTCTAGTGCGTTTCGTGCGCTGTGCGTCTCGTTTTATCTAGGAAACTCCCCTATAATTGGGGTGCGGTCGTTCGCCACGTATGGTGCATTTCGGGCGCCGTGCGTCTTGCTCGCTTGTCGTGGCCATATTCACCAATCCGGATGCGATGTCGTTGGTTGCGTGGACCCGCGCCGGGACAGCACGTGCGGAAAATGTAGGTACCGGCTCCGTTGTGTTCCGTGCTCTCAGCGTTCCGTTCGTGTACGTCTGTAGCGGAAGAGCGGGTGCCAGGAACGTGGTGCCTTCTGGCTCGTGCGCGCTGCGTACGTTGCGCGTCTCGTTGCTCGTTGCTGGAATGACCTGCGCGTGGGCGATGTAGCTCGTGGGCGATGTAGCAGAGCAACGTGTGTTCGTTTTGTCGCCAGAAATGCACTGACCTTCGATGCGTCTCCGTAATCGTGGCGATTACCTGGGAAAGGTCCGGTGAGCACGCAATCACAATTTTGCATGCGTCGTCTCGTTCATGTGCGTGCCGTCGTGCATTCTGCCTGTGCTCGGATCTCGTGCAGTCCAGGCACCGTGGAAAACGTGCGGCCGACTCTCGCCAGTTGTCTCAGAAAACTTTCTCGTTCATCACGCAGCCTTCTGCTCTCAAACTGCGCCGCTTGCAGGGTCCTCTGCCGTTTGTTGTCGGAGGCAGCCTGAAGTAGCGTTGGCACATTCGTTCGTTTGGAGAGATGGCGACGTTCTTCGTTGTCCTCTAGAAGACGCAAGATGATGTCGTCCTTACGGCCAGAGCAGGGTAGCCCTCGTAATCGTAGTGTGCTCACGAACTGCTGTTTCTTCGTAGAGCATAGGACGTAGCGTTCCGTTGAAGTCAGCACTGTGTCGACCACCGCTGGCGTGGAGTGCGTCGGTGCCCCATGTCTGCGTGCTGCACTCTCGTAGTCGTGGTGCGGTCCGTCCAGGTTGTTCGTCCGTTCGTCCTCCCGTGGTCTTAAAGGGACACTGAAGTGATATGTAAACATTTCGGAATTACTTGCGGAAATTGTAGTCCGGAGTCCCCAGGCCATGTTTCGACCACCCTGGGCGCGTTTACGCGATTTTATTTAGTAGAAAAATTAATTCGAAAATGCTGTCCTCCTCTCTTTACGCTCGCCCATTTTCTGCGGCGTTTCGGTGCGACCGTCCGCGAGGAGCCGAGCTCGCAATCTGGCTGCGCTACTGCACGGCTCCCCGGCCTTCAGACAGAGTCAGTCGGCCCAGCGTTTCGTCCGCCGGCCGCCGACGGGTCGTCGCAATTCGTTCGCTCAGTTGAAACGAATCCAGGACACGTTTGTGAATGGAAGAATCTGCCTTTCTTTACTTGGTTAGTTTGTACACTGTATCTAGCTCCAAGTCAAGGTCGCTTCACACAAGCGCTGCACAAGCGCACATGCTACGCTTTCGCTGACTGCAGGTACGCCAGTAGGAAAATATAACGCCTCTTGAAGGCGGGAGAAGAAGTCAGCGAAGTCAATATAGGTACTAAGAAAATAAATCAACTGATATTTTTACCGTACAGCGTAAAACTAGGGTGCGGGGAGCACTTTTTTGCGCTGGGCGAACAAGCACAGCGGGCAGCAGCACGACTACGCATCTGCGGACGCTTTTCCGTCTACGAAATGCAATTGCTAGACGTCAGCTATTGTGGAACCCTCGGGCGACACTTACTGCACGAGCGCAATACAACAATAGTCACCTAAGCTGCTTGAAATGCCAAACTAAATAAAGTGTAAATTGGTTTGTACAATATATACCCTATATTACCGAGGCCAGCGAGCCCGCCCCGTGGCCGAGTGGTCTGGGGTGGTAGGTATGTCACCGCAAGTATTTTGCAAGTCACGAGTTCGAATCCCCGCGGGTACGTGGTTTTTTTTTTGGTAAGTTAACTTTTTCGTTTTCTGCCGATGTTTTCTATATTGAGTTCACCTTTTTTGGGCCGCAACGTTCATGGCTCCACGAACTAGTTCACAAAACGCGCGCAGGGCTGGCACTGGCGCGCTAGCGAGTTCTCGTTGGCGTGCTGTTGCCATAAGCACCGACTGCTTGCAGGCAGTGGGCCACAGGCCAGAATGAACAGACCCTTGGCCTGGTGCGAACACGCTTTTTACAATACAGGCATGAGGGAGGCAAGCTCCGAATATGGGGGAAAAGCGCATGACATTTGGGCGTCTGCGGGTACGCGGAGGGCGTTCATGCACTGCGTAGGTCTCGGCTAGTGAATGCTACGATTCCAAGCCATCCTGGGAGGCTATCTTTATGCATTTTTACAGCTGACAACATGGCAGAGAAGCGCGGTACGATGATTACTGAGTTATGAGAATGCCCATCCAACAACGCTACCGGTTGTGTTTACAGAACCGAAACCGAAACCGAAACTTGTTTGGTTGCTCACCTTGGGCATCGTCCAATCCACGGTGCCCGCTCCTCCCACGTCACAGCTTTAGTTGGTGCAGCCGCCGCAAACCACGCATGGTAGTTTTCTTCTTTCGCGCTTTGTAAAATAATTACCGATTTGTCAACCGGATAAACGATGAAAAGTGTGCTAATTTGAGCCAGTCTACGCAGTGCAAGCAAAAACGAGAGCTTGACAAATTCACTTCAGTGTCCCTTTAAATCATGATCCTGTCGACTGCAACATCTTAGCTAGGTCGTGGCTCGAATGAAAGGCTAAACAGAAAAAAATAAAATGTTTAACTAATTAGAAATACTGAGATTACATATGCATCAGGACAGAGGAGCCCGAGAAGAAAACGTGTTACACGGTTCATTGTCGTAGGGCTTCCCACTGCGCGAAGGCACGTACACGGGAGAGAGCGAAACGGGACGTACGCACTCGCGTTTCGAATCGCGGGCTGAATCGCGGGGTAGTTGGCCAGTTGTAGAGAGGGGGCATTATGTACATGAAGCTACTTAACGGCGACCCCAGTAGCTCCCATGTGTACAGCGGGGCGTGATATTAAGTTGCAATAATGAATTATCTTTATGACGGACACAGACAGACAGACTGACAGGCCAACATTGTCGCACTCAAGTGGCCAAAGACTATCGTCTTTAAAACCATCTGGAAAGAGACGCTGCCGCCGCTGTTCCGAATTCAGCGAACATTGCGCAACCGTACCCCTCGCAACCGCCGCCAGCCCGCAAAGTAAGAGATAAACAGAAAGACGAAAACCGGCTAGCGCGCGAAAAGCCAAAGAGGGAGGTCCCGCCGCGAAAAAGGGACAGGACGGGCACTACGCGTCGTTGTGTCTATTTCCGTTAACAGCTTGGCCAAAACCCACACGGGTCTGATCTTACTAATTTTTCTATGCGTGTGTGTGCGGTTAACCAGAGCGCCCGACACAAATTTGCTGCACCTGGCGACGCGCCGACGGTGGGCCCGATTCGCGCCTCGGTCAGCCAGCCCGCGGCAGACGTGCCGCAACTGGCGGCACACGGCGCCGCCGAGTCTACTCTCCTTTTCCCATCGAGACGGCCGCACCAAGTCATGCTTGGGACGACCGGCCCGCAAAAGACACGCAGCGACGAGTAGACTCTGGAGACGGCGCCGCTGAGTCGCCTCCCCTTTCCCATTCGTGGCTCGGCTGACGCAATCACTTCGCCTGCATTCGCCGGATTCAAACTGCGGCCAGTGATAGTCCTGATTGGAAAGATTCGAACTGCACGCGGCTGCGGCGGAACCCCGGGGGTATAAAACCAGCCCTGAAGCAGCGGCTGTGCGGCGGCATTTCATCGGAGGCACTGAGTTGAGAAGTGCCTTTGTGCGAGCCATGTAACACTCTTGCTACTTTTGTATATATTGTATATAAATGCAGCTTAAAATCACCGTCGGCTCGACAACTTCATCGCTCTCCTCTGGGCCGCGTCGATGGCGGAATGAGCAGGGCAACGTCGCAACATCTATGCATCTGTATTGTTAACCTGTGGCTTTTGTATCTATGTTGTACAACGCGCCCCTTATGTAACACCCCCCTGTGGGGTTTTTAAGGAAATAAAGTGAAGTGAATCGAACAGTGGTGACTGAGCTAGAATGGCCCAGTCCCAACAGTGTGTGTGTGTGTGTGTGTGTGTGTTCGGGGGGGGGGGGGGGGGCGTGGAGAGGGCATCGGTCGCAGTCGAGGGCCGCAGGGCACCCAGTTGCTGCCGGTACTTGGCGGCCGTTACAGCAGCGTAGAACTGCTCTGCCGTGCTTTGTGTACTCGAGAACAAAGTTTGTAGACGCGTTTTTCGGAGGCGTGATAGCTTGCACTGACGTCACTGTATTGCCGTGTTGGTGGGTTGGTTGCACAGTGGAAATCTGCAGCTCTTATCTCGAGCAACGCGGATGAAGCTGACAGCGATCGATCAAAAAGTGCGGTGACGTTGTTATGTGGAATCCACATGTTTTACGAGACGTTCCAAGATGCGAGCTTAAGCGACAATCCCGGCGTCTGGCGTTGGCGTTCATCAATTCAAAACAATTCCTTCACGAGGCCTCTCACAGTGCGAGCTTAAACTCGGCGGTATAGTTGCTAGCGAGGGGTGGTCGCCCCGCCTGTAAACAGTAGTGAAGGTAGGGGAATAACAACCACCGAAATTCACCATCATCGTCAGCACCCTCATTACATGGTGGCATAAACGAGAAGCGGCGAATCGGGTTGCCACTCGAAAGTAAAGCCATTCGAAAGCAAAACGCTCCTCCAGCGGCAAGATGACAGAGCTCTTCGACAAAATATGCGAGGCTAAACAAGGCACCGCACGCGTTGAACTGGATATTATGATGTCCGATTCACAACTCACAAACGTGCTTAGGTGTACTCGGATATTTTATTTCCATTGCTGGGGCAAATTCCACCGCCGCGCCTGCACGCCGTAGTGCACGGTGGGGCTATATGCTAACTTGTAAATGACACTACGCGAGACCATATTACTAGCGAACCTTAGCAAAATGTTTCAAAACGGGAACCTAATGAAACCATATGGGCGCACGTACATCAGCCAAACTGTCGCTTGAATACGTACAGCGAACGTTACAAACCACGCAGTCGGTTTGACGCGAGTTACGTAAATTAACTGCGACTGTTGAAATGAGCTGTTCGGCTCACGAAACGACTACACAGCGTGACATGCGTCTACGGAAACTTCTGAAGACCGAAAAAGAGGGACTTCAGTACGCCTAGTTCGTGCGTTGTTAGCAGCCTGCACCGCCTCTCTCCTAAAACAATTGGAAGGGAGCAAGTGCAATGAAGCCGCCACGCGTTCACAGGCCGCGTCAACAAAAATAACTGCGGCAGTCAACAAGTCCCATCAGAGAAGAGCAACTGCGGCTGCGTTTCCCTCCGGGCCCTCACCCCCTCCTTTTTCCCTCTTCACCGTGACCCCTTTGCGAGCGACCGCCGAAAAACGCTTACAGCGCCAAACAGGGACCGGGAAAGGAGGGAGGTGCAGTTTTCGTTGTCTAATTTTACCATGCTTGATAGTTAAGCTGCACAGCGGCACCGCTAAATCTTTGCGACTCGTACACGCGCGTACGGACTCGAGCTCGTGATAAAACTTGTTTGCACTACTGTACTCAGGAGTGCATATACTCATGAATACACAGTACTCATGAGTGCACAGTATTCATGAGTAGTGCTGTGTACTCATGAGTACTGTTGTACTCATGAGTACTTTGTTACTCATGAGTACTGTGTATTCATGAGTACTGTGTACTCATGAGTATTGTGTACTCATGAGCTCTCATACTCATTAGTACTCAAACTCATGAGTACTCATACTCATGAATACTGTACTCATGAGTACTCATACTCATGAGTATTGTACTCATGAGTACTGTACTCACGAGTAGTGGACTTCCCCCTGTACTCACTTGTCATCGTACTCACTGTTTTTTTCTGGGTGTGTGATCACTCATCATCGTACTCACTCGTGAGTTTGAGTACAAATGAGTACAAATGAGTGTACTCACGAGTGAGTACGCCGACGTATGGTCGTGAGCCTCCGGAAATGCCCCATCTTTGCTATCTGTCGGAGCCTCGCCGTTCCTCTCACAGGTGGGGACACTATCGTTACTTGAGCACTTCGCAGCGAGCTCAGCTGATTGTTTCCGTCGAAGCTCTTCGAAAATCTGACCCTGTTCGCGTAACGGCTGATCAGACCTGTTCGGGGATAGGTACCTGTATTCTGGAAGAAGTTGCGGGGATACCGCCGCTTGCGTGATGAGTTCACCAAACGGACCTGCTGTGCTGACTTTAGCAATCGGAAGGCGCACGTTCCGTGCTGCTACGGCCTGCTTCACCCAAAAACTCTGTCCCGTCAGCTGACCTGGTTCGACGTACGAAGAGTGAACCTTGTCTCTCGTTGCCGCGGAGTCACGAAGAACTTGGTACGGTTTACAGTTGACTACGCGCTCATCTACGTACGGCTCCAGAAACTGCATGCTGTACTCACTCTGGTCTAGCACATGAAAGTCAAGTTTCCACTTCTTGCAACTCGCAGCGAAATGCGCCGTCTCGCCACAGTTGTAACACGCGGTCTGTTTGCGTGCTTCAAAAGCTTTTTTTCGGCACTGCTCCTCGACGTCTGCGCTGGTTTTGTTTTGCCGGTCGGTTTCACTACCCGAGAAAACGACTTTGCTAGCTCTACCGTCTTCCTGGGGATCTCCGCCTTTCGGCCATGACTCATCAGTCCTCGGCTTGAACTTTTCTTGGCTGTCTTTCAGCCCCTGCGCATCGCGACGTGAGACAAACTCGTCGGCTAGCTGGGCTGCACGATCCACAGTATTTACCCCTGGCCTATCTTCCACCCAGCGTCTCAGGTTCTCCGGTAGTCGGAGGTAAAACTGTTTGAGGCCGAAGCACTCAACTACCTTGTCGTGCTCTCCGAAAGCCTTTGCTTCTTTGAGCCACAACTTCCATCTTAACCCTCAGCTTATAGGTGAACTCCGAGTACACTTCGCCCTTAGCTTTCTTGGCTTCACGGAATTTCTGGCAAAACGCCTCTGCCGACAGAATGTACTTCCAAAGGAGGCTCGACTTGACTTTCTCGTAGTTCTCCGCCTCCTCGTTTGGCAAGCGGGCCATCACGTCAGATGCCTCACCTAGCAAACGCGTAAGCAGCTTTGCGGCCATGAGTCCCTGCAAAACTGGGCCCTCTCGCATGTAGGCTCGAAGTTGGCCAAAAAAAGACCGATGCCTTCTCCTACCTTGTGGGGTCGCATTAGGTCACTCATTCGCAACGCAGGTCGCTCAGTCGCCGCAGACTGCCCGCTGCTGTCACTCTCACGCCTAGATTGAGACGCCTCTATCTAAAGACGCTTCATTTCCAGCTGATGCTGTCGCTCGAGTTGACGTTTTCTTTCCTCGCTTTGGAATTTCTGCTTTCGTTCCTGTTTCTGCCGCTCGAGCTGCTGCTGTTCTCGCTTTTTCTCCTCGCGTTGTGCCTCTGCAGCCTGACGTTTAGCGGTCTCCCTGTCATTGATAAGCTCAATGCATTCGGACAGCTCATCATCGTCGGCCCCAACAGCGAGTGTAGCCTGTATCAGCACTGGCTTTCGCGGCACTTTCGAAACATCCAAGCGCAACAACTTTTTTGCAAATTCCAACAACTGCTGTTTTTCAACGCCTTCAAATTCATGGCCGGTCTAGAGTACTGTTTTCCCACTGCTACAAAATTGTTTTGCGCGAATAACCCACGCGACAAAAACACACGCCCTACTAGCTATCCTCAGAAGCTTGGTAAATCTCAGTGAAGAAACGTCCCGCACTCACCATTGACCGCCGTGAATTCTGGGAAGTCCGCAGCTGCCTTGATGTCCGTGGTGTTGCATCTCGCACCGCTGCCTCCAGGCGTTACGAAGTTGCCATCCGACCGCAGCCATCCAGTTGTTGCGACGTTGCCATCCCACCGCTGACAACCAGTGGTTGCATACGAGCAGGCGCACCCGAGCAGAGCTTTGTCGCCTCCGACATGCGTGTGGTAGCGTGGTGAAGCGAGTGGCCAGCCAATGTTGCTGCCTCGAAGAAGGCCATAAGCTGAAGGTGAACTTCACTTGTGTACTGCATGGCGAGAGATGAGCCGAAGCCCGACAAGAACATGGCCCCGAAGGGCGAGGTTACAGTAAAGGACTCGAGCACAGTGACAGCATTGATTCACTGCTCGAACAGGAATGAACTACAGTGCTTGGGGGGTCTTATTTATACCCAAAGGTCTAACGGTCAAACAAGAGTTCCCTCTAGATTGCGCACCCGACCCGAACGGTACACACACACAGAACCCTCTTTCCAGAGTTCGTGAGCGGCCCGGTAGTAGCGCCGCACGCTGAGTCCGAGAGAGGGGAGAGAGGAGGTCTCCGCAACGGCTTCCGCGTACTTCGGACAAGTGTCTGCGTGTTGCGTCGGCCGCCACCGAAGTTTGAATCACGCCGGTAGCGAGGCGCCAGCGATCTGACTTTTCCAGACATTTAGCGTCGTGTTTGGATCCGTGGGCTGCAACCGTGAGTCACTGGCAGAGAAGCCTGCTCGAAAGGCGCTCGTAGTGGAGGCTTCGCCACACAGCCGAGGAGTGCGCCACAAAACACTGCGGCGGGCTGATTCGTAACAATGTAAAATGAGAGGAGAGACCAAGGGCCGAGACGTCCCGGTGATAGGGTGAGTGAATGATTGAAGGGTTTAATGTGCCGACGCAACGCAGGCGATGAGGCGCGCTGTAGTGGAGTGGTCCGGAATAATTTTGACCACCTGGGGATCTTTAACGTGCGCCGAAATCTCGTACACACAGGCGTTTTTGCTTTTCGCCTCCATCAGAAAAGCGGCCGCCGCCGCCGGGAATAAAACCCGCGTCCCGGCGATAGAGTGGCGCTTCTGTTTTACAAGATGGCGAATGGAGAAAGACGAAGCAGCTCGAGGGAGAGCTGATGACGGCTACCACTAATGATAATTGAATCAGTGTCGCGATGATGATTATATTGATTTAACAGTATAAATATGCCTGAATCTCCATTGGCCCTTGTAACTTTTGCTCTCATGTGCCCCGAAATTACTTTTGAGGCATTCGTAACCGTCACATAAATGAGTAAAACAAATGTGATCTCCCAACGCACCTCAGAGATAGGAAAGATAATTTTGGAAATAGACGTTTGAGTCTATCTCTTCGAATCTGTACAACCACACCCGCAATGTCTTATCTGGAACTAGCGTCCGTACACACAAAAAAAAATCCCACGCCATCTTCATTAACGTGAAGCCGGGGGGGGGGGGGGGAAGGCGAAGCATGCAGTGTTAAAGTGTTTTCTTGGCGCGTTGGCGTTTTTGCTCACGGAGATCAAACTGTTTGGGGCTAGGGGTATACAGCTTTGGTGTAAAATTCTCCGGTATTGGAAGCACGAAGCATTCTTGAGAGAGGCGTTCGAAAACGAGTGTACCGTTGTGTTTATTTAGCAGGCGCTTTTGGCCACGGAAATGAAACGTGCTGGCGCGACGCGTTGGAACACGTGTCCCGGTGTTTTATAACCGTGACTACAAAAAACGACGGAGTCCACAGGAGACGCCGACACTCCTACCCACAAAAGTAGCAGAATAAAATTTACGCCATCTTCCCGCGAGGGGAACCATGGGGTAGATGCGATGCATCGGGTGTTGCCGTGACGTTTCCGTTATGTTGCGATGTCAGCGTGTGGATTGCTGTTGTTGTGTATCCTATTTACGCAGCATGTTCACCCCCGATGCGTCGCATCTACCCCATGGTTCCCCTCGCGGGAAGATGATGTAAATTTTTAACCGAGCACAAGCTGCGCGCTAACGCACAGCTGGCACGGCGGCGGGAGCGAGCGCAGCCGAGCGCAAGCTGCGCGCTGACCGCGCTGACGCACAGATGGCGCCGCGGTGAGAGCGGCGGAGCGCGCAGCTTCCGCGGCGAGGAGAATGGGGGAGGGATGCGAACTGCGCCGCGACAACGACGCGGGACAAGGCGAGCTAAAGAGATGCGTTGCATCTAAAATGTGCGGCAAAGTTACTTTCGCGAATGCTCTGTGCGGGCCCAATAATGTCGGTGTTTCTATAGCGAAGCTGCAGATGTGTAACCCCCCAGTTCTCGTTCCTGTGTGGAACAAAAACTCAGGGAATCGGTTCGCCATCTGGTGGCCCTTGCTATTTATTTTTGCTGGTTACGCACTCTGCTCGTCGGTACGCGGAGGCTTCGTCTCGTGCGCGCATCAACTTTCCCAGCGGCGTGTTCTCAACGCACCGAAACATTAATAAGAGTAAAATTCATGTTTTTTCAAATTTCAAAATTCAAATATTCATGTAAGATGTGTTACATTGTCGGTGAAGATAAGTTGATCTTCCCAGCAATGCTTTTGTGTTTGGAGATAAAACACTTCAAACTGATCAATGTTTGCTTGTGGTTTGTAGGTTGGCTTTCGCACATTCTGCGTTGCGAAATGAAACATTGCCAGCTACGAGGGGAGTAGGCATGGTTACAGCCTCACTTGGTACTAATCTCCCCCACCACCAGTTCTTTCCGAGTCGTGTACAGTGCTCGCCACGCGTGGTGTCTCTCTCTTTAGACCCCCCCTTACATTCCGCAATGGCTCGCACTCCTGGCCATAACTCGGTAAAACTGGATGCCACTCCCTCACACTCACCCAAAAGTATATTTATGTTTCTCTCCACCACACGCTGTGTTCAAAAGCTCAGCAGATGGGAACTTCCTACTTAGATGTTGGCAAGGAGTACCCAAGAAAGAAGTCGCCGCTGGTCGGTTAAGAATCATCAGGCCACAAGGGCCGTCATAAGGTAGCATGCTTTGCCCGGGACATGATTATGCCAGAGTACCCTCATGGCATGGGACCCTGCAAGACGCGCAGGCACTGCTTGGTGCCAGCATAGCGCTGAGTTTCCCGTCCACAGCAGTAGTGCTCACCACCGCCAGCCCTGCATTCAAACCAAGAGCGTGTTAGTCACCGGTTGGATCACACTGGGAAAGACTCGGCCTGAACGCCTCACTAGCGGACGGCAACTAGAATGCCCGCTGCAACGTACAGAGGCCGGCCAACTTCAGTCTTGTGATCCTACAATGCACTGTCCGTTCGGTCAGCGTCTTCCATTTGCGGCCGGACATGCAGTGCGTTTGTCTACCGCCCCAGATTACCCAGCCGGCAGCGATGTCGCATATCACACCGGACCGACCACCGTTCAGCGGCCAGTAGAACTTCCACTCTGTTTAGAACGTGCCGCGTGGAAATGGGGGCCTGCGGAGCAAGCTCGACGTAGTGCCTCCCCCTGTGTGCCTTTACCTCAAGCATACGGACGTGTAAAGGGCTTCTCCCGTAGTCGTGAGCGTCTGAGGTAGCCTACTGGCGCAATAAAAAAAACAGACCTGGTTGATGCGCCAGCGTTTCCGCGGTGGGACCACGTCGAGGTCCAGACACCCGCATATTGACACTCACACAACATAGTAGCTTGATTACAGGGACACGCCAGCTTCCCCAGTGAATGGATTAACAGGTAACCCAAAAGAGTGTCATATATGCGGCACATTGAGGCGCCTCCTCCCACGCTGGATTACAGGGCCCCGTTACAGGCCGAGGCCATTGGGACACCTTATGGCAAGTCCTGGCTCCATTCACGCTCGGTTACAGGGGCGCGCAACCAACCCCCAGCCCATAGGACATGCTACAAGGGTTCAATTTACCCGAGATATCTAAACAACAAGCAACAAGAGAGTCATAGTTACTCCGGCCTCACTGCCGCCACGTAGTTACTAACGCATACACTCTTTCTCACGCTTGCCACTCTGCCCTAACCACTCGCACGCATTCGCACACATGGTCGAACCTCCACCCTCACTACTCACACTCACCACTCACGCTCTCACCACTCGCACTCACTTGCACTGACGCTCGCCACTCGAGTCTCACTACTCCCACTCACTCCCGCTTACGCTCACCACTCGTCGTCACCACTAGCACTCACTCGCGCTCACGCTCAGCACTCGCATTCGCCAATTAAACTCCCTCGCACTCGCACTCCCACTCACACTCACTTGCTATCACCACTCGCTTCCTCCACTCATTCGCACTCGCCACTCCCATCCCCCACTCACGCTCACTCACAACTACCACTCATTCACAATCCAAATCGATTTGTTTCCTTACAGCATGGGAGTTTTAACTTCGCTTTGTTTGTAAACCACTTGAATCGTTTCATTTTGTGGAGACCTTCAATGTGGACCTATTCACACCAACACCAAAATGATTCCGTTACGTGAAGCGAAAAAAAAATTGTGTGTTTTATGAGAGAACCTTCGCATTCGCTATTAGGCATGCCTCATAGCAAACATTAACCCTACGCACTTTGATCCAACTGACAAGGCAGGCAAATTCACAAACGTAATAGAAAATGACCGTCGATAACACATAGCAGCACAAACAGCTTGTATGTTACCTTTCGCGATCTGAAGATATGAAATATATATTTGAAAAACTGCACGCAACCGTAACGATTTGAACTCCGTGCTTCCGTAAGGCGAACGAGGAGTTAGACATAACGTACGATTCTTGTGAATCTGCACGAAAGGATACGCAAATATTATAATGTGGAATAAACGTGGTTTCATTCATTCATTCAAACTTCAGCGGGAGACAGGTACTAAACGAAGGGGTGCAGTCGGCGAGGCATTATGACAAATACTATATCAGGTCTTGGTGAAGGCGAGCTACTTCGTTTGCTGCACGTTGCGAAAGATACGCACATCGGCGCTTATGAATCTATGCAACATTCACGCAAAATAACGAAACGTAGAAATTTTGGTGAATTTGGAAATAAAACAGCAGAGGTGAAGTTTTTCGGTGTGTCAAATCTTGACAGCAGCAAATCACATGCTAAAGGCAAGCACCGTTGCTGGTGTAGAAGCATGTGGGACGCCACGTCCGCGTGAGAGCCAAATATCATAACAGAGTACGTTTAATACCCCAAGGCCTCTAAAATGGGCTACGTCCTCTGCAACAGGCAACACGCCCATCCGAACCGTTTCGCCATCCTGATACGCGAATCCGTAAAAATCTGGGGCACCGTTTCAAACGAGTGCGGGCACTCACATATTCAGCTTCAGAACAGCCTATGTAGTGACAGCTGTAGCAAGATAGACAATTATGTACACCAAGTACTACGGCACTATACCACAGTGCTTCATAATGCTTTCATCGCACCGCTCAGCGGTAGTAAAGTGCATTCGCTTTGTTGCGTCGTCGTTACTGACAAGAATTAAATAGAAAACGCTGCGAGCCAGAAACATCATTTGTCGAGAGCGCGCGCAACAGCCCCTCAATGAGTCATGACAGTGAAGTGTATGAGTGCATTATGGCGTGAGACGTCCATCCAAATCGTACTCCTAAATGCACACATCACCGGAGAGTTGATTCCAGGGTGCCCCATAACGAGGGGAGTAGCGGCATATTCCGTAAGCTAAAAGCAATTGCTCCATTAACTAGTGGCTGTGTGTACGAATGGATATCGCCAGGAGCTATTACCATATCACGCGGTTCCTGCAACGAATGCCAACAGCGAGTGATTCGCACCGCGGTAACCCTTGCACATTGCGCAAGAAGTGGGAGTGCACTCGCCTCTCATAAGTGATGAGCGGGGCTCGCCGCGAGTTCAACTCGAACTCGCGAGTGGTGAGTGGGGCTCACCGCCAGTGGCACTCGCACTCGCGAGTGGTAAGTGGGGCTCTCGGTAAGAGGAACTTGCACTCGCGAGGGCTGAGCGGGGTTCACCGCGAGTGGCACTCGCACTCACCAGGCCGAAACGATGGTGAGGATCACTCACCACTCGTGAGTGGTGAGTAGGGGGTTTGTGAGTGCACTCATGAGCGAGCCTGACGACCTATGCTCCTGGGTGGCAACCCTTGCCGGCGCAATAGAGCCTCTGCTGGAAATGGTGGAGCCGCGGCATAACAAAACGTAATTGTCGCTCCCCAGCAACCGTATGTGTCCTCAGTCTGTGACGTAAGGATCGGGCCGCTGGCTCTATTATTAAAGATAGCAAATCTCCAGTATTGATAATTTCCGAAATTTCAGATGCAACCGGGCCGCAAACTTCGCAGGGCTTCCCCCTTCCCAGGATGTAAGGACCCTAATTTTCTAAAAAAAATCGTTGTGCACTTGGCCTCTAAAGTAACACAAACTTGTATTTTTATACAACCGTCCCAAACATTTTTTAAATGTAGTTTTACCGCTGATACGATCAAATATCCGTTGAACGTTTTATCTCAGCCGGTGTCATAGATAACTGTCAGCAGCTGTTTTATCACAAATACAATGAAACAGCATCTCCTGATACACATCAGCAGCATCCCTTATTTGTTGTGAACTCGTGTCTCGAGAACCTTTTCAAAGAAGGAAACGAATGCACGTAAAATTGTTTTCGTTTCCCTATGCTGTAATAAAAATGTAGCCTAATTGAGCTCCTAAGTCATAATAGGTATGCACTCCCAAAATATGAAGTATGTAACTGATATCAGTGCTGATATCAAGTGCTAACCTTTTCATGTCGTGAGGGGTGTAATTACGAAAATCTTGCTCACCATTTTATGTTTCTTGTGAAAGAATCAAAAAAAGAGTAACAGGACATTGTTGCAAGTATTATTTGCAGGCAAGGGTAGATTTAAATATCAATGAGCCAAAAGCTTGTATAGAAATTCGTCACAACACGCAATTTCCACCAATTGAAATGGGTTTTCTTAGAACATTGTTATGAAAAAACGTTAAACAGTAATTAAACATTCGTATGGGGTACCTCTATTACCAAAAACAAGATCGATATCTAAAACAGGTGTGCAATACAATGGTGAATGCCTTAAAACTGTACTCCTTCACACCCGCAAGGGAGCAATTAAAAAACCCAAAATTGTTGTTGTCCTACAGCATGATTGGAGCACACTCCAATATTTCCCGCACGGTGCACTTATTAGTTCTTTCTAAGAAAACTTGTTCACAGTGTAACTTGAAAAAAATATTTTTCGACGTTTTATTGGCGTCAAGGGGCGCAATGCTTAAGTCCGTTTTTCTGCATTTTGAGGCACAACATTTTTCTACTAAACCTAATTCGATGCATCAGAGAGATTTATATATATTGACAAATCCGTTAAAAACAGCCTGATTACTCCCAAATCTTGATTATCCCCATTCGGGTGGGTCAGGGCAAAACCGGGGAACTGTTTTTCAGATGTTAGTACGGGTTACAGATGTAGGAATAGTACTGTTCAAAGGAAGCTTGATGAGGAGAATACATTCCCGAGCGGCGTCTGACAGATTTTGCTCGTTTCGTTCTAGCTCATCTAATGCTGTTGCACACTCCGCTCGCATATTAACGGAAATCTGTCAATACAGTCGGTTCTTCCTTCTTAACCTCGGGACAGTTTTTGGTGGATGCTGCTGGGTATTTCGGACACCACGGATCTTCGTAGTCGGGGGGAGTCTCGTCCCTCACCAATGCCTGCCAAGGGTGTAACAGCCAATCCAGCTAACATTGTGCTACCCATCATCATCTCACATCCTCGCGACACCTTTACCTTCTGTGGTACGGACATGGTCAGCATCGACGATTGCTCAATGTATATTACCGCGTCAGCAACTGCAACAGGTGGGACCTGACATTGATGCTGGACAACGTGATTTCTCCCTCACGAGAACGGCGCGGGCGTGATTCACACCCGCTGAGGATCAGCTTTCGAGCTTGTTATTGTGCAAGCATACGCTAAAGACTTGTTTAGGTAATGGTTTTCTTATCGTTCAAGCTGATGGCATGCCAGTACACTGCGCTCGCAGTTAACGCAACTAGTGCAAACCCAGTCTGCTCTTCTTTCATTTACTCAAGACAATATCAGCGAAGAACAATTTCGACCATTCCCCAAGCTAGCGCGAAAACAGGAATCTCTGAAAACACATTTTCTCTGTATTGCTTCCTTAATGGGCACTGACACAAAAAGTTTTTATCTTGTGTTTTTTTGTTGCGATAAGTAGCTAATGACCTATTTATCTCGTGTAGGAACCTCATTTGCTTCAGCGCGAGACGGTTCTTTAATTAGGGACGTTTTTAATGAGTCCAGTCGCAGTTTCGCTTTCAGCGGGTGCCGCGAAAGGTGGCATTTGGTATTAACAAAGCTGCCCACGTGGCTGTCGGACGGCTATCACAGAGCAGACGTACCGTAGCACTGTCGATTCCGCGTCGAAGGCAGTTTCTGATAGTGGCCCTACGTACTTATATCATCTGCCACTTAATCAACAACCCACCGTTGACGTGATGCAGGCGCCGCGAGTGCAAATTGCCGCCGCGGCTAAGAACGACGCGCGACGCTCGAGATTATGGGGAGACGTGCGCTTGGAGCAGCCGGTCGGTTAGCCTACAGGTCTGCCTGCAGATGTGTTAGGCTTGACACTGCCGCGGGTATTCGATTGCCGCTCTAGTAAGCGGTGCACATGACGTTTTTAATGCAATTCGCCGTCGCATCATTAACTCTTTCTCGTATGTGCTGCCTATTTCGTGCAGCGGTAACAAGCTATTGCTCGAGCTTTAAAATTGATTGTATATAGGTTCGAGGCTGTATTTGCCTTTGATATTTTGCAGATGATGTAATTGTGTTCACACCAACCTATCACCGATGTTATCTCGCCTTCAAAATATTGTGTCAGTACCCCTTGAAGGTTTTAATTTCCAGAAATACAGAAATAGTGACCCGTTACCCATATTCGAAACGTACTGCAAAAATTTCATCTCTTCATCTCTTGGTTCTAGGTTCCTAAGTAGAGTGATACAATTCACGCCTCCACCCGCCGTGGTGGCTCAGTGGCTAAGGCGTTCCGCTGCTGAGCACGAGGTCGCGCGTGCGATTCCCGGCAGCGGCGGCCGCTTTTCTGATGGAGCGGAAAAGCAAAAACGCCCTTGTGTACAAGATTTCGGCGCACGCTAAAGATCCCCAGGTGGTCAAAATTAATTCGGAGCCCTCCACTACGGCGCGCCTCATCACCTGAGTTGCGGCAGCGCGTTAAACCCCACAATAAAATGAAGCTATTCACACTTCCATTAATAAATATAATTTAACTTACTTGGTAACGCGTTGAAAGCTTGCACCTTTTTGGCGTTTCTTACACCAATATACGCCGGCATGAACGTTTATTAATTACTTTGGGCGTGTAAGACTGCCCGTTTCAATCTTTAACGATCGATTAGTTACCGATACGCCCACACGCACATTTCATTTCCGTATAAACCGAAACACCAACTAAACGTCGCGTTTATGTCTCTCCTTTCGCGGCCGTTTTTTTTGCACATGTGCTGTCAGTCATTTTAGTTTCCGAGGATAACTGAAAAAACAAAAACATCAACGGGTCATGCCAATCAAAATGCCTTTCCACGAAAATACGAGCGACAAACCGTTCGAACAAACGTAGAGAGGAGAATATCGCGAAAAAACATACACAAAAGCTAAACCAGCTGCCTTTCCCGTGCACAGCCGTGACCATTGACTCCGAAACACATGCACAAAAGAAACGCGGATGCATGGACGTGACAGTCACAGTTGTCGCCCAGCTCGCTTCACAGCTCAATCGACAACGGACGGAGGTTGGTCTTTTTTACTACGGCGGCCGGAGACTCTCACGCAACACACGCAATGTTCAATCACTACTTCTGGGCGTGGGTTACCGCTCTCGTCGCCTGTGGTTTTTACGGGCTATACCGTTGGGTTCTCAGGTGAGTCCGGTGATGCATGTTTAGAATGCATGGTAAAGCTGCCGGTCCCGTTCGGAGGCCATGGCTCCAAGCCTCTGAGACGATGCCAAGAGCGATGGGGCGACCATGCAGGAAACCCTCTTACGCTGACTGTGGCATGAAGGCTTCCAGAACTGAGGCCCTTGCTGTGCGTGTAGCTAGTCGAAATCGGTAAAGAGTTGAATGAACACTGAATTGTTGAATGAAACACTGAATGAAAAACGGACAATAAGGAACGCCTGAGTGGGCAAAGGGGAGCGAATTCATTACTTGTTGATGTGAAAACTGGAATTGCGAAAATTTTCGGACAACGTGGGGAAAATAATGCCCCCGGATTGGCAACCGCGCACCCAATGGACGCAAGAAGAAAATATTAGATTTATTCGTTCTGTTTCTATATGGTGCTATTTTGAATGTAGTGAACCAATGTAACGTTTTCACAACATGTTCACTAAAAAGAGCTTTGGCTTCCAACAGGTTTTAGCTGATTAATAAACCTGCGCCATCAGTACACAAGATTGCCTCCGTGGGGGTAAGATGAAACAGATACCCATTATTGAACCAGAAAAAAGGGCTGAGAACAGAGCTTGTTTGACAGCAGCATCCGCATCTTTCAGTCTTGTCTTTTTCTCAACTATGGTAGACAAGGTGTAGACAAAGTTATTACGGATAGCTACCGAATAATTGTCGAAGCTAGGAACTCATTATACCTTTGTCTGTTCAAAAGAAAATAGTATGATAAACATAATCAAAAGCATGTTACTGTCAATAAATTTCGAGGCATTCCGTTAATAAAAAATGGTGTGGCATCCCACATATCTATGCAATGGAAGTTTACCATGGAACGCCGTCTGGAACATTACGTTACTGGGTACGCAGCTGTAATTCGACAAACGTTCTCGTCTCCCCCGCTCGAGGCCCACTATCGAAGGCTTTCCACCGCTTCCTTAGTCCGTTTTTGCCTGTCTTCTGTCCATTTGTGCCAATGGGTTAGCATACAAGCTGGACGTTTTCAATTCCGCATGCGGCCTGCTTTGTCTATGCTCGTTTGCAAAATAAAGCCAATGATGAGGGAACTCTGCTATACGTTTTCTTATAGTATATCCCCTAATGGTTCGTACAAAGTTAACGACCTGGCACGAGTCTCTAGTATTGGTAGTTCCCACCAAAGTAAGTACAAATGGGTTTATGAGTAACCTTAGCTACTCCCTGGCTTCTAACTCACCCAACTTCCTTGCCTTCGTTGGCGTATAACGCCACACCACGTTGTGGGCAACGAAGTTTCACCCAGAAATTTAACGGGCAGCACGGCCGGCCGAAATGCGGCGAGGTTCGATTAGATAGTCTAAGTTGCGCTCCTGAAGGCTGGGTGTTAGTTTAAGTATCCGTAGACTACGCGCGACGTGATCGCAAAGAGGCAGTTCTGGGTCCACAAGGATAACGGCATTCTTGCTCGTTTGTACGTGTTTTCTGTTTAGTTTGGTGGGTATTTTGTCCACTTCTTAGATCAATGCGACTACCGGGGAGCACAAAGCCTTTCCTAAGTAGTATAGTTCCCAAGAGTATGTTGCCACAACGTGGCAACTATAAGTGGCAACATATAGTAGTATAGTTGCCACAATGTCGGTCTAGAAGAAGGGGAAGGCCATTAATCCGATGGAGGGATGAAATAAAGAAATTCGGGCGCAAGCTGTGGACTCGAGCAGTTCAGCATAAGAACGGTTGGAGGTCACTGAGAGAGGCCTTCGTCCTGCAGTGGACCCGAGTAGACTGATGATGATGATAGTTTGAAGGGCGACTCTTCCCGATTCTGAAATTCCGCGGCCCTATACTAAGTTCGCAATCAAATGTCAGGTTGAATTCATGTTTGTTCACTCCTCTTCCGTCAGTCCACGCACTGCTGTGCGAATCCTGAGTTCTTGAAGCGAAGCTTTCTACGCCTCGTTGATCGAGTCAAGCGTCGGAGCAAAGAGCACTGCAGAAAAACCAACTTTCACAAAAACGGAAACCTAGCTAATAAATTCGGATCCGCTCATTTTTTATTTTAAGTTCGTGTGAGTAGCCGTTCAGTTGGCAGACGGATTTGGACTTTGTGGATAGTGGATAGTGGGCTTGGATTAATTGCTTGGATTTTAAAATTGGATTTCACACTTTGAAAAATCGCATTTTAAGCTTGGCGTTTTACCAATCTTTGCCATTAGGTGAAAGGGGAGTTGAATTTTTTTTTCTGGCATCCCGCATCTAGCGGAGTTGACACCATTTTAGTGGACCGCCGGCTGCGAGCAATTACCTTGTTCATACCTTGCAGCTGTGCTTGCACCCGTGTTTTGTATTTCTGGCTTGCTCCTTGAAACTTTCCAACTTTTGTAGATGAGGGGGTTGTATATCAGGTGGTTGGGCATATCCCAGAGGAAGGATTGCGTGGTATACGCCAGTGGCCTAGAATTTAAGGTAGACTAATGCCTGCTGTAGGCGGTGACTTTTTGCGGGATGGTTGGAATTTCGCTAAAACCCCATTTATCCCGTAGGGTTGAGAGGTATACTCGCAGCGCTTCGATTTCTCCTTTTTCTTACTGTTTTTTTGGTATTATCTGTTTCAGTATGAGTGTGTTGTGTGACGGTACAGGCTGTGCGACCTATTTCAACTCCATCTGTGCTCGTTTCCCCCCACCCCACCTCCGATTTAAAAAGCTCTTTCTAGACTAAAAGGTCGAATGGTGTCACTTTTCCTCCACACGTGTTAGCCTTTTTTATACGGTCTAGTCGATCGGCGGGACATGCGGTCTCTAAAGTGTTAAACGTGTGCTTCTTTCCTTTTTGCTCTGACCTATTTGCGCTGCCCATCACAAATAATTGTTATCTCGGACTCCCGCGGACCAATATAAAGTTAAAATTTGTTGTAAGGGCACATGTCGCTTGCCTGGGGCTTTATCGCAAGAATGCTGTATTTTTTTATTTGCACTAACCCGAACTGGCTTTAAAGCAAGTAGAACGTGACAAAGTTTATTCAAACTGATTAGAGAATGTTGGTGTCTACCTCTGGGTCACAGATGGCGCCCATTTGGGAAGAAAAAAAAAATTCGCCCCACCTCCCCGAAGGGAATCGTGAGGAAATGCGAATGCACATGTCGAATACGTATTTCAGGGTCTTCGGGTCGGCGTTGGCGTTTCGCAGCGGCTTCCCGAGCACGGAGTTCGGCGTCCGCAGCTCGCTTCAAGCGCTTGCGTTCGGCATCACGCGCTCTTCGCTTCGCAGCCTTGTCTTCCGCTTCTTCTTCTCATCCGGTTGAAGATGACGTTGAAGCCACTACAGCGACGTCACCTCCAGCGAGAGGTGTAATGCTCGAAGTGGATTGTATTACACTTCTTGCTCGAGGTACCGTTGCCGGCAGACATTCCATTTATATATACTTGCGACCGAGCGAACGGGAGAGTGGGGCGAGCGTCGACAGGGGAAGCACCGAAGCACCGCGCCTACCCTCACCTACACTCTCCCACACACGCGGGAGCTCCGGCGAGCTCCCGCGATGCGAGCTCCCTCACACGCCCGAGCGCGCTCCTCCTCTCCCCTCACTCGCCGCTGATCCGCCCGCACCACCTGATCCGGTTGCTAGGGGAGAGGAGGAGTGCACGCGCTCGCAGCTGTTGCTATGGGAGAGGGGGTGAGAGCGGAGAGATAACACCTGCGGGCGCATGGACGCCGCACGGCGCCTGCCATGGCTCGACTAAGAAATGCATTCGCATTTAAAAGACGACAAGAAGGAGTAAGAAAAATTGCCATCATCTATGGAGGCAGATGACCAGCGAAGTTGTGTAAAATATGCATCGCACGCATGGTTAGGGAATATACATGCATTTATTATTGTCGCCATTTGGCAATAGCAGTGAATGTGGTTTCGTGTCCACTTCATAAAATTTTGCCGCCTTCAGTTTCATCCCAAAACGAAAACAAGGCCTGTCCGCTTCCTTCCCGTAGAAGTTCGTTAATTGGCAGTAGACAGCAACTTTTGGAGTTCACACCTCCACTACGAACTAATCAGAATAAGCAATGTAACTGGAAGCAATCATAAAGGTCTTAGAAGCCACATCTCTTATAATTGCATATTGGGAAAGTTCTGATAACACAACTGTTACAGTAGTTTTCTACGAAGCATTCGCGATAACGTTGGCTTGGCCGCTATGTCTTTCTGACACACCATATTTTTTTTAACTTCCCAAAGAATATCCTAAACCCCTGCTAAAACCATTTGGCTGTAAGAGAGAGCTTGTGTTAATGCGCCCACAGTTCCCTATCAACGTTCTAGTAACTTCAAATTATGTCATCGTGGCCACTTTCAAAGGCCCAACATATGTATTGGCCGATTAAGCGGTACAATTTTGCCGTCCTGTGTACCGGAAACGTATCGATTCTTTTGAGAAATCGGACACGCATCAATTTACTATAGGCCACCTACTGAGTTTTCCGGCTGTGCGCATTCTCTTGCGGGTGCCGCTCTACTACCTTTCGGCAACTGCTTGCGTAGACTCCTGACTTTCAAAGACGGTATTCTGTATTGGGCTACTTAAACCTGTCTGTCTGTCTGTCTGTCTGTCTGTCTGTCTGTCTTGCTGCCTCTCAATTCAGTCACCCGGCCAAAAAATGAACGAATACTAAAACAACAAGTATGTTCAGGCAAAACTTTCCGAAACCACAAAAACTGGTATAGTCGTTCAGAATCGTCGACACTGTTGCGCGAAAAAAACGTTACGCATATCTAAGCCGAAACAGGATCCATTAACGGTGCTCGGCAGTATTGTTTTAATTGACAATATATATGCGCTTGATACGTGGGATGTCAAATAAAAACACATTTTGAAAAAAAAAAACACTTGGACCCAAAAATATAAAAATGCTCGTGCCCGAGTGTACACTTCGTGGGGGCTTCCGATTCGATCATTAATGAAAGGCTCCATTCGATTCCCCGGTAGCAGTGGAATGCCGCAAAACTAAGTTACCTTGAAGAAACCCCCACTGTGCTTATCCTGAGAGGAACGAGGTGGCCGGGAAAGCGTGACAGCAAGGCTGGAGAGAGAAGACAAACATTTACGTGGCAGGGGTGGCAGATGACTATTGTCTTTCCGAAGCGAAGTGGGCAGATACGCGGCCAATTTTTCAAAGCGCAATCTTGTGTCCAAGGAGGCAAAAGAGACCATAGTGCCGTTTGTATGGCGAACCCCTGGTACTATGCCGCCACGCGAAGTTCAATGCTCGCGTTCTCTTGCGAGTTCCTCGAAGACGGGTTTACGTGGCGCCTTTCGACTTCGGGCCCTCGCGTTTCGTGTTACGATGATAGGCGGGCACGCGCGATGGCAAGGTAATTGTGCACGTGTTTTCTTTACCGTATTAATAGTGGTCTCGCTCAAATTAGGCGTTTACGATCATTCGGTGCTCTAAATTAACAGCGAAGCTGTACTTGGTCAAGGATTTTATGGGACGAGGCGTGGTAACGCGGGTGCAGCGATATGGGAAGGGCAATCCCAGCGAGGAGACAGGAAGCGTCAAGCACAAGTGCAGTAAGTTGAAGGAAAACTTCAATGGGACGCTTATACAGACAAAGTATTTCAAAAGTACTATACCTGGTGGCAGAGTCTGCTTGTTGATGTTGAGCGAAAAGATAACAAACGTATTTGGGAATGAAATCAATACACAACTGATGTTTGCGTTGTTGTTTTATTTTAAGATTAATGGCTGCTTTATTTCTACGGTGGGAAACAAAAAATAAACCTCGAAAGCAATTTTCAGCTGAAAATACAAAACGTGCTCACGCCTTCAACTGGTGGCAGGGTTCCAAGTCCAAAAGTGATAAGTGGCTCCAGTAGATGGCGAGCACCCTGGAACACGGCGAAATGGAACTGTCACGAACGGGAATCGACCTGCTGGCTTTGAAGAATTTTATGAAGCTTAGTGTTGCGATCAGGGAACATCATGCAGCTTCGATATTATTATCAGCGCTTATGACCTTAAGCCAGTGAAGCTGGGCTATTTTCTTTAAGTTTCATTAGCCTCGTTTTACACAAGATACCGTTAAAACAGTTTACGAGCTATAGCAGTCATAAGTTAGAGATTAATGGAGCATGAAAATAGCGTTTTCCGGCTTGTTTTTATGACTACCAATAAAATCGCACCTATTGCTGTGGTGTTTCATCATCGGAAAAGGAAGTACACGCTTCGTAATTTCAAGAGAGAGGAGAGGAAAGAGGATAAACATTTTTTTTTATTTATCGATGAGGCGCAGATGAATGGGCCTCGCCCCGTTGAAGGCATCCTAGTCCGGTGTGCCTTGACTTCGGCTTGGTGTCCTTGCTCGGGTCACCAATTTGAGCTGGGGTGTCCGGAGTCTGCGCTGGCCGAGGAATGCCCTCCACTGCTCGTAGGTGGGGTTGGGAAATGGGGGCAAGTCCGGAGTACGTTAGCACTCCCATACTATATGGTAGAGGGTGCCAGGCTGGGGACAGTGCACATTGAAAAGAAGACAACGTGCTGAACCCGTCTACGCTTTTGGAAATCTTGTGTGTTAACTAATTAAAAACGAGAGGAAAGCTGAGGAGACACCTGGAACTTCTTACGTGTTTACAGTCGAAAACTTGGCACATTAGACCATGCTTGCAACCTTTAGCTTTCGCCTCGGTTGTATTAACTCTACATTCTGTTCGTACTGGTGAAGTCAAGTTTCAGCTTCGTGTTCTTTAATCTCTTCGTCCGCGGGTAGTCATGCATCCCCTTAACCCACGCGGCTTTCCTGTACTCTGGCGTCATGCTAAATGTGGTACTTGTGGGTTCACGTGTTATGAGCTCCCACCTCAGCTCGTCGGGCGGAGTCTTCTGTTTCCTTACTCCTTCCGACGCACACTTCCGTGGACTCCAACACTCTCCAGCTGCCGCAGAGGTGTACGTTAGAGCCTACCATGCGTAAATACGAAGTATGGCGGAAGAGTATGCGCTGCTTTGAGAGTTCAGCCCATGGCTTAGCCACGGGTGGTGTTTCGTTGTCACAACACACAACGAAATTTTCTGAGTGCTGCAACCTTCCTTACTCTTCCATTTCACCCTTTCTTTTGCCTATGCTATTCACACACCGAATCGATATGCTATAACGTGATAATAAAAATCAGAAGGTTTTCGGCTTAATAGACTAAAAAATCGCAATGTTTTGGGGTGCCAGATCTCTTCCGTTTACTTTTTCTTTACTGGCGGCATACAACAACCTCCGAAAAATATCTCTGACTCCTTCACTGCCTCAGTCAAATGAAAATAATGAGTCCATCGTGATCTTATGACAGGAGGTGTCATCTTCACTGCCGCATCCTCTTTACATGATACGGGAGAACTTTAAGCAATGCGATGGGGCTTTCGCTTCCAGCGTAGGCCTTCTGCACACTGCATGGATCTTGACAAAACAGGGAATAAAGGTTTCGCCTTTGAATGAGGAGCCACATCTCAGTTGTTTTTTTATTACCCCCCTAAACCACTTCGGGCTGGAGCAATAAGTGAATCGGAGTCTGCATTGTGGTTTTTAATTAAGAGGTGAGATGGTTCGTCGCCATTTACATGCGTACTTTTCTTTGGCGAGTACTACCACCGCCGGGACCATATAACACCCTGTATTCGCACAAAAATGGATTTTGTTTTCATTTTTCATTTTTTTCTTTTTTGGTGCTCTTTGCACTAGGGGCCACAAGCATCCAACCCTCATCATCATCATCGAAGTAAAAATATGCACCTCATACATCTCGAAAGAAAAAATGAAGACTAAACGTAAATAGCCGCAAACGAAAGCGAAATGAGAAAACCGTGTGACGCCCACGTCTGTGCAAAAAATATAAAATGGCCAACGAAAGGCACTTAATTGCTATAACGGTATAAATTTGCATCATTGGAGAATAGACACAAAAACGTACCTAGAAACAGTACACTAACTCAACGTATTTGGCTACTTATAGTAAGGTCAGGCTGTAAAAAACTCACAATCTAGACCTACGGCATAAGATTTCTACCCACTAGGGGACGATTATGTGAATTTCGGCAGATGTTTTTCTTCATCAAGGAACCGATTGTTGCAGCCTTCGTTTTTCTAGGATCATGCACAGTACACCGTGAAAAGTGTTCGGTCCTTAGATCCTGTAGAGATGGCAGTCCAGCGAAGGGGGAAAAGGGTGTCACCAGGGTGTTAAAGTGTTTTTCAACTGTGTTCGTTAGACTGTGGTAGGAAATTATGCGTCACTTTACGCGCTCTTTTACACCAAACATTGAAAAAGTGGAGCCGTTTGGCTGTTGCTTGTGTCAATGTTCATTAAATGCTGCCATTCAGGCTTGAAAACCGACGATTAATGGAATCTCGGCTCCAATTTGACGCTGGCGCTGGCGTCACGGCGGCGCCGGGCGGACCCCCTGCGTGGTTAGCGGCGTCGTTCGCGTACGCGACGTTCCCTCTCCCTTGCTCCGTCACACATGGCGCGAGTGTACTCCCCGCAGGCTGCGTCACATCACACGTACACTGCCAAAGAACCGAACACACCGTTTTATTTCTCCCACTCCTTCACTCCTGGCGCGTGTGAATTCCACGCCGACGCTGCGAGAGTGTATCTGCGTCACTCACAACTGTTAGGCATGTTCGGACTACCGACGTAACAGCCATTACATGAGCTATGAACGTAAAAAAACGGCGCGTAACGCAGTTCGGTTGGCTGATACGTGAAATGACGTCATTCTTTAATGATATGACAACAGTTGTGGCAACAGTGTGAACCCGGCCTTACTCGGATGTAAAAGGCCCACATATTCCTTCTCCTACTACTCTAAAGGGAATCTTGCAAAACTTTTCTCAAATTTTCTCTAAATGTTAGAAGCGCTCAGACTGTAGTCACCAAACAAATCCACTACTTAGAATAAAGGGTTATGATGTACCTCAGCCCATCAGACACACAAAAAAAATTATCTTTTCCTGCATTGGCGTTCTTCTAGCGCTCGAATTACGTCATTAGAGGTATTTAGCGGCTATTGCCCGCTTTCTTTTAGTTTCAGGAATAAACGCAATTGGTACTCACTTCAAAAAAATCGCCGCAAAAGGAAAGCAAAAACGGGAGACGTATCGGATGCGACGACCAAGTCAAGCAGTGCCGCTTTGTGCTGGCGATCACTAAGGCTTTCAGAGTGCTACCAGACCCGAATGAATGGGTGAAACGGTTTAGCGGATATGTTGCAGAGTCTTGTAGGTGCGGAGTACCTTAAGACCACACAATGTCCATCCGCGTCCGTGCGCATAGCGTTCACAATCGCAGAAAATCACACGGGCACCAGCATGATTCTAGCCTGTGTCTGGTATACGAGAGTTAGTGTCTGGTATACGAGAGGGAGTCAAACGGCGTACTCTTTCGCCTGTAACGGTGCGGAGCACCTTAGGACCTCCCAATACCCATCCGCGTCCATCCGTGCGCGCACCACCATCAAGCGAAAATCAAGCGAAAGTCGATTTCAGCCATGAGCTGCAGTTCCATTTAGGGAATACTTGACGTGTAACTGACGGCTCAAATCGAATGACGGTCGGGGCTCAAATCGGATGTCACCCGGGGCGCAAATTGGGTGTCATTTCCAGTTCCCGTACTCCGCACACTCGCCATCATCCACGGAGGGGAGATGCTGGCATTTTTTAACTCCTGTGCAACTGGTTCTTTTTCTTTCTGCGCATACGCACTGATTCCTCCGCAGGGCCTTTGTGGCTACGGAGAAAGAGAGAGAAACAATCTTTAATGAAAGGAAAGACACATAGGTCTTCCTCAGAAACTCCTTTGGCCAGCTACTATGCGTTGGGAGGGGAGGAAGGTAAGCACGGGCGGAGAGATATGAGATGACTAAGGCGGAGAACGGCATGAATGTCACGAGTTTTCACATTTCCACTCCATGCCAAGCAGGCACGTCTGACGAAGGTGGACAATTTGCAAGACGCAAAGGCTCAAAAGCTCAGAGCACAACTCAAGTCGTATGGGTACGTCGAGCGTTGCATTGAACAGTGTAAATCGGCACCTATGACCCGCTATGGACCATTAGGTACGTTCAAATGTTGGAGAATAATTGCAAGAGGATCTACGGCGTCCAATACTTAGGACACAATCTTCGCAGCAGTTGTTTGCAGACTAGGAAGCAATGAACCCATTCTAATAATTAAAATTTTTTTTTCAGAAACACCTCAGTTTCAAGATTTGCTTGGTCGACCGGTTGCGGATTCCTGCCTACAGAATCGTTTTTATGAGTCGCCCTCGGGGGGTTGTTTCGGCTAGGTATATACAGCTTTGCTGCCAAACAGACAGGACTAACGCTCATTATATCTTATCTCTTATCTCTTATCCTTATCTAGGTATCTTTCGTGTCTTTCTTCGCGCTGAATTTCCCCAGCAGCATGCGATAGTGCAGTGACAATCAAGGCCACGAAAGAAATACCACAAAAATAGTTTGCAAATTAACACTAAAATAGACAGCTCACGAATGATACTAAAGGAGATGAAATAAAATTAAACTGATACAAATATACTTCGTGATGTTCAGTACAACAAACAATTCTGGATTACACTTGGCTCATCGATGCTCCATTCCTTTGGGGTAATAAAGCTTATTTCCCGGATGAACATCTGTTTATAGCACTGGTGCTAACATCCGTCCATTTGGTTGAAATAATCAGCAGATACTTTTCTATCTTTTATGCGCAGTATCCGATAGCGTGGCGATTTTTGTAAGCTAGGTAGAAAATCACGCCTGGCTTCCTGATACCTTACTTACGTACTTCGCCGAGCTCTTTAGAGGGATTATGGGGTTTAACTCGCCCAACATACACCTCGACTATGAGGCGCACCGTAGTGGAGTGCTACGGAATATTTTCGACGACATGGAGATCTTTGAAGGGCGACAAAATCTCGATACATGGGTGTTACCTCTTTTCGCCTCCATTTGAAAAGCAGTATCCACTTCTGGGATTGAATCCGCGTCTTTGGGCTGAGATACACAACCCCTTAGCCGCCGAGCCACCACTGCGGGGGTGCCAATCTCTTCCGTACAACAACATGAAGTATTCGCAAAAGCTTCCAAAAGATGAATAGGTATGGCATCAGTCCCGTCAGATTTAGCGGAGGTCGTCGTCCTGTCAACTCCCTCTAGCGCACCTGATTGAAAGACCCCGCACGCGCACAGGCGTCCGGCGTGAGTTTTGTACGCGTGTTTTTAATGCTTTGGTAGACGCAGCTGTCCTTTTCGAAATCGGCTCAACGTCACGCACCCGTCGCAGGCAGTGCGTACTTTTGCAACCGTGGAAAACATGGGCTCATTTGAGCTGGCTTCCAAAGTCTGAGCTGACCTTTAGAAGAGTAAAATTAGATACAATAAAAGACGAAGGAGGCGTAATTATTTTCTTTCAACTTTTGTCAACAACCCCAGTGCTCGGTGGCACCTGCTGAAGGTGTTTGTCAGCTCTCTGCGGCGACCTTATTTTTGCGCCCGTGGCTTATACTTACTATACTCGGTGACAACTTAAAGGGGCACTGACACAAATTTTGAAGGCGAGATAACTTCGGAGATAGATTGGTGGGAACACATATTACATCATCTGCAAAATATCAGCGGTGAATACAGCCTAGAACATCTTTACAATTTACAATAATTTTAAGTGTGCGAAACGCAACCGAGCGGCCAGCAGAGGACACGCGCAAGTCGCAAATAAACACAAACGTTTAAATAAACATCCAAACACGTCACAGTTTGTGTTTGCATCTTCCGCACTGCCGGCTCGCCGCACCAATCGGAGGGCCGGAGGGCGGAGCTTCTGCTGCTCGAAGAACGAACGACCCGATTGTTGGCGTTGGCGGAGGACGTGATTTCGTGATTTCGTCGCTCAGGGCAGCTGGCCGCGACCAAAGTTCTACAGGATTTCAGGCACTGGCCGCGACCAAAGTGTTTCTATTACAGCGATTATTACATTGGCATCTGTTCTAAACGCGCCGGAGACGTGTTTAAAAGCCCACTGAGCAAGCCGCACGGTACCATTGCAGGCGGCGGCACGCGCCGTGGCACGAAAGCCCACTGACCACGGCCGCCGCACGTAGCTGTGCAGTGATAGCTTGTTACGCCACGCCACGAAGTGACCACGCGGCGCAGTTGTCCGAGTGATAGCCAAGTTACCGCTGCACCATTGTCCCCAAGTCCCGACATACATGAGAAAGGGAGTTAATGATGCTTACATGGCGGGTTGCATTAAAAATTGTCATGATGCACCGCTGGCGGGTATTAAAAATTGATTTGCACCGCTAAGAGAGCGAATTGAATATCCGCCGCAGTGCTAAGCCGAACACATCTTAGGCGGACCTGGCGGACCTGACTGCCCGGCTACTCCCCACCGGCCGGTGCTCCCAGCGCGCGTCTTGCCACCGTCTCGACGTCTCGAGTCGCGCGTCGCGTTAGCCGCGGTAGCCGCGTATTTTGCATTTGCAGCGCCTGCTCACATCCACGCGCCTGGTCAATTAGGCCACGGTCGCTTTTTACGAGATTAAGCGCCTCGGGGGGCGCGCAGAAACGAGATCTCGATACGGGGGGCATTCGCAGAAACTGCCGTCGACGGGGCTCTGCTCTGTATTCGACTGGTGATATCCCGGCTCCCAACGGTCACTGTAACTGTGAGCTTTGTTCATCCCTCCCACGGTCATAATCCACAAAATCCATCGTGGTCGCTTTGTTCACACAAAATCCACAAAATCCATCGTTTCGCGGCACCGAAACTGCTGACTGGCCGCAACCGAAAACTTAAAATGCTCTAATTAAACCATCGCACGCCGAAGCAACTGAAAATGCTACTAATTAAACAACCGGTGATATAGGTCCCTAGCTGAAGCAAATTATCAACAAAAAACAAGATGCAAAATTTTGTTTCTACAGGCCCTTTATAAGAACGGAACCAGAAGTAGCCGCTGTGCCTTATTACGCATAGCAAAAAAACAAGTGTTTCTCCGCGCGGCGCAAAATTTGTGTCGTTAGTGCCCTTTAAAATTTTGGAACCAGAAGTGGTGTGAGCCTTATCACCATAGCCGGATTCCCGTCCGCGCGGCGCAGTTTTTTTGAGGGCGTTACTGGGAATATTTTGAACATGGTGTGAGCCGTTCCCGTGATTTTTTTGACCTAATATGCTTAGACAAACAAACTGCGTGAGTGACAAAGCAAACAAACTGCGTGATCACGACAAAGCAGACGATTCACGCATAGCAAACCCCTTTCAAAACGCGCGCGCAAACCCCTTTCAAAACGCATCGCGGGTCCGGCGCTTTGGCGGAGTGATACACTACTGAAGTGGTGCCGTCACGGGTCCGGCGCTTAAGTTGTAACGGAGTGATACACTACATGAGTGGTGCCGTTCTTAGTTGTACGCTTTCGCTTTACCGAGTGCTAGTTTCGAGCCCACGCTTTCGCTTTAAATGGTGTCACGCGAGCTTAATTGCCGTTTTTTTTGGCGGTAAGATTGGAACAGATACGACAGGCTCAACAAAAAAATTGGTCCCCATCCCGCCCTGCAAAAGACGATGTCCAGCATAGGTGTTGTAAACCACTACAAGTGGTGAAGGGCGCGGGTATAAAATGTTTTTGTCGTCTCGGCAGGCTCCGCACTTGCGCTCAGCTACTGTGACTAGATAAGGGTACAGAGTATCGGCACTATTTTCTCCAACTGTTCCGTTCCGCCGCCATGATCATTGCTCAGTTCACATTAGGTGACATTGTTTACACTGCGAGGGTTCATGGGCACCGACATTTTGTTGTTTTGCGGGAGCGCGCGGCTGACGTCGTTCTAAATGCGCATCAAAGATAGCGCTTGTAACAGTATTCAGCAGCAAAAATGTGTCCAAAGATTGCCATTTTGCTGCATCTTCGGTAGTGTTGTTAACAAACGACGCGGTCGAAGTTAACGGCGAGGCCGTAGACATTGAGGTCGCGATATTTTGAGAAATCTGGTACAGATGTGGACGTCTCGTACTTGAGTGCTTAGCCGTCCTCTAAGGCTTCATTTTTTGGCCTGGATTCTCATGTGCCACATCCCGCGCACACGGAGAGTGGCGTCCTGATTTTGCTCTCGTTTGATCCAACTCGTACTTCGTGGAGGAGCAGCATTACAAATTTTATCACGCCGTCAATCCACCACACGGCTGTCAACAAAGTAACAAATGATAAGGTGCAAAATGCGCCCAAAGAAATGAAAAGCGGAAAAGCCTCCGCTCAAGAGGGAATTAAACCCGGATCCGCCTTAGTCTGGTGATGTCTTACATGTTAAGCCAGTAATATTATACTGAGAATTCCCGCGGGCATTGAACGCACTGTTGACTTGGCAAATTGCAAACATAATGATTTTTTACAAAACAAAAGTAATTCGAAGGCGATCAAGAAAACAGACATACCGGTTTTTCTGTTGTATACAAGTTATTCCACAATATATTATATAACCGGATCAGTAGCAACCCACATTTTAAGAACCGGAGAAAACGAGGTTTGGGGAAAACGATTACAACAATGAATCCAATTGGCGTAACCAATCTCGGGATGAACAAATTTGTGGAAAACACTAACCCTGCGTGCATAGCTTTCACATATTTTGAAAAAGCGGTCACTGTTCGGTAGAAACCACAGCTGTAATGGAAGAGTTACTGGGAGTATATAAGACGCATTTGTATCTTTTAGGAGCATATGAAGGGAATATACGATCCTGATAATTTATCAAAAAGAGTGCGAAAAATAATTTAACAACGTATGGGTACGAGCTAGTTGGTACTCCAATATAACTCCGGTAAGCACTAAAGAAATCACAAAACGAGTGAGACAAAGACCAGCGCTACTTACAACTGAATTTTAATAACAACGGGAAATCTAAATAAAAAAAAGAAGAACACGGTCAAATGACTACGACGCTGTTGTTATTAAAATTCAGTTGTAAGAAGAACTTGTCCTTGTCTCACTCGTCCTGTGTTTACTACGCTTAACAAAGTTATAAAACAGCGCGAGGTTCCTCATTAAAACGGACATGTAACTGAGGACACGATCGCACCGAAATTATTCACAGCGCGCTAGAGGAGTTATTATGGAAGATTTATTGGGTGAGATTGGAGTACGACTCTAAGAAGAATATTTGAGCGACTTAGGTTTGCCGGAATAAAACAAATATGAATAAATCTAAAGTACCGATAAATAAACACGCCAAAAGCACCCTCTTCAGCACTTGTAACAAAACGCTGCAATGTATTGAAGAATATAACTACCTCGGAACGCAGTCAGGGTTGGCCGCAACCACGAGAGCGAAATTCTGAGCAGAATGGGTATGGAAAAAGGCGCACTCGGCAAGCACCCCCAAATATTGAATAGTAAGCTACCTATATCACTCAAAAGAAAAATCTACTACTAGTGCATACTGCTGATGATGACAAACGGAGCTGAAACTTGGCGCCTTACTAAATAACTAGAATGCAAATCAAGTCGGCTTAACCGGCTACAGAAGGAATAATATTAGGAGTAACACTCAGGGACGGGGAACGAATGTCGTGCCACAGGGAATAAACGAGAGTAGATAAAATGGCCGCGTATCTGCTCCTTTCGTTGCAAATGTCGCCGAAAGACAATAGTCGACTGGTGCCCCTGAAAAGTGAAGGCCTCCCTTCTCTTTTCCGCTCACCTCTAATGCTGTTGGTTTCCCGTCTCGTTCCTCCTAAGCTAACTCGCTAGAGTCTTGCTCAATTCAACGTAAATTTACCGCGTCCTACTGCTCCAAGACTGGTGTCTCAATGCTGCGCTGCCGTACGGCGGAGACGCGGGTCAATTGAGGCACCCTATTGCAACAGTTATAGCACGACAATGCCCTACTACACGAGCATTCAGAGCGAAAAGTGGATCACATCTAGTGGAACATTTCATTGCTATTGCAGTTTGATTTCTTAATTGCCGCCAGGAGGTAGCGCTGGCAACAGCAGACGACGGTTTCTGTCGTTGATGTAGTATGTCATTTGATATCGCTAGAACCACTCATTCATGAATTTTTAAAATAAAGAACAAAGAACAGGCAACAAAAAATACCTTAACATAAATACATAAGAAAGTGGTGGGGAAACAGCCCCGGCGGTAGCGTAGTGGTCCTCACACCAGAGCGGTTTTCTGGAGGTCGTGGGTTCGCATGCCCACCGGCGGGCATTTTTTAAGTGCGAATGCACTTCTTAAGCGACCCTGAATCACGCGTCCACCGCCGTCCGTCCGTCCGCACCACATACCCACTTAGGGCGATTGGCCAAGAAGAGTTCCTAATTTCTTTAGCACATACCCACTTAGGGCGATTGGCCAAGTAATCTGAATCACGCGTCCACCGCCGTCCGTCCGTCCGCACCACATACTCACTTAGGGCGATTGGCCAAGAAGAGTTCCTAATTTCTTTAGCACATACCCACTTAGGGCGATTGGCCAAGTAATCTGAATCACGCGTCCACCGCCGTCCGTCCGTCCGCACCACATACCCACTTAGGGCGATTGGCCAAGAAGAGTTCCTAATTTCTATAGCACATACCCACTTAGGGCGATTGGCCAAGAATCGGGCGTGAGAAGGGCTAATGCACCCGCTTAAAGGAGTACTGACACGAAATTTCAAAGCTGAGATCCGCTCTAGCAATCAAGTACAACGACAACACAAATAGGTGTCTTTGAATAAATGCATCTTTCTTTCTTTGTAGTTGTGTGTGTGTGTGTGATCTCTCTTTCGCGAACATTACCGAACCGCGCAAATTCAACTCCTGCATTCGCACTTTCACATTCTTCCCTCGGGGAAATGCGGGGAAATTTTTCACCACTTTCTTTCTGACTCCAAAAATTCTTCATCTGTTCCTATGACCTACTGCATTCCCCCCTTTCTTTCCGAGGTTTTCTGGACTGCCAACCTTTATTCTGTCCTAATTCATCTCCGGACCCTAAAGCCCCATTTTGATTTAATTCTTTCTCTGTTATATATATATATATAAGATATATATAATATGCCATATATATATATATATATATATATATATAATATATATATATATAATATATATATATATATATATATATATATATATATATATATATATAGATATATATATATATATATATATATATATATATATATATATATATATATATATATATATATATATACGTGTTTAAAGCACACTACTGCAAATACCACTCCCCTGTCATTGATTTGCCTTAAATATGCCAAGGCTTCTCTTTTCGCGGTACATTGATGAAAACTGCTCCAGTCTTAAAGGCTTATAAATGTTATCGTATAGATCGTTTCGTTCAAAAATTTGTTAACATTTGCCCAAAAGTCTGACTCGAGGGGTATTGTATACCGGCTAATGTATTCCAGAACATTAGCCGGTTTATGTCGCCCAATAAGGACTAAGGTTTTTTAAAAATGGAGCTGGGCGGGGCATAAAATGCGAAGAACGGGAAAGCCGTGCACAACCACAGAAATGCAGTGGCTACCCGGAGACCGCACTTGAAGTAGGTACTTGGTGGCGAAAAACAGGTTCAGAGAGCGCCGTATAAAGACAGCTGGAATGGCATCGAGAGACCGTCCCCTTCAACTGTGCATAAAAATAGGATGATGAGGACAATATTCGTACACAGCATACTTGCCTAGTTCGCTCGAGAGGAACGCGGACAGCAAAAATGGGTTCGTTTAGAAGTTACTTTGGAAGCTCGATAACGCCGACGGGATCAAAAGCGGATATGCACGAGCATTACTCCCACGATGAATAAACTGGTAGTTAGATGACACCGAACGCTAAACTCATGACGTGCTTGGAAACTTGTCGGTCATTGTTGTGTCATCTACCTCGAATACATTCTGACGTAAATGGACACCGGCAACATGCAAGATGCGTGGGGCGCCAGCGGAGGAGAGTTGGAACAAATGTCGCTGCATTAACAACTGGCGGTTTGACGCACATACCGTGCATTTTCTCGCTGTTACGTATTTCCTGTGCGGCGACTAAGTGACGCGTTTACATCTCTATAATTGATTCATGGCCGGTACAGCTAGTAAATACCAAAACATATGTATGTAGTATGTATGTATGTACGTATGTATGTATGTATGTATGTATGTATGTATGTATGAATGTATGTATGTATGTATGTATGTATGTATGTATGCTGTCTGTATGTATGTATGTATGTATGTGTGTGTATGGGTGACGGTTCAACATGTCGTCATGGATATGTGAGCGTAATAGAGTGTAGCTTGTAGTGATGACGGTATGGCGTATGTATGTAGATGTAGTAAAGTGTGTTATTCATGACGTTGTATGTATGTATGTGTGTGTATGTATGTCCACTGTGTATGATGCCGTTGTAGTGTAGGTATGTATGTATGTCTTCAAAATTATTAATGTACACTAGTATTAATAGTGTTCAACGTGTGTCAAAAACACAGTGGTTGTAGCAATTCTACAGCATTGCGCGTGTTGAGTTTTTCTTCGTGAAAGTTGAAACGTAGGCGTAATGTTTCCACGCCATATATTCAAATGTTCGTCGTTGTCTTTGTGTGTGTAATAGCGGTAGTGGTCGGGGATAGCCGCGTGGACCACTACACTAATGACATTAATAGGTATAACACGTGTTGAGTTATTTCTTGTCAAAGTTGAATAGTTCACCATGCAGTTGTAGACAATTCCAAACTCCTGCCTGCTGTGAACATCGCGGCTTCCATTGGAGGCGTAATGTTACGGAATTGCCTCCGGTAAAAGCCCAAACTCTTGGATGAACTCCGTTTATTCCAAAGATGTTGCAGCGTAGCGGAACCACTTATATAAAAAATTGTTACATGGAAAGCAGGTACAGGTTACCGTGCACGTACGTGGTTATTTAACTTTGCTTTCAATTTCACTTTTGTTAGTGGGCCGAAAGCTTTGAATGCTTATTTTTAAGAGGTCATCAATTGTTTGGAGGCGTGCTTTTTTTCTTAGCTTTTAATTTTGTCGATATAAATATTTCGTACACAGTTTTTGCCACAGTGTTTGTTTGCTAGTTCTCGCAAAATTGTTTTTGAAAATTCATCTTTCCCGCGCTCATTCAGTGCACTTTTGTTGATGCACTTGCTCCGCACATGAAAGCGTTGTCTCTTGTTAAATAAATTTTTATTCATGCTCAAAAGTATCGCCTTCTTTCCTCTCCTTTGTTTTCTTGAATTTAGAGATGGACTACTTAAAAGAACCCGAGAGTTGAGGTATTGTTAATCGACAAATAGCTGCTAGTATTTCCACCCAAAATTTTGTAGGTTTGTCACAAGTTAGGGCACCAAAAATTTGGCATTGCAGAACCAGCAAAATTTCATTATTTTTTGCAACAAAACAAAGTAAACGTTTTGCTCAGCGCCAAATTATCGGTTTTGTGAAGCCCCTGGTGTGGTGTGTGTTAAGAGATTTCGACGAACTTAACTGGAGAAAAAAACCTGCCAGCGCAGTTTCTGTCTTTCCCTCTGTTTGTTTTGACGTTATCACAAATTTTTATGAAGCATCATGCAGAGAGTAGCCCGATTTAGTCCCTTTGACCAGTATGTCACCCTTAACCCTGGGACATATCTTGCTTGATCATGCTTATATCTTTGTAATTCCGTACTCAATCTGAGTGGTGCCATTTCGAAATTTTAGAGAAGAGATTAGACGTGGCTATGCCTAATTTTTATTGTAGGTCACAAGCAAACATCAATACAACACGCTGACCTTTCGCGCTCTATACACAATTCTGTCCTCTTTCTTAGCTTCATATTGACAGTTTTGACATACCGGTCAGCAGGTGTCACTCTACATATCGTTTTTTGTTATCCTCGGAGAGAGCTTACGGAATCTGTGATAACAATAGACGATGGCTGATTGCACGAAGGCAGCTTGCGTTTAATTGGAAGTGTTTGGGTGCTGTGCTCGAAATATGACAGCGTTTTGGTTGTGTTTAGCCATATCAAGCTAGCAAAGTTGCAGCCACTCTCCTCTGCCGCGTTGACTTGTTGCAATCAGAACACTACAAGCTGTGCACTTATGTGTAGAAAAACGGTTACAAACATGGGAACAACGGTTGATGAAGCATATATATAAATGAGCGAATGCGGACAGCCATAGAAGTAGTCATTACAGTTTGCAGACTGTACTAATTAGGCTTTATCTAAGCTTTGGTTCGCGGAGGGGGAGGGGGAACTACTACATACGAGAAGGTAAACTGGTAGGGAGAAAAATTACTACTTATTTCCCAGGTACTATTTTTACCCATTTACTGTAGTATGGGAAAGAAAAGTTCGCTTCTTAAGGTTGATTGATTGATTGATTGATTGATTGATTGATTGATTGATTGATTGATTGATTGATTGATTGATTGATTGATTGATTGATTGTCGTACCTACATCTGGGCAGAGATGACATCCATAGTGGAGCGCTGTAGATTAATTTCGACCACGCGGGTATAATGTAACAGAGCACCAAATCTCGACAAACCGCCATTATCGCTTCTCGCCCTCAGCAAAAACAGCCACTGCAACCCTGAATGAAACCTGCCTCTTTGAGCTCAGCAGCGGAAAGCTTTAGCCTCTGAGCCACCGCCGCGGTACGTGGCACCTTAAGGGTGACAGAGAGGAATTAACTTAAAGTTCTCGATATCTCATCCTAAACAAGACTGCGGGTTAAGTAAGAAATACTCGAGCAGGAAGCTCTAAAATGGTTCCGTGTGCGTTTATAAGAAAAAACAAAAATACACACCCGTTTTTTATAGCACTAACTTTCTTTTTGACAACTGCCATGAGCCATTATTCTTGCTTTGCTATGCCGAATGTCTAATTATAATAAAAGAGAGATGATTGATAATTGACGGAATAAACACATGACGTTTCTTTGAAAAGCTCTCCAGACTGTCTTTGATTTGTGTTTTAATTTCAGTCCTCTTTTTACTTTTTTCTTCTCGTTTACTCATTCAAGCAAGTCATACCAATCTACAGTAGACTTCGGTTAAGACGAACTCGCTTAAGACGAAATCTATGGCTAAGACGAGCGACAAGTTTGCTTTCTTGTAACATGCACAATGCGAAAACCTCCTCTTTACGTGGACTAACGTGCTCACATTCGTTTGGGACGTACTAATTCATGACCCACGATCTTAAAAAAACATCGTGTACCAATATACATTTTGCACAGACACATAAAAATGTCCCTAACGGCCTGGGTTGTTTTTTTGTAACTATATAATTTCTTTACTGCACTAAAGCGGAAACAACAAACATAGTTGATTTATCCCGTTTTCACTAGAGGGCCGCAGCTGTCTGTCCAGCGAGAGTTTTATTTCTTTATTGCAGTACAGGGGTAACATAATTCCAAAATAAGCAAACTAGGCCGTCTGCAGTATTTTCATAGATTTGCAAAAGTCATCGCATTGCTGACCGATGGTTTTTAAGCTCGGCGGTCATGAAATACCACGTCCAATAGAAATATTAAGAGGTGAGTCTTCCTTCAGACGAATTTATGATAATACCAACAGGCTTTCACGGGCCCTTCGAGTTCGTATTAACCAGAGCTTACTGTATTGATACAGCGCATTTGTTTGTGCAGCGCAGATAAAACAATCATATTGTTTTTAATTTATCACTGCATGCAGGTGGACGCGAAATAGTGTTTAACTCGCACGAACCAAACTAGCAAAATGGATTCAGCATGGCAGTGGTTCCATCAACTTACCAGCTAAACAAAATTTGCCGTGCTTGAACGTGGTTGAACTACGTTTGCAGAGCGATTCTTTTTCCATGAGCGCCAAATAAGGCGAACACAGTTGCCCCGTAACAACAAACACCGACGCTGCCTATCGGAGAAACCGGTTTGTGCACGAACGCAAAATGAACTTGGAAGCGGCCAACACCTCCTGTATCATTTTAAATGCGAATGCATTTCTTAGTCGAGCCATGTCAGGCGCCGTGCGGCGTCCACGCGCCCGCAGATGTTATCTCTCCGCTCTCACCCCCTCGCCCATACCCTCAGCTGCGAGCGCGCGCGCTCCTCCTCTCCCCTAGCAACCGAGCAGGCGGTGCGGGCGGATCAGCGGCGAGTGAGTGGAGAGGAGGAGCACGCTCGGGCCTGTGAGGGCGCTCGCATCGCGGGAGCTCGCCGGAGCTCCCGCGTGTGTGGGAGAGCGTAGGTGAGGGTAGGCGCGGTGCTTCGGTGCTTCTCCTCTCGACGCTCGCCCCACTCTCCCGTTCGCTCGGTCGCAAGTATATATAAATGGAATGTCTGCCGGCAACGGTACCTCGAGCAAGAAGTGTAATACAATCCAGTTCGAGCATTACACCTCTCGCTGGAAGTGACGTCACTGTAGTGGCTTCAACGTCATCTTCAACCGGAGGAGAAGAAGAAGCGGAAGACAAGGCTGCGAAGCGAAGAGCGCGTGATGCCGAACGCACGCGCTTGAAGCGAGCTGCCGACGCCGAACTCCGTTCTCAGGAAGCCGCTGCGAAACGCCAACGCCGAGCCGAAGACCCCGAATTACGTGTTCGACATGTGCATTCGCATTTCCTCACGATTCCCTTCGGAAAGGTGGGGTAATTTTTTTTATGGCTGGCACCCTAACTTTCAAAAACGATAATCTTTCTTGGGCCACTGAAACCAGAAAATATTGGATTGTCTGTATATGTCTGTCTGTCTGTCCGTGACTCGATTTTTCCACCCGGCCAAAGTGAAACAGAACCTGCGCAAGTCTAATATACCCACAGCCAAATCCAAACGTCTAAATCCGGTGACAATGTTCATACTTGTCAGTGTCTGTTGAACAAGAACAAGACATTATGCAAATATAAGGCAGAAAAACAATACATAAGTAATATTTGCAGCGTTCCTTTGTTGCTTGGTTTTTGCAATAGCAAATGAAGTACTACATCAACTGCAGAAAACCGTCGCCTGCTGTTGCCAGCGCTATTATAGCGCATGGAGCTATTTAAGAAATCAAACGGGAACAGCAACAAAACGTTCCGCTAGATCGGTTCCCCACTCCGCTTGGAACGCTCGTAGAGTAGGGCAACGTGGAAACAGGAATAAACGTTGTGTAGGGCACCTCGATTCACGTGTGCTTCCGCCGTACGGCAGTGGTGGCATCGAAGCACCCGTCATGGAGCAGTGAAACACGGTAAATTTAAATTGACTTGAGCAAACCTCTAGCGTGTTATCTTGGGAGGAAGGAGACGGGAGGGAAACAGCGGGATAGGTCAGTGGAAAGAAAAGAGATGCGTTTACTTGGCATATGCGCCAGTCGACTATCGTCTTTTGTCGACATTTGCAACGAAAAGAGCAGATACGGGGCCATTTTGTCTCCACCTGTACCCCTCTCCGCACACGTCCCCTCGGAATGAACGAGTCGTTAAACACTTTCACTAGCACACGTTTGCGAAGTAAGAGCCGACTGTGTTACGGCCGCGATACAGAAGAATTTTGCAACCTGTGGAACTAGAGTTAGGATAGTGCGTTCGTAGGTGGCATCATATCCCGCGACAGGAGAACGTGAGAGCACGTGAGCGGAACACATGCACGCCAGCCACAGAGGGCTCTGTTTCTGGGGAAATTTTCACGTGAAGTGTTGCTGCAGTGTGCCTGTCGAAATGATTCTCACCAAAAAGAGAAGAAACAAAAGCGAGACAGGCAGACAGACAGACAGAACTTTATTTGGCCACAGCTGGGGCGATTAGGCCGGCGACGTCTTCTCCGTCGTCCGTCGGGCAGCAGGGCCCCTTTTCGGCAGGGGTCCGGTGCCTTCGGCCAAGCGGGCCAGGTCTTCTTGAATTTGGGGGTTTGGGTCACGCAGGGCGGCCTCCCAGCGCGCCTCGCTGGTGATAGTAAGGAGAATGGGATGGGATCGGTGCCTAGATAGTGGGATGCTATCACAGGCCCATATGATATGGGATAACGATGCGTGATGGACCGAACAATATGGACATTCGTCTATGTAGGTGTCGGGAAAGATCGCTGACATGATGGCAGGGGTGGGGAAGGAGCGGGTCTGGAGCTGCCGATATATGACCGCCAAGGATCGGGATAGAGATGGGTGAGGAGGAGGAAAATTGGCACGCTCCAAGCGGTAATGGGCGAGGATGTCCCCGTATGTGTGCAGCCTGTCCCGTAGAGTGAATATCTCACTATCATTGGCGGCGCCATCGAGCCCTCGGAAGACCAAAGTTCGAGCAGCTTCGTGGGCCGCTGAGTTTCCAGGTAGCGCGGTATGGGCGGGAGCCCAGACGAGAGTGAAAGAACGCGATCGAATGTTCTGTGCCTTCAACAGGACTGATAAAGTTGCTGGGGAAACTCTTGCGTAAAGGAAATTTAGGATGGCTGATTTAGAGTCACTGATTATAGTTGTTTGAAGGTGGGGACTGTGGGTCATAGCCAACGCGATGGCGATCTCTTCTCCCGCCGTGGGGGATGTCGTAGGTAAGGAGGCGGAAGCGAGCTGGACTTGTTTCGAGTCAACCACCGTGGCTACAGCAGCCGCTCTGGTAGGATAGGTTGCTGCATCTGTGTATAGCGTGGGGGAGCCTGGAGGGTACGCCTTTTCAAGGGCTTTCGCGCGAGCCAGTCTGCGATCCTCATTGTGTACGGGATGCATATTTCGCGGAAGAGGTTTGATTCGGAGACTCTGGCGGATGGAAGGGGGAATGTCTACCAATTGCTGATGGTTGGAGGTGGGTGGTGAAAGGCCTAAGGAAGCTAGCAAGTGCCGACCGGTGTGACTCTTAGTGAGTCTTTCTAATTGGGCGGTGCGTTGCGCCTCAACTATCTCGTCAAGGGAGTTGTGGACACCCAGTGCAAGGAGGCGGTCGTTGGAGGTTTTTGGAGGGAGTCCGAGGGCTACCCTGAAACATTTACGTATCAAGCCGTCAATTTTGATTCGTTCACTTAGCTTCATGGTTAGGAAGGGGGTCGAGTACGCTATTCGGGACAGGACAAAGGCTTGTATGAGTCGAATGAGGTTGCCCTCCTTGACACCCTTATGCTTTGAAGCTATTCGAGATATTAGTCTCGTAGTTTGGTATACCCCACGTTCAAGTTCTCGGATAGTGTCTAGGTTGTGTCCCTTGCTATGGAGGCGCAAACCAAGGACCCTGATGGTGTCGACGGTAGGTATGATGTTGCCAGATTGGGTGGTAATCGAGATGTTGGGGGGGTCATGTGCGTTGGGCCGAAAGAGGAAAAACTCGGACTTTTGTGGAGAGCAGGAGAGGCCGCGGCTAGATGTGTATGTTTCGATCATTTGGGTAGCTGTTTGAAGGGTGTCCTGAATGTGTCCGTCCGAACCTTGGAGATCCAAAGAGTGATGTCATCTGCGTAAAGGGAATGGTGGAGGTCCGGTAGGGTCGATAGTAAAGGAGGAAGGTCTTTCATAGCGATATTGAAAAGAAAGGGTGACAGGACCGAGCCCTGGGGAGTGCCAGTGCTTCCCAAACTGATTGAGGACGTTTTAATGGGACCCAGGTGCAGAGTGAGCGTTCTGTCCGATAGAAAAGAACGAATATAGTTGTAAGTCCGCTCTCCCAAATGTGAGTTCATTATACCCGCGAGAATTGCCGAATGGGAGATGGTGTCGAATGCTCGTGTAAGGTCCAAGCCGAGGATAGCCTTGGTTGTCCGCACAGGAGCAAAAGCCGGGTCAATAATATGGTGCTGGAGTTGGAGCATAACATCCTGGGTGGACAAGTTAGGGCGAAAGCCAAACATGGAGGGCGGAAAGAGATGTGTCCGTTCGGCAAAACTAGTTAATCTGGAAAGGATAACATGTTCGAAGAGTTTACCCAAACACGATGTCAGTGATATGGGGCGAAGGTGATCTACGTGTGGTCGTTTGCCGGGTTTAGGAATTAGGATCGTTTTGGCAGTACGCCACCGTTCCGGGATAGAACCAGACTCCCAGCATTCGTTGAAGAGTCGTGTGACATCCTCCACTGATAAATCGTCTAGGTTACGCAACATTTTATTTGTTATAAGATCTGGTCCGGGGGCCGATCTGGAGTTCAGCCGCTGTATGGCCGCATTTACCTCGGCCTCAGTTATGGGGGCATCCAATTCGTCGTTCGAGTTGCCTCTGTATGAGGGGTGTTGAATGGGTGGACTCTGTTGGACATATTTCTTAGTGATGTAGTTCAGAAGGTCCTGCTCTGATCCTTCAAAATTGTGAATTAGGTATTGTATGGATTGGGATTGAGCTGTTTTAGTGGTACTGGGATCAATTAGATGGCGGAGGATGTTCCAAGTTTTTTTCGAATTGAAATTGGCGTCAATAAACTCGCATGTGGCCTCCCAGTTTTGAGCCACAAGTTTAAAAGAGTAATTTTCTATTTCTTGATTGAGTCGAGCGATCCTTCTTCGGAGGTTCCGGTTCTGTTTCTGTTGGGAGAGGCGTTTTTGCATGCTAGTTTTAGCTTGCCACATATGAGCGAGGCGTGAATCTGGCTGGGGAAGGTCCGCATCGATTTCTAATTCACGTGTGGCCGATTTAACGCGATTGAGCAGACCGTCCTCCCACTCAGAAAGAGTGTCCTTAGTGAGACGAGGAGATTGTTCGGCATGTCTAAAGGCGTCCCAATCAACGATGGTGGCAGATTTCACCTGCCGGGACATGTGCTTAAGGGGGACTTTGATGTGCAGTATTTTGTGGTCACTGCCTAGATCCTGTTGCGTGTTTACCCACTGGGCTTGGGGGTTGACATATCTGCTGAAGGTTAGGTCGGGGGTAGTGTCTACGCTAACACTGTTGCCCAGCCTGGTTGGGTATGCGGGATCTGTGAGGAGGGTAAGTTGTTCCTGTTGTGCTGCTTCCCATAATGATCGGCCCTTGATAGTGCTCTTTCTGTAGCCCCACGCTGGATGGTGTGCATTAAAGTCACCTGTTATGACGATTGGGTTTTTCCGTGAAACAAGAGCAGCCTTTTTGAAGAGAGAATGAAAACGATGCCTATGAAAGCGAGGGCTGCTGTAAACGTTGAGAATAAAGAGACTGAGGGCGTCTTTTCTGGGGGGTATGATTTCCACAAAAACGTGGTCTATCTCGCTTTCGAGAGTGTGTTGTACAGCAGGGATATTGCGATGAACCAAAATAGTTGTTTCTGTAGGAATGGGATGTGAGTCGGGGAAGGATTTATATCCCGATAGTTTGGCCACGACCCCTGTCTGCTGAAGGCACAATACATCTGGGGGTGGACCTAGAAATCGATTATCAATGGTTTGTTGCAGGTTGCCGCGCTTACGTCGGTACCCACGACAATTCCACTGCCAAATGGTATAACTAGCAGTTGCCATGATCAGTTATTTGGGAGGTGGACGGCCTGTCGTAAGGCTTGGAAGCTTTTTTGGTGCTAGGGCGTGACTCTACTGTCAATAACCGCTCTTCCAATGCAGTAACCTGGGAGGTCAGTTTCGTCACAAGGTTGAAGAACGGTTCATATTCTGTAGCAAGCTTGGAGGGGATAGATTCTGTGATTTTTTGAATAGAATTCTCTAAATCTTGCTTGTTGATGTAGGGTGTAGAAGAACCAATTTGGGGAGCGTTAGGAGGGGTTGAGTGAAAAGAAGGTGGGTTATCACTGTCCATGACTGCTGAGTCATCGGATTCGCTGGATGGTGGGGGAGATGTTTTGAGCTGTTTGATCTCGGCTCTGAGTTTCTCATTTTCTTCGAGAACCTGATTAAGTAACTGCTTTAACTCAACTAATTCATTCGATGGGGAAGATGAGTTGGAGGCCGCCGCTGCTGCCCAGTTTACCCACTTGGAAGGTCGGGACGATGCCTTTTTCTTCTCTTGGGTGGTGTCTCGTGGTGTGGCTGCTGCAGAAGCTGAAGAGGCACGTCGCTCTTGGGAGGCAGTTGGGTGCTGTTCATGGGAAGTAGGTGGAGACTTGGTAGTGACTTCTGGCGGTGATGACAGTGCAGCGCTATCTTCTCGCCATTGTTTGTGGAGGCTGGTGGTCTTTCCACGGGGAGGTGTCGCCTTGAAGCGTGGTTTGCACGAACGATCTCCCAGAGGATGTGCGCCGCCGCACAGGGCGCATTTTGGTTCACACGTGTGGGAGGAGGTTTCGACGAGATGGTCCCCACACCTCCTGCAGCGCGTGGGGTTGGGACGTGGGCAAACGTCGGCGCGGTGTCCCTTGTCACCACAGGCGAGGCATGCCTCCATCTTCTGACGATGGATGTAGCACCTGTATTCGGCACCACGGTAATAAATGTATGGAGGTACCTTGTAGCCGTCGAAGACGATTATGGCGGTGCTGGTTGTGCCCATGCGGCGCGCCTGGAGGGCTTTGGGGTTGGCTGGTGTGACGATACTGGCTGTGATCGCTTCCGGCGTATCGTAGGCGGGTATGCCGTGTATGACTCCTTTAGAGGTACCTTGGGGGGTGGCGACATAAGGAGACAGCTGGAAGTCCTGCGAGTCGATGTGAATTGCCGTGATAGCATTGTACTGGCCTGCCCTGGTTATACTGGGCGTACTCAGCACGAGAATGTTCTTTTCGGAGTTGAGGCGGAAGATGTCTGCCGATGCTTCGGCCGCAGAGATATTAGCAGCGGTAAGAATGGCGTCTCGAAGGTTGGCGGAGCCCGTTCGGGCAACGTTCATGCCACCGTGGGGCCGAAAAATAATCTTGATGTGCTCTCGGGGGCGAGGACGCAGGCGTGGGAGCGTGCGTGAGAGAGCGCGACCAGCAGGCGTGTTGACCTGCTTGTTAGAAGGGGTAGATTCACGAAAGGATTCCAGGGCCCGATTGCCGCGGCGCCGGTAGCATTCCAACCAGCCCTTTTCGGGAGTAATGTCCGTAGGCGAGATGTCCTCACCTTGCACTGTGACGGCGTCCATAGTCGATCGGGAGGAACCGGGCCTTGGCTGTCCCGACAAGCCGACAGCGTCGCAGGGGGGGAGTCGATGAAATCGAACAGGCGTTAGGCTTAGCCCAGGCGCCGCGTCGATGTAGACATTGCAACGTTCCCACGGTGCAACCGCTGGGGTGAGGCAGTTGAGGCTTGATAGATCTTCGGCGGGGTGTGCTAGGAGATTTCACACACACCTAAATTCGAGGGTAAGAGCAAACTACGCCACCAAGAAAGGATTTGGTGCGGAGCCCATGCGAGGCACGTCTTACTCCGAATGGCTCCCTGGTGGCCGCCCTCCTACAAAAGCAAGAAAAAAAATGGCTGCGTATCTGCTCCTTTCGTTGCAAAAGTCGACGAAAGACGATAGTCGACTGGCGCCCCTGGGAAGCAAATACCTCCCTTATCTTTCCGGCTCACCTCTCATGCTGTTCTTCTCCCGTCTCGTTCCTCCCAAGATAACACGCTAGAGGTTTGCTCAGGTCAATTTAAATTTACCGCATTCCACTGCTCCAATTGTCGGGTGCCTCGATGCAAGCGCTGCCGTACGACGGAGACGCGCGTGAATGGAGAAACCTTATAACAACGTTTATAGAACCACGTTGCCCTACTCGACGAGCGAACCAATCTAGTGGACCCTTTCGTTGCTGTCGACGATTGATTTTTTAAATGCCGCGAATGAGCACGGGCAAGAGCAGGCGACGGTTTTCTGCAGTTGATATAGAATTTCATTTGCTATCGCAAAAGCCAAGCATCCATGTATGGTTTATTAAAGGAAGACTGAAATATCATTCATTTATTGATTTACTGCCTTATATTTGTGTAATATCTTGTTCTTGTTCAACAATGTTGACAAGTATGAAAATTAACACCGGCAGTGTTGGCAGTGAGTGTATTTCGCGGTTTCTGTTTCACTTTGGCCGCGTGGCAGAATCGAGTCGGACAGACAGACAGACAGACAGACAGACAGACAGACAGACAGACAGACAGACAGACAGACAGACAGACATACAGACAGGCAGACAGACAGACAGACAGACAGACAGACAGACAGACAGACAGACAGACAGACAACAGACAGACCAAAATTTCTGCGTTTAAGTAGTCCAAGAAAGACAATCATCTTTAATAATGCAAAGACGATATGGAAGTACGAAGTCTTTTTTACGTTTCGCTTGGGGAAGCCGTGATCCCTTCGTCTTCACCGAATTTAGGCAGGCTTGAGTGCCCAATGAATTTCTAAAGGTGCCCACTTAACGAGGGCTCTGTTTCGTGCATCCTTGGGCAAAATTAGCATCAAAAGGTTTCCGCCCAGTCGTTTACTTCTTACAGGCTGAACATCCCCAGGTAACAGCCCAGGGTTTGAATATAAGGCTTCCCTTCCCCTAATTGTGAAGCCACATCCACCACCAACGTTCCACGTATGCAGGTCAGCTTTATTTATGAAACGAGCTACTTACGCCAAGCATTTCTTTATTCCACACTACTGGATTCCATTTAACGCGAAGCTTATGTGGCTAGGGTTGAAAACAAAATTTCACGTGTCTTTGAAGCCAAGGCTTTCGTAGGGCAAGGCTTTGAAAAGCGAATGCACCCGCCTGTGTGCTATAAGCACAAGGTCAGAATCAAAGTTGAACGCCCGCCTTTTATTACATTAATTTGAATTGAAAGCTGATACGGGGATTCCTTGCAAATGCATTTTGCGTAGAATTGTTAAAGGAGGTATGCAGACAAAAGACAAGTTTGTTTCATTAGAAAGACTGCTTTGAACCAATAACTCCGATACAAGTTTTATAGCAAGCTTCAGAAATATTTTGGTGATAATAAAACAAACACGTGAGACAAGACCTAGCCATTTTCCGGCGACTTTCCTATGACGTCACCGAAGCTCGTTTCTGCGACTGGCTGCCGCCCACCTACCCCATCGCTGAGACGTATGATTGGTCGATAGTAGTATGGCTATAAATCCATTTGATGAAACCTCTTGAACGATAACGTACCGTTACACACAGATAATGATGACTTACTACTGGCCCATATGACGTCATCCTGGCCATAACACTTTAGTGCGATATTTGAAAGCCTTTCGATACATCTGGTCTTTTTAGATTAAAAAATGTCGTCAGTGGCTGCCGTATACAGCTGATTGGAATACTCAATCCCAGTTTTCTCAAATTAAACAGTTGTATTTTGTCTTTGCATCCCCTTTAAAAATAGACATAAATTTCAACATTAAAAATTGATTTATACTTCAAGCTTGTACATCTCATTAGTGAAACAAACATGACGGAACCTTGAAGCGCTAGGACACAGGGACAAGTGAGTGGGACACACAAGGCACTCGCTAGTCCCACTCGCTTGTCCCTGTGTCCTAGCGCTTCAAGGTTCCATCATGTCATACCAACAGGCCCAAAGCAGCACCCTCATGAAATAAGCATGTTTAGTGACTTTGTTATTAATAGAGACAATTTTGAAGAACAGAGGAATCTATGTAGGTAACCGAGGTTTTAAAAGGTTCGATGGTGTGTCACCAGTATTTATTGTGTCTACGTTCACGCCGCCTCTTCGCCGGCGTTTGGAGGGCTTTCGAGTCTTGCTTGCCCGGCTTCTTGAGGAAGGATAATCACAGAATCACAGATAATCAATATGTGGGCAGCTAAGGTATTTAGGTACCTATACTTGAAAAGCGTGGATACGCAGTGGTTAAGAAAGACTAGAAGGCTAACGATGAAATACGGAAAGAACAGTGGGGAACCCAAAACAGCCAAGGTAACCAAAAAAGAGGCAAGGCAGATTGAAACGAACAAATGGAGGGAAAAAATGGAAGCTAAAACGTCGTTAGAGATGTACAGGGCTGAGAAGATGAACATCAGAAAGGAAAATTTCTACGATAATTCCCAGGGCATTGCTTTGCTTTTTGAGGCTAGAGCAGGTTGCCTGCGAACTAAGAGTTTTGTGGGGAAGTATTCACAAAATGATGGGGTATGCGTGGTCTGCGGAATAGAAACAGAAACTATGCGGCACATCGTGTTAGAATGTGAGGGTATCCATTCAAATCTACATGAAGGGAATATTGGGCTTTCAGAATCCCTAGGATTTAAGGGTATCACAGAAGAAGTTAACTTCAAGGCTGTCGAGGGGACGAAAAGAAGATAGAATGCTGGGGAATGAAAAGCAGAGAGGGGAATATGCCTAGGACAGTTACCACCTGTAAAGGAAAAAAAAAGTATTTTGTGCCTAATAAGCTTTTTGTGCCTGCCCTAAGCAGCGCTAGTATTGAACCAAAAGTGTAAAACATAGGTATATTAGTCCTTTTTGGTCAGATGACACGTCATCAGCCCGGTACAAAGGGGAACCAATAGAAATCATCATTATCACAGTCAGCGTGTAGGAGCTACCTCCAAGGCCGCATCTCGTGCATCGCCATGACGATCCTCGGCCAGAACCCTCCGAAGAAAAGGGTGTCGATTGTATGGACACCAGCTCACGCTTCCCTCTGCGGTAATGTCTTTGCTCATGAGACCTGCTCGAGGGTCTGACCAGCCGAGCGCCGCGAGAAAGTTGGCTTGAGGACAGCGATCCCTGTAACTTCATACCAGGAGGTGTACCCAATTCTACAGGCTCACCAGGCTTATGCTACCCGCTGGCCACCCCTCCCATCCAGCAACAGCAGAGGAGCGCTCCTGGCGTCTCCTCCAAACCAACACGTTCCCCCACCCGACCAAACTCCACTTATTCTGGCCAACAATAATACTACTCACAGTGCCAATTCTGCAACGCGCCCTGCACCTTGTATCACATGGTGTGGGAGTGCCAGCTTAACCCCTCACATTTCCCCCGATATCTAATCTCTCGATTGAGCAGTGGGAGGAAGTGCCTGGCCAGCTCTAGCCTCGAAGAGCAGCTTCGGCTGATCCACCGGGCTGAGGCGGCTGTACGCTCCAACGGGGTCCTGAACTGAGGAAACCGCCCCCTTGACTCCTCTCATTAAATAAAGTTTATTCTCTCTCTCTCTCTCTCTTGAGGCAGCGGTCTCGTCGTCAAGACAAGCGGCCGTTCTCCCATTTGTACTTCGCGCCTCTTCCCGGGTCGTAATTCGGAGACCGCTTGTAGTCTGGACACATTATTAGCTGGTCTTTCGCCTACACACAGTGGAATGGTTCATGACTGTTTATTCATACAATGGAGTGCTATAATTACTTATATTAAGACTATACATCACTTGCAAGTTTTTGGAAATATCTATTTTAGCGCTGTCTTTATTAGGGACAGGGAAAGAAGACAAAGGGTACTTGATTTAAGCTGAAGAACAAAATGACTGTAGCGCTCTAGTATCACCTCATGCAATTGTGGCCATATTGTTTTCACTTGCATCCTATTGTGTTCCAGATAGCTCTTGTTCGTGATAGCACATTGAGTTCACAGGTGTCTCAATTAAATTCATGCAGACGGGCCCCCATGGTACAGAGCGCGATAGATAACTCCGGGAATGAATCCAATCTATTGTGTAGGTCAGCAACGAGCTTTCATTACGAGGTTACGATTTACCGCCGAAAATAGATGAAACGCAGTTCAAAATTAAAAAAAACAATAAAAACTCAGGTTGGAGTAATCCATCTTATAAACTAACAGTGTGACAGCTTGCGTCGAAGCAATTGACATGGAAAGAAAGTTCCGGCACAACGTCACGTAACTCTATCACTTCTCACCCTCTCTCTGAAGCCCTTCTGATCCACGCTTGCTCTTTCAATGAGAATACATTGGAAGTATTTGCGTTAAGCTAGGAGTTCTGCTCGCTCAGTTAGATGAACACTGACCACGTGTTTGCGCTGAAAGTTTAATTGGAGTTTTTAAGGGGATAACGGCAGTCCTTAACACCGCAGTTAATGTGTTTGGTGAAAGTGGTGTTGCTAGGATTAGAGGGGTGATGTTGTTTTTTGGCGTAGATTAACTGGCTTAGAAGTTAGGGGCGTTATAAAAGTGTCCACCTAGCTTAGATGAGCGGATTTTTGTTGTACGATTTTCCCCGAAGAATCCCTCGTGTTAATGTTTACGAGACCAACTCTATTCAAACTGTTCATATATAGGGAATTCCCAGAATGCCTAATTCTAACGGAGTATTACGAACCTAGGTATTACTAAGGCAGATAACTTCTAGTAAAGCAAAAGAATCGAGTGATTTGTCAAAATTGTAACGTTTGGCACAATTTTTTTGTGGCTGCCTAATAAAAAATGGCCAATTACGGCATCATATGTTTTCCCTAGGTTTTCAGCATACTATGTGTGAAAAAAACCCCGCTTCGGCATCTAGTGACGCCCATGAAAAGAGACGCAAAACTTGGCATCCATTTCAGCAAGCGCCGTGCTCTTTTTAATGGACAAAGCAAAAGGCTGCACCACGTGCTGCGTGCTGCGTGCTTCACGTCTATTCCTTCCTGATCGTCCTCTTCGTTGCGAAGTTCAAATACAATTTACAGCATTCCGCCTATAAAATTCCCAAGGACTATGATGCGGCGTTTGCGGCCGTCATATAGTAGTAGAATGTTTTAAATGCAGAGCATTTAAGTAACTCACGATGTCACCCGCGTTGGCGTCCGTAGTCCGCACGCTCACTGCGCATGCACGTCGAGTCGAGGCGATAGCGAACACTGTCTCGCGAGGGCATTGGATGTATTCGAACACTCTCACGCGAGGGGATTGGATTGGATTCATTGGATTGGATTCGATTGGATTGGCTTGGATTGGATTGGCTTGGCTTGGCTTGGCTTGGGTTGGATTTGGATTGGATTGGATTAAAGTGGATTGTGTTGGATTGTGTTGCGTCATATCCGCGGCACGTTGCGTCATAGCCGCGGCCGACGCGCTGGGGCCGGCGCATGTGCAGTACTCTCTCTTCCGCGATTTCCTCTCCTTCGGGCGCGCTGCGCATATAACCGGTGTGCCGTTCTCGGCGAAGCAACATCGCGCTGGCTCAAACACCTAGCCACGCCGCTAGATCCACGCCGCTTACAAGTACGCAACAACGTCGTCGACTGGGACCGGCTTACGCAGTCCCCTCAACGTATATAAGCGGCGGAGCGCGCGTTCGGAATTCAGTCAAGGGCGTTTGCTTGCTTGGCTTTCGCTTGACGTGACGCTTTGCTTGACTCAGTAGATGCGACGCATTTACTCGAGTTCCCACCGGGGGGGTTAGATGCGACTGCATCTCATTCACTCGCCTTGTCCATGCAGCGTCGTCGGCGTTGTTGTCGTCCGACCCTCCCCCTACACTATAAAAAAAATTGGGCCCATCTCCCCGCGAGGGGGGACTCGAGTAAATGCGTCGCATAGGGGGTGGGTGTATTGCGTTAACGTTTAGTGTTTGGGGAGGTTGCTGGTAGTGACTGCGTTGTATCAGCAGCTTCTTGACGTAGTTTGAATGAGTCAAGATATAAGGCACGTTCGTAGCCTCCCACTCTGTGTCGGCTTTGAGGCGCAGTGGGTAGAGCACCATGTACATTGCGTTCCACCCGCAGGGCCGAGGGATGGAAACCAGGCGCCGGATAGTATTTTTTTTTATATAGCGTAGGGGGAGGGGTGCGGACTACGACTACGGACGTCAACGCGGGTGACATCGTGAGTTACTGAAATGCTCTGCATTTAAAAAATAATAGTTAGCGGCGCCCGGTTTCGATTCCACGACCCTGTGGGCGGAAGGCGAGGTACATGGTGCTCTTCCCACTGCGCCACAAAACCGAGACAGAATCCAATGCTACGAACGCGCCTTATATCTTTGACTCATTCAAACTACGTCAAGATGCTACGCCTACAACGCATCATGGGGCAATAATTAACACTTGAAATAAAAGAAAAGAAGCTCCCACTTACAGCAACAATGACGGAACAAAGGTCGTCGCGACAGCGAAGCCCCAAGCATACCACCTAGACAGATTGGCCGAGATTGGCCAATAAAACATAATAATAATCATAAAACATAATAATCATACGCGTTCCCGACACGTTTCACGCGATTTCAGAATCAATCCAACGGAAACACCAAGTCAACCCCCCGATGCGTCGCATCTACACAGGTTCCTCCCCTCGCGGGGAGGTGAGCGTAATATTTAGCAGTGCCGTACTCTATTACCATGTGTTAAGAACACATATCTCTGTTTTTATTGCGGAAGTTTTTCAGCGAAAGTAATCATTTTGCATTTCCATAATACCGTGTATAGAAAACTTTTCCCGACGGAATCTTGATGCAAATGGTTTTGTTGTGTTAACACTGCACCCTGCCTAAGGCGGTACGATTATACACATATGGCGTTTTCAAAGGGTGGAGACACAATTTTTACATTAAGGTAAAGCTACATGACTGATATAAAAATGAGTATGAATGTCTTGATGTGGTCGGAAGAGATCAATTGATGCTATTTCTCCTCAAATTGCTATATAGTTGGTCGAAGTGTTGGCGTTACAAAGATGTGCAAAGCGAGGAAGTGAAGGCTTATTTAGGGTCAGGGTCTAACGCCACCCGACCTTCCTCGAGGGACGGCGGACGTCAAGTGGTTGATTTGAGTGGCAGACAGATGGGCTATTTGGTCAGTAGACCACTTCGTTGTGTAATTTGCACAAAAGCCACGATAAGGTAAGCACACACTGGCTCACGTTGTCAACATGAACAAAAAGAAGCACGGAGTTGCATAAACGCAGAAATTGTGTTCTAGTAAATGACAACTGAGCTCCGCAAACTATGAATGTCGTCACTCGTAGCTGGCGGCAGAACAATGGTCTTTAAAACTGCCCGTGATCGGTGCCATTTGTTATTTATCTATTTTACAATGCAGAGAGCGCCGTAAGTGGTTCGACGCCTTTAAGGACACTGGGATACCTGGACCACCAATTGACAGTCTTATCAATGGAAATTCCGACGCCTTCTTTAAGCCGGTACGTTCAAAAGAAATCTTCTTACATCTTACACGCTTTGTATGTCTACCCAGCCCGGTGGCTTAGTGGCTAAGTCGTGGTGCTGAGCCAAAAAAAGCGGGTTTGATCCCGTCCGGGGTGGGTTGAGATTTCGGCGCATGTTAAAGGTCCCCAGGGTGTCAAAGCTTATCCCAACTCCTCCAATACGGCCCTCTTTATAGCCCAGTAGTACTGTCGGAGTGTTAAACACCGATTATGGTGTTTAACCCTCCTAGGCTACACCGACACGATCTACTATGTCAGTTTGTATGCGTGAGTATTCTTTCGAGTACCCTACCAAAAAAACGGTGTAACTTTTAGGAGAACACTTTCTATTGACAAACTAAATGAATAATTGTTCGAGCTAGGACGTGTAACAGTTACAATAGTGGAGATGTAAATGACTGGTGCCTTAGAATTGATTGACAAACTGGCCTGCATAGAGAAGTGCTAGCGCTCCATTGGTGTACGCAAGGCACGCATTTAAAAATTTGCATGTTTTATGCACCGAAGGTACAACTGGGGTATGAGGCTCGCAGTTGTACGGGTCTCTGGATTAATTCAGACCGCCTTGGCGTCTTTTACGTGGGGCGAGATCTCGATACAGGTGTGTTTTTGTTTCGTCTCAACCGCAACTACGAAAAAAAAGGGAACCGCGGCCAGTTACGTTCAGGCGTCTTCGGAAAGCCTTAGCCACTGAGCCATCGCGGCGGGTCATGTGGCCTTCGAAGTTCCACAAAACCCTGCTTACATCGCCATGTTAAAACGTCGTTCCAGCAAGTGCGTTTGTGTGTAGCTGTGAAGACAACCTAAATGTGGCTCGGCGTAGAGCACAGCGGCTGGATAAGATGCTTGGGATATGGAGACAATCCTCAGAAGTCCTTTACCATTCCTTTACTTGGTGTTTGCGAGAAAAGATTTACAAAATAATTGTGTTCCGTTAGCTGAAGAGTGGCAAGATACAAAAGCAGGCGAAGCAAAAAATGCAACTCTCGGCGCTAGTAAAAAACCGAAGCGACCACAACAGCGATAGGTCCAGTGGAAGACCGTTTATGGTAAAGTAGGTGTAGCGCCCAGTGATGTCTGGGATTTCGAATGTGATAATGGGTATAACAGTGACTAAAGTTGTTTCTTATTAGTCATTATTTCTTTCTCATTGAAATTGTGCACAATTAAGAATTCCGCTCCTCTGTCAATACACGGGCATTTAGGGGTGGGCGCACGGTTACAGAAAACATGGGTTTTACTGAAACTATCTTGAAACAAACTGCGGAAGGCTGGTCTGTTGAAACACCTGCATACGCACGGGAGGTTTGTCATCAGCCTGGTATGAATGATAAATATCACTCAGAATTGCATAACATACCATACCATAACATAAAATACCCTAACATAACCTAATAAAACAACACAAAACAAAACAAAACAAAACAAAAACAAAAACATAACAAAACATAGCAAAACATAACACAACATAACATAACATACCATACCCTAACATAACCTAAAGCGGAGAGACGCTTTATGGTAAATGTCTGTGAAAAGTTTCCATTCGGAACAGTTTATCCTGCAGTTTTTGACCGTACAGTAAAGCTACACATATTTACCTTCCCTTTTCAAAGAAAGCTGGGAGAAGCGCCAAAGCTCTGTGACATCAAAACTGCGTCAAAAAATTTCGCTTAAATATCACATGCACCTCCGGTGAAAGTGCATCCAATCAATAACGAGACCTTCAAAGACCCCAATCGCACACCAAGAGCGAACCAATGGGGCGATTTTTCGCCCACTTAGTAAAAGCAGCTGCGACCGATCTCAATGTATGCCTTTACGTGGTTTACGAGACAACGTTATATAGTATTGTACTCCTTCTTCATGCTCGATGCGTAAAATGTCTTACCTAGAACCGGTCTTTTTTCGAGATTTTCAAGTAACCGTATTGTCAATATAGAAGCTCGTCTTCACCCACGCGCCGTGTGTCCGGAGATCTTATTAGAGCTTTTCCATCTACCTATGGGTCTATCGGAAGTGCTTTAGCATTCTCACAGGATTCCATGGATTCCACTCAGAAGCCTTCGCTTTCAAAAATTATCTCGGTCTCCCGTCAGGGTGTAAAGTTTCGGAAATGCATTTGCTCTCGTTATGCTTTACTGAAAATGCCGCTTCTCTACACAATTGGGGTTGCACTCATCATGTACATCGCGCTGTAATGTAAGCTGTGCCCCAAATACGTCCCTCTTTCGACGTCAGGGCTCAATTTTTTTTCTTTATTGCCTTCTTTGACAGGATGACAAAACAAAACAGACGTAACTGATGATGTGTACACTAATACTCAATACAAACACTCGAACTGAAGCCATTCTTGGGCAGGCGGAGTGATTTCAATATTTTTTATTTACCAACGATGCTTCAATTGTGTTAGCCACTCTGGTTTAGAGGGCTGAAGTTTCTGTATCTGCACAAAAGAACGTATTGACTCTTTGAAGTACTGTTGTATGAGTCTGGCATCTGGGTCGGAGTAGCGTACCGCCATCCTGTTTCTACAGATGCTATGTAGTCCATACAGCATAATTGTGTCAAGCGGCACACCGTCCTCATTCTCAACATTCAGAAATCTAATACCCTAAGCATCCACAGGCAAATCTTTTTTGAGTGTTCGCTGGAGGATGTCCCAAAAGAACACCGCTCCCCAACAGTCCAAGAACACGTGTAACGTGTTTCATAGCCTCGAAAAACTACATCGCAACTGAAACAATCCATTTTTCATTTGGCACGTATAGCCAAATATTTCCAGGAGCTCAACTTTTTTCGCTTGTTTTATTTTTATTTGTTTTTAGAATATTACGTTCGCTTCCCTTGGTTTTATTTTGTTTTTGTTGCACAGTGCAGGGATGTATGCATGCCCCCAATAAACGTAGCGGCTTCTTGGGATAACATTTTTTAAAGACGATAGTCTTTCTTGGGACACCTAAACCTGGAAATTTTGGTCTGTCCGTCTGTCTGTCTGTAACTCGATTCAGCCACCCGTCCAAATAGAATGGTTACTGCGCCATAGTCTTATATACTCACAGCCAAATGCAAACGTCTATGCCCGGTTTATATGTTTATACTCGTCAACTTTGTTGAACAAGAACAAGACATTACGCAAGTATAAGAGAGGAAAATTAGTACACAAGGGATATTTACAGTGTTCTCTTATTGAAAAATTTATGGATACTTGGTTTTTCGACAGCAAGTGATATTCTACATCTACTGCAGAAAACCGCCGCCTGATGTTGCCCACGCCACCTCCTGGCGGCATATGAAAAATCACGCGGAAACAGCAACTAAAGGTACCACTAGCTAGGTTCCGCGTTCTCCTTGAAACGCACGTGGAGCACGGCAACGCGGTTCTATAAACCTTTAGGTCGGCCGCCTCGATTGACGCGCATCTCCGCCGTACTGCAGCGCTGGCATAGTGGAACCCGGCCTGTAGCAGTGGAACGCGGTAAATTGAAATCGCCTTGAGCAAATCTTTAGTGTGTTTACCTTGGGATGAGAGCGACGGTACAGGGAAAGCATGAGAGGTGAGCGGGAAAGCAAAGGAGGTCATTTCCTTGGGAAGTGTGTACAAAGACGATCGTCTTTTGACGACATTTGCAACGAAAGGAGCAGATACGTGGGCAGTTTTTTTCTTGCTAGTTCTGTCGTTCAGCCCCGCTCAAGCTTTTGCAGCTGCGTTGGCTAATTGAAATTCTTTCGCTTTTCAGACGCAGATTGAAAGCATAAACAGGTGGCTCAAACAGTACGGGGATGTTTTCGGGTGAGTTCAAATATTTCTGAGATTTATTTCCTCATATTTTCAGAGGAACTTGGCCGGGAAAAGGGTTTTGGAAGGAATGATGGCTAGAGGGTCGAGTGGCGGCAGACGTCCCTACTCCGGAGAAAGGCGACAGAATCCCGCCGAGGTGGCTCAGTGGCTGAGGCGCTGCGCTGCTGAGCACGAGGTTGTGGGTTCGATTCCCGGCCGCGGCGGCTGCTTTTCTGATGGAGGCGAAAAGCAAAAAGGCCCTTGTGTTCGAGATTTCGGGGCAAGTTAAAGATACCCAGGTGGTCAAAACTAATCCGGAGCCGTCCACTACGGCGCGCCTCATCGCCTGCGTTGTGTCAGCGCGTTCAACCCTGCAATCAATCAATCAATCAGGGAGGCAAAGAATGCGCGCAGTGTTTCCGCTACCTCGCGTCGTGAATAACCGGAGGCGTTGAATTTTTTTCGGCGGCCATAACTGAAGGAAGTACTGGAACGTGGTTCCAATCAACACTGTTATTTGCACGCTTCTTGAGCACATTTAGTTTCAGTATGCATTGCAATGAGTTTACTTTGTTAACCCTCTGTGAATAAATTATCAATGGTCGTTAATAAATTATCAATAAATTATCAATTGCGGTGGTCGTAGACCTTGCCTTTCTGGGGTTTGCAGAATAGCTCAACGCTACCACTGTATACGACCTTGAAATGACATTAGGTTTACGGGCGCCAATAGGGCCAAAGCGCATCGATTTCAGTTACTCAGAAGTTAGGCTTAGGCGTTGGAGAAGTCACACATGTGTTTTTTTTAAACAAATGCCATCATGATTCTGAGACGGCACCCCCAACTTCTATATAGACTCATGGAACACGATAATTCAGCGGGCTGCATAACCACCCGCCAGGCGGCGGTCACCGAGTAGCCAGGTCTCTAAATAAGTGTTGTCGGTGCCATCTCACGACCGCACGCTTCCAGAAAGAGGTGGGTTAACTACAAAAAGAAAAAAAAAACGGACTATTCGCACCAACCTGAAAGTTTTGTGTAACAACAGCATACATTTCTGCTTCACACAGCGTCATCTATGGGGCCATTTCACAATAGCGCTACTCCATCTGAGCGTGGACTACAATGCTGTACAGTACGCACTCAGTACTAACGAAACTAGCACGGAATTTCTATAGTATCACCCCCTCAGTGCATAATTTCTATGTATCTCAGCGACTCATTGATTTCTTGGCCCATCCATCACCCTCCTCAGCGGGTGGCAGTGTCTGTGGCAGCGAGATGCGACCGCATGCTATCCGCTTCTAATGCGTTGTTCGAAGTGCCACCGTGGTCATGGGCTGTTATCTGGGTACTTATACACCTTTGCTACAGTGACAAGAACAGCAGGGAATCCGACAAAGGACAGGCCAAACGTTGTGCTCTAAAGTCTTACGACATACATCGGCTCTCGCAGCCACACTGGCAGTAGATACAATGAGAACGTTTTCGAATGGGTACCAGTTGATGATTTAGGGCCCAAAACGTGGCGTTAGGACTAGAATCTTATTTTGAAGATTAACATGAGGGGACCGTGCTCCGACTTAAGGCTTGATGAACATTGTCATACTCAAAATTCTTTGAGCTTCGGTTTCCGGTTGACGAAGTCAGAACTCCAAATTTGACATCATTCGTAACGTTGGCCTGTCCCCTGCCGACGTTGTCCTCTCCCTTTCACACGTCCGGAATCCGCTGTACTGAGGTACATTCAGATAAACACCGCCTACCCCGTGTGCTTTTAGTACACCGATTCCACCGATTACGGGCGACAAAATAGTGTTTGAGTCGCCAGACCACAAAGTGTCCAGCGACCAAGAAGTGTCCCGTGTTACGTTCAGCAAAAGCGAAACGCTCGCGCGCCGAGCAACGCGAATGAACTTCGCAGTGCTATCCAACCTCGCCTGCGTGGGAGAGAGAGAGAGAGAACAGACATTGTGTCAGCCCTTTTAAAAGGAATGCACCGTGCAGAACCGTTCGGTATCTCTGTCCCATCAGACGGCGGTCAGGAACCCGTGGTCCCTGGCGGTCCTCTGCCAGTTGGATGACAGGAGCGTGTATCAAGGGAAGATTGCTGAGCAATGCGGCCTCCCACTAATCACTACTTCTTATATGTATTGCTTGCCTGCGAGGCGCTTGATGACATGACGCGTCCTCTTTCTTCGTCGCTGCTTTTTTTTATCTCAACAACTCCGAGCTAAAGATCTCATTCGTATTATATTGCATATTTACACCCTTTACTGTATTATCAGTATTGGAAATCGGCCGCAAAGAGTGACACATTGTTTAGGATTTCAGCCTGTAATACTTACGCAGAAATAATTACTTAGTTACTTATTTTACAATATCTTATAGCTACTAGGAGCATTGAATAAGGGACGTGGTAAATACAAAACTACCGACGAAAGCCTCAGAGCAAAATCACACTTACATGACAATGTTGTAACCACAGCCAAGAGTGCATGGGCAATATTACAGACGATGCGAACACTTCAACACGCGATACCACACACAAAAACAAAACGAAGATTTTTAAAATTTAATGCAAAAATGGTGCTTATAACTCATTAAGTGTATTTTGTTCTATGCAAATGAGAAACAAACACAATCAAAAACAATACAAGGCACACAATGTGACAGGCTTGCAGATGTTTTCCGCGTCATTAATATAAAAAATATCAACACATGTTGCCGACATATTTTAGTGATACCTATGGAAGCAATGGTACCTGAAAGATCACTCCATGTTGCAATGGCCTGATGCAGTGCTGACAAATTAGAGGGACCCTGCAACACTTTCTTCTACTTTTTTTGAAATCTCAATGCTTGCAGAACGTATTCACCTGACACACCCAGTACTTAAATTAGGCGACCGTAAAGTACCTCAGCCAAGAATTACTGCTCTATGCGCATCAGATAACTTGCAAACTCGCTCTAAAATTTTTTTTTCTTTGCTGGTCTTGACGTTCTTTGACCGCTCGAATTACGTCACTAAGGCCATGTAGCGGCTGTTGCAGCAGTGAACGCTTTTGAATAGCAAAAAAGCAAAAAAAAAACAAAGCAGAAAACTTTGCCTCCCCGAAGCAGTATTTTCGTTACTGTTGAGTGTGATCAATCACCTGTCAGTTGATGTTTCGCCGCACAAAACGTTTCCCTACTGCTCGAGCGACAGGTCTCCGCAGCCCGTGGCCTCGTCGACATCAGCAACCGAAGAACAGAAATACTGCTTACGAACTTGAGCCCGGAACACCAGCATTTATCTCACAGAACAGCAGTTGCATATCTGGACGCAGTAAGCGACGAAGAAAGGAGTCTTGTTTTGGGAGTCTTGTACACACACAAGGACAAAGTTGCCAAAATTGACGTAAACCCTGACCTGCCAATGCTGCAACAGCCACAGCTTCGCGATGTTCTCGATTCGTATGACAACTGCTTTGCTGTAACGTCTAAAGTACACCAAACAACCATCACTAAGCATCGCATCATCACCGACGAAGACGAGCGACCCATTCCCCAACACCCTCACAGAGTTTCAAGGAGAGAACGCGAGGCTATTCGTCACCAAGTGAAATAAATGCTCCGAGACGACGTCATTCAGCCGTCGACGAGTCCTCGGGAAACGGTACTCTTCGTTTTGCGTAGACTACCGGAAGCTTAACAAAGTATCGGAGAAAGACGCCTTTACTTTGCCGCGTATTGATGACTCGTTGGATTGGTTGCGCCGTGCTAGATTTTTCTCACCTAATATGCGCAGCGGTTCTTGGCAAATTGAAGATGAACGAGACCGCAAAAAAAAAACAGCTTTCGTTACTCCGGACGGCCTCTACGAATTTAAGGTCCGGCCGTTTGGTTTGTGCTCCACCCCCAACACTTTTCAGCTGATGATGGACACTGTTCTATCTGTACTAAAGTGGCAGACGTGCCTTGTATATTTGGACGACGTGGTAGTGTTTTCCAGAACGTTCGAAGAGCACTTAGTGCGTCTGAGAGCAGTTCTTGAGGCCAACCGATCCGCCCAACTGTCCTTGAAACCAGGGAAGTGCCACTTTGGTTACGAAAAGCTGAAGTTTTTGGACCACCTGGTCACCTTCCAAGGCGTCCGCCCTGACCCCGACAAGACGGGTGCTGTCGCCGCTTTCCCAACACCAAGCGACGAAAACGCCGTACGCCGTTTTCTCTGCCTCTGCGCGTACTGTCGCCGCTTTGTAAAGCACTTTTCCGACATAGCGGAGCCGTTACCTCGCCTAACAAAGAATGACGTTCAGTTCAGTTGGGGTTCAAAAGAGTGTGCCGTGTTCGACAAACTGAAAAGTCGGCTGCAAAGTCCACCTGTGCTCGGCCACTTTGACGAGGACGCTGACACTGAAGTGCATACTGATGCAAGCAACATCGGGTTAGATGCTGTACTTGTATAGTGGCAGGATGGTGTAGAGCGGGTTATCGTTTATGCGAGCCGTACTCTGTCATGCGCCGAAGCCAACTACTCTACAACCGAGAAGGAATGCTTGGCTGTCGTGTGGGCCGTCACCAAATTTCGGCCATATCTATATGGACGACATTTCAAGGTGGCTACTGACCATCACCATCTGTGCTGGTTGGCCAACTTGAAAGACCCTTCTGGACGCCTCGCTCGCTGGACTCTCAGGCTACAGGAGCTCGACGTCAGTGTCGTCTACAAGTCCGGCCGTAAACACACCGACGGAGACTGTCTCTCCAGCGCCCCAGTCGATAAAATCTCTACCGAGGAAGATGACAATGGCGGCTTTCTTGGAGCCGTCACTCCTTCTGACATTGCTTAAGACCAATGAAATGACCCGGAGCTTCGCCCTGTCATCGATTACCTCGAAGATTGTGCCTCTCAGCTACCCCGGTCTTTCGCACGCGGCCGTACATCATTTGTCTGCGTAACATCATCTTGTGATCATCATCATCAGCATCAGCCTGTCTACGCCAACTGCAGGACAAAGGCCTCTCCCAATAATCTCCAATTACCCCGGTCCTGTGCTAACTACGACCAATTTATCCCCGCAAACTTCTTGATCTCATCCACCCATCTACCTTTCTGGCGACCCCTGCAGAACATCCTGTATAAAAGAAATTTCGATACCACGGAAACAACATACTTGCTCGTTCCACCAAGAAAACTACGTGCAGAAATTCTGCAGGCCTGTCACGATGAACCGTCTTCTGGACATCTCGGCTTCGCCTGTACCTTAGCTCGCATACATCAGCAGTACTACTGGCCGAAATTTGCGGTTGATGTCAAGCACTACGTACAAACTTGCGGGGACTGCCAGAGGCGTTTAACGCCGCCCGAAAATCCCGCCGGTCTACTCCAACCGGTTGACCCTCCAAAATTACCGTTTCAGTAGATCAATATGGATCTTCTGGGGCCTTTTCCTTTGTCATACTCCGGCCATATATGGATCGTCGTCGCTACGGACTACTTAACGCGTTGCTGTGAAACAAAGGCCCTTCCCCGAAGCAAGGCCACAGAAGTCGCCATGTTCTTTATCGAGAACATCATACTTCGTCACGCTGCCCCGACAGTAGTTATCACGGACAGGGTAGCTGCGTTCACAGCAGAATTCCTTAAAGAAGTGTTACATCTAGGCTGCATTTTTGAGGATGGTTTTAAGTAGCAAGCGCAGGTCGTTACCGTAGTATTTATTTATATTGGAAGAAAGATCAGAGACGTAAGTCTTGAAACAGTTTCGTTAGTTACGCCAGCCTGAAGGATGATTGGTTAGCATTGCATACACCGCCACTTCTGAAGTGACTTGTCGAACCATGAATTTGTCCAGTCGTTCGATAGGGTAATCAAATGAACGGATTTGTCAAGCAGCCCTAGCATCTGATCTGTAAACAGGAGCCCGATGTCGTTTACCCACGCGGATAAGAACGAAGAGATGAATGGAAGATTTAAAAAATCTCCAAAATCAACATTCATAGCATCTTAATTTCTGGTATTATAATATCGAGTTTTTCAGATGTAGAGGCAGCGCGTGCTACAGGAATGTCAAGGAGTAACGGCAGTATGTTATGACCCCTGCACCTAATGTATAAAATGCTATTGACAGGGTTAGGAGCGGTGGCAAGGATTAAATCTAGTACATTTGTACTACGCGTGGGTTGATTTACAACCTAAAATAAATAAAAGTGTAATAAAATTTGAGGTATTCGGTTGACTCTGAATATAAAAATGATAGGTGTGTCTAATCGATTTGGGGCTATTTAAAGAACCGGAAAGGTAAATGCCGTCGCGAGGGTAATTGTGAGTGGCGTTAGGTAAACGTTTGCGGAGTTTATCAACAAAGGATCCATGGTTGTCTGGTGGACGATATCACACTTCGATTAAAGCCTTAGTTGACAGCATGTCACAAGCAACCCAGACTATTTTAAGCAGACTGTTGGTATCAGTAGCAAATAATGAAAGTGCTTGTTTGACTCCAAGACGTACGCCGCCATCCCTTCTTTCCGTCCTTTCCTTCCGAAAGATGTAAGTATTGTTGCCAAAATGTAGTTCGTTATCTGTAATGACAGGGGAAAGTGAAGTTCAAGTTACTGCCATGATACTCGGAGTTGTGAACATTAAGAAACGAAGCAACCTTCTCGCGCTTGGCATGTAGCTGCAAATATTTGTGAAAGAGACATCCAATGCTAATGGTTGAGGGGCTGGTTTGGTGTTGTTAGAACATGGGTTATAGATAATGTGATGCTGAGTTTTGTGCTCCAGCTATGTGGGTGCTTCCGCCACACCGCCAGTTGCTCCTTCATACCCATAAGTAATCTCATCAATACGCAACCTGTCAACGCTAAGTTTGTACACAACGTTCTTCTGTTCTGCAAATCACGTAGCTTATTTCTTTCGGCCTGTGTTTGGTGTAAAAAATCTTCTCGGACCTCAAAATAAGTATTTCTGAACAGTTTGCCCGTTTAAACTTTGCGCTGCTTTTCTTGAAAATTGCAAATGTAACAATAACGAGCCTACATTTGTCAGCGTGATATTTGCTTAAGCGATGCAATTTGGGACGGTGCATCCGACAATTTGAGATGTTTTGAACACAGATCTATTACGTATATTTCTGAGTCTGCTTTTGAATGTAATTCAATGTCAGGAACACCAAAGGGAAGCAGGTTGGAACGCCGCATTCTGTTTTCAGTATTTTGAAAGCGCAAATCAGTTTTCTTTAAGTGATTACTGACACTTACCGGGGCCGATAAAGATGTCTCTTTAATTTACTTATTTCACAACACCTTACAATTTCCTATATTTTAAAAGGGGGTGTAATTATGGACCGTGATGTTTAACTCTTCGAAACAGTTAAAAAAGAAGCCCGCATACTCACATCCTTAAGTTCTGCCGGCACCAATTTTGGGCCGTTATTATTCGACCGGCCACGTCTTCTGCACACCCGAATACCGAAGTTGCACGATTCTAACGCACACCGTATTGCTAAAAGTAGCATTCAAATTTGTGTGCACTTTATAATTGAGGTTAAAACCAAATCGGCTTCAAAACGGCAAGCAGCGATGTGACAGACACTAAGTATTTCCGAAATCAAACTCAATGTAATCCAAAACAATGCTCGAGCATCACGTGGGCAAATTTTGGGTTAACCTATTTGTTAATGAGCATTGTAGCCACGTCTTTCACATTATTCTTCTGCTGCATTTAGCACATCGTATTAGTCGTTATGGCATAGAAGAGGTACCACTATGAAGCGTCCATTAAGCGCAAAGTAATTCTGCTTTGCGACAGTGAGGGGCTCAGGGCAGAATCAGGCACACTGGGTGCCCCAGAGACACGTGTGCTTGACTGACGTAAACAAAACAGTGGCATGTCGTCAAGCATGGCTTCACCGGCAATCAGCGAGGACGTTTTTTAGAACTTCTAAGCATCCAGTTCCAGTCCTAAAATAGTAGCCAATAAACCAATAGCCCGTAACGTCCAAAATTACGAAGGTCAAGACACTTGACATTGAAAGCACTTTTACTGTTTTAGTGGCACCAGGACCTGGATATGATGGTGTATGAAGCCCAAAAGATTTTGATGCCACAGTTCCATGCGTAAAATAAACTGTCTTCGGTCTGGTACAATGCTTCATGTCCTCTACATCTCCGCGGTAGAATAGGCGTCAAAATATTTTTAGCAATTTGCTGGAGTAAAGTTGCCTGCGCGTTACAGTCGGGGACGCGTTACAATTCAGAGAGAGAGAGAGAGAGAAAGAGTGCTCCGGGATAGCCGTGCTGCTCATGCGCGAGGATTGCATTAGATTTTGATTGGACTGATTGAAATGGATTGGATTTTTTGGATAAAACTGAATTCTATTTGATTGTATGGGATTGGATTTGAAATCGTTTTAGCGGCAGTAAGCACTCTTACGGATGATTTACGGTCAGAACGATCCCCGGCGCTTCCCCACTCGTCATGATTCACTTAGTGGAGATGCGTGAATTTTTTGTGACGAAATCACAACAGTAGTACGCATCAGAGTAAAGCGGAAATTAGATGCAAAATGTGATGGTAGGCCTGAACTCTTCCAAGCAGCCCAGTCAGGGGCAATTTTTTTTTGTAAAGGCTTTGAAGCATCCGCCATATGCGGGATTTTTTTTATGGGTCTCTTTTATTTATCCTTTTCGATACCTCAGAGGAGCTGAAGTGCAGACCCGTGTTTTTGGCGGTATTAATCCTACTGCAAGATCAGCTTCAAAATGCCCATCAGCATGCGAAGAACCATTGTGGGCAGGCTAATTGAACAGACCACCACCTGGTTTAATGCTTCAAGCCCGCCCCCGGAACACTATAATTGGTGAGATGAGGTGAAAAAAAAGCCGCGGGAACACTTTTCGGGACGACCTTTGGCGGTTGGGCTTTGAAAACAGCGCAGTGTTTTGACATCCGCGCAAAACGGCTGAGTAGCAGGATAGATGTATATCGCTCAAAATTAGGAGGAGAAAAACACAAAATTTAAAACGTGCAGGACCGATGATATCCGCTTTGATTTACGAGGAACAAACAAACAAAAATAAAACCCTCAGGCGGGAAACAAAGCGGGAAGCCCGCATCACCCGTACTGTTCGTTTTTGTTTTGTTGCGCGTCTGTTCATCGTAAATGTGAGCGTTGTGCACTTTGGAAAGTCCCCATAACAACTAGAGCAGCGTTATGCTCTGCTACGGTCCTACGGTACTGCTACGGTCCAATGTCCTACGGTCTCAATGGAATGAAGGCCAAAATGTACGATTTTCATTACGTAGGTACCGGTTGCTAGGTAAACCATGTATTGAGTTCGAAAGAAAAGTGTGAGAAAACTCTCCTTTTATCTTAAAATTTTGCGTGTTTTGTCTTCTGCGTTCACCATCTATGACCACCTCACGCTTTTCCTTTTACTTACGCTCATCCCATGCCGAGTGCAGTGAAAGTTTCCTCAAATCAATATTTTTATACTTCCGGGTTTGCAGTGCTCGCGGGAGACCTATTTAGAAAGTATTCTGTATTTTCAGGGGTTCTACATTTGATCAACACAAACCAAAATATTTTAATTAGGTACTCTCGCTGTTGTTTCCCGTAAACGTTTTTAAACAGATGGTTTTTTGGCTACCTCAACGTAAAAACAATTAATCTGTCTGTCATCTCCTCCTCGATTTATCCGCACATCCATATAAGTTCCTGAACGAGAAGGTTTTTCAGGCAAAACTTTTTCAAACAACTAAATATTGAAACGTGCTTCGTCAACATTATTAAGCCCAAAGAAAACATTACGCACATTTGAGGCAAACACTCAAGACATAAGTGTAGTTCCAATGTTCTTTTCAAATAAAATATATGGTTGCTTTATTGTTGCAATAGCCAAACAAACAAATACGCCGTTGAAAAAGAATGTTTTTGGCGAAACAAATGCAAAAAGCGCTCGCGCCGGACTATGGACCCTCAGGCGATTATTATAAGTAGTCCAACCGTAAAAAAAGTACATATAGATGGCGCGCCAGCACTAGAACGCGGTAAAACTGAATTGAGTAGAGCAAAGCTGCACCGTGTTTATCCTGGGAGGCGCGATACGGGAGTGGAAGAGAGTTAGAGGTGGACGCGAAAGAGAAGGGAGGTATTTGTCGAAAGTTGAGAGACTACATGAAATGTCTCGGGACTACAAAAAATTCAAAGCAAAAGGATAACATTTTTTGTGACCAAAGACTCTCGTGAGAGTGACAAATAAAGGTGATTTCTACACCTTTGTGGCGTAAAATGTTTGAGCCACGGTCGAGAGCTTCTCTTGTTTCTTGAAGTTTTGGCGTCGTGTGCACTTTCGGCATGACCTAGGAAATATTGACAAAGACTTTATGTGGAGGGGGGCAGCAGAGTACCGCCTGTCTTGCGACACGACATTTACAGCGATGTTAGCAGGTGCGTGTAACATTTTTAAGGGTGCTTTTTTTTTACATGAAAAACCAATCGACCGTGTATTTTAATAGAGAATTCCTGGTTCTGCCGGTCATGCACTTACTTTGTGCCTAACATATACCTCAGCTTTCCATTGCGTGGAGTAGCGTGGATTGTAACAGCCCCGCGAGCAGTTATAGTTAGTAACACAAACCCCCATTATACGACTATTTCGGACCGTGCAAAAGTGTCGTAAAATGCGGGCATCGTAAAACGCGAACACCACCTATAAATATCGTTTTGCGGGACGGATTTTTGAGAAGCTTCAATGAGAGCTGCCAAATAAAGTTTTTCAGGGATCGGAAACCCAAAACACTGACAAAGGTAAATAGAAAAAGAATAATGTAGTGCAGGCACCAATCACACTGTATTGAAACAAACAATGTGCCTCAGAGCACTCCACGATTCCCGCCAACCAGTTCGAATCATGGTGCATACGTGTGAAAGCCTAAGCCTGCCAGCGTAACCTCGTTGGCAAATACCTGCTGAGCGGGTGAACTGAACACGTGCACACTCCGACGCGCCAACTGCGCGACAAAACGAGACGCCGGGGACGGGAAGGGAACGTGATTGCGCAAGAAGAGCGGGCGGCTGCTTGAGAGAAAGAGACCAAAGACGAGACGTAGAAGAAAGCTATACCTTAGGGAAGCAACTGAGCGGGCTTAAAATCCGCGGAACAGGCGCGCAACCTTTTCATTTTCGGTGGGGTGTTCGCGTGAGTCGACGGATAACGGGTTTCAGGCATAAAATTATGCCATTCGAGGTTTAAAATCCATTATTTCTACGGGGACATCGCCGGGAATCCAGTAGTCCGTTGTAAAACAAGGGTTGTCATGAAGCCCGGGGACGCATAACCGAGTGCCAATGTAGTTTGGAGGCGGCCGTGACCATATACACTTCGTGTTTAAGCATTCTTCCACTTCGGCCCGTAGGCTTAGCAAAGTGAAAGACTGATCCACGAACACACACACAGACCAACAGACCAATATTTTCGCGCTTATAAGTGGGTTACCTATAGGTAACCCGCTTGGGTTACCTATAGGTAACCAAAGAGAACCTGCCGTATTAAAACATTTTATGGTGGGAGTTCTCTTCAGTTACGAGGAGCATGTGACGCCGCTACTGGGCCGCCGGCCGAATCAGGCTGCGCTGCTTTTGCAGATGCGAACCGGTCCACGCGCATTCCCAGTGTTCGAGGTTAGGAAAGGAGAGGAACGCAATGTTGGCTGCTCTACCAAGACGAAGTGGAAACCAGTAGCAGGTGCTTGACTGCATTACAAACAGTGGCCCGGGCACCCCACGGAGGATATATAAAACGATGGTAGAGGTTTAGCATACGAAAAGAAGGCGGACAAATAGAGGAGAGGCAGGAGGCCGTCGTTCTGAGATGATGCTACCTTTTCTTTTTCCACCACATCTTCTTTTTCAACCATATGCGGCTGGTTATATTTGGTGTGACATTCAATATTCGTCCTCAAGGAGGTTCGGGCAAGACGGGACGTACTCTTGGCGGGCGTGGCGGACAGCGGGATCAAATGAAGGTGGAGGAGGGTGGCGGAGGATAGAGAACGCCTGGCATAGATGATGTTTATATTGCGATATACTTTTTTAAGAGCTTTTCATGACTGCTTGAGCAGAAAGCATGAATGAAATTATACAAGAGAAAAAAATTGATCCTTCGAGTAATAAAGAGGCATAAAATTTGCTCAGTAGTTTTCATTAAACTTGAACTCAAGCGAAACATTCAAATGCATGAAGTAGGTATCCGGAAATAGAATCCCTACGTTCAGGGAATGTATTTCATCTGTTCACCCTTACACGTATAAACATGAGCACAAGTTACTGGAAGCAGAAACAATCACAAAGAGATACGATGCGCCGCGGTGATTACAACAGAAGGACAAAAATGTTCGCGATGATTCCTATTAAGGAAACCAATAACGAATCAGTTCAACCAAACCTGCCTAAAACACTTTAAAGACGCATCTGCTAGGTAAAAAGAAAAGACCAAAGTTTAAAAATGTGGTGTCTTCAAAACGTAACTGTTATGAAGTTACAATTGTGTTTAATAGTTCCTAAAAAGGTCGATGAAGTTTTATGACACTCAGTGGAAGCGCAATAAAAAGATCTAATTGACTATGGGGGTGATCTAGGCCCTGATGCGCACTCTGTCCATTCAAACACGATACGTTGAAGGTCCACTCATGTTTTTATCTATCTGCAGTAAGGGACCGAAAGAGACCGTGTAGATACAGCCGTTTAGATTGTGGGGCGTTTCAGTGCTAAATAATTTTTTCACATGTGCGTTTAGCCAATTGGCAGCTTCGTCCCTTAGCGAAAACAAAACAGTGAATCACTTATTTTAATTTTTCTTTTGTGGTTTCTCTAGATCTTTCTAGGTGCCGTTCCTATCGTTGTAATCAAGAACCTGGACATGATTAAGGACATTATGAACAAGGACTTCAGCAACTTCGTCGCGCGAGGGGTGCGTGTGCTTTACAATATCTGAATCCCTCGCTGACTTCCATCATTTATATATTTTTACGTACATATCGCTCATTGAACATCCCAGGATAACGAATTTAGTTAGTCCGCATTGGCTAGATTCTCGTGAGAGCTGAAATATAGGTTAATAACCAGCAAGAAGGGCCCCGAAATAGCTCCACAAACTTAAGAGACCTCATGTAACATGCGCGATGTAGCAGTGCGAATGAACTACCGGCTTAAACAGCTGCTTGAAAGCATCTGACGTTGCCTAGCAAAACACCTGCTAAGCGATCTGTGTGAAGTGATTGAGTTTTACACAAGGTGATAAGGATACCTAACCAAATAAGGGAAAAGTTGCATTACGGTGAATAGAGAAACTTGTGCTAATATAGTTTAGGGGCCAAGAATTTTACCTCTCCTGCCTTGAGCTACTGGGTAATACGATCTAAAGTAGAAAAGTAGAAAACAGTACTAAATATCCTCATTTGGAGAAATTGCTCACCAATGTACAGAGTACCCCGCATGCATGTTTCAACTTGCAATCATGCGATGATTCAGCGGTAACATAAAAAAACAAAACACGTGGACAATGTTAGTGGTAAAGATTGCCTTTTTCATATTCGCCAGCTGATGCTTCGCTGTGCTAGATTTTTTGGAGTGAAGGATATGTGGCCAAATGTCAAGAAAGGAAGATTTTATGAACTGATTTATGTTTACAGTGCTTATAGTCGCATTTTGAACACAGTGGTTTAACTGATGCTTTGCGCCGATTTTCTCCTAGTGAAGTCGTGCGGAGAACTAACGCCCGGAATACTACCGAATACCGGCTTTTACGACACAAACTGGCCTATTTCTGAAAAGGGATCCCTTTTCAGAACTAAGCCAGTTAACTATTTGCAACGAAATTACTCCTCAGGGAATTGAATAAAAATATGCTACGCAACATTTTGAGGCAGTACAGCCACCCGCCGCGGTGGCTCAGTGGCTAAGGCGTTGCGCTGCTGAGCACGAGGCCGCGGGTTCGATTCGCGGCCGCGGCGGCCGCTTTTCTTATGGAAGCGAAAAGCAAAAACGCGCGTGTGTACGAGATTTCCGCGCACGTTAAAGATCCCCAGGTGGTCTAAATTAATCCGGAGCCCTCCACTGCGGCGTGCATCATCGCCTGCGCTGCGTCGGCGCGTTAAAACCCCACAATCTATCAACCAGGCAGTACAGCCGATACAAAAATCGTGACCAGCAATCACGCTCCTATGCAGATGGATAAGCCGCGACTGTAAATGCAGAAGCGCTGAATTTCACAGGTTTGCAATGACTAATATTGCGTTTCGCCTTTTCTCTGTGGTTGGCCCAGCACATGAAACACCTTTGCGAGCTGCAGCCCCTCATGGAGGACAGCATCGGATTCGGCCGTGGACGTGCGTGGAGAGAAGCCAGGGCGTGTATGCAGCAGTTCTTTACCCAATCGAAAATGAAGGCGGTACGCTACCCAAACTTTCCCTCGTTTATGTCAGCCGTATTTCCATAAAATTCTGGCTGTACTCAAGATAGTCCTATCAGCAATCAATAGATCAATGTGCAAACCAGTACACAAGGAATTCTTTGAGCCTATTTTAATGCACAAATGGTTCCTTGGCATCACAGAGTAGCGACACACTCAACTGCCCATCATGACCGCCGATTCGCCGCTGACGTCACAATATCCGAGAGCGCACGAGCGGTCGCTTCGATCTTTCCGATGCACAGATCCGGTCAGTTTGAACCTGTTGTGCTCGCTCATAATACGTTGCTGTCGATACTGAACAAGGACAACTGTACCGGGTAGTTGTGCTTTGTCAGGAGGCTAGGCCCAATATTGCAAACGTATATTTTTTTTCCAGGTAATGAATGTACACGTTTTCCCGTGCTAAGGTTCTTTCTCAGTTCCACATAACAGCCATTTCTAAACCCACAAACGGGTCATTGTTCAAGTATTTTTTGTTCCCGTAATAGGCACTGCGCCATTTTCAGCCTGCAGAGCACTTGTAATCCCTTTATATTTGCAGGCTTCGGCATTTTCAATTGCTCAAGTGATCTGTCCCGTTAAGACGGTTGAACAATAATATCTGGATCCAACTGTTCTACATAAAACTGTATTGTATTTTTTCTTTGTTTTGGCTTAGAGAATTTGCTTATTATAGTTCTGCTTCAACCACTATTTTTCTAGTTCGCTTAGTAGGTTGTCTTACGATTTTTATTCTACGCTCTCATCACAAAGGATTCTTTGTCGCAACTTTTCTTTTATAGACACTTATGATTGCGCTGCATTTACATGTTCCTCTGAATTTAGATTTTTTAAATTGTTACCTAGGCCGAAATTATGATTTGTGCCGTGTTGCACATTTGAAGGGTTAGAAATTTTTTTTTGTTTGCCTTTATTAGCTCCTGTACTGCTACAAATATATATATTGTTTCCAGTATACATGCAGGATATATGCAGGAGAAAAATATGAAACACGCCTGGGAAACGCTGGTGTAAGCGCGTCCGTGAGCGTGTGTCATGCTTTTCTCCTGCTACATACACTTTGTAGAGGTTGCCAAGAACAACGCAAAATTTTGACTCTGCTGCTAAAAGGGGTGAACCGTACGGATCTCAGCCTAGATCGCAAGTAACTGAAGCAGTGTTTTTATTTGTGACCTTATAAACTTGCATATGAATCGTAACCAAATGAATCTTTTCAACAGGTCATGCCATCTTTACTTCACGGTCAGCGCCAGTTCATAGAAGTCCTTGGCGCGACTGCCGACAGGGGTGCTGAAGTAGACATCACCAAGCTGTGCGAGCGGTTCACTTTTGACGTCATTTCAAAGACAGCGTTCGGCATCGACACGGAAGTACAAAAAAACCAGGACAATCCGCTCTTCCAAGCAGCCATAGTTGTCTTTCCGAACTCCATGAACGGAATTCGCCTACCACATGTGTCGTAAGTTCTTACTCGATCTCCAAGACCTAGCTCGATGACCTGCAGTATCGGTGCTTACTGAAGGGAAAATTCGTCTACCATTGTGAAGAAAGCATTAGATGCTTGCTGCTACTGACACATTTCTAGCAATACATCGACCTATCCTGTTTTTTGTACATATTTTTAAGGCTGGAAACGGAAATAGCCTTGACTATAGCGGGCCTTCTCAGCTGTGCACGTACTTATATAGGCAACAAGTCAACATTCGTCAATGTTTTGGCAGACATAACACGAAACGAACGATAGATTTGTGGCGGCAATACCCTTTGGAACTCACAATAGGAACATTGCTGACTGTGGATGGAAGTTTGTGGATACCTTTAGCTTTACCGGATATCTCGCACTAACTAGCGTGGGTTATTTTATTTTTCTGCTATGGCTGTACGAGAAAAACAGCCTCTCTGAATGGATAATAAATGGGGGACTTGCTGTTTGCAATATAATCTGTTATCTACTGAGCCTACGCAGTGTTTCACTTCGCAAAAATGTTATATTGCTGATTTCTTTTATAAAAACAGCTACCGAAAATAAGTTAATAAATATTTGTTTTATTGCCAACTACCATGGCAGAAATTTTCTTACGCCGTAACTGCAAATTGGCTGCCTGTCTGCTTGCTCTGCTGCAAAGGCCGTCGAAAGACGACCGTATACTCTGCCACCACTGCAACGTAACATGCTATCCTCTTTGCTCCTGCAATCCCTCATGCTCTTTCCTTCCCCTTTTGCTCCTGCCATGGTGACGGAATGGTGATTTTCAAGGTCCGGTAGGGTAGCCTTTGACTAAAAGCTTTTGGTTCACCAAAAACATGCCTGACGAGGGGGCTTCTTCTGAAATGGAGGGATTACAACAGATTGCCGGGTCATTTCAGAGAACCTGTTCGACTGGCCGAGGTTACTTCGGCTTCTCGTGAAGGTACTCAGCATGATCTTCTCGGATCCTGCTGCTGAAATGAGGAGCCAAGCCAAAGCCGTCATCGAGTTCCGGCGCCAGAATCCACAGGTAATCTACTGCAAAGAACGAATTGTGCAGTAGCTCAAAACTTTATTTTCATTTATTCGTGAAGAGAGACAGGCCGTATAAAGGATTTCTTCAAAAGATAATCATTGTTTGCACATGTATGCTCACGCGCAACGGTGTTTCAGGTTGTTGCGTATAAGACACCTGGGTATGACCACATGGCTTACATAGCAGTGAGATGGTCAGCTGCTCACGCACTCCTCCAAAATTATCCGATGGTGGTTCTCTAAGGACGATAATTCCAACGGTATGTCCCAAGTCCATCGATTTAGGTCAGATCACCTTGGGGAAGTTTGTGACCATCATTGAGAAATAAGTCGAACCGGAATATAGCTGCCTGCATTTGAACTAGGTTTAATTTCTGCGATTCTGAGAACAGTCGTATGAGCAACAGCTGTTCAAAACCCGTATCTGCTACGTAGTTTTGACAGAAAACACGAAGGCCTTCATGAAGACCAGATGAAGGCTGGTATTTCTACTGAGGATTCGAAGCCGACGTCCTTCGCAAATTTTGCTTCAGGATTCCGGTCGCAAAGGTCTGCTACCTGTAAGCCGTAATTTCGCAGACGTGAGTGCAGGTCGAGTGATCGAGGCACATGAACCAATTCACGTGTCCTAGAAACGGTTACGTTAATAGTTTCCACGCACGCAGCAGCTGAACAAGCGATCATTCCAGGATAAGCTCAGTGCTGCTAAAAGGGGACGCAAGTGACAGGGCCACTATAACCCTGCCGGAGGGAAATGCGGTGCCGGTTGTAATGAGCACACGTAGAAATCATACACCATGGCGGTGAAACTCTTACGCACCCATCCTCCTTAGTCATGACCTCATTAAACACAAAACTATTTCGAATTCTTAATGGCTGTATAATTATCATTCCATAATGTGTAAATTGTAATGATAATTTTTCCCTCCTTCTCTTCCATGTAGCTATCACCGCCATCATCATGATTATTCGTCTCCATCGCTGTGCATTAGGGCTAACTGCTGGAGAGATGACCTCCTCAATGTATTTCGTAGGTTAACATAATGTGGCAGCCAGATGAAGTTTCCCTGTATTTTTCTATTTGGCATCTTGAGGTGCAATGCGCGCTACCCCGTTTTTTGCCTTTGTTAGGCCGCAGTTGCGTCACCCGTGTCTGTAGCATGTGTTCTGTTTTTGAAATTCGCCATCCTACCATAACGTAGAACATCCAAGTTGGCTTTTATCCACGAACACGCAATAGGAACGTATCTCAATGATTTTAACTTGCCTCGTAATTGGTTTCTTCTTTTTTGCTGTTTCGTGAGGTCCCACGATTATACCAGAATTTCGAAAGTGTGCATATATTCCGTAAAGTTATTGTAACAAAAGAAATATCTGACGTTTGTTCCTGTTATGAGGACGTTATTAATACACCTTTAGGCAAGATCTTCGCCTGGTTCCTTCTTTGTTGGTTGAGGGTCAATTGCGCAATCGTTGACGGTCAATAGGCTCGTTGAGCACTTTTGGCACGTTGCCTTGTTTCTTCGCCTATCTCTTTCTGATCACGCTTGATTTCTTTGAAGTAAAGTTAGATCTTTTTTAAGGTTCTGCTGCAAGATCCATGTCGCTTTTTAAGTCGTTTGCTAATTCGCCTAATGATATGATGTAGACGCGACACCTTAAGCAGCATAGATGCATTTGAATGACCTTCACTCCAAGCTTTAGGGTAGGTGCGCCGCATATTTATTTCAAGTTTAGTCACAAAATCATCTGCTACATTTATTTTTATTTTAAGCTGGGCAATAATTAAGACATTACTTGTGTTCTGAATATTCTTGCTTTAGCAACTCCAATACTGTACGGTGCACTTTTATCTTGTCAGGTAAACCTGCCCGATATGGCCCAAATTCTTATAGACGACGCCCTCTGCAAAAGAAACGCCGGCAGAAAGACGGCTCACTTAACGACAGAAAGCCGAGGTACTGTGCCAAATTTTCATATACTTTGTAAGGCATGTTTTACGACACGGACAAGTTATGAGACAGAGTGGTGGCTGACGTAAACACTGGTTTTCTGAATTCTTGTTATCTCAGTTATGTCGTAGTAGCCATAACCTTTTCATTTCTAAAGAAAAAGACGGCAATGAGCTCCCCTAGCTGTAGTAAAAATGATGGAATTATATTTAGTTAACATCGTGCCCACATTTCTCACATTCCTCATGTTTGATACGCACAACCTAGAGTCAGTGCACTGTTCTGAGTTTTTCCCACCTCCCAGTATTCTGCGGCCCACAAAGAGGGGTTTCCAAATATCCAAGAAAGCAGAGTCAGGAAATAACCACCAATGATAAAGCGACGAAACAAAGACTGCAGTTTCTTGCTTTCTTATTGTAAAACACAACATAAGTGATGCGCATAAGACTATCTTAAGGTTATACCTAGCCATTGAGAGTGAGTGGACCTGATGCATTATGTATATTTAGCCGAACAACTCTATTGGGAGCTCATTGTTCCTGCTAAAGTTACTGCCGTGTTGAACACTTTCTGATGCACAGTATGCAAGAGACAATGGTCCCCCGTAAATATGACAAATGTTAGCGTGCAGGGTTTGTTTGCTTGCTTCACTCTATCCGAAACTTCTTTTGAGGGGTGGGAAGCTAGCGACCCGCAGTTCCTAAACCATTAACACTTCTTTACATTGCATGTTTTTATTCATCGTTACATGATATTTACGTCATCATGTTTGCAACAAGCAAAGAAGAATGCTTACCAACATTGCAGGATGAAATTTAAGGCCCTCAAGCCGCTGGCAACTACCTAACGCTGCAGGAATAGCCACACTTGACGGCTGTGGTAGCAGTCTACTTGCACTCCTGGGCACCTCGTACGTTCATTATTGTGTCCGATCGCTTTCTGAAAACAGTGTATGCGGCCTGATTACATAGCCATACATGCCACCACATGTTCCAGCCTATTATTGGCATATATTCCAAGCACCCAGCTAAATGGAAGCGAGTGTGTCCCTACATGATAGTTGTGCTTGAGCGATTGCTAATATTTACACAAGTAACGCTTCCTTAAACGTGGTGATGGCCCTGCAGTGCTCCTTCATGAACGTGCGGTTCCGAAGACAATTTACATACGCCGAACACATATACAAAGAATATGCATTTTAGAACTGAAGCCTCTGGCATGGTCTGTAGGCAGTACCAGCAAACAACTCATATAAGTGGCTTCACACCATGATTTTGAAAAAAAATACATCGACGGGTTCTGAATATTTTTCTGTGAGTAAATTTATTTCCATCGACCATAGAGCCAGCCATGAAGTCTCAAGAATAGCCACTCTGTTCACGTTCGCTGTGTTTCACTAAATAAGAAGCAGAGGAAACGTAACTTTGCTAAAATGTCAACTGTAAAAGTTTTCTCGCGGCGCTTGTTGATAAGATTGCAAGTTGTAGAAATGGCTGACTTTGTTTCTTTTCTGTTGTAGCACCTTTATCACCAACAGAACTGGACAAGCTGGCCGGAAATGGCATGTGCATTTTCATGGCAGGGTAGGTTTGTTAGTACTTTTAACGTAGGATGCGAAGCACGCGGAAAAAATACGGCGATTTCACTCACCTGCTAGAAGAATGATGATGCGATGACGTATATGGATTTCCGTCTGAAGCGCTGAAAGATGGTCAGTCCTCAAGCCCACTGCCACTGAGGAAGCGGGAGTTTGGGTAGTAGAAGCGTGCCCAAACCAGATAATGAGTCGTTATTTAAGTACGGCAGGTTGTGAAGTTGTAAGGGTATGTAGTGGTAGATATGCAATGAACCATAGGGGTGCTAGCTTTGGTATGTAGTCTGCACTATCACCCTACGTCGCAGGTGATGATGGCCGGGTGAAAGGGGAGGGGGTGTTACGGCGGCAAAATTACAGATGGCTCAACAAAGTCGCTTGACCAATCGTTTGAGTTTTTTACATCCGCTAAATATGCCGAGGTGGACTTATAGCTATTTTACACCAAAACGCCTTTTTCTAACCTGTGACATGCTCATGAATGGTAGCAGATATGCTGGCAGGGCTTCTATGAACAGCAAACCGATAATATTAGCACACCGAAAAGTTGTAGATTTACAAAAATTGTTTCACCTAAGTTTTTGTAGTATTTTTACAAATGTCATATGGAACAGTGTTTATAGTGAAACTAAAACACGCCTCATTCTGACCGTCACTATCAGAGTATTCGTTGTTCATTCCTCTTAGAATGACATCATAAAGCGACGTAACAAACCTGTTACTATCTGTAAGAACAGCGGCTGCAGAAACTAATATATTACATGTTCTGAGGCAGAACATTTTATAAGTGCGCATAATTTTTTTTGTGCAGGTATGACACCACAAGGTTAACCCTGACGTACTGGTTCTATCTTATGGCCAAACACCCCGATATTCAAGAGAAAATGCGAAAGGAAGCCTTGGAAGCTTATAAAGCACAGGTGGGATACAAAACAAGTTCTTAATACACCCGTAAATGGAAAATATTTTAGCGCTTTTTGTCGCATTCCATATTAGCATAGTAGAACCAACTATTGGGAGCGTTAGGCCAATGGTAAATTTTCCTAGGAATGCCCAGTTCCGCCCTACCAAACTTTAAGATTACTGTTTATTTTGGATGGTGATTGAAAGCTTATAAAATTGATGGTGGAATGTAAATTTGTACTAATGACTCTGCTAGACCAATTAGCAACGATTTATTGTTTTAATATTATTGTACAGTTCAGGATGTCTAGAAAAAACAAAAAAGTGTGTTGGATGATCTGATGTAAAAAGTTGTGCACAAGCTCATTTCACTTCATTGTTTTCAAATCCCACACGAATTCAAATGTTTTTTTTCCTGCGTACAGGGAGCCGTTTTAGTACTATTTGTGTTTGCGGGCGACAACGATGGTTGCTGCTCGTGTTTGATGAGACATCCAAGGTTATCGTCTTGAAAATATTTCATCGCTTACCGGTGGACGAAACCTTGCCCTGAGCATTGCTAATTCAGCCCGGAATAAAGCGCCAAAAAGAATGAGCTCGCCAGCACGTAACCATTCTTGCAATACACTGTTCAATGATATCGTGATAATGCCTGCTTTGTTCGGAGCTACGGATGGCCCAGTGGAGCCTTCTGGCCCGTCCAAGTCAATTGCTCCTCCTAAGATTGCTTCCGTGAACCTTAATTCCTATAACTGCTTGAATACGGTTCTGGTATGGGTAAGTGTACGTGGGGAATTATCGAGCAGAATCTCACCGAACCCGTCAATCCCAAGGATTTCTTTGGTAGATTTAACTGCTCATTCCGAACTACAATTTCTTCTTAGTTGAAATTTTATCGGCACAGGTTTGCGCTTGATTTCACGGTGTGGTATGATTTTCTTCTGGCCGTTCAAGGTTAACCTTTTCTTGAATATTACCTTTTGGTTTCAGGGAGACCACCTACCTTTGGAGACGCTCACCAATCTTTCTTATACACATCAAGTGATTTCGGAAACACTCAGAATGTATCCGCCTGTCGTTACGTAAGTAATTTATTTGATGTGTTTTTGTCTTTGCATAATATTATGATGTAGTAATAAACTGCGTAGAAATATAATTAGTAAAATACAAGTTCGAGTTCTCTCGGGAGAACTGAATGACTACACTAAGGTAACATGAAGAGAACTGTTATTGCCTTGGATTTATTTTCAAGACTCAGCTTAGTGCTCTTCACATACTCTCATAAGATGACTCCTGGACAAATCACGTTGATTGAAACTTACACTTTGCGATGAGTAGCACGCAAAAGGTTTATAATCTGGCACTTGTTCACTCACCCCACCCCTCATTTTTATTAGAATTGATAGTGCACCTACGTCATTGCTCAATGAAAGATTTAATGTCAGTCATTTCACTGCTTGTTAAAATATCTAGTTTCAAGTGAAGCTGTATACGGTTACAAAATTTTCATTCGGTAAATTATAAGTTTATTTTCTTCAACAAAAACTAAGCATCTTATTTTTATGTTCTCAGGTTTACGACGCGATGTGCTAAAGAAGACTACCGGTGCAGTAGCTACCTTATTAAGAAAGGCACATCAGTATTGATTCCAGTGTACCAGCTTCACCACGATCCGCTTCTGTGGGCGGATCCGGAAAAGTTTGACCCCGACAGGCAAGTGGTGTTGGTGGTTTATTTATATAATAGCAGTGGCCAGGCCTCATTTCAAATCCCGATAGCTCAGTTCCGCAGGCATTGTGGCGCTGAGCACAAAGTGAATGGTTGGGTCTTTTTCCACCGAGAGTGCTTTCTACAGATCTCTTTAAAACGTGTGTTCCGCCAATTTCCTTCCGGCGTGTGTAAACTTTATGACCCAGAATTTGATGGCAAAAGTTTGATTCTAAGCGAAACCTTATCTGTCTAATCATCTGCATATGAGTATTGCGCAATCAGTAGCAACAATTTTAAAGATAAATTTACTTTCATAAAAAAATAAACGATTCTCAAATGTTTACCGCTGTGCGACACTCGTCTGCTATGTCTACGTTGGCACCGCACTCCCTTAATCGGCCTTCTAGGAGCTTGCGTGTCTGGTTTCCTCCATCTCCTGCCCCAAGTTACCACGTAAAAAAATGTAGTAAGCTTGGATTAGTGAGGACCAAACCCTTCCACATTGGATGAAAAGAATGAGGTTGTAAATGGTGCGAGCAGACCGCCACTAGATATGACTATTGGTGGATGAATGTATGCCACAACAGGTGAAGCGGTGGGGAAGACGATGATGAGCTGATCCCAAAGTAACATGTCCAACAGGATATTCTAACTAGTCTGAAATATGTCATAACGCTTTACGTGTTACTGGGTGAATACACTATGGCCGTATGGGGCGGAGCTTGGGTATTTCCAAGATATTCTTCAGATAAGTTTAGGAGCGATCCAGCCCGCTGCCATATATTCAATTGTGTGAGTATTGGGGTGCGTCAGGGAACGAAGCAACGTGTGAAATTTCAATTGTCGAGAAAACGGGAAACCACCGTTTCTGAAACTGAGTAAGCATGATAGCACAAGTCCAGTCTTCTCATAATGCCCTCTTGAAAAATTATGATAGAACATAGAAGAACGCGATTTCATTCGGACTGTACGCTATTGCCCGTATGTGCTATGCTGAGTGGGAGCTGATCATGGTGTCAAGGGTGCAGCTGGCAGGTAGCATGATGGCAAATGACAATTCGTTGGTGTGTGTGCGCTTGATAGACGGCGTGATGGAAACCAGAGGCGGATATCTACAATTCATAAATACAAGATCAATTTTCGTACACTAAATACTTGTCGCAAAGGTTAAGTGTTCGATGGTTTCGCAGTACACTACTGAAACGCACAATAGCTGATAAAAAAAACAATTCTTAAGCAACAGTAATATCCATGTCCTTAAATCGTCTACAAAACAAAAGCAGCTTCTCTATTGTGCCCCCGTTTACAGAACAAAGCTTTGCATTGTCTTGATAATAGCTCAAAACAATGAATTTAAATGCTTCGTGATGCATATTGCAAAGCACTAAGTTCAGTTCAATTTTTTTGGCATGTGCAGGTTCAGTCCAGAGAACAAGCACCTCGTAAATCCCATTGCTTACCAGCCTTTCGGCCTCGGTCCTCGCATGTGCATTGGCTCCCGCCTCGGCCTCTTGGAGCTTGCGTCAGTCACCACGCAAGTGCTACGACATTTCCGGATCAGCCTAGGCCCTAGCCAAAAGGTGTCACCTATGTTGCACGAATTATGTGTTACAAATACACCATAGACAAGACTTTATCTGCTTTTTGTTGCCATAGACTACGGTGCTGTCAATACCAAAATGAATGAATTTTCATTTTATCAACCGTCTAGTATGTTACCAGACGCGTTGAATGAAAAATTATTCCGCCATTCTTACCGATGACCAATAGAAACCCAAAATGCTGGCAGTAACCTTTGTGCAGCTGCAACCCCTCAAATCTAATTATACCGCCAGTAGAGGATTCGAGGCACAAAAAAGTACTCAGCCGATTTCCAATTATAAAAAAATAATCAGCCATGCGTGTCGAAAATTATTCAGCGTAATTTCCGAAATATTAGAGTAATAAATCCGTACCCAATTGCACATAAAGAAAGTACCAAAGGATCACCTGAAGGTTCATTCCCTTCAGATTTTTTCCTTGGAGAAGCGATAGAAGCCATGAACAGCTAAGAATAAATGCCTAAATAATGCAGAAGAAATCTCTTTAAAGTGTCCGTCATAGTGCTAAAACAAGAGTTCCTCATAGCGGGAACACTTACATATGGTCTCAAAACAAGCAGTGAGGTAATGAATAAAGATATCACTGGATTAGAAGATTGAGCGAACGTTCGTGGCTGGTCCTGTCTTGCCAATATAGTCATTGTGTTGGCATGTTGAAGTTACATATACACGAAAACGCTGATGTGAAATTTGTGGTATATGGTAAACTAAAGCTACCAGTTTACCTTACACATACAATAAACAAATTTCATTGCGGGTACTGTTGCCACTATCACAGTGAAATTCTCGTCATTTTCTGCACTGCACTCAGGTAGCACAACTAGAAAAGCTCTGAGTACACTCCGAAGGTTTGGCAAGCACATCAGTTAAGTACGGGAGGTTATTTCTGCCACCGAGGTGAAGTAATATGTCCACTCTCCTTGACGGTATTCAGAACATACTGAGGAGAATTGGAACAAAACGTTCAAACGTTTTGCTCCTTTATGCATATCCCAAATATTATCCCTGAATTGAAAAATGTACTGAGCGAGAAGCATCACTCATCTTTCTTTCCAGTGCGTGATAAAGGCTTTCCAGCAGCCATTTAAAGCACACGATGCATTTATGTCACTGTTTTTAAACTCCACAGGCTGTTAGACAAAATTTAAAACCTTTACTAGTCCATGGTGCTCATTTTTCTTCATGGCTACTGCGAACAAATATCGCACTTCCCATCATACGAGCTTCTCTTAACACTTCTAGCCATGCGTGTATTTTTTGCGCCATTATGTGGTCGTATTCAAATATACCTTCAGGGTCACAGGTTCTGCATTTCGAACGTCGTAGATTTTGTTTCAGGGCCACATGACTTGCTACTTAGCTACACCCCAACAGAAAAGTGAAATACCGTTTGGAAGCCATTTTAACTCCATGCGTTCCGGTTGTCATTACCTGTGGTTCCTGAGTAGGGGCTAAAAGTGCCCAGCACAAAATAAAGGACTGCTATTTTTGCATCGTAATAAGCGAAAGACACAATCCGCAATTTTCACGTGGTGACAGCTGCGGGCTAGCTTCGTGTAAATAAAGATCAAGTCATCAAAAAATGTGCGTGCAGACAAAGAAGACGAAAGCGCAGCTAGTTCCCAAATCTAGTCGGTGAAGGTATACGCCATGGACATATATGTGATGCCGGAGTGGCACGTTGAGGTGGCCACTTAACAGGTGCCCAGGTTGCAAACATTAGACAAATCCGCACAAAAGGATAAAATGATTTGTAACACGCGTCGTACACATTGTCAAAAGCTTATCCTAAATAAAAACAAATCAAACATCTGATATTTTAAACAATGTAAACCACATGTACAAGGAATCTACGTAGGGATACATAGGGGGGACAATAATCATAGTAAAAGGCACGACGTCGTCGTCATGCGTAAAAGTGAAAGCCTATGGTTCAGAAAGGTTCATGGCAAAATATTCGCGTCTAGGCTTGTGATGCAATGAACCCAAGATATCCTGAACTAAGGACCACCGAAACAATTACTTATCGATAAAAAGAGTAACAATACGAGCAACTATAAGTTCCAGAGAAGGGCCACAAAGTGAACTAATTTTAATGTGCGAAACGAAATGTCGATGGAACAGAACAGCTTTCCTTGCGATCTCGGAAGTAGCAGTTGCGTTGGAATGACATTTATGATGTGATGAAGAATGTTTGATATAGATCGAGGCACTGAAATTATTTCGTTCGGTGTAGTATGCCCCGCATTTACTTTTATGTTCGCCGGATGCGTCAGTCACATCGATAAACACTTAAATGTGGCTAAAAAAGCTTTCGAACTGTGCGCTTTTGTGCAGTTCACTTTATGACTGCTTATTTTACTGCTGAGATGTTTAGGCAATAAGAGGCCAATTAAAAATTGGCCATCTTCACATTGTCTGTTCACGACGCTGTTTTGTAGAGTAAAGACATTTCTAAGGAGAAAATTAGCAGCTTGAAGGTAAATTAAACAAACATTTAACCAGGTCAATGGATTCTGCCTACATGCAGGTCACAGACAATTGCCGCTATCCGTGCTGCCAATAGTTGGCGTACGCTATATGAAGATGTCGCTTTGTTAATTAGGTGATTCATTTTTTTTGGATTTGTGTGATTTGAGATGTCATATCTTTCTAAACATAGTGCAACGATAATAAATAAAGTGCTGTACGACCTGTTCTGCGTATTTACCCAGTATGACTACGACAAAACACGGCTAAAACTTGCTACCAGAAGGGTTTCGGCGTGCGGCGAATAAGGCTACGAGTGCTTTTCATATTTTGTAGCTGTGCGTCCCCTTAAATATGTCGCTCATCAGTAAACCCTGAAGTCGATATAAAGTATTTTCCCCGTGTGCTGTTACCCTGTCTCTACTAACAGCTTGAAGGTTTAGCTCATTTCCGATGTACTTCGTTTTCTTACAGCCGGATCTGGAGCTTGAAACATACGCACTCTTCGCGGGACCGAAAGACGGCGTTTGGATCAAACTTCAGAAGCTTTAAAAATATATTGAAGTGCTGGAACGGCGCCGTCACAAAACATCAGGTCAAAAGCAGCACGCGGGAAAACAGCACTTGCAAAAAAGCCTGGCGTCAAAAAACGCACTGTTCAATCAACATGCTTAGAAAGAATTGATCGATAATTAAGGACACTGCGACCGAGCAGCAGAGGGACCAAGTATTAAGACGTCAAACAAGGCCCTGGATAGCAGAGCAATGACGCAAAGTAGCGCGGCCACAAAGAAGCACGTCGGCGTCAGAAGACCAGAAATATCGCAAAGTGCAACGGTGATTTTATCCACATTTCGCACGATATTAATACCACACGTTACATAACTGGACATGACTCCATTTTCTACATGTAGCACCATTACGTTTCATTTGTATCACGGTAGAATAGTCCGAACAAAATAAAATGTTTTGTCCCCTCCTCACTTAGTCATGTTTTTTTTTCTCGCTTGGCACGTAAAACCAACATTTTACAATTTGTATGCAACACGAACTTCTCTGAATTAACCTTAACTAGAGACATAACCCGAGAAACAAATTTATATACAACATTACAACTGGGGGTTTCCGAAAGGAGTTGCGGGGAGGCATTTCCACGTTTTCGAAAAGTTTGTTCATTGTCTGATTCGCCCCTTTAAGGAAGCCTGAAAAATCTCTCTAGCACCTTTACCCCTACCTCGGCAAAACTGGACGCCAATGACTTGCACTCACTCAGAAATACTTATTTTTCCTGACGCAATAATTCACACTCACGCTCACCAGTCACCCTCACCTCGCTCACTGACTCATACTCATGCTCACTACGCGCTCTCCACCCCTCGCGCTCAAACTCACCACTCGCCCTCACTTGCGTTCACGCTCAACGCTCCCCGTCACCACTAGCACTCAATCGCGCTCAAGCTTGCCACTCACCATCACCGATTGCACTCACTCACGCTCACCATTCGCCGTCACCACTCGCACTAACTCGCGCTCGCGCTCACCGCTCGTCGTCTCACTTCGCGCGCGAATGTGCGCATCAGACTGTCCATGAGTCATGAAACCGAAGAAGTGCATTACGGCGTCGGAAGGCCATCGAAATCACATTCCTCAATCAACACGCCACCAGAGAATTAATTCCAGCGTGCCCCATGGCAGCAGCTCAGTGTCGACATCTTTGCGAAGATAAAACCAATCCCTCCAATAACAACCATCGCAACGAGTGGCTCCTGCAACGAATAGCAAACAGCCACTACAAGTGCAGTGGTGGCGCTCTAGGTGGTAAGCCCCGTAAATGACACGAGTAGCGCTAGTGCACTCGCGAGTGGTGAGCGGGGCTCAGTGCACGAGGGGCTCGCACTCCCTCGCACTCACACACGCCAGTCCAAAACGATGGTGAGGCTCACTCACCACTCACTCATGAGTGGTGAGGGGGTGGGGGGCATGTGAGTGCTCTCGTGAGTGAGCCAGCCGGCCTATGCCTGCACCCCATGTACCCACTCACTGCCACTGAGAGGGTACTTAGGACCAAATGTACGATGCTTTCGTTTCGCATTTGGGTCCCCTGTGCTTTCGACGGTTAGCTGCACAGACTGAAGAGCCCTAAGAATGCCGCGAAGCTGTCTTCGTCCAGCAAGAACAGGAAAGCTTCGTCGGTTTACGGGCAGTCCTCATTAGAACCGGTCATTGCAGAGGGTATTCTGGAAAGAAACGCCTTTAGGTCATTCGGTGTAAAAGAAATCAGTGCACGAGGCGATCAGAATAGGCGAGAAGTAACAACCCTGCTTCAGTTTTCGCTCAAAACAAACGGCGCGCTGACTCTGCGTTCTCATGCGCCTCGACGCCAGTATACACGAGCTGATGCCTGGCCACAAGATCCGCCGGGTATTCGTAGTATCAAAGTGCACAAAGCATGTACTGCTGTACTTGAAAACACTTTTACCTGACGGTGAGACAGACATCACCCGTGTGGCATACGCTAACAAAATTGAGAGCCATTTCCACCTGTGAAGGGGGATGACGGAAGAAAGCTATATATAATTCACTGCACACAGATAGCCAGAGCACGTACACTTTTTTTCTTCTAATAGTTTGGTAATAGCAATGAATGTGGCTATGTTATTAAGTGATGAAACATGAAGTTACTAGATACTTGTTTTAGGAGACAAACAGGTACATGTCAATTTCCCTCCCATAGAAACCCATGTATAGACAGCAGGCGATCGAATTTCAGAACTTTGAAACTTCAAGGTAAAATACCTAATTACGACGAGTAAAATAGCCTTGGCGTTGCAATATGGTCGCCCTATTATTTATTTTGAAAAATATTGGGGTAAGATAGCTTCGGTGAATCAACGGTTGCAGCACATTTCTGTAACCAAACTCCTTATATACTCATCTATTCACAAAACACATGAATTCTGTCACTTTAAAAGTGCACTGTGAAACATTTATGACATTTAGGTTCGAAGACTGTAGCGGTTACAACTTCACCGCAAACTAGTAATGATTACAACTAAATAAAATTTAGAGTAATGCGGGAGTTGTGGGAGCGGGTAATAATCGTATCAATCTATTTTGGGAAACAAATATAAAACAAGAGTTTGAGCGCTTTTGTGCTAGACCAGCGGGACAATGTTGGCCTTCACGCAATTCGTTTTTGGTCACGCACAGGTAAAAAGCACTGCAGCATACTCGTGTTCAGCCCTGATCTAATAGATCCGTGTCAGTGCTAGCGAGGATACAAAGTAAGTCCATTTTTTCCGGGGTATATGCTGTCAACCTCAAATGAAAAGGCATCACTTAAAGCCCCTTGAACCGAAATGTTTTCCTGATGAGGCCCTTGAATTTTTGAAGGCGGAATTTCTAAATCTACCATCCTCAATTATTTTGTCAAAAGTAATTTTGGCCATTATATCAGTGGGCCAGGCAGTAGAATACTTTGAACTGTGCGGAAGATAAAACGAGTTATATAAAACTTGTCCTCAGCTAAACATTAGTAAAATGGTGCCTTCCCATTTCTTAATGTAGATTTGGAAACATCCACGGCGAAGCTTTTTTGTATGTACGGTACTGTCACGTTTACATGGTACGCCGCGCCACCTGTCAGACTTCAGAAAGTGTTTGCCAAATGGAAGTTGTTTCCAACAATTTAGTTCGAAATTCCTCGTGGTTAGCCCAATATGTAAAACACTGCATTTCGTGGCCGTTAGATGATATTCACTACACAAAAATTGGTTGTCTGTCGCTTTAGGAGAATTAGTGTATTGTCTTCGCTCTGTTTACTCCTGGTCTTCATTTGCCTGTTGGCGATTCGCGGGTTGCTGATATAAATAAACACATCATAAGAAATTTTGGAGAAGAAACACCGAAATCTGATCTCTGAAAAGTGATTCACATTGGTTGTCCGGGTAAACAGGCGTCCGAAAACGGCGGCATAGCTATCTTGAGCAAGGAAATCCCGGGAATCACGGGACGTGATATGCTCAGTCCTTGCTGTGTAGTATTTTATTTTGGAATACAGACCCGCATTGTAGAAAAAAATAGGCTGAGGCTGAATGTTCAAGCAAAAGTTAGGTGCATGCTTTTATAAAAGTGACTTGTGAAGGACAGGCAGGAGGCAGGAGTGATCGGGTGATTTTGTGCTTTCTACGAAACAAAAGGGGCTCAACTAAAGCCCCAAACGAGATTGTACCGAGAAAGGCACTGCCGTCGCTAATTAGTAATATTAAGTGCCCGGCTTAGAGGAGAAATTTGTGTTTCCGGTCCGCACTGGTATTGACATAAGCAATGCGAACTAAAATCCTGGCGCTCCTTTAAAACCGACTGGAACTGAGTTTGTGTTTTGGACTTCTTTTATGAGGCGCCACCACCGGAATTGCGCTGTTTGTGCCGCCTTCTACGGGTACCCTCGTAGTTTGCAAACACACGCGCACAGGGTAACTATAAGTATTCAGATGCGACACTAAAGACTGCTTGCGTGCAGGAACGCGAAAGACGACCAGCAGTGCCAAACCACCACTGGGATCCTCCACTAAGCGGAAGTCCCGTGAGTTTTGGAACCGTACGTGTTGCCGCCAACAGACAGTTACAGTTCTTTTTCATGGCCGCTTTTCGTGTTTTATGAAGGCATTCGCCTAATAGAGTTCTCAGTGAGTTAGATCAGTATTAAGATACTATATCTCTGATAACTATAAGTGGGACTTCTTGGTTATTCAGCCTGATCCAGGCATCTTGTCTACAGACTGCCCAAAATTACTTGTACTAAGCATTCACCTTAGAAACACTTGACTTTAGGAACGAAGCTGTGATATTACTGCAATTGCATCAGCCTGGTCCCAAAATACAAGTGGACAGTTCAGATTTGCATGAATTATAATAATGAATTTACTGCAGACATAATGAAGTATTCCTTTTTGAAAGACTTTCCCAGAAGCAACGACACACTGGCAAGTAGGTTTTGTAACATATTGAAAAAAATGTCCGCGTATCTGCTCCTTTCGTTGCAAATATCGACGAAAGACTATAGAAGACTGGCGCCCCTGCCAAGTAAATGTCTCCCTTCTGATTCCCGCTCACCTCTCATGCTGTTTCTATCCCGTCTTGTTCCTCCAGAGATTACAGGCTAGAGATTTGCTCAAGTCAACCGCGTTGCACTCCTCCAAGTCGGGCGCCCCTATGCCAGCGCTGCCGTGTTGGGGAGACGTGCCTGAATCGAGTAACCCTACTGCAACGCTTATAGATCCACGTTGCCCTACTCCACGAGCGTTCCCAAATAAACATGGAACCTATTTTGTGGAACCTTTCGTTACTGTTGCCGTTTGATTTCTTAACTGCCTCCAGAAGCTATAGTAATGCAGGCAACGGCAAGTAACGGTTTGCTGCAGTTGATGGGGTATTTCATTTGGTGTCGTAAAAACCAAGCATCAATGAATTTTTCTAATAAACGAACATTGCAAATATCACTTGTCTATTAATTTCATGCTTTATATTGCGTAATGTCTTGTTCTTGTTCAACAATGCTGACAAGCATAAACACCGCCACCGGACTTACGTGTTTAGATTTGGCGATGGGTATATAAGACAATTTCGCAGCTCCTGTCCACTTTGGCTGGGTGGCCTAATCGAGTCACAAACAGGCAAACAGACATATGGACAGACCAAAATTTCTGCGTTAAGTAGCCCAGAAAAGGCTATCGTCTTCAAAAAGGGTGTAAGTACAGAGTACAAAGAAACCTCCACAGAACGAGCTAATATTTGTGCCTTCCAAACTTTTTCCTTTTTCTTTTTGTTGTGTTTTTGTAGGGGGGAGTTGCCAGAAGTGTGGGAAATATTCTTTTTTAGGTGCGATCGTTACAACAAAATTCTGTTTATAGTAAATTTTTGCCCCGTGAAGTTTCTTCCCCTTTCCCTTGTAATTTATCGCTTTGTTTCTCAACACTTCATTGGCTTTGTTCTCCTTATTTACGCAGGCATGAACCCTTAATTATCCGTTGATGTGGGAAAAATTCTGAGCTTGTAGTTTTCTCGCTCGAGTCCAGATACGCAGGATGCCTGGATACACTATTTTTTATAAATCGGTCGACAGCCCTAAGAGAATAAGAGTAGTGTGTGCTAATGCCTACCCACGGCCGCCTTACGCAGACGTGTTGCCCCCCATTTCAAAATCCTAACAAAAAAGAAAAAAGGACACCCTCGCTCCGATTTATATTAATTTGCGCAAAAATACCATAAAGAAAGAAGAGCCATGAAGTAGGCGTATTGAAGTGAAAAGAATAATAAGCCGAAAAAAAATAAACCTTTTCTACTCACCGTGAAAGCTGAAGCAAGTGTAGACCAGTGATTCGCCATAATGGGCTGTGGCGCCGTTATGCGCCCACTGCCACCACCCTCTACGCTCTTCACCTCCCTGTCTCACTCCTCCCTTCTTGAATTGAACGGAGTTTTGTCCAATGCAATTCAAATTTCTCGCCTTCGCAGTGCTTGCGCGCTGACTGCCTGGAACAGCGGCAGCGGGAGTTGTATTCTTTTTTTCCCTTATTTGGTGTCGCACGTGCAGGCGCCATACTGCGCAGTTTGAAACGCGTAGTTTCTGTCGGTGACTGTTTTAGCTTACTATCGTGAAGCCCAAGCCAACGGGCGTCCTAACAGAATAGACGTGGGTGCTGCCGATTGTATACAAAGATTTTGCCTCGAATATACCTGCAGTTTTCATTGCGCTAAGCAACGTGGAGATGTATGGCGAGCGCCAGCGGTTGAGCAGCTTCGAGCGGTTATGACTATATAAACCGCTAGTTTTTCGAATCCTCTGTCACGGCCTCTATTGGGACCGTTATCTCCCTGCGCCGCCCGAGTCCGGCAGTCCCTTGGCATTGTGACCACGAACGAGCTACGACGACAACGCGAGCACCAAAAGTGCAGTTCGCTTAAGAGCCCCAGAGAAAAACCAGCTGCTTTTGCTATACGGGATCAAGGCCGTTCACGCTGACCCTCGTTTACGACGCCCTGCTGTGCTGATACGGCTTTCGCAATTATTGGCCGGCTTCACCGTCCACCGGAGACGGCGACGTAGAAAAGCTGGTTCTTCCTACCAAGGCAAATGGGCAATACCACGCAGCGCCTGCAATGCTAGATGCCTATAACTGGGCCTGGGTAACCTCCCTGGTGGCCTGCGGGGTCTGCGGGCTCTACGGTTGGCTTCTCACGTGAGACCCGTAAACGTGTGTTTAGGGCGAAGGGTGTCAAGTTGTCGGTGTCGTTTAAGATCATACGCAAAATATTCTACTGAGCGAACCGAATTCAACAGCGCTTTATGTGGAAAATCTAACTTCGAGAATTCCTCCAGAGGTTTCGTCTGTGTAGCTGTAGCGCTACCAGCTCGGCACTACGCAATACTCCCGTAACGATTTTTAAAAAGTCAGTTGGTTCTCTTATAATAGTGCATGTGTCTTGGGGAACAAAGAAGTCGTCTGCAAATTATGGAAGTAGAGAATTATGGTAAACGAGGTTTAGGAATCGGTATTACCATCTGCAAAAAAAAAAATCTGGGGGCCAAAAACATTACCGTTGAAGCACAGACGTTACACGAAAAACATACAATCTCATGATTGTATGTTGACCAGATCACAAGAGTTTAAAATAACTCTCCAAAACAAATTCTCCCTTCTGGACGACCAGAACCAGGACAGTGTAGACAGGCTAAGTGACAACCTAACACCCGCACTCAGTAAATCATCACCAGCTGTCTGAGAAACAACATGTATTCAACAAGCTGAAAATTTAACTACGATAACGAAGGAACTAACTGCCATACGCAGGAACCTGAGAGTGTCAAATACGGCGGGTCGGAATGAATTTGCCGAGCTTTAAAACTAATAAACAGAAGTGAAACAAACGATATTCGTGAATATAACATGGCACTGATCGATGAAAACCTGCAAATAGGGGGACGCTGCAAGCAACGAGAGGAAAGCTAGCCATCAGCAAAGACACGACGTATGCACTCGGAGAATAACAGGGTAACATTACGCACATCTAGGACGAGATAATAAAGGTAGCAGAACGATTCTCCACCAGGCTGTATGCCAGCGACGTTAGACCAGCGGAAACTACTTCGAGTACAAGCTTAATTTGCGATGCCCCACTAGTAACAAAAGAGGAAGTAGGAGAGGCTCCCAAAGGCATAAAAATAGGATAAGCTGCAGGTGACGACGGCATAACCGCAGATCTTCTGAAGCAGGACGGAAATATTGTACTAGGAAAGCGCGCTGTACTATTCAAGGAATACGCGAAGACTCGAAAATCCCATGACATTAAAAAAACGGGCAGATATTTTGTTTTGTTCACAAGAAAGAAGACCCCAAGGACTTCAAGTATTACGGACTTATCAGCATCCTGTCAGTTGTTTATAAGCTGTTTCCGAAAGTTATACTTAGCCGCTTAGGTGACAACCTGGATTACCAACAACCCAGAGAGCAGGCTGGGTTTAGGCAAGGGTATTCACTTATGAATCACATCCGTGTCGTTAATCAAGTGATATATAAATCCGGAAAGTACACTAAACTCCTTTACATGGCATTCGCACATTACAAGAAAGCGTTTGATTCCGTACTCACCGCAGTTGTCCTGGAACCACGTGAATTAAGTTAGTAAATATTTGTTTTATTGCAACTACTTAGGTAGTATTTTTCTTACGTCGAAACAGCAATATTGGCTGCCTGTCTGCTTCCTCCGCCTCAAAGGCCGTCGAAATACGGTAGTATACTCCGCCACCACTGCAACGTAACGTGCTATCCTCCCTTCTCCTCCAATCTCTTATGCTCTTTCTCTCCCCTTTTGCTCCTGCCATGGTGACGCAATGGTGATTTTCCAGCTTCCCCTGTAGCCGAAAGGGTAGCCTTTGACTAACAGTTTCTGGTTCGCCAAAACCATACCTGGGGAAGGGGGCTCCTTCTGAAATGGGGGCTACAAAAGATTGCCGGGTCATTTCAGAGAACCTGTCCGACTGGCAAATGTTACTTCCGCTTCTTGCGAAGGTACTCGGCATGATATTTTCGAATCCTGCTGCTGAAATGAGGAGCAAAGCGAAAGCCGTCGTCCAGTTCCGACTACAGAATCCACCGGTAATCTGCTGCAGACGATGGATCGTGGCGTATTTATTCGTGAATAGAAGCAGGCTACGATTATCACTACTTACACGTTATGTTGGGGCGTAACGGTGTTTATGGCTGGGGCGAATAAAACACCCGGTTATGATCACATGGGTGACACAGCGCTGAGAATGTGAGCTGCTCACGCACTCCCATTAAAATTATCCGACGATGGCTAAGCACAATAATCCCCAGGGTATGTCTCGTGTCCGTCACTTTAATTCTGATTCCCTCACGGGAAGTTTGTGAACATTACTGAAATATTAGGCGAACCGGATTACAGCTGCCGGCACTTCAACTAGGTTTTATTTTCTGCGATTGTGCGAACAGTCGTACGACCGACCGCTGTACGAAACCCGTGTCTGCTTTTTCGACAGAAAACACGAAGCCCTTAAAGAAGACCGAATGTAGGCCTGCATTGGTACTAAGGATTCGAGCGCACACGTCCATCGCCAAAATCAGCTTGAGGGTTCGGGCCGCAAACCTCCGCAACCGTGTAAGCCCTACGTTCGCGCACGTCAGGGAAGGTCGAGCGATCGAGGCGCGTGATTCAATTCAGGTGGCCCACGAACTGTTTCGTTAACAGTTCCACGCGCGCAGTGGCTGCACTGATTTTATCTAGATAAGCTCAGTGGTGCAAAAAAGAGACGCAAACGACAGGGCCACTGTAATCGGACGGAAAGAAAGCGCGGTTCTCGGATGTGATGAACACATGCAGGTATTGTGCTCCGTGGAGGCAAAACTTTTGCACCAGTCCTGCTTTAGTCATGATCTAGTTAAATACAAAACTACTTTGAATTCGTAACACATGTATAATGATTATTCCCTATGGTATAAAATGTTATGATCATCCTTCCTCCTATTCCGGGTAGACATCATCGCTATCATCACAATCATCTCACCTTCTCCATCACTGTAGATTAGGGCTAACTGCCGGAGAGATAACCACCTTAACAACTTTCATAGGTTAACATCGTGTAGCAGCCAGATGAATTTTGTCCTATATTTTCCTATATGACAGCCTGAGCTACAATGCCGACGTACCTTGTTATGGGCCTTTGATAGGCCGCAACTGCGTTTCCGGTGTCTTTAGCATGCGCTCTGTTTTTGAAATCCGCCATCCCACCATAACTTCGAACATCCTAGTTTGCTTTTACCCACAGATTCACAACGGGAAACATATCTCAATGGTGTTAACTGGCTTCATTGTTTTTTTGGCCCCTTTCCATTTATTCATGTTTGCCCCGCTTTGCACTTAGACCCGAAATTACTAGCATTCGTATGCAAAATGCAGTCCGCTGAATGAACCTTTATAAAGACACACCCCGAGGAACTAAAGTGTATACAACCTTACAATTGCGGGTTTCCGTAAACAGCACTTTGGAAGCGTTTCCGAATTTTCGAAAAGTTAGTTTTATGTCTGATTCACCAACTTTCCAGAAGCGGAAAAAACAAGGCCAGGGCCTTTACTGCATGTACCCACTCACCGCCGCTGAAAACGTCCGACGTAAAGGACCACATGTACGGGGCTTTGTTTTCGCATTGGCTAACCTGTGCTTTCGACAGGTTCCTGCACACGCTGAAGAGCCATACGAATGCTGCGAGCCTGTCTTTGACCTGCTAAAACATGGAAACGGTATTCATACAAACGTGTAGCCTGAATCAGAAACGGTCATTGAAGCGGGTATCTCCGAATTGAACGCCGTTTGGTCAGTCGGCGTAAAATAATCGATGCACGATGCATACAGAATATGCCAGCTCCGAACCAATGGCGCTCTGAGCTGAGCGTTAAGCAAAAGTGCTAGGACGCCAGCATACATGAGCTGGCACCTGGTCACAAAATATGACGGTGATTCGTAGCATCTAAAGTGCACAAAGCTTGTACTGCACTACATAAAAACAATTTCACCTGAAAGAGGCAGGAAACAGCCGTGTGGCCTATGTAAAAAAAATTTGGAGCCATTCCCACCTGTGAAGGTGGATGATGAGCGAAGCTATATACAATGCACAGCTCACACATCACCAGATTATGTAGAGGTTTTTATTCTTTTCCTAAATTGCCAATAGAAATGAATGTGGCTTTCTGATGAATCGAGAGAACATAGAATGACTAGATCTTTGCCCTAGGACACAAACAGGTGCCTGTCCGCTTCCCACCCGCAGATATGAGACCCGCGTATATACAGCAGGCGATCAAATTTTACAACTTGACTAATTAAGACGAATAAAATAAACTCGGCGTTGCAATATAGTCGCTCTATCATCTAACTTGGAAAACCTGGGTGCTAAATAATATCGGTAAGAAAACGGTTACGGCCCATTTATGGAACCAAACTCCTGCATATATTCCCATCTATTGACAGAACACATGAATTCTATAACGTTTACAAGTACACTGTAAAACAATTATGACCCCTGAATGAAGCTCTGCGGAATTACCGCGGCGTCTTAGCAGTTAACTGTACAGCAATCTTTATGGCGAAAGTTTTGACAAAGCAAGTGTTTCCGCGGTTTTCTGATACCTTACTCCTCCTGTAGATGTCCAGTCAATGTCAGCATGTTCGAAGACTAAGTTGGCAAGTCAAGACTAATGTTTGCAAGTTGGCAGTCAACTAGCAATCATGACAAGTAAATAAAATTCACTCTAATGAGGGAGGTTTCCGAGCGCGTAATTGTCTTATTAAATTATTTTGGCAAAAAAATGTTTAAACGAAGAGTTTGAGATTTTTTATTTTGCATATGCGAGGTAATACTGGTTTTCACGCAATCCGTTTTTGCTCATACACTGAAAAAAATGCACTGAACTCTACCCGTGTAAAGCCTTCATTTAATAAGTCACTGTCAATGCCAACGAGGATAAAAAGGTAGTCGATTTTTCTAGGGTATAGGCTGCCTACTTCAAAACGGAAAGGCATCACTTAAAGCCCCTCGAACCAAAATGGTTTTCCTGATAAGGCCTTTGAACGGTGGAAGGCGGAATATTCAGATCTACATCCTTAATTATTTTGCCAAACTTAATGCTCACGAGTATGAGAGTAAGCCGCGTAGTAACAAACTTTTAACTGTGTGAGAGATAGATAGACCTATTTACAAATTGCCCCGAAGTAAAATATTATAAACAGCGTATTTTCTATTCCTTTCGGGGGCTTTTGAAACACGTATTGTAACCAACGGAGCTCTTTTTACATGTACGTTGTTGTCACGGCTAGACGCTAGATCGCGCGACCTATCAGACTTCAGAACGTTATTCCCAAACTGAAATTATTTCCAACACTTCTTAGAAATTTTCTGTGGTTACCCAACAATATAAAACACTGGCTTTCATGTGCGCTAGATGACAATCGCTCCACAAAAATTGGTTGTCTGTTCTTAGGAGAATTAGTTCATTGCTTTCGCTCTGTTTACTTCTGTTCGGAACTCGTCGATTCGTCATTCGCATGTTGCTGACATGGATAACACATCATAAAGAATTTCACAGGAAAGGAAACACTAAAAACTGATTCACGTTAGTTGTCGGGGTCAAAAACAGTGGCATAGCTGTTCTCAGTGACATCAGTTGTTCAAAAATGGTGACACTGCGATTCTGAGCAAGGAAATCGAGGCAGTCACGAAACGTAATATGCTCAGTCCTTGCTGCATAGCATTTTATTCGAGAATACAGAGCGATGTTGTAGAAAAAGTATGCTGAGGCGGAATTTTCAAGTAAAAATTAGGTGCCACATGCTTCGATAAGTAACTTGTAAAGGGCAGGCAGGGGGTAGTGGTCATCGGGGTGGGTATGGGCGCTTCCTTCCGAAAAAAAAGGGCTCTAAAAATGCCTCTGACTATGTTGTGCAGCGAATGGCGCTGCCGTCGCAAAATGGTAATTTTAAGTATGCGGCTCAGAGGAAAAATAAGCATTTCATGGTCGGAAGTGGTATTGACATAAGAAAAGCGGCCTGAAATCCTGGCGCTCCTTTAAAATCGACTGGAACCGAGTTTGTGCTGTTAGCCTTTTCCTGTTATGAAGCACCACCACAGGATCTGCGTTATGCTTCTACCGCCTTCTACGTGCATCCTAGTCGTTTGCGAAGACAAGCGCACTTCGTAACTATAAATGTTCGCAGGAGACACTAAAGATTGCTTGCGTACAGGAATGCGAAAGACGACCAACGTGCCCAACAACCTCAGGGCTCCTCCACTTCGCGGGGGTGGCGTTTGTTTCGGAACCACACCCGTAGCCGCCAACAGTCACTTAGTCAATTTTTACGGCCGCTTTTTGTGTTTTATAAAGGTTTTCGCCTAATACAGATCTCAGAGAGTTAGGTATGTATTTGGATCGTATATATGTAATAGATATAAGTGGGACTTCTTGGTTATTCAGCCTGGTCCAGGCATGTTGTGCACCGACTGTCCAAAATTGTTTGTACCAAGCCTTGACCTCAGAAATGCTTCACCTTAGGAACGAAGATATCATGCGGCGGGAAACGCATTAACCTAGTTCCACAATACCAGGGGGACAATACAAATTTGCAGTAATAAATAATAACGAATTTATTGTGGACATCATGAAGACTTCTGGTTTCACTGGCTTTCTCAGAAGTAAAGACAGATGGGCAAGTCTATATTGCGTACGTACATAGCACCAAGAAAACTCCACAGAACGAGCTGATGTGGGCCTTCCACATGGTTTTCTCTTTTTCTCTTTGTTGTGGTTTTTTGTTTTATTTTGAGGGGGGGGGGGCAAAAGAGTGCGAAATGTTCTTGTTCCTGTGTTGTCGCTCAAGCCTATTCGGTTGGTAGTAAGTGCTCGCCCTGCGAAGTTCTTCCATTTGTCCTTTGGCTTTATAGCTTTTTTTCACGGTATTTTAATGATTTTGCTCCTCTGATTTACGCATGCATGGACGCCTAATGATCAATTTATTAGGTTAAAAATTCTGAGCTTCTTGTTTCCTCGCTCGATTTCAGCTACACAGGATGCCTGAATACACTATTTTTTTATAAATCGGTTGACGTCCCTAAGCGAGTCAGAGTAGTGTCTGTGTGTGCCTTTCCACGACCCTCTTAGGCGGATGTGTTAAGCCTTATTTCAAGATCCCAACGAAAAACAAAAAAAAGCACCCACTCCGATCAATCTAAATAGGAATATAAATATTTTGGGGACTGGTTAAACAGAGGGGACAAATACTTCAGAACTCACGGGGAGCAAATTAGTAATAAAGGAAAGCGAAACGCAGCTATAATGAAGCATAGAGCTCTGTGGGGGTACAACAATTATGAAGTAGTGAGATGAATGTGGACAGGAGTAATGGTTCCGGGCCTCACATTTGCGAATGCTGTACTCTGCTTAAAATCAGACGCTCTTTTATACCTTGAAGGGTACCAGAGAACGGTAGGCCGTTTAGCCTTGGGAGCACATGGTGAAGCAATTAACGAAGCAGTACAGGGAGATATGGGCTGGGCGTCGTTTGAAGTTCGAGAAGCTCAGAATGAAATATGTTTTGAGAGGAGGTTGAGAGCAATGGATCAACGTAGGTGGGCCGCTAAAGTGTTTAGTTACCTTAGTTACACGCAATAGTTAGCGAAAGCTAGAAGGGTAACGATGAAGTACGGAAATAACAGTGGAGAATCAAAGCAGCCAAGGTAACCAAAAGAATCAAGATAGATAGAAACGAATAAATGGAGGAAAAAATGGAAGCTAAAACGTCATTAAAGATGTACAACGCAGAGAATTTGGACATCAGAAAAGAAAATTTCTACGGTAATTCTAAGGGCAGTGCTTTTGTTTTTGATGCTAGATCAGATTGCTTGAGAACTAAGAGCTTGACAACTAAGAGAACAAGGGACCAAACAGAAACTGATGGGGTACGCGTGGTCTGCGAAACAAAAACAGAAACTACGCGGCATATAGTTTTAAAATGTGGGTGTATCCATCCAAATCTTCAAGAGGGAAATGATCGGCAACCAGAAGCCCTTCGTTTTAAGTGTATAACGGAGGGAGTTAACTTCAAGGCTGTCGAGGCGACTACACGAACATTAGAATGCTGGTGGATGAAAAGCACAGAGAGGAATAATGCCTAGGACATCTACTACGTGCCACAGAAAAAAAATTTGTGCCTGCCCTCAAAGCAGCGGTTGTATATAAACACAGATATATTAGATTTTTCTTGGTAGGATGACAGGTCATGCCCGTGTTTCAAAGGGGATACCAATCCCAGTCATGCATCAATCAAAACGCATTTGCATAAAAGACAATGCAGGAAGCAGAGCCATAAAGTCGGCGCACCGATGTCGAAAGAGTAATATAAGCGAGGAAAAATGCAAAGGAGAAAAACAAGCCGCTTTTCCTATACGGGATCAAGGCCGTTCACTCCAGCACTCGTTTACGACGCGCCGCTGCGCGGATGCGGCTGTCGCAACTTTCGCTGGCTTTGCCGCCCGGCTCAGTCGGCGACGCAGAAAAGCTGGTTCTTCCTACAAAGGCAAAGGGATAACACCACGCAGAGGACGCAATGCTCGATGCCTATTACTGGGCCTGGGTAACCACCCTGGTGGCCTGCGGCCTCTACGGGTTCTACCGTTGGCTTCTCAGGTGAGTGCCGTAGACATATGTTTAGGGTGAAGGGTGGCAGGTTGTCAGTGTCGTACAAAGTCATACGCAAATAAATCTACTGAGCGAATAGTACTCAACAGCGTTTTATCTGGAAACCTAACTTCGAAAATCCCTGCAGGGGTTTCGCCTCTGTAGGTATTTCTTGCTTAAGACGCTACCATCCCGGCGCTGTGCATACCCCGTCCCGATTTAGGAAAGTTAGTTCATTCTCGTAAATAGCGCATGTGACTTCATGAAATAAAACAAGTCGTATGCAAATAACGGAATTAAAAAAATATGGTAAACAACGCTTAAAGGAGCCATGAAGAGAAAATACAACTTCGTTAAATTTGAAAGACTAGGATTCAGTATCTCACTCAGCTCCATTACAGCCACAAAAGATGTTTTTTTAACGAAAAAAAAGCAAGAAGTATTTAAAAACTTTCAAATTTTGCGCCACGGTGACGTGTTATGAGCAAGAATGACGTCATACGGGCCAACAATAAAACATAATTTTCAGTACGTTAACTGCACGTTAGCATTCAAGTGATGCGGTAAAATGGAACTAGAGGCCCCATTACAGACGTCCATCATGTGTCCGTCGCGACAGGTCAGTTAGGCGGCCGCCAATAGCACAAACAAGGTTCCGTGACGTCATAGAAAAGTTTACGGGAAATTGGCTAGGGGGGTCGCGACTGCTTCACACGTTTTCTTTAATATCTCCGTTATTGTTCGAAGATTGCGATGATATTGGTATCATTGTTATCGGGACTAAGCAGTCTTTCTAATAAACCCAACTTGTATTTTGTCTTCATGGCTCCTTTAAGTATTGGCATTACATGTACAAGAAAACAGTTGACGTAAATAGTTACCCGGGAAACACCGAACGTACGCGAAGGCATACACTCAGATCGCCGCCCTTTAAAATCAACATGCGGCTCACGCTTTGGTTAATTAGCTAATTGGAGGAAACAAAACGTCGTGAATACGAACGGGATTTCGTTTCTCTAATTTGTTATTAAGTACTTTGTCATAGGTTTTCGTATATTTAAAAAATGCAGCATCAATTTGCTGTTATTGCCCACACCTCGCAAATGAAAGAATTCTTGTCATCAATCGTGCCCCAATTAAATCACTTTTTCAGGACGACATTAAAATTTTCGATGAGTTGAATTCCAAAGATCTGCGAGTTTGGTGCACAATATAATGTTACCCAAGCTTTCAGCATTTCATAACGTTAGACATAAGGGTCGACATTTTCTTAATTACAGTGGTCACGTGCTATAAAAATGGTACCAACTAGCGCCATTCTTTGTTAAGCGGTAGCTTAATAGTTGTACCGGTTGATAAGTGCAAAATATTCCAACCACAAATTTAGCAACGAGTTTGGCATATCTGCGAAAGCGGCATTTTGTATACAGCCAACGCCAAAAGATTTTGTTTTCATTCTCCGAACCATGGGCGGGCCCGTTGAATAAACTAAATCAGTAGTGGTAGTAGGTGAATGTGAATTGTATATCACTACTTCCTACGTGCTACAGTAACATTACTCTAGTTAAATCATCAAGGTAACTCCATCCACGGCTTTTTAAAGATCACAGTAGAGTGAATGACAAATCTGCGCTTGAACGTAGGTGAATGTAAGAAAATAAGTTTCAGTAGAAAATTACATAAAAATATTAATTTAATGTCGAGCTATAGTAGCGAATTGAGTACTTGCGGCGCGACTGATTCAGCTCCCTTTTACAGGTTGTTTTTTCAATGATGTATTCTCTAAACTTCCCAGGACCATTTTTTATAAAGTTTCGCAAGCACGTTTAATGTAATTATTCTTTGAGCCGGGCACTGCCCTTCGTACGTGTTTTTATTAATTCTTTAATAATGTCAGACTGTGTATGCTCCTTATTATTATTTAAAGCCTGCACTTGAGAAGAATAATTGCACGCGTTATCAAGCATGTTTGCTTGTCTCCTTTAGCGTTCGCATGGTGCAAAGTTGTCAAAACAGGAAATATACATTTCCTTGAAACACTTCGACCAGCCGCGAAAGTCTTGTTCGTGAAATCAACAAATGCAGATTTCTAGACGTTCAAGCGCAAATTTGTCATTCACTCTACTGGGAACTTTAAAAAGCCGTGGATGGAGTTACCTTGATGATTTAACTAGAGTAATGTTACTGTAGTACGTACGAAGTAGTGATATAAAATTCTTTGCTCTGGCAGAAAAGATGATCGGCCATTATCTGAATCTGATAAGAATGAACTCGAAATCAGAAGCAGGACCACAGTAGCCTTGCACCTTGCACGCAAGCTAGTTCATCCACAATTAGTGTTACGGGGCGTGAAACCAAAATTCCAGAATTTATTTTCTCTGTTTGTGGATTTCTGCCTTTGCCTACAAGCATTTGCGCTTGTGCCTGGAAGGTTAAAATCACCAATTCGGATTATTTTTTTTTCAGAAATTTTGATAATAAAGCGAAGCTTTATAGGCCTCACTGATAGACTGTCGTTCGTCGGAAAAACCCCTCTGGAGGAAAGCCAACTTTCACAGTGGGTTTCACACGACGATGATATGAGTGAAGGCGCATCATCAAGCACCTCACGAAAACAAAACGCTTCGCGTGCCCGGAATCGAAACTGGGTCCCTCGAATCAAGATGCCGACGTCTAGTTGATTTCCCCATTCCGACGTGGTCGAGGCACTTTCGATTTCGGTCTTTGACTGACTCAGGTTGCATGGAAGAAGGTTTCGCGCTTTAACCATTCCTCTCCTTAAAAAGGGGCCAATATTTTTTTCTGCTCCCTATTCTAGCAAAAATATTCAGACAGCAGATCATTACTGTCAAGCAGATATCAGGACGCGAGCGGTGACCCATTTAGAAGCAACTGTTAAACATGTGCATGCACGGTTGTGCAATGTGGTACAACAAAACCGCATCAATGCAAGAAGTTGCAAATAGGCTTCAGTTATCTCGCATGGAAGCCGTGCTTCATGGAAGCCGGTGCTCTGCGGATCGTATTTAATTAAACTAATTTCAGTGCTGTCAGTTTTATCTTTAGGCTACAAGGATTTATATATATGCCGGCAACAGGATGATCGTTTTACTGAGCTATCAAGCGGCGTGGAGTTCCCCCTGGTGTTATACCGGCAAACAGCTGCGCGGTGATTTTACGAAAACTCCAACAGAGGTCGCTTTGTAATCCTCCTGATTTTACTTCAGAACATTTTATATCATATTATATAGGGTCTTTGTCCGGATTCGCAAATATTTTCCCTAGAAAACATGTATATATTCATTAAAATTCTTGAAACGCAACAAGGAGGGCCGCGGCCGTGACCTGTCTGTTTTCACGCCAAATTTTAGTGAGGCATATCAGGAGCGACTGGTAATGGTTATGCCTAATCTAGGCAAATTTCACGTAAAAATTCTGGTGGGGGTGAATATGAGGTTTAACGCGCTGACGCTACACAGGCGATGAGGCGTGGCGTAATGGAGAGCTCCGGATTTATTTTCAGCACGTTGGGATTTTTACGCCTAAAAATTGCGCTGCTTAAAAGAAACTTCGTTGTAATAAAATTTTGTTACCAGTCTCTGAACTGAAGCTACTATCACTACCAACGTTTTGTCCTTTTCTTGCTCACCCCTTTCAAAGCTTCATCACTCCTTTTTTTCTCTGTCCTCTAAACAATCTAATTCCTAACACTGCTCGGCTAGAATCAGCGTTTGCAATAATTTCAGAATTTATATCTTCTCTTGTTCCGGTGGCCTGGTATCGACGCAAGGGATACCTAACTCCCCGATGTCTGTGAAGAACTGCTGAGCAGTTCTTCACAGACATTGTTTCTTTGTATTACAAACAAAAAACACTTCTCGTATCACAAATTCTAAATTGCACTCTCAGTTATTTTACATATTTACTAATACGCTGCTAAATTATGTCTAGAAAATTTTTACAATTTCAGCAGGCAAGGCTCTGGACCAGAAGAAAAACGCGAGAGGAATCCGGACTTCCGTGATGACTTGCTAGTAGTTCACACAATCAGAAATCTGCCATCACCAAACTTGACTATTTCCTTTCATGGTATCCAAACTTCCTGCATTACATGTGGATATAGTGAACTTTGGAAAAATAGATTCCACTTCGCCTGCGCCACTTTATTACTTCTTTTTTACGCTGCAGGAAGCGGCGGAAGTGCTTCGAAGTTTTCAAGGACACTGGAATACCAGGACCACCAACTGACAGTCTTATAAGTGGAAATGCCGACGCCTTCTGGAAGCCCGTAGGTTCATGGAGGATACTCTCGTTTCTAACTAAGTGGTTTTTTCACAGGCGTTTCAAGAAAAATATCGCTTAAAAAGTATGCCAAAGACATGTGTCCCTTCGTTGAAAAGCGGCAACTGAATTCATATACAACTTTGTTTAATGTAGAAGAAAAAGGTCAAGGTGACCCTTCGAAATAAATTCCAGTCCGGAGACTCATTTTTAGCCAAAAAAAGATGAACATTATTGAAAAAGCCTAAATTTGTGAAAAAACTGCTCCCTCTATTTAAACCTCATAAAAGTGCGTTTTATACTCGCGCTCGTTGTGGCTTATATCACGCCTGTTACGCACATATTTAACGTGTAATCTTCATTCAGCATCCTCTCGATGTAAGTGGTGAAAATAACAGGTGTAGCAGCCTCGACAAGTCGGATAATATTTGAAATAAGGACCTCCTTTCATTCCGCCTATAAAGCTGATGCTTATCGACGGCATTTCAATGTTTTCTGCTTGTTTTGAGTCAGTGATTTTTTTGTTAGAGGATAACTTCGTAGATCAAAGGCAATGTAGCAAACTACCAAATATAATGAAATAAATTTGGAAAATTTGTGGGTCATGCAAAATTTTAAGGCCACTTATAGGTCGTGTAACGAAACTACATTGGTATATTAAATAAATTCTCTCACCACGTGGATAAGAAGAGTATCCGAGCTGTAGTGCAAATTTACAGCCTGTCCAAGCAGATGTTCGTTTGCTTAAATGAGCCATGGAGACAAAATACAAGTTTGTTTTATTCGAAAGATCTCGTGATTTGTAGTGTTCCCAGCACTTGTCCGGATGCAAACGATGCTTTTCACTGTGAAATTAATCAATTTAACTTAAAATTTCGATATTCCCGCTAAACCGTGTGTTTTCGGGGTCTGCATGACATCACAGGAACCGACCGCTCTGCAGCCGATTGCGCACGGCTGGGAAGGAGCGGCGGCGTTCGCGCGTCGTTTGTTTACGTTACTGAACCTAGATGGCGTCACCATACCGTGGCCTGCCGTTTCTTCTCCCTTTGGTTTCTTTTTGTACAGTATTTAAACTTGGCTTGTTTTTCTTCAGGGAGAAAATACTCGTTTCCTTAAACGCAGTGCTCGCTCGACCAATATGGTCACGTATGACATTGTTGCTTGCGTCGATCAGCCAGTGTCGTCTGAGACAACCCCAAAGCCCCATAGTGCTGTGCAGGTTAATCAAGCGTAGTGCGCGCAGTACCAACAGCAGTACGCATCAGTACATCTAACTTTACATGTGTTTTCGTAACTTACACTGTTTTTGCCACTATTCTTATTGCTTTAAAAAGAACGTGCCCTAAATTTAAACCCAAATAGCTCGTTCTGCAAGCTTATAAGCTCAGCCAAATTTGCGTCTGCTTTTGCCGGCCTCCGCATGCGCAGAACAGGCTGGTAAGATATCATAGGTTCTGTTGCGGGAAATGAGCGAGTGGGTCGCATGGCCATTTCCATTTTTCCTAATTGTATAGCTTATTTGAGCGAAGTTTACGTTAAAAGTGATGTCAGTATGATTCTAACGATGCAATCTTTTGAATGAACCAAATTGTGTTTTGTCTTCGTGGCTCCTTTAAATCTAGCCAAGAATGGTACCGAAGAGAGCGTGCAGTGTAAAATATTCCCCTAAAACTCGTCCCATTTCTTGAAGGTTAAATCAGACGGTCGAGTCGGCAGGGCTTATGTTGTAACATTTTTCTTCCGCGGGGTTAGATTAGCGCGTGGATTATAGACTGAGGCAGGGTACGCAACAAAAAACGCGGTATTTACGCAGAGTTCAGCCGTACTCCTAAAATAGTTTTGTAAAGATGAGCATGCCGCGTTCCGAACTCGTGTGCTGTTTTTAATATCGCATTTAGTTACGTCCTTTTATACGAACGACGGGTGTAACAAATCCCTAATGTGCGTGTGATATTAAGCTGCGACTGTGCAATATTCCTTGTGTTTCTATATCGCAAAAACCAGTGATAACCCGCCAATGTCAATGGCAGCTGTTTAGAGGGAAATTTTCGCCTATCAGCTATTGCGTGCAGTTTCTGTCTAAACACTCCCTATCCATGCAGGTGCAATCAATAGTTGGACTTTTTTTTGGCATTTCCGACGCAAATCGAAAGCATCAGCCGATGGCTGAAACAGTACGGTGATGTTTTCGGGTGAGTTGAATTGATCGTTCATTGAAACGTTTATTTCTAGAGCGCTCTTGGCTTATGAAGAGCGGTAAACAAGGCTTTGAAACAAGGTAGGGCTCCTATGGGGACTTGGAATGCCGCGTAGTTAAAAAAAGAAATGAATCTATCAACTCACAATAACGTGCTGAATTCACTCCGAAGACACATTGGAGATTAACGAAGAGGAACAACTGAATTTCTAGCAACATGGTTCCTGTGAAAATGTGCCAAAGCGTTTCGAAGGCAAGCCTGGCTGTAAAGGATAGGAAGAAGGTCGCCGGAGTTGAACGATGGATACTGAGAGCCTCTTTTAATGATATAATGACGGCGGAAGTGTTTCTGCTCAACATACTTCTCTGCGCAATAAATGCGAATGTCGTGTTCATTTAGACATGTTTTTATTGCGTGCACAACATGATGCCTGATGGCTGAGCACGAGGTCGCGGGTTCTGTTTCCGGCCGCGTCTGCCGCTTTTCTGATGGCGGCGAAAAGCAAAAACGCCCGTGTGTACGAGATTTCTTCGCACGGTAAAGATCCCCAGGAGGTCAAAATTAACCCGGAGCCCTCCACTACGCCGCGCCTCATCGCCTGCGTTGCGTCGGCGCGTTAAACCCCACAATCAATCAATCAATGAATGGCCTGATGGCTGAAGCTAGAGCTACGAATTAAGGACGGAAATTTGGGCTAGTTGGTTAGTCGATAAAGGGTACATTTCACTAGCGCAAAAGACGACGCACCCACCTGAGGCGCACAAAGAAAAATACACACGAACGCTCCACACAGTGGTGTACCCGCTATCTGAAAGAGCTAGGCTAGAGTAGCTTTTATTAGGTTTTGCGCTAAGCATGCTTGTTCCTATTTGCCACAGTGAATGTACCCTTTATCGGCTAGAGCTAGCTTTGTTAGGTTTTATGGTGTTTGCGCTAAGCCATTTTCCTATTTGCCACATATATACTTCATCTACGTGCGAAACAAAGCTCTAAAGTTCCACACCGAACTGTTTTGTTCTTTTGTGGCTTTCCTAGATTCTTTCTCGGCGCCGTACCTATCGTTGTCACCAAAGACCTGGACATGATAAGGGATATTATGAACAAAGACTTCAGCAACTTCACCGCACGAGGAGTGCGTATGCTTTGACCTTCTGAGTTCATATGCTGTTTCTCCCGTAATCTCCTACACAAAATTCCTCCTTACCGTATGATGTGCTCACTTAATCTTAAAAGCAACGGCTTTTCTCAATGACGCAATGGCTGGACTTTCCTAAGAGCAGCACTACAATCCATCAGCAAGCCAGAGAGCTGAAAAATTACTTCAAATTCAGCCTAAATTAAGCCCGGTTCTCGATCATTGATTGCTGAAATATTTGCTCAGCGAAGTCTTGTAGAAGACTAACCTCTTTGGACGTGGATAAGGGTATAAGCTAGAAAAGATCGAAAAAGCTGTCCGTATCTGCAAAATCAGGAACCTTTCTTCTTCAGTTGACCTTTATAGGCAAAAACGTCTTCCTCTGCCAGCTATGGAATACCGGCGAGTTCATTGCGAAGTAAAAAAAGAAGGGGTGAAAGGTACAGGGGGTCATCATTACAACTAATGTATTCCCTAGTGATCGCCGAATCGGGTGCAATTGTTCTATGTTCACGAGCAAAAAATAAAGCAGCCTATTAAAAACGGCGAACATTCAAAAGGGGACCTGTCAATATTGTATGTTTAGTATTCTCGAGCTAACCTTAGGTTTCGCGCGATTGTATAAAACATGCGACGAAATCACAAGCAAGACATTTTTCACTTAGCGTTCAAGGTTAAAATGCTTTCGCTCGTAGTTTGAACGGTATTGCTTATTTAATTTGAACACCCATCTTCCCGGAGTAATGCCGCATACAAGAAGTGACGCTCCGTACGTCACTGAATAACCATCTGCTCCTCAAACTTACTTTTTGATACCACTTAAATTATCGGTCAGTCGAATAAATACAAACCAAGATCTGTCTTTTGGATAAAGTAACAATTCGTTAGAGTGCTCTTCCAAGAACTGAGACTCACACGTGCTTGCAATCTGTTTAGCAACCCTCTGGGCGATACCTATCAACGTCTGCAATCCCTGTTAAATACGAATTTGTAAGCTGCGGCCGTACATCTACTGTTGATTAACTCGTTTATATTCACATTTAAGAATGCCGTTTTCTGCTTGTTCTTTTGTTTCAATGGTCGCGCCCGCACATGCTGCACCTATACGAGCACATTCCTCTGTGGAGCGACAGCATTGCTTTCGCCAGTGGACGTACCTGGAAAGAAGCTAGGACATGCTTGCAGCAGTTCTTCAGCCCATCGAAAATGAAGGCGGTATGCGACCAGGCACTTCGCCCTTTTAACCCGTGCGCTTCTCATATTTTCGGTCAGTGGGAGAGGCAGCTGTCAACGAACAACCGGTAAATGTGGCAGTTAGTACTTAGCGTGTTTTGTCAGAAAAAAAATATATAGCTAGTATTTGTTGCATCATGGCACTGCGGAGTTTAAATGCAATACCTAGTTGGAGCGTAAATGCAACACGTTAGACCAACACACGCATGCCGTCGTAATGTAGAAAAACCGCCACAATCACGCCAACGGGACTCCGACGCTGTCAGATGAACACTGTGTGACGCAGTGTGCTGACGTTGCTGAGTCTGCACTTTCAAGTCGTACCAATAGCGACCCTAAAGGTGATGTTGGCTTCCCATGATCCTACTCAGGAATGCCCCACCCGGAGTTTATGCAATCGAACGTCATATCGCAATATTGGGCTCTGTAATGAAAACCATTTCACAATCGCAAATCCTTCTCTTCTAGAGTGCACACTTTGCGCCCGCGCACCATCGAGAGAACGGTCGAGGCGTAATCCGTCACAGCAGTAAAATACATGATAGCACTCTGAAATATTCTCTCCTTTGCTGCCCCATTTAACGGTCAACTATGCAGCAGCGGGGCGAGGGTTCTGTTTGTGGTACACACGTCTCGGTGCGATCTATTCCACCATATCAAATGACTGCGGAGCGCACTTTGTCGCTACTATGGATTGGTGTTAGTACCAACGGAAAATTCCCTGGAAGTCTTTTGTAACAGCTGCAAATATAAACACACATTTTCCGCACTAGCTTTTGAATCTGAGTCATTAGGCCAGCGCACAGTGAGTGAGGCGAAATATTTCATTCGGTGCCAGAAGCTTCATGTACAGCGATAGATATAGAGGTGCATGGGGTAGTTATAAATCAGTCGTTTTGTTGGTTGGCCAGGCCGTCACTCAGACGGTTCGTCAGTCAGTGGTTCTTTTGGTCCGGTGCTTTAATGGTTGTAGAAAACGCTGTTACGCGTTCATCCTGTAGACAACTTGCGTAATTTATATTCTGTATATATCGATATTTACAAATTTTCACAATATCTATTCTCTTCAGGCAGTTGCAGAGTATAATCTCAATCTGGTTCTCCCACTAAAACTGTATGGCACCAGATGTCCTTCCACGGTACCGGCGTAGCGTCAGCATGAGTGCTCTTGATTCCATTCATTGGTTTTGTGATTCTTCTACCGGAGTCCTTCAATGCTTTTGTGGTTATTAAACTCTCGCCGATATTTCCTTAAGGGAGAAAGGCTACCGCGAGGCGCACCGCGACAGATCGCAGGGCACCGCGCGGCCGCTGCTGCTCCGTGCGTGCAACCACGCGCGACAGAACCTAGGCCCACCTTTGGCACCACTTTCTCGATAGAAACGCCTTGTTGGTAATTGTGCCCTAATTTTTTGCTACAAAACAAAGACCACCGAAAAGTTAATTATTACAGCCTTTACGGAGAATCCGTAGGTTGCAGAACGCATGCTCAAAACTCTCGAGTGATGTTTGGGTTCGATTCTCTGAGAAGTCCCCACGCCGGGGAGACTTTTGGGGGATTCGGGTTCCGATATGGCGTAAAATATTTCTTGAACTTTGACCGCGCTCCTCCTAGCCTTGCCCAGCTGCAGCTCTCAGCCTCGAAATTCGATTTCACTGCACTACCATCGCAGCTTTGGAAACGGAGCTGTCCGCTTTTAGGGAAAATTCACGCACGACGAAATCCTAAATGGCCTGGTCGTAGTGCTCCGCGCTTGCATGCCCTAAGCGCTCAGGTTCACGACATTTTCTTTGAACCCGCAATGCGGTGGATATGGTAAGTGCCATGCGGAACTAATTTCTGACACCTGATAGGACTGAACCTCGTGCGAAAAGCTGGGGGAGACATATCAACGCCGCGCGCAAGGAAAAATGTTCCACGGGTGGACAATTATTTTTTCCACCTCCCTTCGGACTCAGCTTCTTCAATGCTTTCCTCTGACGCATCATTGAGGTGCAGTGCGGTGTCGCAGTGCGCTTTTGCAAAACGCAGAAAGCCTTGGTAATATTAAACATTCTAAAACAGATTAATCTGGCGAGTGTCTCTGGATTCGGATGGAAACAAGTTGGTTGTAGAATTCAAGTTTAGAATGGGAACGGCAGTTGAAGCATTTTTTAAATCACTCTCGAATTTGTACATTGCTCGTTAAGCGTGCGCTCACAGAAACTCGTCTTTCGTCTTTGGTTGAAATTTCAACAAAAGGAGCAGATACGCGGTCAATTTTACGCGGCCAAGTGCTCATTGCCAAGTGTTCATTGCCAAATATGCGGCCAAGTCTCATTGCCATGAGTGTGATGTAGACGAAAAAACCGCTGTAACATACTTTTTACTAATCGGCAACAAGGAATGGGCAGTCATATTGAGTGAGGGCCGAGTAGATCATAGATGTTGACGCTTTAGTTCTACATGGCGCCTCAAGCAAGCATGGAACGCGGTACATGGAAAAACCAATCTTCCCTTCAGGTGATGCCCTCCCTGCACGACAGCCAGCGTCAGTTCATAGAGGTTCTAGGCGCCAGTGCCGACAATGGGACCGAAGTGAACATCAACCAGCTGTGTGAGCGGTTGACGTTCGACGTTATTTCGAAGACAGCGTTCGGCATCGATACAGAAGTGCAGAAGAACCCGGACAACCCGTTCTTCCAGACGGCCATAACTGTCTTTCCGAACATCACGGACGAAACCGCCTACCACATTGGCCGTAAGTAGCAACTCTGGTATCCCCGGAGAGTTGATAGGGTGTCCCGTTTATTACCCTTAATTCCGGCAGCTAGTGTCACTACTCAACCATGAAATCGGCTGATTCGATTAGCATTCCTCAACAGATAAGTTATGAATACGCGCACGACGTGGCCTATATAAGAAATATGTATTTTCGGACGATTGAGTAATAGAAGTTTTAACTTCAAAAGGTTAGGTGCTTTCTACAAACTATAATTTCCGGAAGTGCAAGCATTTGAAAGCTCTAAGAAATGTTTGCTACATATATGAGGTTCTCAGGAGCTGTCCTTCTGAACGTATGCATTAGGCAACCTTCTTTTTCAACGAAAGTATTTCGCCTTGTGGAAGGCTCCGTCTTTCTAATTTACACTCTCGTTATTACTCACCTAATGCATTTTCAGGAAAAAGCGAGAGTTTCCTGTGAACAAGTTATGCAAGCTATCTTCTTAGACAATACGTCTTGGTGAAGTGTCTGCACACGTCCTGCATCTGTACACGGCCTTAAGTCCTTCTTAAAAGCAGCAGCAGGTATCCTTGGATTTTTTTGTGTGTACAATGCTCCGCTACTACGTGGCAACATCTCGCTGAAAGAACTTTTGTAAGGAGGTTTCATTACGTGTCTTTCTTTCCACTCAAAAGGACACGTTCCGCTTCTGGGCCCGCTCATTATTTTTCGCAGAAGAATGCGCCTACTAGTGTCTTCTAGTGCGAAAACATTTTTAGCAATTTACACTGTGATACATTTACCGTCTGCGCGGTGCTTTAGAAACGAGTAATATTAGTGTAATCGCTTAGCCTGTGCCTTTGATACGTGAAGAAAACCATTGAACGAGTTTGTACAACTATTAACACTTCACTACCCTAATAAAATGGCCAATCTTGTTGAGCCGTGACGGATGTTTTTCGATGTAATAATAAAAAATGAATCATGACTTCTTGGTATGATGGCTACTTTCAAAGCAGCAGGGAAACTTGTAACAACAACCTTGACACTGGCAAAAGTATTTTTTTGTTAGTCGTGCTAAATGCATGTTTTAACGCACGCATGAACCAGAAAATATAGACTGGTGCGCTGCTTCTAGAGAATGATGCACTTTCCCATTTCGTGCACGATTCGGTACAACTTAAGTGATGCCTTCAACTTGAAATGAAATTAAGAGCTGGGGTAAACAGTTCCACTATACTTGGGTATATAGCACCAAGTATTCTGGGTATAATATTGTTTGGGGCAAACTAGAAATGTGGACCAAAAATTGTTTGTCAGACAGTGACACTCAACACTCATCCTCAGTTGTCTGTGCAGACCTATTGGCCAATTTCGGATGGCGACATTTCGTTTGCATGAAACCAGCGGTACCCAAGGAAGTTTTTCGTTAATGCGCAAAGAGTTGCATGGCCGTTTCAGAGAACCTGTACAACTGGTCGTGGTTACTTCGGTTTCCTGTGAAGCTGCTCACGATGCTCGTCACGAACCCGGTCGCTGAGATGATAAACAACGCTAAAGCGGTCATCGAGTTCCGGCGTCAAAATCCACAGGTAATCTGCTGCAGACATAAGCAGCCCGGGAGTAGTAAACATATGAAGTGCGTTTTCCACTGAGAGAAGAAAGCCTACTTAGAACGAGTTTAGAAGAAAGCCCACTGTTCACATTTCATTATTGAGGCGAAAGAATAGGGAATTATTCTAACAGCCTCTTCTTTTAACGCAATTGTCATTAAACAGCGCATAATGGTAGCTTACATGAAATATAAGTGATAATGGCAATTGTGAAAGGAAGGATTATAATAGAAACGATTGGTTTCAAGGTGGTCGCTTTAGGTCGTATTACCTAAGTGCGATTTATTTTTCTTTTTTTTTCAGAGTAGTAAGGCCAAAATAGCGGTTTCGTTTTTTGGTCAACAGTTTTGTCATTACTTTCTGCAATGAAGGGAATGGCCCTTCAGCCGGCACCTACACCACATACATACAGTGCTCACAGATTGAAACGCGACGCTGCCAGCGCGTGGCCGTCGGTACATGCAGAGCCGCCAGTGAACGCCCTGGAAGCAAGGTGTTGCATTGTGGTATACCCAGAGTGTGAGAGCGTTTTGACCCTAGTCTTACTTTTTCCGGTTGCCAATGAGCGGGACAGTACTTCCCTGCAGCGACAGCGAGGCGCTGCAAGCCTGGAGTGCTGGAGCGAGTTTGTGCGTCGACGGTAGTCGCCCGTCGGTACGCGCAGCCAATTACGCGACATCGTCTGCTCGCGCGCACTTGTAACACGTTCCCTTTCGATGCGGCACCGATAATTTGCATGTAAGTTGCAGGGTCGCGCTCATCTGAATAAAACAAACGTCTGCAAGACGGAATAGCAAACTTTATTCCAGGTTGTAAAGAAAACAAAAAGGAGTAAACTATAAAAAAAATGGGCCTTACATTCAGATTTTATGGCCGCATCGGAAGGGCACGTGTAAAAAGAGCGCGCGAGCAGACGATGTCGCGCCATTGGCTGCCCGCACTGCCGGGCGCTCAAACACGCTGCAGCACTCCACGCTTGCAGCGCCCCGCTCTCGCTGCTGGGTGTCACGGGAACGGATGGTTAGGTTGTCATTACCAGCTCAGAGAGATGGGCGCAGGAAAGCCATTGGCAGATTTAACATAACACCCATTTAATGCACACTCGAAAAATCCTAACGCAAAGCACTCAATAATTAAACCACACACAAATGGTAAACACTCAAACCTCTAACAATCCCAAAACACAATAGACCCTATGCGAAATTGCTTGGTGATCTAGCAACACTGATGTAAACGAACCGTCGGCCAATTGGTCGGGCGGCGATCGGGAAGTCTCGTAGAAGAGTAAGTAACGTAACGCGGTATGGCTCAAACTGGACGGTGTTTTCCGGCTCTCGACCGCGGATTGTGGAGGAGGTCTTGCCTGCGCTGCCGACTGTGTCTGAAGACTATCCACTCGGGGTGCCGCGCCAAAGACCCATCCGAGCGGCAGCGGAGCAGGGCATGCCGCCTACCACCGAGGCGCATTGCTCGCCTTCATCGGTGCGGACAAACACGTCGACTCGCAGTAAGTAAATCCTTCTTTGTTTTTACTTGACGCGAGTTAACCGTATGAGCATTTGTAGAGGACTTTGTTCAGTTGGTTGCACGCAAATGCGTACGGCGACCCTGTTGCAGTAACCCTGAGGAGAGCGACAATCGCCAGACCGTCTGTGGGTGGATTAGGTATTTTCAAATGCTGTACATGAATTTACGGGATGATTTTTGGCGAAGATCGGAAGGTTGCGGCTTTTCCGTGACGGTCGTCCGCCCATGGACTGGCCTACCCGCGGTCGCGCATCTCTGGCGCTGACGAATGTCGCACCCGTTGCGTGGCCGCGACTGTTTATCGGTGAAGTAGCCGATCCTCGTCTCGCTTCGGTGCCGGCGACAAACAATTCGATGCCCTTGCGCGGTCACTGTTCCTTGGACGGCGTGGGTTCCGTTCTTCCCTGACTTACTGTCTCTCTCTGTTCTTGCAGGTTGGGCCTCATCTGTGCTCAGCAGCTGCTTTCGCTAGAAAAAAGTGACCTATGTTGTGTGCCTCACCTTTGAGACGGACAGTGGGGCGAGGGGAGGCCGCGAGTGCCCGGCGGGTTGCTGGAGAGAGTCACATCCTGGCTGCTGTGCAGCCCTTTTGCAGAGGTTTTAGAGAGGAGCTTGCGTGCAGAGCTGCCACAACAGTGGGGAGAGAGAGAGAGAGAGAGAGTGCCGTAGGCGCTTGGAACGTTTATTAACCCCCCTACGACAAGGACTGGCATGTCCCTATGGGCCAGCAAGCATCATGCACATTTCGCTGGTCATCTCGCAGGAGAGGCTGGGCAACGTTGTTTACTAGATCACAACGACCTCCCCCTTGATGGTAAGCAGGTCAGGTGCTGCAAGAAGACTGAGTGTATTTTAGTCGCAAAATGTTCGACAGTAAATACATCGTTGCTGGAATGACAATGGGCACCAAGTTAACTTGACGTAACAACAAACCTTTCAGCCCGGCAAATCGGGAACCAAGTGCAAAAGCTCGAATTTTCGAACATCATAAAACAGGCCCACTCGCAGGAGGAAATGTGATAGGGTAGTGAGCGACGTTGCTGGAGGTTCCAGGTAGGCTCGGCATGAACGTACAAAGCCTTTTTTTTCATCCGGACAGCGCTACGGAATCGCTTAGCGAACCAACGCAAATATTCGCTCCAGGCACCGTCGACGGAGCGTAGACGTGGAACTTCACGCACCTTCTCCATTTGCCGCTGGTGCCCGACGGATGCCGCTAGGGCCACGAAGACACAGGGCGGACCTAGTTACGTGGTGAGATGGCACATAGGGTCTATTCAAATCTAAACCCAAAAGTCTCTAGATAAAGTTCTACCCAATTAGGTAATATCCACTAATTACTTCAAGCCTATTAATGCGACCAAAACTCTCTAGTCGTACTACGCCGTCGGACTCCCGCCGGTCGTCGGCGCTGAGGCGCACCCGTCGGATGGTGACCGTCCTCGTCTCGCTTCGGTGCCGGCGTTCGATGCGCGCGGTCACTCCTTGACGGCGTGGGTTCCGCACGTGGGTTTCCTCGGTGGCTACGCCCCCTGCTTTATTAATACGACACATTCCGGGTCCACGCTTGAGTTTGAGCAAACGACCTCCCCCTTGATGGTAAGCGTGCTGAAGAAGACCACGAAGAGGTGCTTGCCGAGGTGGGCCCCAGGCCTCCTGGGAGGAAATGTGATAGGGTAGTGAGCGACGTTGCTGGAGGTTCCAGGTAGGCTGCCTGAACCCTTTTGGGGCCGTCGAAGCGCGGGTCGACGGAGCGTCTTGGCCGCTGCCTGCCGCTGGGGCCACGAAGACACAGGTTCGTGGTGCACCTAGGATGACGCATGCGATCGGCCCGCTCCCGCCCAGGCTATAGTCGTGGACTGGGCACGCCCCCTGCTCGTTCATGTACGTGCCTTTTTCTTGCCTCCCGGTTCTCTTTGCCTTCTTCAGCAATATATAGGGCAAAGTTTTAGGGGCCTCTTGCTCGGGCCCTGTCCCGGCCGTAGATGGCACATTGTATACGGTACATTAATGATGATTGCGGCAGGATCCCCCTAGGGATTGGCCAACCAATGATTGACCGAAGAGGTCATAACGTTCAACGCGTTCGTTGCTACCCAACTAGGAGGAGGAAGAATAACAGGTTGTCGTTCGCCACCTGCGAGCTCGACTCTTGCTAGGGCCCTGTCCGATCCCTCGTTGCTGCCATACACGGCGGAATGATGATGATTGTGGCAGGATCCTCCTAGGGATTGGCCAACCAAAGATTGGCCGACGAGGTCAAAACGTTCAACGCGTTCGTTGCTACCCAACAAGGAGAAGAAAAAGAAGAAAAGGTTGTCGTTCGTCGCCTGCGAGCTGAAGACACGTACCGGGGGTACGCGACACAAGACGCTCTTCAGAAGGCGACGGCCAAGGTGGCTAAAATGTCACACATCGAATTCGCCAACTTACCCATGGAGATTCTCATCGTCCCAAACAAGCCCTACATAATCACCATAAACATCGATGTCGCCGACGGGCTTGTGAACGGAGCGGTGGAAAGCTTGACGTGTCGAGTCTTTATAGGATGTGTGGGCGAATGGTTCATGGTTTTACCAATAAGAATTTAGCTTCGCCCCTGTCATCATCATTCACTTCGTGGAGATGGCGGGATTTTTTTTTGCAATTAAGCGGGATCTTCTATGCAATGCCAACAGAGCACTTCACTAACTTGCGCATTTGCGCAACACCGCAACCAATACCTCTACTAGTGCCCTTTTTCTTGCTCTCCAGCGCTTTATCAACCCGATTGCACCTGAATCCAAGCTTATGTGGCGCAGAACAAACCACCTGTACTTCATGCCGGCCCCCCTATTTTTTCAACCGGTGGGACAAGCCATGAATATAAGGTATCACCACCGCACGTCTATCTGGTATGTCGCACGTCGATTCTTTTCTATAAACAACAACGGGCATAACCGTTCTTGCAACAGAACCGATCAAACCTACCGGGTAGCCACTTTTCCTCGGCCTGGCTGTTTGGATATCAAGGCTTCCGCCCATGACTTGATAACACGCTTTTTTATCATTTGCGTAAGACAAGCTCTGGCTATGCCTTGCTTCAGTAATTTACTATGCACAGAATCAAAAGGAAGTAGCTGTTTTTCTCCCCTCATATGGTAACACCAGCAAATGGGCCCTGTTCGAACTTAAGCCTTAGGTCTAATCATTGAAGACAGTTATCTGTGGGCAATTCAAACGCAAAATCCAACCCCTCATGCACTGCTTTAAACATGACCAACACATTCTGGACAATGCCAGCAGTATCACCTCCAGAATCTACGCGCACAAGGAAATTCCCCAGGTATCTAAAGCGTCTAACCACACCAACATTCTTAAGGCTCCCTCCCAACACACGGTCTCCCTGAGCCAAATATATGCCGCAAAGAACACGTACAATGGCGGAGCCAATGCTGATGTCATCTTTTTGTACAAACAAGGCACCATCAAACTCGATGTACAAGGAGCTTAGGTACAGGCCTAACAGGTCGAAAAAATCTCTGGTACTCATAGCGCATTTATTTTGGATATGACGCATCCGTAGGCATCAACGCATTGTTCTACCGCTACCATAGCGGCGGTGCGCGGCACACTATAAAAAAAGTCCGAAACATCGATAGAGAAGTACGACACAGGTGTACACTCCTTCAGCGTTATTTGTTCCATTATGTCTAGATACCAACTAGCCCAACACCACCAAGCTTTATTGAAGGTTATTCATAGGCAAAGGTTGGTCGCCAGAATCAACTTGAGGATTTTGGCTGCCAACTCTGGTAACTGTGTTATCAGCTTCAGTGGCAACATAATTGAGTTACGTGTGAGTGAGCGCTGTCTGTGAAGCGTTAGTGTCTCATGAAAGGGTAAGCAAACCGTTACTGCGCAGCCACGCACACCGTCAACTGCAAGGACAAAGACGCCAGGTGTGATGCTGCGCGCGCTGTTGACTGGGCAAACATATGCGCACCAAGAGTTGGGAGCGGAAAGCGGAAAGAAAGAGGCCGGCGCGCAGCTTGAACATTTGCCGTCTCCACTGTCTGTGGCGTCATTACAGGCCTCACGGCAGTTTCCATTCTAGTTCTGCAAACGAGGTGCCTATGATGTCGCGCCACATGCAACAAGAGCCTAAGGCTCTTTGCCATCAGAACAACAACTTTGGAACTGGCCATTTTGCATCTTCATTCTTATTAACATTTTTATTTATATAACTGACATCATGTTGCAAGTGATGAAAAAGCATACATAAATAGAGGAACTGGAAATTACTTTCAGTTTTCTGTCATTTGTGTTGTCACTAATTTTGTTTTATTAGGAAGAAATATTGCCCCCCCCCCACAAAACAGAAACAGACACAGACGAGAACACACAGTCAGCAATGCCCACATAAGTAGCGGACCACATAATCTATTACTGTCAGACAAGCCTGCCCAAGAAGGCCAGTGAGATAACTGCCAGCAGAATAGAATTCATGATAATAACACATTAATGTCAGTCTCATCGCTTCCCATTGTCTCTGTAATGTTATTTCCTTACGAACACCAATGTGCATTTCAGAAATATGGCTATCCACAGCTTGGATAACAAATTCACCTGTGACATTGCGTGAACTATGGCCCCCTTTTATTGCCAGCACAGCCGTTTGGGCCGAGCTTTGTCCGTCCGTCGTACCAAAAAAGTTCGAAGCCTCAAGAAAAAAAACGTGGTTAGGGAGGTCAAGGGACTCGAGCCCGGCACCTGTATGCCATAAAACCGGCATAATTTTGCTTGAATAGTTTCAATGGAAGCTAAGATTCGAAAGGGGATGTTTTTGATGAATTTAAAAGGAACAGTTTTGGCATGTGCTTCTGTGATTGGTACACCGAAAGAAAATACCCCACCAAATGCCTTAACGACAACTGCGATAAAGCGTGAAAGGAACAAAGGAACAAAAAGTCCAAACAGCTAAGCACTTCTTACGAGTGGGGGTGCGAAATCTTCAAGGTTCAAATGTTCGTTGCACAATGCTACTTATAATCTGTATATTTACGTCACAGCCAATTCATATGGAGGAATCGTTCATGAGCCGCTGGCGGAGCCGCCATCGCCATGGGTCAATCGCAGTGAATCGCAGTGAATCGCAGTATGGGGGAAATTGGTTGGTCAAGTTTAGGTAGCAGCCAAATTAGAATTGGGGAATCGGCCGTGAGCTTATCGCAGCTGCCATTCCCATTGACCAATCCCTCGTCCAAGCCAGATGGGAATCGTTCATGCGGCTGTGAAGTTCTTCCGGTATCTGTCATGGTCACGTAAGAATGAACCTGTGTGGGTATATGGTTATGCCTATATCAAGCCTTCACGTGTATCTTCGTTACGGCTGAGCCTATGGACGTCCTACAATGCGACCCCAAACCGATTGGGCATCCAGCTGCGTAAACCCCTTTTCGGAAGAGAGAGAGAGAGGTAGAGAGAACTTTGTTTCTTTCCAAGCAAGCTAGAAGCGAAAGCCTGTCCTTCTTTTCAGTCGTCAGCAAGGAGGCTTTGACCCCTGCGGCTTTTCTGGCTTCTTGGGTCAGTAGTTTAGTAGTTATTCGGAGCTGAGCAGCGCCGTATCCCATTGCTCCTCATTAAAGATGTTTATTCTTTGTGCGTCTTTTTGTTTTCTGTGCATGCCCATATAATGTGTTGGAGATCGGCCCTTGGGCCGAATGTTTTTTGCAAAGATCACTGACTGTCCCGGAATACCAGTAGCTGTACAGAAGTGGGTTAGAGAAAAGTTCCTGTTCGTATTTTTCACCTGTTTGTATTTGTTCCTGTTTGTATTTGCATGGGAACTATTCAGATTTTCGTGTGCCTCTGCATGTGTTTTCCTGTTACATCTACAATGGTATAAGATTTCTATATACGTAGTAAGTGGACATCTGCCATTCGCGGTTTCATCTGGCAGTGTGTCCGCACGGGCTTACGGGGCTCGGTAGACTAGATCTCGAGCAGCCTCGTGAGCATTGACTGAGTGATTGTGGGGTTTAACGCGCCGACGCAACGCAGCCAATGAGGCGCGCCGTAGTGGAGGGCTCCGGATGAATTTTGACCACCTGGGGATCTTTAACGTGCACCGAAATCTCGTACACGTGGGCGATTTTGCCTTTCGCATCTGTGGCCGCGGCCAGGAATCGAACCCGCGACCTCGTGCTCAGTAGCGCAATGCTTTAGCCACTGAGCCACCGAGGAGGGTTAGCAGGAATTATGTTTGGCATTGGCTCGCATTCCAAACATTTCTGATAGGCAGCGCGGCCTTCTCGTTCGTGACTTCGTGATCAAAATAAACTGCGGTCTTTCTCCTTAATCTCAGATTTCAGCAAAATCAGGATTTGCTGTTCGCCTCATACGTCAATATACCCCCACAAAACATGTGAGCAATAAAGAAATGACTGCACCTTTCTCTTTTCAGGTGAACCTGCCCGATATTGCCCAAATTCTTATAGACGATGCACTGAGCAGAAGAAACGGCGGCGGGAAGGTGGATGATTCAAAAAAAGAAAATATAGGTACTGGGCGAAGTTTCCATAAACTTCCAAGTGCAATCTTTATGACGCCATCTATTGGGCGAGTTTGGCGTGAGCTCAAAAGCGGAATTTTGGAACGTCCGCCATATTGGCATAAAAGGATCGTTTGGACGCGTAACTCCACCCTCGTAATACCTTTCTTACGGTGTGCCCCAGGGCTCCGTAATATACCGGTACTGTTCACACAGCAAATACTGGGTAGCTTGCAAAAGGCAACGCGACTAAAGTGCGCTTCCTAATTTCTGCATGCACATCTTCATACGGACTGAGTAGGTCTACTGCTTATTCCCCGAAGACACCCAGAGAACTCAAGCTGCAGCGAGCCACTTTGTATCCTCCCCGGCATACCTCGGTCTTGAATAATCGCTGAAAGCAACAGTACTCCATAATGTTCATCTTAGGCGCACAAAAGAAGCAGCGACAAAAAAGGCAAGGACAAGCACTTGTCCTTGTCTACTTTGTCCGTGTTATTTTTGTTCACTTAAGATGAACTTCATAAAATGCCAACTATCCCGAACTCAAGTCCTTCAAATAGTATGTCATCCGCAATTCGGCCGCAAACCAGCAAAATTTGATAAATTGATATATCATTCAAGCCTGACATTTACACCAGGCGAATAACAACCCTAGGGGAGTGTACACGATGATTCTTGAACCCTCGAAAGGCAACGGTAAACAAAAAGCTCCCAAGTGCATACAAGTCGTCAATGAGCCACCGAGAGAATGCTCCTGCAGCAATCAACCAGCTCATCAGTGTTCATTTTTTAAATGTTACACGCCAATAAATTGCAGAAAACATTTGTGCTAAGTACCTCAACAGAGCACGTATATGAAAACAAATGTCTCAGCGTAGTTAATTCCCGATGCGTCACCAAAAATTTAAATTTAAATTGATTGAAATGCTACGAAATCTGTTATAAATCTGTGCGAGCATTTGCACGTGGCATGGACCAATAACAAACAACTACTCTATATCATTTTTGTAAGGCCACGGTATTTATAAGATTCTGTCATTTGTGTACACATCAAAAATATCTCACAGATTTACTTCAGTGTATACCAAAACTGAGGAAGTCCAGCTTGTTATCAGAAATTATATTCGAGACACCATTACTGAACCTAGACACTACCGGAACACGCAAACTTCTCAGTAATGCCTATAGTCTTATCACTACTTGAACAGGTTCCTAAGTTTTACCATAACACATTCGCCTTAGCTCTAAGTACACGCAAACGGTTATATACATTCCCCCAGCAGTGACCTTGTGTTAAAGGTTTTTTCTTCATTTGCTTGGAATATGTGTAGATCTTACCCGCCTCTCCCTCAAAGATAACAATACAATTAGCTACTGTGTTATATTGCACTGTAAAACAATTGCTCGTCGCTTGTTTTTTGTGGCCTTGTGGTTTTTACCTTTGTGTAGTTATCCCAAGCACGTGACTCTTCCCTATTCACTGTACATAAAACCCCTTCACGAGTCCTCCATGTTAATTGTCAATAAATAAATAAATAAATGGCAATAATTTTTGCCGCACATTCCACGCCTGTATCTCGATTCCATCCTCCCAGAGGACGAAGCAGCCGGCGTTTCAGTAAGAGACATAGCGTCAAAGCGATCCCCTATAATTTTTTACATGCCCAATGTTTTGTTGAACTGTAATGTGGGCACTCTGCTTATTCTATTAATAAAGATTTAGTTCCTAAGACGAAAACACACCTCCGCGAACACTTCGATAAAAGAAATACATTTCATCAAAGTCTCTGCAGCGACAAGCGGGCAATTCAAGTCAATGCCCTCTCGGTCATTTCGTATCAAAATTTTGAAAGTGGTAATACGTCTGGTGCCGTGTGCTCCTTAGCGAGTAAATTCCCTTGCATTCAACATGGACTTAATTAACCAGTCGCCAACAATATCCACGCACTATAGCGACCGAAATGTATTTCTTTGTGTTTTTCATGAAATAACCAGCAAGCTAAACATTTTACAGATAAACTGCCAAACAGAAAGGTTCTTGTGCTTGGCTACTCAGTTGAAAGTGGAAAAATCCCTCATTTTGTCTTTTTTTCCTTTCAGCGCCTCTATCTCCAACCGAAATGGGCAAGCTCGCTGCAAATGGCATGTCGATTTTTATGGGAGGGTGAGTCCGTTTTTTTAATACACAACGCAGTATATGCAGGAAAATAATTAACGTTTTTCGCCACTGGCAGCAGAAAATCTGGGAAGCTGTCGATGTGCTTGATGATCACGATGGCTTTGGGGTATGGGGAACGCCATATAGGCTGCGTTATTTGTTCAGGTGTTGCTAACTATTTGGTGTTTAAATTAAGAATGGTGCTTACGTTTTCGCAGTACGCTCACTGAAACACTAGTTGGGGTGGTGTCTGTCACTTCTAGATATTCGTCCCGCGAAGACTGCAGAAGCACGTTTTAAATGAGCACTGTCTTCCGTGTAATTCTACAAGCAAGTTTACAAAGTCGCCTGAAATGCACGTACCGCAAAATTCAAAGCTGGGTGGATAATGTGGGGTTCAATTACGATGAATTTCATCCAACTGCTATTTTTCCAATAGCGTAAGAAAGTCGTCTCGTAGGACGAGTAGCTGCTGATATAGCCCATTTTGCCTATTGTTCATCTTTCAGTTCAAAAGTGAACCCGCTCGATTTGTGGCAAATATTATATGGAAGGTTTCCTCATTGGCCTCTTAATTGACCTCCATTGAACTTTATTTTATTAATAGCCATCCAGCCATCTCTGCAGCGGCACATTCCTTTTAATGGCTCCTGATAGTGCGTTTGCACAGCGCTTTATCACACTTGTCCATTTTGCTTTTCAGTGGTGTCCGCTCTGTGAATGTTAAGGGAATCCTGGTACCGATACCTCTGTTCTCCACTCGCTCATTTCTTGTAAGGCTAAAAGCAATGCGAATTTTTATTAGCGCTCGAAGTCTACATGCTCTATCGTTCAGCTTTGTGAGCATTACGATTTGCAATTATTTATTCCTTCATGCAATAAATATCCACATCAAATACGAATCAAAGAGTCGATTGACTCTTTCAAAGGAAAACGGTCACCATAACCAATTTCTTGACATTCTGTGCTAGAGTAAAATACTTAAGGAACCCCAATGCTGCAACCCAAATATTTTTCGTAATACAGGTATGATACCACGAGGTTGGCCATGACGTACTGGTTCTACCTTATGGGCAAACACCCCGACGTTCAAGAAAAAATGAGGAAAGAAGCATTGGAAGCTTTTAAATTCGAGGTGAGTTATCAAACACGTAGCCAACATTCACTTGAGGACAAATGTAACTTCTGTGCGGTTTTCAAGACATTTTGTTACATTGAAATTGGCACAAAGAATAGAACTTTTTCGAAAACGAGATGCTTACTCCTGAACATCCCTTCGAGCACCAGTCAAGGCTATCATAACGCTGTGTTTCACGATGGCAGTTAGAAAGTTACAAATTATTTGAAAGAGAGCGTTGCCTTGTTCTTATTTCTCTCCGAGTTTAACTAATGCACATATTTGTAATATTGCGATGGTACAACCAGTTATGTTCGGCAAAAAGATGAACTGGTGTTACGACCCAACATATATCTGTTGTGCGAAAGGACGCCACATTTGGTAGATTTAAGTTACTACCGCGGGTCGAGAACTACACCTTGCTTGTCTGCTTTAATTTGCACGGTATTCTGTGTTGGCAAGTTGCAATTACTTCTTATGGGCCTGGTGCCTCTTAGTGGCGCGCTGCTGCTGATCGTCGCTGTCGCGCCCATGCCTAACACGAGCACATGCTCCGAGAAACGATCAAGACCTCCGCCGTGCTCTCCAATTGCAGAGGCGTAGCCTGACATAACGTGTCCTGTTTTTTCTCAACTGAACGGTCCTTTCTTGCACCCCTCTCGGCGCTCGAATAATACAGTCGTTCGCTTTCTCCTGTGCGGTGATCCGTGTATGAAAATACACTCGCAGGGTCCACGGGATTCTGATAAGGGCCCTGATATATTGGGCTCGAGTCAGTTAGTTATTGCGCACCAAGTTCACTGTCTTTAAAGTGCGACCAGGAGCCTTAAGCCTGCATTATAGCCGTGTCTTAGCTCAAAAACTAAACTATTTGCTTCCTTTCGCTGCCATTTGTTAGCCTTATCAGTCCTCAGTTTATATGTTGTAGGTCTCGCATACTACAATAGACTAGGGGAACGAGAATAGAATAACACTGATATTACTATTGTTAATATAGTTCAGAACCACCTGCAGAAAGATTGCTCACAGCTGTTTTGAGCGAGCCATGCCACCGGGCACGGTTGACTCTCGGAGCGCATACTCCAATCACCCGAAGGTGAAGCAATCACTTTCGTAGCCCAGGGGTTTATTACGTGAACAATCATGATGCTAAACAACACTGCAATGTACACCCACCCCTTTTAGCAAACAGCCGTCAGCGACTACTCAGACCGACATAGGGTGGCGGTTAGCGACCGCCTGAATAAGCCAACGCTACCCACGCTCAGCTGAGAGGGATGACCACAGCCGCAGCTACGTGGCAAAGCACTTAAATAAACCGGGCGGCGTTGTCACTAGTCTGCAGACCTATGGTCGCGGTTGAATCTGACACATGCCGGACTAGCCCAAGTCTTCCTGAACCTTTAGGACTACGAACCGCCTGCACGAGCAGGGAGTATCGGAATCATCCCATCCACAAATCATCGAGGTGCGCGCCACGCTCTCACCCATGCTGGAAAAAAAACGGCAGGTGCAGCAAAAGCCTGAAATGGCCAAAATGTGCGACAGACCCTCCTGTGCCCTCCGGTGGCCTCCCACTGGAAGACCACGCGTTGAGCTTTCTGTCGCGGCCCTGTAGAGAAAATAGGGAGGTGCGCGAAGATATTCGCTCCTCTGTGCGCCCGCTGAAGAAGATTTCTACTGAACATCAACCACAATTTAAGCTGAAGGGTATTTTAGGTCCTGTAAACGCATATGGCACCAGCCACAGAATCTGATTTAAATGTCTTAATACATATGTGTCACTCTGGTCACTCAGATTCCCCAAGATGCCGAGTGGTGAGGCTCTTGACATTATAGAGAAACGGGGTGCCAAGCCGTTGTCCACATTTACGGGGATAACTTTCAGAAGGCTTCACTCCACTCTTTATGCAAGAGAAGTACGCTGGCACCACCCACCATAAAAATGAGCTCGGCGCCACCTCACCAATTCCTCCCTAACATGCGGGCAATGCTGACATTTCTGTGGCGCAATTTTCCACGGTGCGATTGAAAGATATGCTGTATGTCGAGCTACAAGGTGCCCCTTGAAGGGTCTCGTCTCTTCCAAAATGTTCTGTCTACCTGAGTGTACTACTATGTTTTCGTAGTGGATATCATAGCTTGAATGAGGTTCCACGGTCCGAAACAAAGACATCCGAGATTGACCAGAAGACTCTCTCCCAACCAGACATTCATTCCGGTTTGCTTAAACAAACTTGAGGTTTTGATAGGTTATATGTTCACCAATTGGAGATTTTCCTGAAACAGCGTTTCTTTCTTTATAAAATCGGGAAAAACTGCTTCCTTGAGGTTAAATGTTGCCTTTTTTGCATAACGTTTATTTCACTTATCGTTTCCTTCGTTTACAGGGAAATCATCTCTCTGTGGAGACGCTTATGAATCTTCCGTACACGAACCAAGTGATTTCGGAAACACTGAGGATATATCCACCTGTCATTTCGTAAGTAACTCAGCGTATGTTTTGGTGTTTGCTTGTTGTGGGGATCCTAGTAGTAAGCGCCCTACAAAAATCACCGTAATGAGAAAGAACCAAAAGAAACAAGTGTTCAAGAAATAGCAACTTGGTTACTAGTGTGTTAAACACGAAAAGAGCTTCAATTGTCTTGATCTGAGTTGCAAAAGCTGCATACCATCTTTCGAAGCTCAGCTCAGTTGGAACTCAAACCTCCTACCAAATGTTACAGGTTTTATCATTTTCAAAGATTTTTGCTTAAGCAATGACTCCTAATGTGTATCGAAAAAGGTAGCACAAACACTTTACTCTTCTAATCAGGAGGACATTCTGTCATTTGGTAGTTTTTTAGAATAATCCTGGTAGAAATAAAGGTGCAGACTTGTTGCTTGTTTCCTTCCCAAAAGTGGAAGCTTTTTTGCCTGATCAAGCCTATTGCTCTCATGTTTTGATGCGCAGGTTTACGACGCGATGTGCTGAGGAACACTACCAGCACGGTAGCTACCTCATTAAAAAAGGCACCTCTATACTGATTCCCGTCTACCACCTACACCACGATCCGAATTTATGGGTGGACCCGGAAAAGTTTGACCCCGATAGGCAAGTAGTCGTGATTTCGATATTTATACAATGTCGGCGGCCATCGCCTATCTCAGATTTTGTTCGGTCGCTTGTCCAAATAGCGCAATACATTAAAACGCACCCTGCAGCTTACGCCAAAGCCTCATCTCCTGGTATTAGCAGGTGTTTTCTGGGAAACTTTAAAGATAAAAATACATTCATGTCGGAGCTCCTAGCACGTTTCAAATATAGTAAAAAATTCAAATCACTCCTGAGGTGAGCAGGCGCAGCTCTACCTTTTGAGTGTATATCTTTCACTGAAACTTTTCAAAACATTCAATGCTCTTTTTGTGTGTTCACACCGTGCCTCATCGCAAGCACATGTCGTTTAATGTGCAAACTTCAATAAAGCCTTCCTGAAACCGGTGTGTTGGTGAGAGGGGGACACAAGTAGGCTTTTGCCCAGGGATTTCGTTTATTAAAAAGGGAAGAAAGAAGCTTTTCCTAAAGGTTATAGCAACGTCGAAGCAGTCTAGGAAAGACGGCTCGTGAGGGTTGTGTAGACTGCGCACCCTAGCGTTGGGATACGCAGTTCTTGGGAATACGCAATAAGGAAGTTAAACACCCAGAAAGCAACAGCAGGTTCACCCATATGCACGTGTTTCTTGTGTTTCATATGCGTTTCATATGTGTTTCATATGCGTTGCATGTGTTTCATATGCGTTTCTTGTGTTAAATTTGCGAAGGAAGTGCGTGCATGTAAATTTACCCAACATATATGGGTTCAGTACACAGAGTTTTATCCTGATAAACGTATAAATTACTGCGTGTGCTGTAGAAGAACCACCCGTTGACATAGCAGAGGCGACGGCGGGCGATTTAAACGCTGCGCTGACGGGCCGGATTGGCACGTTCACTTCACGCCCCATTGTTTTTTTAGGCAATCAGTGCCCATTCCTCTGCCACCGTCCGCATGGTATAAGACCGTTATCAACACCGTTTTCCCGAGAAACACTCTTTTGCAAAATTGGGGTAAATTGCATCGGTTTTCTTATACCAGAAGCCTCCGACCACAAGCGTGGAAGGCGTAGAAGAAGACGGCAGTGGGTTGCATCACTGGTGCGTAATATATAGACGGTTCTTTCTCAACCACCGCGGAGGATTGTGCAATAAGGTTTCCGAAGATGTGTTTTTCCCCGGCCCTTCCCGGTATGGTAGTTTTCCTAGGTGCTTTATCATCCTCGGGCCGTGCGCCTGTTCCCAAACAGCGGTAATAAAACGTGCGGCAGGCGGTGACATGCCAAGTACTATTTATTGTTAGGTAGCACAGCCCACTTGCACTCTGGCACGTTTATGAGAGCCAGCATCTTAGAAGGTGTTCTTTTGCGTGGTTGGCTCCAGGCACTGCACAGCCCGCCCCCGTAAGCAGCCGCTAGAAATACTTCCTACTTAACAGTATTATCTACGTATTTTGCGCCTGTCTACGATGACACCACTTTTGTTTTTATGAGCCAGTGCAAAAGATGAATCTGGGGTATTTAATTGAACTTCATGCGCACGGTATGTTCCCGGTTCACTGAAATCATGTTCACTGAAAGCATATTCACTGAAATCATTCGGGTAAAAGAGATTCGGTTGTGCATTGCGGACAAGCTATAACAAAGTGTCCTTCATGTTTTCTTGTCAATTGCAGGTTCGGTCCAGAGAATAGGCGCCTCATCAACCCCGTAGCCTACCAGCCTTTCGGCCTCGGACCTCGTATGTGCATTGGCTACCGCTTAGGCCTGTTAGAACTCGCTTCAATCACGACGCAAGTGCTAAGGAATTTCAGGATAACGCTGGGCCATAACCAAAAGGTACCGCTTGATTTGAACTGACTATGCGTAATTAAAAAAAAACGCCATAATCTGGAGTATGTAGTGCTTTTTGTCATGTCCTAATACCTTTCAGTTACATTGTCAACATCTTCGGTTTTTTCGGATATAGTCGGGCATGCTAGGGTTTTTTATCCCGGAAATTGCAAGTATGATCCGTTATGTGATTCACGACTAACATAGAAGCTTGGGCTAGTTGGCAAAGCATGGCGGAGAATATAAGCGAAAATGAGGACTAAAGAAAAGCGAACGACACCACTGCGTGGACTTCAACGGAAAGTTTATTGTGAGTAGCAGCGTATTCAAAATCTTTCAAAGGGAGATAAATATCGCGAACAAGAAGAATAAAAACCGAAGCACTACGTACCCCTCGTGAAATATTGCGAAATCCTTAACGGACGATAGCCCGTATGACCTGTAACGCACGGAAATCCTATTGCTGGCAGTAACGCTGATGCTGCAGCCTCTCCCCGACCGTAGCTATAACGGAAATACTTGCCTCAATGCTATAAGAGCGATTCAGCAAGCTCCCAAATAACCAAACACACTCAGAAACACCACTCAAAAATTAGCTCACCATAATTTCTGGCATAAATTACGCGATGCTTTGTGGCCATAGGTGTGTATAGAGAGTAGATAAGGACTTTTCGTGACATTTAGCGTTCGCGTTTTGGAGAAAAGAAAGATGAAAACCTGCGTATTGAATAAAATAAATGACTTGTTATTCGCTAAGCAATTTATAAGAACAAGAAGCTAATGCCCACGCAAGATACCCAGTTTTTCATAGCAGAAATGCTCAAAGATTGTACCAAACATATAGCGCGGTAATAGATTAAGGCGACGGTAATGAGGGTATCTATAAGCGCTCCTGCCTTCTCCTGGTTTTCTGACTAGGTTATTCGTCGGGGCGCCCTGTTCACGAGTTACAGCGTCCTACCGGTTTTCGGACCTGGAAGGGTATAAAAAACACTCCGAATAAAAGAGCAGTCCCAAAAACCCTCGAGTCGCATAAACGGACTTATTTAATTTTAATAGGAAGGCTCCTTGCGTGAATGCTTCCTTTGTTCCTTGGTTCCTTGGCTTAAATGGTTACTTCTCTTAAATTTCTTCTTCGTGTGAGAACGCCTGCTTGCATCTCTGCAACCGTCACACTTTCATCATAAACATTGGACAAGAGCTCCAAAACATTGGCAGTAGAGAATTATAGCAGAGAGGAAACTCGGTCCCGGTACGGTACCCTGTACAACTGCGCATGCATCCAACCAGTTTTCCTCCTCTGCGCATGTTCGGTAGCACCGGTCGCCAACCGGGTACCGCACCGGCACCGGTGCTCCACTCTGCTATAACTCTCTAATATCTTCCGTTGACGTTTGCTGGCTGTCGGGGTATCTCTACCAGAGTCAGAATTTCTTTGTAAAACCACGGTCACTTGGCGCATGATCTCCTCGCCCGTTAGCTCCACACACTACACTATTTGGCAAAATTATGGCCTCCAAGACAAAAGTTTGCTATCACGGCGGGAGTCAAACCAATCCGCATCCAACCGAAAGCTATCCAGGTGGCTAAGTTAGAATTCAAACTGTCGCACCGTGGCTGTGCCGCCGAAAATTTTAACCGGAAAATCAAACTTTTGGATTTATTTTGTCCGAAATATCCGTTGTTCCCATACATTACTCCTATAGGACAGTTGGCTCTTCCTCGGGGAAGTCCGGAGTATCCAGCAAGTCTGAAATTTTGGAGTCCGAATAAACGGTCTGCTACTGCTTATGCAACGACACGGTTAATTTAGTTAGTTGCCCGTGGAGGCCCTCAGCTGCCAAAGGAAACATTTCATTACAGCTCCTTATTGCATCATGTTCTGAAACGTTCGTGAGGTAGCGCAGCACATACATCGTTACCCAATCTGACATGCCTAGCCAAGTGATGTTAAGCCCGTCAAAGCGTTGAACTTCAAAGCGTTGAAGTTTTTTTTTTGACTACTGCTCTCTGAGCATGTTGAGAACATAAGCGAGAATATCTGTAATACTTACCGAAACAACTAGAAAACTTTCATAAACAGAAATAAGATGTTTTGCTTGGTTTTCGTTCCCTGTCTTCACCTTCTTTGTGTACATTTCATCCATTCTCCCTATGCAAGAAAATTTTGTGAACAGGTTGAGCCACGTTCTTTCCCTTTTTGATGAGTACGGAGAGCTTTCTAAGCAGGCCTGTCAAACCCACAGGGCAATCAAGATGATTGTTTTAAGCTTCACACATAGTTTGGGAAACTCCGAACGTTTTATTTGCCCATGATCTTCATTCTTTACCTCGTTTCTATGAATGAATATACACTCCGTGTCGATTGCCTTTGCATCAAATCTTGTCGCCGTTCATGGAAGTTCTGGTTTATGGCGTTGTCTACTGAAAAATCTCATCACTGATTCGGACGGCCGCAGCTTGCCAATTTGTCCCAGAGTCACATGGCCTGGCGTCATTTATTATCTCTAGACAGGAGTGTCAGTATGGTATAAGCTTGGGATTGTTGGTACAACTACCTTAAAACTGCCCGAAAAAATACGTCGTCTAAACGAAAACAAAACACAGCGCAATCTCCCGCAGTCGTATTGTCCGTGTCTGTTTTGCGCTGTTCCGCGTATGACCCTCAGATTCCGCCAAGGCCATCTTGACGCCCTTGATATTTGTGGGCACTACAATTGTTTCTTCAGTAGGGCCGATATTCAGAACATTTAGGTCAGTTTCCCCCGGTGGAAGTGGAGCACCCGTGTCGTGAAGGCGGTTTCCCTTTTCCACCAGAAGTTGTTCTATTGCGGACACCGCAAGAAGTGACAGTGGCCGTGTGAGGTGTCTATGGTGAGACGTGTGATAAGTACGCAATCGAGGATATACATGCCACAAAATAGATTCCAGTGCGACCATGGAAGCAGCTGTTGGGACTAGTTTTTAAGCTAGTTGTAATGAAATAGGTTACAGCATCTTTAACATGAAGAGAGGCACAAAAAGGGGTTCTTTAAATAGCGATACACTGAGTGTTACATAAGTGAGATGCCCCGCTGACATCGGAATATCAATAACCCTCAAAAGTTTCGTGATTAGAGTGCTTGGGTTGCCATTCAGACTTTATTGCTGTTGATTTAAGTGCTGCGCTTATAAAATATAACGCGAAGAAAGACGTTTACCAACGTCTGAGCATGGGTTGAATCCGGCGTCTTCCTGAGAAAAGAAATTAACTCTTAAGGTAAGACAAAAAAAAGAACTCGTAGATAAAATGTCAAGCCATGATAGTCGAAATGCTGGGCTTTCCCTTGCCTGGACCGAGTGGTTAAATACAAAAGGTACAAAACTATTTGGCGCAATATAAATCAGTTATTTCGTTTGATAGCTGGAAATTTGTCTTTTATAACCTTAGCATAGAATAAGAACATAAGGCATAAATTTTTTTAGTTTACGCTGCTTCATGTTTCCGTCTTTGCCAAGTTTGTGGACCTGGGGGCACCGCCAGAGCTGAAATTCGAGAAAAACTATTAAGTCCGCTCATTGTTAACGGCGGATGTATTAAGAGGTAGACTTGTCTGCTTATTTCCAATCTACTCTTCTTACAGCCTGACCTGGAGCTTCGTACGTACGCTCTTCTGGCGGTACCAAAAGAAGACGTTCTCATCACACTTCAAAGGCTTAAACCTAAAAACTAAGTCTATTTTTCCTGTAATTGCTTCATGAGTTGATAAATCCACATAAAATCATAATAGAAATGTGGATCGAGTGTTCTGCCAGCAAGGGAAAAGAGCGGCCTGACCATGTTAGTACTGTATGCAGGCTAAAATTTACGCTTCGCGCTACAGCCAATGCTTGAAATATGTGTTCGCTCAAAAACACGAATGACCATGACATTTTTCCAATAAAGGCTATCCACGTGTAATATATTGCTTTCTACCATTGTACTACCCTCTGTGAGGGTGCCGTTATCAGCCTATTGTACGGTGGTGGGGCTTGTGGATCTATCTCTAGAGAATGAGCTGCTGAAAACATTGTGTCAAGCTAATATGGGCGAATCCCGTATCTGGTTTTCTGTTGAAAGCCACAATTTTTTTTCTTCCGATCTTTTAGCTGTGGTTGATTCCTCTGTCACAGGAATCGGTAAAACACGAACGTGAAATGTGCAGCGAAATCTGCAGCGAAAGGAGCATTATTTGCGGGTCAGCGGCTGTCTTGCGGGTGTGCTCGGCGAGCGACATCCTGCTAGCGGGTCGCTTCAGCAAAGGTGCGACCAGATTGGTCCTGCTCCGTGGCGTGTACGACAGACGGTTGCGTTGCGACGAGCTCAGCTTGTGGAACGCGAGAGCTAGAGTACGTAGCTTGAACGATGGACGCGCGAACGTGTTCCGCTTCCCGCTGGCATTTCTCTTCGCACCAAATCTGACACGTTCACGCCATTCGCCCGTCGGCGTCGCTACGACGCAGCTTACGCCAACGGTCGCAGCTTGTTAGCGCCATGATGCACTACTTCGCTTCACCTATCCTAGACGGACGCAGTACCTGCGTCAATGAAACTTTTTCTGGCGTTTCTCCTGTTTTCTTTGTCCTGGCTTTATTTCTTTGACAGATATGACGCCAGTGAAATGTCGGTATATCCCGCAATAAAACACTTCCGTATTAAAATATAGCTTCGCTCGACTGTTGCTGTTGGACAGCGCGCGGAAGTAAAGTTTCCTAGGTGATATCCCGAGCGAAGCCATTTGAGCCAGCAGGGTGCCCTGAGATATATGTGACTATTGTGGAAGGCTTTGCTTCGCATAAAATGGGACAAGGTGTTTTTATAAATGTCTGTTATTGACATGTTGGAACCTTTGCCGGTGGGACACCCCGTAGTGTTCATGTAAGAACAGTGTGCGAAGCTAGCAACCTTCTAGGCTCGCAGAACCATATAGAAACATGCTGTTCGATCCGAGTAATCACTGGAAGTGAGTGCTGCATTAAAGTGTATCTACGCTGATTGCAGAGTACGTAAATATTGGTTAGCGGGATCGCTGCACTGGTTTGGTAAAACGAGTCGGCACGGAATGGCCCGGACCACTCATTTACAAAAGCATTGACGTAGGTTAGGACCGAGTGATCGAGAACACTCGGTCAAATAGAACACGGTAAATGGGTGGACTCCTAGAGTCAGGTAACCAAAATGGCCATACGCTCTGACTTAGTAATTGTTGGAAGGTGCGTAAAACTCACAGCCCGGACCATCTCCTTCCGAATTAAAGCGGCCGATACCACCCCAGCGTCGTTATCGGCAACGCTTACGTCCGCGGAGCAATACAACACATTATTCTTGAATAAAGAGTTACTTTATACAGGCCGTAACAAAGCATACAAAACCTCTGACGATGTCACATTTGAGCGACATAACGACTGTACAAAGGCTTTGGACAAGCTGCGGCCTTTTTCATTATAAAAAAAAGTTCGTCAGCAGCGGACGTCTCCCCTTCACTAACGCAGAGTGCCCGCCATTTCAGTCAGGCAAGCAACATGCCGTTGAAGGAAGCACGACACCTATAACAGTTTCCCTAGAGCCTGTACGAAGTACACATAATATTAGAAAACTTCCAAACTGCTATAACTGGCGGCATGGTTCTAAGGTTTCATTAGTACGAGGGCGAATAAAACGTTCTAGAGAGTTCGGGATAAACACAGGTATAACAAAATTAAAACAGTTGTACTCATTGTGAAAACCCTCCACGTGAGGAGCAGTGATTCGCCAGAGGGACTGCCGTGCCCTCTCTTGAGTACTTTTGGTATCAGCCTGTCGTTTATAACGAAAGCAGTCAAGAGAGGGTGCCGCCGCCCCTGAAATGGCCCCTAAAGAGACAGTGGATTGAGTTTTCATTTTTTGGGGACAAATAATGCGCTAAGTTGGTATTTTGTTCCAATTTTATATTGTTTTGTACCTATTTGCGGCCTACCAACGGCATGCACTCTGGGAGCGCAAAGTTTCCCCCACCATTTTGCATATGAGTAACGTGGACTAATGTGGCGTAATTGGATAGACATGGGCTTCATAACGCGATAGACCCAGGTTTGTTCTCGAACAGGCAAGTGGTTATACTTTCTAAGCCTCTATTTGGGTGCGTGACGCCATGACCCCGGACAAGCTACGACCACAAGCTACGCCACTGAAGTGCTCCCAAGTTAGATGTGGGTAGCATAGTTCCGGTAACTATAGACATCCAATTTTTTTTTAATTGCGACAGTATGCCCTTTGGCATAAGTTCCTACAGGTACAAGTTTGCACCCGTTTCCCGGATGAAGTCCAGAAGACAGCGGTGGTGGGGCCCCCACAGCCATCGCTGAAGATCGGGGGGTCTCCCCGGATGCAGGCCTGTGCCGCGAAGGTGTCGGGATCTCGCTGCACTCAGTGAAGGGCACGTCCATAGCAGGTGGTTGGTGTCGGCTTCTTCGGCAGGAGCCGTACAGAAGGGGCAGGTCGTGGAAAACGGGGCATGGTATCGCGGTGGCCACGCCCGGGTTACCGCAGGAGAGAGGGCCACCCCAACTCGTAGTCTACGCAGCAGGACCTCCTCCCAGCGAGCGAGCCCACTGGGAAGGTCTGTTCCACACGGTGGGATGAGAGCACGTGTGGCGCGACGCAGATCTTCCTTTAGTTGGACAAATTGGTCATGTGGGTCAGTTGTCAGCAAGGGCAGGGGCCGTGGAACCGACGTAACGTGACAGAAACTATCCGCCGCAATATGAGCGGTGATAGTATTACGTCGTATCCATGACAGTCGGAGAGGGCAGGGCCACGTGTCCAGCAGGTCATGAATGTCTCTTGAGACAGACGAGTTGGAGGCTACACGTCGCAAATCCCGTATGGCCGCCGTTGAGTCCGTGTAAATTTGTGCCGTAAAACTTCCAGGAGCTTCAAGAAGTGCCGGTAGGAGAGCTTGCAGTCCGTCCCGGATGGCTGTAAGCTCCGCCAGCATAGAAGGCCAGGTGCGGAGTGAATTGCTTGTTACAAAAATATCTCGGCGTCCAGTTAATCATCAGAATCATCATCATCATCATACTGCTCAGATCCACTGCAGGATGAAGGCCTCTCCCATTCACCTCCAACCGCTCCTGTCCTGCTCTGCTTCAGTCCACAGCTTACCCAGAATTTTTCTTTGTCATCCCTCCATCGGGTTTTAATGACCTTCTCCTTCTTCTAGACCCACTCTTGGTATCAACTCTGTTACCCTAATTGTCTACTGGTTGTCGATTCGTTTCACTACATGGGCAGCCCTAGTTCATTTCTTTTTCTTTATTCGAACTATCATATCGCAAACTCTAACTTGTTCTCTAATCCAAGTAGCTCATTTCCTGTCCCTGAGTGTTATTGCTAACATTACTCGTTCCATGGCCCGTTGAGCCGACCTAAGTTTGCTTTCTAGTTGTATAGTAAGGCGCCAAGTTTCAGCTCGATATGTAATCTCCGGCAGCACGCACTGGTTGTAGATTTTTTTTAGGGAGAGAGGTAGCCTACTTTTTCATTACTTGGGAGTGCTTGCCGAGTGCTCCCCAACCCATACCTATTCTGCGCCAGATTTCTCACTCGTGGTTAGGGTCAGCACTAACCATCTGTCCGAGTGATATTCTCTTACTTTTTCTAGCGTTTCGTTTCATTATAGCGTTTTGTTTTTGGCATAATCATTCCTCATTACTTTAGATTTCTTCATATTTATTTTTAGCCCCGTTACTGTGTTTTCTGATTGCTGTTCCTCAAGCATTGTTGGCATGCGTTCTGCGGCTGCCCGAAGGCTGGCGCCGCTCGCGTAGGCGCAAGATCACGCCGCCTCCTGGGTTCCGTTGCCGCTACGGCCGCAGGTCCTCTAGAACGGTTGGCTGCCGCCCGGCAGGCCGGAGCAGCAACTGGCGGTAGCTCCGCGGGCCGCGCTCGGCCCCGCCGGTGGTTCAGCAGGCCATCCTCGCTGTCCGTGGCAGTGGTGACTGGCGTGGCTCCCGAACGATTCCCGAACTTCAAGTGGGGAGCAGCGGGACTCCGCAATATCCTGTGACTGGCCGGAAAGCTGCATGCCCGAGGGTACTCCCCCTTGCTCGTTCGCTTGCTCACGGAATCACGAGTCCGGCAACTGTGCTCCAGCAGCCACCCCCGCCTGGAGGCAGCTCGCCTGACTATTACGGGGGGTCGGCATCGAAACACCCGTCCGAGTAATTTCGGCTTGGTGCGTTGGTCGGCAAAGCAGCGTCAGCATCAAGCAGGCGGGGCTCCTGCAACTCACTCGCAGCAATACAAGCTGCCGCTGAGCCAGCGTCAACCGCAATACTAGCGGCTTACGGGCGCACATCACCGGTATAAGTCGTCTCTTACCAAGACTGGCGATCTCGCGACCAACGAGCCCGCTGCCGAGCCGCGCGAAGCTCTTAAGCGTGGACCGCATGGAGCGTTTTCTGCTCGCGAAAACGCACCGCGCACGCCACAGGCGCGCTGACGCTGCCGCGTAACCACCCACACGCTGCGCGCGCCCTGGCCGGCGGCGGCCACATGGCGGCGGCTTCGGCAGCGAAGTGGTGTCGGGAGCTCGAGCGACCGCTTCTAAGCGCTCTCTAAAATGCCGCTCAAGGCACGAACGAAGTTGCTTGTGCGGTAAAGGAGCTTATAATGTGGGTGAAAACGGTACTATAAAACATCATCCGCGCCGCTAGTGAAAGCGCCCATTCAATATCTGCTGGGGTGGTAAGCCTAAACATCCCCGGCGGAGCCAGCCAGTTGTCTCGAGCGCTTCGAACCCGCCGCCATGAGCTGCGCGCCTCCCCATTGGCGCAAGTCGCCAGGCTCCTCCCACTGCCGCGCGCCACGCGCGTCAAAATCTATCCAAAGCAGATGCTGCCGCGGGCGCGGAATCGTCGACGCGGGCGTCGAAAAAACGCACGCGCAATGCCGACGCGCGCGAATCGCGTGGAAAAACGCTCCATGCGGTTCGGCCTTAAACGCAATCTCGAGCGGAGACTTCACGGCATCGAGACCCACGTACTCCGGAAGCGCGGAGACAACGGTCCCATTGCTCCCGCTTCCCCCGCAGCGAGAGGAGACTGATTCTTCAGCGATCCCCCTCGCTCTTTGTCAGGCGTCAAATCGACTAACACTCCGCCTCGGATTCGAAAAGCAGTAGCGCCGGGCTTGGCTTGGGAACTCCCAAACGCCGCACCCTCGCTCGGTAGTGTCCGCCGCGCCTGCGGGAAACTTCAACCGGCGCCGCCGGCGCGACTGCGCGGGGACGGCGCTACGAGGAAGGCGACCCGCCGCCATGCTGGAACAAGGCCTACGTACATCCCGTCTCGCAAGCGGGCCGCGACTGCGGTGCTCGGAGGTATCCTTCTGACGTACCGCCTGGTGTGTGTAGGAAGGTTTACACATTTGCCGTCACGGCTGTATCGGGCATCATGACTGTCTGCCAGCAAACGATTGGCGCGAGGCGTTTCATCGGAAGTCTTCCGGGCAAAGGGTAGCGGGCTACGACTGCAGCAACGCATTTCTCGGGGAGCTAGCAACCC